>CM020216.1:103076982-104276982 GCA_009819775.1 Phoenicopterus ruber ruber
TAGAAGAGTATGACCGTGAATTTGATACATGAAAATAAAGTAATTCTACCAGCTGGCTGTACAGATATTTAAGATATCATTCCATATGCTATGCAGAATTAGTTCCTTTTCACTGGGAAACACAACACAAGCAGGGCTGCTCTATGATCTGCCACTATGTCTTGCACTTCATTCATATTTTCAAAATCTTCTAGAAAATCACTGCAGTTGGAGACATTTCTTTTCTTATTATTTTTAACAAAATCTGAAATGCTTGAGATCAAGACAGCTCAACAGAGGCACTAGTATGATAATACAATATATGTTTTGGGCCTGACAATATCCTCTTTGGCACTCTGGATCATGAAAGCTTATTTCAAGCACAGGAAACATGGCAAAAGAAGAAATAAAGCCAAGTGGTGGAAGGGAGGAGAGTTAACAGAGCAAGAAACAGCAGAAATGCAGAGAAGTAAAATTACATCGTGCTTGAAAATGAGGGAGAATAGTTTGTACAATGAAAATAAGTCAATTAGGTTAATAAAAATATCTCTGACATTGCTGGAGAGGAGAAACAAACACCACCAATAGTGAAGTTCTAGCTAGACTAAGAAGGGGAGAAAATGGGGAAACCACAGATCATTGCCATGGCAAGGAAACTGTCTGGGGCAAAAAAAAAGGGGGCAAGGATTTTGGTAGCAAGTATTAGGTAAAGCTCTAGAAATTAAGATACTGAATTATGACACACTTATCACAATGAATAAAAATAAAGCAGAAACTTGACAAAAAAGTAATTTTTCAGAAGAATGGACAGATTTTTAATAAGCTAAAAATATAATTTAAAAATCTTCTAGTAATAAATGGGCCAGGGCTTATTTTATTATCAGGAAAAAGCCCATTTTATCACAGTGCTTCTATAGCGCAGACTACAACAGAGTGTAGAAACACTGGGTCAGTGTCATTGACATTGTGGATACTGGAGCCAACCTGGCCACAGCACTATAATACTTCTCTTGCAGCTCAGCAATCTCAGCTATCTTCACCACAATTAAATCTGCAAGAGCAGGCCATTATCTCAATTCTTCATCTGTCTTCCTATAGCTTACACCAGAAGGTTAAATGTGATTAAATCAGATTATACAGACTCGAAACTAAATACCAAGATCATAAAGTGAGAGCTGGGAAAACAATGAAACAAAACAGACAGGGAAAGATGAGGCAGAGAACTGGATTATGAGAGAAGTTAGAAGTTTAGTTCTGATAAAGCCTAGACTAGAAATGACAGAGGTATAATACCTGTCAGATAAGTAATTGCAAAAGCAAAAATGATTCAAGACCCATGAATCCAGAGTCTCACACAAACATGGGTCTTTGGGAGCATGGCAGTCAGTCTGAAAGGGGAAAAAAGCCATGATTCCTGATACACCATTGAAGCATGATAACAGATAACACGTTCAAGATTTCTGCTTCCGAAATACTCAGAGCATTGTACTAACCAGACCATTGTACTAACCTACAAAGATAAACCTGAGACTAACAATGGCTTTGCTAGCATTTACAGCAGACCACCAGCAAATACACTGTCATGAGTCCAAACGGGCATCAATAAGTGGTGTAGAAGAGAGGGGAGCAGCAGGGGAATCAATCCAAACTGAAACACCAATAGTAAAACCACTAGTATAGAATAAATGATCAAAATCAGAAAAAAAAAAAATTATGAGATTTAAAAAAGTCTACAGGCTTATCAAAAGGAAGAAAAATATAAAATTGTCCTTTTTTAAATTAACCAATACAAAATAAAGGGGTTTTTTTTCCCCTCTCTAAAAACAGCTATTTCAAGGTCATCAGCAGTTAAGGATGCTAGCTCCTTGTAAGAGATGGCCAGGTATATGAAGGATAACTTTGGCCAAGTATTATAGATCTCAGAAAAAGTCTGTTACATAGAGAAAGGAGATATTGGTATGGTTACAGTTAAGACTTGCTTTGAAAAGAGTGACAAAGTAAGATGACAGAAAGAAACCACTATTTTAGTAATTTTATAAACAAACAAACCCTCCTTTAAAATCTAGTCCTATTATTTATTCTGGTAAGATAAATATTAGTGCCATAAACCTTCTGAGAAATTAATTTGGAAAAAAAAATATTTATTCTATAGCATAATGGCTCTTTCATTGGATTTATCTTCTTTAGAACAATGCAAATCTTTCTCCAAGGAACAGGCAGAGAGCAAGGGATCAAAGCAGTAACTGTACGAAAATACAGACAAAATTCAACTGACAATTCTAGCATCCAATGCAGGACTGGATCATAGTACTTATTCTACTTCCAGCAACATTGAAACAACTGCTTATATCTCAGAAAATACATTGGCAATCAGACTACCAAATCTTTAAACAAAATATTAAACCAAAATATTCAGTTTGTTTACAGCTTCTGCTAAGTGATTCCCTCCATCGGTGGTTATTTTCCTCTCCTATGTCATATCCAGGTGTAAGAAATCAGGCAAGGAAGGCAAGAGATCAGCACGGATGAGTCAAGAGCTGCTGGTCAAACTAAAGAGCAAGAAGGAAGTGCAGAGGCAGTGGAAGCAGGGACGGGTATCCTGGGAAGAGTATAGGGATGCTGCCTGGTTGCGTAGGGATGGGGCCAGGAAGGCCAAGGCGCAGTTGGAGCTGAACTTGGCAAGGGACACAAAGAATAACAAGAAGGGCTTCTACAGGTATGTCAGCCAGAAAAGAAAGGTCAAAGAAAGTGTACCCGCCCTGATGAGCGGGACTGGCAAACTGGTATCAACAGACGAGGAGAAGGCTGAGGTACTCAACAACATTTTTGCCTCAGTCTTCACTGGCAACCTCTCTTCTGACACCTCTTGAGTGGATGGACCGCAAGACGAGGACTGGGGGAGCAAAGCGCTGTAAGAGAAGATGAGGTTCGTGACCATCTGAGGAGCCTGAACATACAGAAGTCTATGGGACCTGATGAGATGCATCCCAGAGTCCTGAAGGAATTGGCTGATGTAGTTGGCAAGCCACTCTCCATGATATTTGAAAAGTCATGGCAGTCGGGTGAAGTCGCTGGGGACTGGAAAAAGGGAAACATTGCACCCATTTTTAAAAAGGGTAGAAAGGAGGACCCTGGGAACTACTGACCTGTTAGCTTCACCTCTGTGCCTGGGAAGATCATGGAACAGATCCTCCTAGAAGCTCTGCTAAGGCACATGGAGGGCAGGGAGGTGACTGGAGACAGCCAGCATGGCTTCACCAAGGGCAAGTCCTGCCTGACCAACCTAGTGGCCTTCTATGATGGAGTGAGTACATCAGTGGACAACAGAAGAGCTACGGATGTCATCTATCTGGACTTCCGTAAAGCCTTTGACATGATCCCCCATAACATTCTTCTCTCTAAATTGGAGAGATATGGTTTTGATGGGTGGACTATTCGGTGGATGAGGAATTGGTTGGATGGTCACATCCAGAGCGTAGTGGTCAACGGCTCAACATCCAGATGGAGATCGGTGACAAGTGGTGTCCCTCAGGGGTCCGTATTGAGACCAGTACTCCAGATAGTGGGATCAAGCACACCCTCAGCAAGTTTGCAGATGACACCAAGCTGAGTGGGTATGGTTGACATGCCCTGAGGAATGGAATGCCATCCAGAGGGACCTGGACAAGCTTGAGAAGTGGGCCTGGGTGAACCTCATGAGGTTCAACAAGGACAAGTGCAGGGTCCTGCACATGGGTTGGGGCAACCCCTGGTATCAGTATGGGCTGGGGGATGAAAGGGATTAAAAGCAGCCCTGCTGAGAAGGACTCGGGGGTGCTGGTGGATGAAAAGCTGGACATGAGCCGACAATGTGCGCTCACAGCCCAGAAGGCCAGCTATATCCTGGGCTGCATCAAAAGAAGCGTGGCCAGCAGGTCGAGGGAGGTGATTCTGCCCCTCTACTCCGCTCTGGTGAGACCCCACCAGGAATACTGCATCCAGCTCTGGAGCCCCCAACATAAGAAGGACATGAACCTGCTGGAGCGAGTCCAGAGGCAGGCCACAAAAATGATCAGAGGGTTGGAGCACCTCTCCTGTGAAGACAGGCTGAGAGAGTTGGGCTTGTTCAGCCTGCAGAAGAGAAGGCTCCGGGGGGACCTTATTGCAGCCTTTCAGTACTTAAAGGGGGCTTATAGGAAAGATGGGGACAAACTTTTTAGCAGGGCCTGCTGTGATAGGACAAGGGGTAATGGTTTTAAACTAAAGGAGGGGAGATATAGACTAGATATAAGGAAGAAGTTTTTCACAATGAGGGCAGTGAAGCACTGGAAGAGGTTGCCCAGAGAGGTGGTAGATGCCCCATCCCTGGAAACCTTCAAGGTCAGGCTGGACGGGGCTCTGGGCAACCTGATCTAGGGGAAGATGTCCCTGCTCATTGCAGGGGGGTTGGACTAGATGACCTTTACAGGCCCCTTCCACCCCAAACTATTCTATGATCCTATAATCTTTCACATTTGTATTACCCATCTGAGTAGTTAACTGGCTTTTTCTCAAGACATAGAACCAGTCCGACTTGGTATCACGCTATCGAATCTGTTTCATACAAATTCTGTCTGTCTCTGTGTGTGTGTGCGCACGTGTGTGTGAGAGAGAGAGCGCAAGATACAGAGAGAGCACACACCACGCATCCTCATTAACTGGAGAGATATATAATTAAACAAGAAGGGGTTAAAGCGTACATTAGCCTATTCTACTTTTCTATCTATTACTTTTTAAAAAGCTTTCATATGTCTTCTTCCTTGTTTCTGAAAGCTAACCATCCTTTCTTCCTTTCAGGAAGTCTGACATTTGACAGCTTAACATAGCTGACAGGGTTACCCAACAGCCCACCCTCCCTATTCTCAATCCAATTAGACCTCTAATCCTCCAGATGAAAGGCCCAACTACTCACGTTCCTCATGACAACGACAGCTATTGATTATTTGTCACTACAGCTAACACCTTCTCTGTCGAGGCCACTCTGACAGAAGCAAACCTACCAAATTAGACAGCACTTTATCTGCCCTGGAGGCCAAATGGCACAACAAGTAAAGGCTAATAAATGGTATAAAAATGAACAAATCATAACATTATGACAGGTTGATCGTTGCCAGCAGCTTCACAGCTCAAGCTTGATGCTCCGTTAGACCTGTTCCTTCTCTTTTCTCTTCCACTCGTGCTCCAACTTTGACTGAATTAAAGGCCAGAACAATTAAGGCATTTGACCAGCAAAGATAAGCTAGGATAGAAGTATCATCAAGGGACACAAATGTCAATAGCAGACTACCATTTGTCAATAAAAACATTCCAGGGATGCAAATGCTCATGACTCTGCTCTCCACTAGGCTGTACTGACTCCCTTTGTACAGATCTTTTCTCAAGCCCAGGCAGAAACTCCAGGAAAATTAACCCCAGAAAACCAAGCTTGAGCTGGGAAGTGTTCTTATCAGGCAAGGATTTACATCATTAAAAAAGGAATCCCAATACCAAGCTACATGACAGAGAGATGTTACAGTTGTTATTCCATTTAGTATCTATGAAATTTTCCTTTCTTTTTAGTGGGTGATATAAGCCAGGAATACATCATTCAAATTTATCATTATAAGTTTTCTTCAATTGTTTCTCAAGAAAAAAAAAATGTCTGTTTCTAGCACAATATGCAGTATCCAGTAACATAGGACCTCACAAGTCACATCACTCTAAGGCAAAATGAAAAGCAGCAACATTTTTTTATTTTTACAGTGGTACTATCCAAAAACATTAACAGTGAGATCAGAGGCACAGTCCCTGAACTGAGGCTGTTTAATGCAACAAATGGCAGGAAGAGAACATCAAAAAAACCAAAACTAAAACACCACAACCCCGGAAACATTGTTAAGATCATTCAGGCACAAGAATAACATGAGTAAAAATACACAAGTTCTTGAAACAGTTAAAAAGCAATTAGTACTGCCCTGCCATAATGAATTAGCTGATTTCTCAACTATGCCAAAAAAGAATGTATTTTCCAGCAAGGGATTCCTACGCTTCTGAAATTGCTTACTAACAATAAGACAATATTAAATCAAATTACATTAAAACCTAAATAAAATAAAAGCTTCTTTGGCTAAAGAAGATAGAAGACATGAATATCTGCTATTCTACTTTGAAAAATCTAGTTTAACATCTAGATCGTACAGATATACGAAACTACATGCAAGCGCAACATAATGCTATTTTTTAAAAAAATCTAAACACTGTGAAAAGATTTATTCAGTAAAAAAAGTAATCGAATTATGTAGTATTTGTCCTCAGACTATTTTAACTTCTTAGGTTTACAAAATCCTCTTGTGAATGAACACATATTTGTTAATCGTTTCAATCAGACACAGATGATTAAACTCTTTATCAGATGTGCATTTCAGTACAGTAATATCACAAAACATAGATATTAGAACGAATGCTTTGGCAAACAGATCCCTTCAGATTACCATTGCCCTTAGAAAAAATGAACTTACAGGACATTGAGTAAGTTGGGTCTCACAGAACTCAAGCAAACTAGTAAAAACACTGATGAGTTGAAATTGTGTATAATTTTTTCTAGGAATAAATTTAAATTATTACTATACCGCTCCAAAACGTACGCCAAATACAATAAATCACTGCAAAGAGGAAGCAAATATTTTCAAATAACGTGGTGTACCATTTAATAGGTACGTTTTCATTTGCAGGGATAAAAGCCGGTCTAACGCCCTGCTGCCCTTCCCGAAGCCGGGCTCGTTGGTGCCTCCCTGGGCCGCAGGGGACCTCTAGCGGCGCAGCCGGCCCAAGCCTCCGCGCCGGCCGCAGCTCCGCAACCCCACGCCAAACCCCGCTTCACACAAAGACACCGACGCCTACGCTGGCGGCAGCGAGTCCGCAGCCCCCTCGGGAGCTGTTCAGGTTCTCCAGCAAGAAAAACTCCCGTTTTGGTTATATTATAACCCTCCTGCTTATCCTAGGTTATATTCACTGCTATGGTCTGCTCTTATTTAGCAGATTCTAATTCTTTTTAACACGTACCTTGTTTACAGAGGAAAGGAATACGTATCATCCTCCGAATCTGGTTTTGCCTAGTTCATTAAAAGTAGTCTCATTTGGGCTTTTTTTTCCCCTTTTATTATTTTAAGGGCTTTTCCTTTTTTAAAAAAATCTTTAACTATGATGGCTAAACCCCCAGTGTTACACTAGAGGACTAGCTGGTACCAAGCAGTGAAGAAAAACTACTATTCTTCTTCATTTCTAATATCAGCAAAATCTGCAAATGTCTTTGTATAAGTATTAGACTTATTAACCCAGTGAGTTGTCTTCTCCATTATTATTCCTGAGTTTTCTTCTGCAGTACTTATTTATAATATTTGGTTTATGACCACTATTTTTGATAAGTGTGAATCTCTTCCAACATTACAGGTCAGAATCAGAAATCATATACTACTATGTTTTTCAAGTTGCGTTCAAGGAGATGCGCCTCCCCGAGAATCATATCTGAACATCCTTTACACATAGCAAGAGTTAATCCATTCATCTTCACAAAAAACCTTAGATGTATTTATTCTTTGCTTTGCTTTTATATTAGGTTTGCAACCCTTCACAATTAAAACGAAATCCTTCAAAATATGGACGCGACAATGACGGCTGCCAGTCATCAACTGCCCCAGGCAACTGGAGATCACCACTTCAAGTGCATGTAAAAGAGAAGGCACTACACTTGGTCCATCCCTTTCCACGCAAATAATCTCTACTATGGAGTATTTGTCTAAATACACCACAAGTGCTCCTGCTGCAAACTCTCTCTTTAAACCTCCCCCATCCACCTTCAACTTTTGCTTCTACTATTCTAAATGGGGAAAAATAGTATTTTGCTATTACGAGTGGAAGTAGATAGAAGCATTTTCTCTATAGCAGGCTATAGAGCAAACGCATCAGATATTTATAATATAATGCATTGTAGTGCCTCAACCAGGTTTATTTGTTCTCTTTCACAATCCAATCCTACCCAAGAGAGTAACAGACACTATGTTTTTTGTTTAGCCAAGATTAATTTCTTTGATGCTCAAAATGACTGCTGGAAAGTAAGTATATTCAGGGAGGTAGCCACAAATTGCAAGCAATATTTTCAAATGTTTTTCAATTAGAGTAAACTTAGTAACCAACAGTTACTAAAACAATTTAAAAGTCAATTTTACATGTGCCATAGCCTATTTACTATATTTATCAGTGCAGTTTGTATAGAGACAGAGTCTGATCTTTAGCTACTCTGAAATTCTGATCTTGAACTTGAAGTCAAAAGAACTACTTTGGCATGTAAGCTTTTGCATAACCTTGTCTTAAAATGTGATTTCATACTAACAAAACCAGTGAGAAATCAGATTCAGATGCCTTAGTATCTGCTGTGCAACTGAAACTTGACTCGTAGAACAGTACTTCCATGGTTTTATCTTCTGCAGACAAAAGAACTAGCTGCATTTTAACCCCGGGTTTGACAATAGAGACAGATGATTGCTGGATACCAAGTGACTATAGTGACTTAACACTTAACAAGCAACAACAATGTTCATGTTCTTGCCTTGTTATGAGGCACGACACAGTATGTAAGCTGAAAATGTATTGCCTGAAAATATGAGAATCACATATTGGTCTTGCAAAGTAGTGCCCAAATGAAGCTCTCCATACCAACAAAACTGTTGTCAAGCTTTCCGTTCCAATGATGCTGCTCTGTGATGTTTACTATAACTGACTTGGAAAGCCTTTCCTCTCCTTCACATCCGTGATGCCCTAATGAATCAAGATACAGAATTTCTGAAGTTGAAGAATATACAAGACAGTGTTCTGACCATTCTCATAATACCTAGTGTTGCTTGATTTCCCAGAACCTTTTCAGACCAATCACTTCTCTAGCTACATGCAAAAGAGCTTATCTAACACTGGTCTCGACAAGATGCTTCTGTCTTGTAGTATTTTTTGCGTACGATCATGTTCCAAGCCACCCTGCACATTTCAGTTAAGAAACAGTGAAATTTAAGATGCTCTGGAGCTACATTGGAATGCTGAGTTTCATAAGAGGAGATCAATATGATTTCAAGATCATCTTTTCATGCTTTAGTATTTTGCTCACTGATCACTAAATCAAGACAGGTTAATGCAGAGGCAAATGGAACTATTAATGAAATCTAAAGAACAAACTGAAGCAGAATTAGAGACATAAAAGGTCCTGAAAGCAAGCCACAGTTGCTATTTATCACACAAAAAAAAACCCTTCAAAAGGGTTCCCTTGTCACAGAATCACAGAATGGTAGGGGTTGGAAGGGACCTCTGGAGATCACCTAGTCCAACCTCCCTGCTAGAGCAGGTTTACCTAGAGCAGGCTGCACAGTCCCTCAACTCAAATGGAATGCTGCTAAATTCTTACCTAAGGTTTTAAGAATATTTTTCATGATGTCAGAGTTGATTTAGGAAGTTCCAGCCCTGCAAAATCTCTGGCTGCTTTATTATTCTTCCTCAGCGGTGACAGCACAACTTTCTGGGGGACTATATTGTAAATCAGATCTCTGTAACAATGTGAGCTTTTTCTTCCTAAACTTTTCCTGTAGTTATTTTTAACCATTTCAATAGGGCTTACAGCACAGATCAACAGTAGTATCGGCACAACCAATAGTGAAAAGCATTTGGGAGCATGAGGACTTGTACTAAACAGGCAGAAAAATAATCGTTATTTTGTAGAGTTCATTTTCTGTCGACTCACTGAACAGTGAGCAGTTCTGCAGTTGTGAAAAGCGGTCAGGGGAAGGCCATGGGCAGGACCAACTCTTTGGTAGCTAGATCAGCTTATCTGTGTTACATCACATACAAATCACATATGAGAAACTGTGCCTTCTGCCCTTGAGCATCTTCAGGCTGAGTTCACTAGAGAGAACCCTTTGTTCGGGCAAGTAAAGAAACCATTTTATCACAGTTATTGTCTGTGCCTTAATTAAACACAGAGGAAACTATAGTCCTGCACATAAAAAAAATCAGCTTTTCTGGCTGGTCGGCCAACATTCCTGTTTCACACCTTGGTTTGTTCAGATTTTTCACATTTAGTCAAATTGTACGTTCACATGAAAGTATGACAGAATGAATGTAAAACTCTTTGACATTTCATGAACCGATATGCACAGAATTAATGTTACTCATAATGAGCTCTCACTTAAGGGGGAATATCACAAAAGGTTACCAGTCTAGGGGAAAAAAAGAAGATGAACTGTCCACCATCGTCTCTGAAAGGCACCATGATTATTTATTTTCATGATATAGATTGGGAAAGAAAGCTAGAAGTGCGTATGCTCCTTTATGCAGTTCAAATAATGCCTTATGAATGATTTGAGAGACTACAGCTCCAGGAAATACATCTTGAAAAAGGTAGTGAGGTAAAAATGTATAAGCTTGCTCCCAGGCAAGTTTTATTCAGGAGCTTTTAATGCAAACATCTTTTCCTTGGACAAGAAAGGGGAAATAACATTCTGTTTTGGGGGCTCTTGGGCTACCTTAACTGTACTCATTAAATAACACTTGGGAATAAGCTTTCATAAAATAAGAGAACTAATGACTACCTTCTGTTTCTAATTGTCTGCCATGTCTTATGCCTGCCAAAGGCTGTCTTTTCTTACTTCCTGCTTTACCTGTATGGTTACTGGTGAGTATACAGGGACAATCATTTTTTCTAGTTTAAGAAAAAATACAATTAAAGATCATTAAAATATACCCTCCTACTTTACACAGAATTCCTAACTGCATCCTGGATGTACTGATATTTATCAATAACTGTGTCAGCAAAGAATTAATATAAGCTACAGAATATTTAATGCTTCTAGATAATGAAAGTCACATTTTCCTACTGGGGTGGTATTAATCTTCCTGAAGCCAAAATTAATGTCCTCCTCACAGTTAAGCATCCTGATAGATTATTTTAAGTGCATATTATTAGCATACAACAACAAAACTATTGAATTTTTTCTTCTATCCCTGTTAACACAAAAGGCTGTGCTTGGGGTATTCAAAGAGATTGTTACTTCCCCAGAGTAAACAGATTGCTAATAAGTGAGCATCCTCTGTGAGAAATTCTGAAAGCAGCAGAATTTTTTCCTTATATTAAACTGGAATTACTTAATGAAAGATAAATGAAAAAATCATATACAGGTTATTTGGGTATGTAGAAACATTTCCATTCAGAAGTACCACATGTGGGTGTTTAAGCAAGTTGCAATTTAAGACCAGAAGCAAATTGCTAACCAGAATACTTAAAAGTGAAAATGAATGTCTGTAGTTAAACTGCAATCCCAGTACTCATATCTGTCTCCACAGCATATTTATTTCACAATAATCTAAGTTCTACCAGCTTAAACGATCTGTACCCACATAGTAACACAATTACTCAGTGTGAAATCACTGGCAAATTATGCTAATGGTTTTACTTCTGTTGCAACCAGCCACTGTTTCAACTCCCAGTAAATTACATCCATGTTCATGAAGTCACAACTGTCCTCTGAAACTCCTATGGAAATCTTCACAGGTGCACTCCTGCAATAATTTGTATCATTTTCTGGTGGGTTTGGGTTTTTGAGGTCTTTTTTGTTCAACTGTTTTGTAATTTAAATTTTCTGAAGTTAATGACTTGATCTCTCTTTTTTTTTTTTTTTTTTTTAAGGGTGTGCACCTTTCAAAATTGCTCAGGAGACCTGTCCGTTTAACGAGAGAGACCAAAACGTGCTACCTTTATAGTGGAACAGAAAAAAACCCAAGAAGAAAAACCAAGTAACTTCATTTACATGGCCTTCTGCTTACAAAGACTTAAACATTTCTTCATCAGCCTTACGATGGGAGAAGACAGATACTACAAAAGATCATGTCAATGAAGATTTGAAAAAGATGACTTGCTAAAAAATGTATGCCTTGGGTGAGATTCATTTGTCACAATTTGGACATCAACAACATCAAAAGCTAAATCAGTGAGATGCCTAAAAGGATGACTGAGCTAGTCAGTGCATCCTAAGGTACTCATCTATACTTTATGGTGAATGAACTGCACCCTAAAGTACATTAACTTTAAAAGTGATCTAGATGACTAGCTCAGATGTAGATGTCTGCAATGTAAATTTCTACAGTTACATGACATTATTCTCACCCCATCGTCTCACATTGCATTGTAGTATATTTTCAATATCCATCAAGAGAAAAGACATATTTGCTACGTTTAAGCAAAGAGTTTAACTTTCTAGCTCCTTATTCATGCTAAGAATCTTTTTTAGACCAATAGATGTGTAAAGCTTAAAAGCTGTAATACAAAGGATGTCTATCACCAAATGGAACACTTACCATAATAATTATCATTAAGCAACCACTCATCAAAGGTTATCATATCAATGTATAACCACAGTTGTTTTCAAAAAGCATTGCTATTTCAAATAGTATTAACAGCTGAAATTTCTGACTCTACCTTATTAACTACAGGAACTTTCTGCAAAGAAAGGTGTGACAACACTTGCACTTACTCTGTTATCAAAGGAAGGTGGCTAGGTGGACCAATAAATAAGGGAATATCCTAACTCTTACTTCTTCCAAATAGTCCAGAATGTTATTGATGAAGTCTGAGACAGAGAGAACACAAGAACCCTTTGTTGAGAACCTGATACATCTTTCCAGGTAATTATTGCTTTGTAGACATGCTCCAGTGACAAAAGCCATTTGGACAAAGCATGGCAAGACAAGGATGACATAGCAACTTTGAGTTCTGAGACCTCAGTTTCCTCATTAACTGCTAAAGACCTAGATATTAAAACTGCATTAGACAGGGTTACTGAAATCAAGAGATCACCTTCACTTTTTACCTATGTTGAAACCCTTGGAACTGAAAGAACATGGAACAGCACAGCATGGGTCAGTCTGCCTAGCTATGCTATCAGAAATATTTTTGATAGAGACTATGAACAGCATTTATATGAAGAGCAGAAATTTTGATACTGTTTATTGATATCGAAAGCAAAATAAGAGCTATTTTGACAACTCACAGTTCTGAAAGATGGCTTCTAGGACACTTGTGGGACAACAAGCAAAAGCACTTGAGTGCACCAGAACACCTGGAAGAAGATCAACTACACAACTGCAAGTAACAAACTACCTACTTAAAAAGGAGTTAGAGGTGCCATTAGGAAAAGAGGAAGCATTAAGGAACTACTGTGAGACTATCACATCAGATAATGTTTTGTATGACCACATGGGTAATCCTGTAATCTTTACCTGTAATTTAGGAAGAACTCTGTATTACCAACAAATGAGAATTTGAATTTTGAACACTGGATGTGATTGTTAGCATTCTGAAGGACTGGAAGTAATGCTTTTACGAAATAAAATCCTTATGCAACAGTAATAACAAACATGATGGGAGCAAGTTGTCTGTTATTCTGCAGGCAATACCTGGAAGTATAAAACTTGCAGAGAGGTGGAAGTTAAAAATAAAAATAAAATATAATAGAGAGCTGGTATGTACACATGTGTATGTATACACACACTCACCAAGTATAGCCAGGTTTGTAAATCACACAGGTGTAGTCAGAAGCTAGTTATGCAAGTGTTAACAGAATGATGTTACAGCTGTTCATTTACCTCCTATCCAACCAGAAATCCATCCTAGAGAAGAAAGGCAATTAGAGTCCTAATTTATTTTACTTAATACTGATGATTTATGACTGAATTCAGGGCTATGCCACATTTCTGAATAGTTGTTCTCTAACAGGGATTAAAAAACCCATACAAGCTATTTTACTAGGACTGAAAGATATGAACTGACAGTCCTTTTATCAGTGAAGTCTCCAGACAGAAAAACGGGAATACTTTCATCTCAAGTGAGCAAGCACTTCTACCAATACCTTAGCACAGTTAATTTGATGCTGTAGAGAAAACAAAGGAAAAAACCTTACGTTGTCTGCAGTTTTAGCTGATACTGAGGGAAAGAAGTATTGCAAGATTCTCTGCATCCTACGGAGAATGAAACCAATTTTTCTTTCAATAACCAGGATTACTAATGGGAGAGTCACCATCTTGAATCTAAACATATCAATGAAGACATTCAGCTTCCTTCTGTCCAAGATGTCTAAATCATTCTTTCTGTTTGGCATTAGAAGAGTATCTTCTCACAAACTCTTTGCCTCTGAGACAGTTCTGTGGATCCCAAATACTGCAGAGAACATTTTTTGTCAAATCAACTGCAAGACCGTTTCAGAGGAACACCTGTAAAGGGACATGTAAAGGAAGCCTGTAGAATGATAACCTAAAGAGACTGAAATATTCTGGCAACAAACTCTAGCCCTCAGGATGTCTGCTGTGATCTGACGAGTAAGGTGTTCCAAAAGCACTCCCAAGAGACAGCAAAAAATGGCAAAAGTAATTCTAGTACCTAGAGAGGAAGGTTCCTACTCAGGAAACCTTACTTCATTTTACATCCATCTGCTTTAGTTGAGAATGTGTGTGTGGTAAAGCGTGTTGTCTTCCCTGCCTCTTCACTGGTTGCATGTAAAGGTCTGTGCATTAATCTTAACTTCTCTCTCCAAAGAAAATGAAAATTAGGATGCAACTCGAGTGCAATTTAGGAATCGGAATCTCCAAGCAGTGTCATTCTAAACAACTTATACCTGTGACTACAAATGAATGGAGATGTAGAAAGTCACGTAAACCTGTTATTGATGAAGCACAGGACAGTGACTGACTCACAAGCTGAACGCAAAAAAACCTATACAGTGGCCCTGGTAAATATGTAGATTCATGACGAACCAACATTGACAACAAAACTCTGGAAATGGGTGATCTCACAGCATTTTTCTTTTTCTGTCTGAAAGTCAACTTTCAGTATTGGTTACCAACGAATTTTTTTTTTACTTTGGGAAAAAAAAAAAAGAATATAAACCAAAAGTATCAGAGAGGAATAAGAATGCAAAACATTATCTAAACAGCCAAAACCGCATGGAATATGAAGTTGTTTTGAGTTTTAATTTTGTATATTTTGCAGAAGGCATTCATGACAGAAATGCAGATCTTAAAATGTTAATAAGGAAAGACTGAAGACAAAATTTTGCACACAGGAAGTGTTAATTTCGTAAGCTGACATCAATAGTGAGTAACTGCTCAGAAGACACAGAATGCAGTTTTACAGGACAGCTAAGTCAGCCAAACGGAAAGCAGCTGCAAGGGCTGTCTCCTGACCACTTTTTGCCACCCCAGCACTATGATGGCACAAGCACCTACGCAGCTATGGGGTGAATCACATCTGTCTAGTACGTTACACAGTAAGTGGGTGACTGCATAAAATCTTCTGCTAAAACAGCATGAGATAAAGACGGTACCTTTTTTTTCAGCTGCACTGCCAACTGAAAACACATCTAAGATGGTCCATGTATCACATGGTACAAACTGCCCTTTCATAATTGCAGCAAGACATAAAGGAAATGGAGAGCACATACAGTTAATGGGTATTATGCCAAGGCAAAGTATCTCTTGCCTTGAATAGCTGCAATACAAATATCCACAATATGAACATACAGACAAAGATTTAAACAAGAATTTATTTTGTTTTAATATGCTAAAATGTATTCTAAAAACCTGGGGAAATGTAATTTTTAAAACTAAGTTTTTAATATGATTAAAACGTTCATGACCCTATCAGGTCATAAAATATAAAGCCTGTATGAACACCAGGCAAGTATAGTGTCTTATAGCAATTTTTTAAGCCTCTGACATTGTTACATTTATGAAATATCTGTCTTTGAAACAACAGCATTCACAGTAAGCTGCTCACTTAGAAATATGAAGTTAACCCTGGTACACTGGAGGCAAGGTTATGGTGATGACTGAAATATTTCATCAAGGTGTTGTGGTATGTAACCAAATAGATGAATTAGCCTATTTCAACTCAACTATAACCTACTGTAACTAATTACGATGGTAGTCAAGTAATGTAGTGCATTACTGCACACGTTTCAAGAATGCATTCACACTAGGTTTTAATAGTTAACATTTTTACCTAAGGAATTGGTAATTTTAAAATATTAAATGAACACTTAATTCCCAGTAAGGGATGCAGTAACACAGTCCCTATGGACTCCCATGCAAGCATAACTGAAGAATGTCACCTTATTATAATCTTCCCAAATGGTTCTCCATTCAATTGCTTCTTACTAGATACTGTGACCATACTATAGCTACACCTTTATGTAAACCTAACTAAAATAAAACAAAAAATAAATTGCAGAGTACATTAAAAAGTATATAAAACATCTGAACAATGTGAATGATTATGAACAGGTGACAAGATATTATAAATAGAAATGTTTTTCTACGAAAATCACAGCAGGCACTCTAACTGGTACCAAAAGACACAGCTAACACAGCCAAAACAACTAACTTTTGAGCAGTTACAGTTTTAAACATACTATATAAAGTAAAATAGTAAATAAAAAGCTGTTCCTTTCAGTTTGAGTTTTTAATCTTCTCTGTGGAGTCTTTTACATAGTTTATGAACTCAAACATCTTGGTTAGCTAGCCAACCTCCCTTTTTTTCTCCTCCCATCAGCAGTTTACTCATTCTCCTGTAACTGTGGACACTTCCTCTGCCCTAAACACACTCAAAATTTATTGAAGCTCTGAAGTTATACTTCAAATTACCTTTTATTTTATTGTTGAATACTTCCTTCAGCACTTCTTCAGTGGAACAATGTATATGGACAATATTATAGACTGAAATTGTAGAAGGAAAAACAGACAGTAATACATTTCCCTCCTGGTCCTTGAAATGGTTTGGTATTCCATATCCTTGAAATTCTCAGACACAGCATTAATAATTAACAATGTATGGCCTTATATCCACTGAAATTAAAGGTAACATCCTGAGGAGTATCATAGTGTATAAAATTTAGTCTTTACATAGAACTGGCTGTCCCAAAATAGACAAGGATTTTTTTTCCTAGAAAGTACAAGTTCTTAAAACAGCAATGAATTATTGTCTTCGTGCACAGCTAATAATACACTCAGTAAAAACACTAAAAAATAAAAAATAACCCTCCAAAGATTTACTTAGGGATAGGCCAAGTCTTTAAAAAACTCATAGCATTATTTGCCTCTAAAACAATGAAAGCCTCTAAAGATACAATATGCTTACTCAATACAAGAAAATCTCCTTTACACCTCTTGTGAATGCCACAAGTTCATTCAATGGCTGAGCACTTGTAATGTAATTACCTTTTGTGCAGCAAGATGGAGAGCAGTTCTTCGGCTACGATCAGCTCTGTTAACATCAGCTCCAGCCTTCAGCAATGCCTCTGCACAGTCCAGCCTGTCAGCCAATACACAGTACATAAGTGGAGTTCTTCCAAACTGGTCCTCTTTGTCTTTCAGCTCAGAGTTTCCTAAAAAAATAATAAAAAAAAAAATCACATAAACCAGTTAAGTCTATGAGTATCTAACTAAAAGTAGTACTATTTTATTAAAAGCGTATGTTCTTATAAATGCACAGGGTGATCAAAATAATGGAGTATAAGATAAACTCAAAGTTACTACTTTTTATCTTATTTCTACTGACATTTATAGCACATTTCAAAACATATTTACAGAAAAAAGTACATTCAGAAAACATTAGTTCCACAAATACACCTACAACCAGTAACATTCTGCAGTGACATAATTATAAATAATTTTAAAACAGTTATACAGATCTTGGCTGCAACGATTACTTTAAAAAATATCGACAGCACATAAACCAAATAGTCCTTCTGAAACCTGTAAACACTGTAACTAAAATAAGCTTTGAAGCCTACTCACAGCAATGTTTGTTTAAAAAGCATAAACATGTCAATATTACATCAATACCATTATCTACTTCATAATGCCTTACAATATGGAAACTACTAAAATACTTATCAAGCTTTCTTGAATTGGTAAGTTTAGTAAGGCAGCAATTAAGCTAAATAGGAAGTTTGAGGTCCTACTAAAAAAATCAAAACATTATATCCCTATTCAGAGCCAAAAAAACCCCCAAACAAACCAGTATGCATCTTTCACTATCAAGTTTCGTATTTCTATTATGTGACCACATAGAAACTAGCACCTATAAATCCATGGGTATCAGCTAACCTACACATCCCAACTCTAAATATACCTCCCATGTAGCAACGTTGTCTACAATTACTCAAGGAACATTGAATTTTAACAGGTAAGTTAATTTTTCTGTTGCCTTGTTTACATGATTGTTGATGCTTCAAAAGAACTCCAGCAGAGGCATACTTCTCCTTTACAAATACAATCTTCACTCTCCTCAGCATATTATACTTATCTACATATCCAGTAACTGTATTCTTAATTATAATTTCTATTGATTCACCCAGCAGAAGAGTCAAGCAGATTAAATGTGAATCAAGGGGAATATCAAGAATTAAAATTCATTCCCTACCAGCCAAGGCTCTCACAAAAACCACGGTTAAGCAGGATATTGCCAGTTAGAGCAATCATTTGCTCACTCATTCAATTTCCGAGTTCCTTCAAAACTCTTGAGTGAATACCATGTTGTTCTCATAATTCATTCTGTAACACCCTCTCTTGCTTAGAAATTGTGATTTGCATTGAGAAAACTCTTTCTGCTCTGTAAAAAACAGTTTAGGAACCTTTCTGAACTCTTCTGTGAATGCAGATATAGAAAAATTCTTTTTGTTCTTCACCCATGGCCTTGTCTTCTCTGACTGCCCCTTCACGTTCTTGCTTTTTCATATCCAACCTCACACTGGTGTTTAGCCATGCCCACTTCCCATTGACCTTCCTAAACTTTTTCTTTTGTTAAATGCTTTTGCATTTGCTGCAAGCAAGGCGTTTACTCTTTAGACTCATCTTTAGACTCTTTGTAGCAAGCATTTTCATTTTAAAGTTCTTCACCATTTTTAGAGTTCACAACTATAGCTGGCTGCTGTTGCTTATCCGCGTATACTCTGGTCAAGTTACAAAATCTTGCTTAGTAACACTAATTCAGGTCCTACACAGCAGTCAAGAGCAACCGAAGAGTTGGTTCTATTCTGGGTTCACCAAAATTTCTGTGGCCAGCCCATTAACGATTTCTAACAATTTAGTTTTAGGATCATATCCTCAATAGCCATTTACCCAAAACATACGAAAGTAACCTTCATTACTTTTCTGTTTCCTGTCAATTCAGACTCTCTGATCTCCTTTAGCATGTCACACATATCACCATCTGGTCAGATGGACAGTAACAAAATGTCAGTACTATAGTTTCTTATTTAGACCTGTAAACGCAATCATTAAGCCTTTTTTTCGGTGTTTAATCTCATTTGAATCCAAGACTTGCCTTCTGCTTTGGTTTTTAAAAGTCTATCACCACTTCATCTACATGGCTTCTACAGATATATCAGAATGCAAAGCATATAGAAAAAAACATTGTCCACATTGGTGCCTTCGCTTCCACAAATTTTACATTCTCACCATATTATCAATAGCCTCATTTAAAGCACGACATCCTAGTTCTTCCCATCTAATTTTTTTAGACTTCCATGTATGCGGAAAAATGTATACATTTGTTTTGGACTTCTACGCAACTTCAACCGGTTTGAATAGGATGCCATCTTTTCCTACTGTATTACTACGTAAATGAAGATACAGAACAGCTACGATTCCACCTTCTGTAGATAAACCACTGAGAACTGCACATGTCCTTGTCAGCTTTTACTCATTTTTACTTTTAGAAACCTTTTCATAATGAGCATAACAGCTGAGTCTTGAATTTTTTCAATAAATAAATGACCAAAGTATATTTTTATATTGAATAAAAATAAAATAATAAATCCAGTAATAGAAAATTACATTTGTGAATTTATACAGGTGATTTTTTTTCCTGTGGGACCTTGCATAAAAGCTGCATAAGAATCTGGTCTGAACTTTGCTTAGAATTAGAAAAGATAAAGTACTGGATATATCTTATTCATTACTCTTCACATCAAAACAAAAGATATCATAAAAGCTTAATTTTATGGTAGCGTATTTAAAAGTAATTTTTAAAACTTTTTAAAAATGATTTGCAATATGTTTCTAAAGGGGAGTTAAAAGCTGTGTAAGTTGAAAGGTATTTGTATTACTGTTAATGTTCTGTTAAGTGTAACTACATTTTGTCATGAAAAAGTAAATAGGTAATATAATTTTCACTAACACTACATACATATTTGATACTGTTAAAATTCTAATTTTTATCAAATTTTTGAGAAAAAAACTCATGTATTGCCTTTAAATATTCGCTTAAGTGTCATCTTATTTTCACTATTGAAGTCTATAATTACGTCTACTCAAAACAAAAAGTTGCAATATTTACTAAGTGCAATAGAAAGCAGCATGTAGAAAAAAATAATGTCACTTGTTTAATTAATTATATGGCCATTAGGAAATAATTCGAAATGTAGCATAGGAGTTACACAAGGGAATCCATTTTTTTTGTTTTTCCTACTTGTAAAAACATTTGCTAGACTTTCATTTCACTGTATTACAATTTCATTGCAAACTGGATACAGTTTCAAGATAATTCTTTCCTCCACCATTAGAAAGAAGTATTTTAAAAGTTATGCATATATATTGTGAAACTGTCAATGTCTTATGTCTCAATATTTTAGCTAACAATAAATGCTTTTTCCATTCAATAGAGCACAGTACAGAAACATCAAAGCCACTTATGAACAACCACGCAGCCCTATGCAGCAACATATAGATACTGAGGTCCAATGCATAATTTAACATGGCGTTGCTCCCAGTCAACAAGCCAGTTTCTTTAATTAGCTAAGTACAGTCAGGTGCTCTTCCAGTATTAGTTCAGTCTGGTAATTTAGTCGTCACTAAACCCTATTTCACTGTTTGGTGTTAACATAGCCTCAGTAGTGTCTTAAATTTATTGAAGATGATAAGACTTACATAATCACATATATTTAAAAAAAAAAAATACATAAACATGCATTTCTCCCAATAAGACACATGCACATGGCTTATGCTCATATAAGACTTGTTCTTAAATCAGCAGCGTGCAAAACTAGCCCCTCTCCCTCAAATTCCAAGTTCCCTTTCTGTTATATAATGTTAAAGGATATACAAAATGTGGAGACTAAAAGAAATGGGTAAGGTCAAGATGAGCAAAACCAGCCTAAAGCTCAAGTACAACCCAGCTGAGTAGAGAAACAAACATCTAATTTCAGGTACAGCTCCGAAAGAGTAATGGAGCTGATGACAAAAAGTTTCCATGACTGCATACAGTCTGAGTGAAAAATGAGCAAGACCTTGAAAAATTGATGCCAGTGATTTGTCTGAAGCTGCTGCACTGTTTTTTAAGGAAAAGAAACTATCTTCAGCTAACAGTAAGTTTCTTTTTGTTATTATTTTGTTTGGTTACAAGACTCTGTGTAAGGCCCTTAGAATGGTTAAAGTTCTGTGGGCATTTCCCTGAAAGGGTGTCTCTGTGCTCAGTATAAGAGACAGGACAAGGACTAGGAGCTACTATATCACTATCGGGTACTAAGGGGGACTCACCTGATGAAATGCAGTAACCACACCACCTTGTGTACTTCACAGTTGCAGTAAATTACTAATTTCAGCAATCAAGAAAGCATAGGTAGCCTTCTAAACATTCACATATTGGTATATTTAAAATGTGCTATGGCAAAATTAAATTCTCTTCCACACACCTGCTTAAGAAAGGAAGTTTGTTTGATCCCTCCCCTTTCAGGATCAACATCCTCACCCCACCCATATTACGCATTTCATAAGCTTGTTGCCAATGGAGGTCATGAACACCACAGAATCAAGTGGTCCAATTCCAAAATATAACTCTCTTATTCATTCCTCATCACTTCCTCACAGTCTGTGCAAGCAGTCACATCACACTGTTAACATTTCTATGCATTTTTCAAACCAGAAGAGGAGAAAGGGCAGGAGGAAGACATGAATTCTGCTTAATTATAAAGACAGACCATCTCTTGTTACTTGCAAGAATCGTGCCTTTTGTAATATCTGATCTGAGTTTTATTCAATCTCCCACATTGCAGAACATGGAAGAGAGAAGCAGAGAGGAGAATCAAACAAAACCATGCAACTGCGTATTTGCAACCCAGAATTTATAGTTAACATTTACAATGCAACATTGTATCAGAGTTTTAGAAGCACTTGCATGCGAGCGATACATGATAAGGGTTTTAGCATGAGGAGTTGGCCTGAACAGATGCTTGAGTATAATGACTATGATACACATTATTATGTTCTTATAAACAATTAAAATAATTAGATGCATCTCCCTGAAACTCTACATAAATGTGTTAAATGCGAAATGATCCTCCAAACACAAAATTAACTTTTGCTCCCTTTTTGCCTAGGATTAAAATCATACAGATGGGTTTTAACACTGAAGAGCTGTTAATTAAAGACATGTTCAGTGTCGTATAAAACATAGAAAAGAAAATACTATGAGTACTCCCCAAAGCCTGAGATCATACAAATCTAAAACAATGTGATACAGTACTAGGCAACTCATGCAATGCAAACAATTAGCACACTTTTGTTAGAGCACTGGTTATACAATAAACACTTGGCATATACCGTGCTTTATGGTATTTAACCCATAGGGTGTTTAGAAAGTCCTGTAATTAAGCATCAGTGCTGGTTAACATAAAGGCACACTTTGTTCCAAACCCCTCTTTCTCTATAAAAATTTTCTTCTTACCTTTGATTCTGTCTATTTTATACCTCTTATTGGTACAGGATGTCAAAAGGAACATAGTATCCAGAACACAGGGTACTATTGCAAACACCTGCTCCTTTAAAATCACAGGCCATTGGGTGGCAGATTACACATGCATCCATACTCATGAATTATATGCAAATACAATGTATATGTTTGCATACAGTCACACATGCTCCATCAAGCTACAGCAGATGGGAAAAGTAATAACCACCAAACAGGTTAGAGGGGTTGCTCTAAGTCACTGTTTAACCAGCCTCTATGCCCCTCCTACGTTAATAACCGCATAGGGAAAACTCAAAGAGGAAAGTAATAATTAATTTAGGGGTTAAAAGCCCTCCCTAAAAGAAGGAGAAAGTCAGACTTTATGTCACTAGATATACCACTAGCTACATAATCATGATGCAAAGCTTGGCTGTGTCAGGAGAACGTTGTTAAGCAATCCAGCATACACACATGTAACACTGAGGTACTGTCCTGAATTAGACGATGCTGCTAAGGGCAGTCATGAAGTTCAGTGAATAACATCAATTGCTCAACTTACTTCTGGCATCAAGTTATACTTTCAACAGTGCCTGGTAAACAGCTAAAAATATTACTCTGATGCATTCTTCTTCTGCTAGGCAATACCTTTTTTTTTTGTCCTGTCCTGCCAAAAGTAAGGTCTGTGTCATATCCTGTCAAAACACGACAAAGCAGAAAAGCCGAATTTTGCTCTTATAGCAAAGGCTGCAAGGATTATGCAGTTTTCTCTCCCATGTAAAAATAATACACAGCATTTTTATTTTGGTGCTGCATGGTTGCCATTAAAAGAATAGTGATTTTCATATCTGGTTCTATGGCTGTTTTTTGGTATATGTGACAAGGTGTACCAGCAACACAGAAGTATTTGTTCCTTTGTGTTTTCAAAATATATCTTTTGGCTGTGAGATTAACAAAAACATACTGAAGTCAGCAAAAACTCTTTGTTGTCACTTGTGATTGCTAGCTAGGAGTTGAAAGTTCAGATTTTTTTTCCCCCGTCCATATGGAGACGGAGAACTTAAAAAACCCCAGGTATTTAAAGCTACTTTGTAGTTGCATCCCACAGATTTCTACAAGCAACTGCATATCAACTGCTCATACGTTGTTTATAAAATGTTCTACAAAAGAGCGAGCAGATAGCATTAAACGCAATCAGTGTATGTTTGAGCCATTATATGAGAAAATAAAGTTGAAGGCCCCACAAAAAAATATTGTTTCAACCAGTGGAGCTTCTATAAAGTCAGTTCCCTCAAACTTTTCACCTGTTTGAGTTCAGCAGAACACACATAAAGAAACTTGACTGTCGGTTTAACGTGATTACCATTAAATCCTTTACACCCATTAAAACTGACAGGTAGTGGCATAAATACAAACTAGGTTTCTTATTATGTCACAGTCCTTCACCCTCACCCAGCTCCAGAAATGGAATTTTCAAAAAAGGCTGATCAAATAAAACTTCTATAGTATCAGCTGGAATCGCATTTAATCAGACACTCTGAAAATCAAAGTCTTCGCTTATCATATGACAGCCTTCCAAATGTATGTAAGATTGGTTTTGGAACACAGAACATATACTGCTTTTGAAAACTACTAACCTGGAATCCCATACAGTTCTTGGACAGAGAGGGAAGGCAAAATGCTGGGCTTTTTAATGGACAGGAATTTTTTTTTTACTTTGGCTTCAGTAGGACCAGACTCTCTCCTTACATTTAATTTGTCTTGAGAAACATTGTTAGTGTATCAGAATCAAAGTAACAAATAGAGCTGGCTCATTTTGTCCCCAAATACTACAAAGTGACAACACTTCATTAACTACAATAAATGATCTGTAAAAACAAGTTTATCAAATTTCCAACAAAAGCAATGATTCAAAAAATAAGGATTTGGGGCCAAAATATTCCAGCCCAAAGCACTTCTCCAGAATTTCAAATTCCCTGAAAAACGAGTCCTCAATAACTCTTCTGGTTGCATCACTTACCAATTTTCTATTTTACTTCACACAGAAGTACCAATCAATGGCAATAGATAATAAAAAGTAAGAAAAATCAGTCCTATTTTCAGGACTACATTTATTCTAGAAATACATATAATCAAGAAATGAAAATGTATCTTAAAAGATCAGAGCAGCAAAACCAAAAAACTTCAGTTCTGAAGTAATCAAAATGCATCTACAATGAAAACATTTACCTGCTATTAGCTTTTGGAGGGTACTCTTATCTCCATTAACAGCAGCAGCATGCACTTCAGATGCTAACGAGGAACCACTGAAGAGGCAGTTTGCTGAAATATTCATACTCTTTCAAGGTATTACCATAGGTTAGATCTGCACCACCAACATTTTTTGTAGGAATTCAGTTCTAGAAAAAAAAACCACAACAATAAAATAGAATGAATTTTATAATGAGTCATTAAAATGACTCAAACAATGCTAAAGAGAATAAACCGTTCTGTTAAAAACAGAAAAGAACACACACTTCTTATTTTGTGGATTAAATCTACCTCTAACCAAGATTCAACCAGAAAAAGCCTACATTAAGGAGAACTATATATATATATATATTATAGTTTTGCTGCCTTCAACATAAATTTCAGTCAACAAGCCTTGCAAAAGTCTGAAAATAGGATAGTGTTCACCTACAAGTCCAACAGACTGTTCTTCAGAGTGTTACCATGCATGCTTCAATTCAGTAACCAATGTGAAGTTTGTTATCAAGTATCAACTTGACATATTCCTCCAGTACTTGATATCTGGTGGTATTTTACCATGATGGTCTATGGACAAATGCAGGACAAGGTTTATAAGTTGAAGTAGTATCTTTTATTTGACCAACTGGCATAACTGAAATCAGCTCAGCTTTCAGATCAGCTTTCTAGATTTTAAGTGTTCTTCAAACCTGAACAGAAGTAGGAAAATGTGTGTGTAAGAAAAGCCACAATGAATTAGACCAGAAGTCTGGCTCTAAATCCTGTCTCAAACTAGCCAATGGTAGATGCCAAAGAACAGAGCAAATATATACATATATTTAAAAAAAAATTATATATATGAATATGATTTTGTCCCCCTCTTCCAAATACTCTCCCAGCCTACAATTATTTTTAGTTCAATCACTTCCTGAAGTGGACTTGGTTTCTGTATATTTAGTACCCTGCAAATTCTGTTAATTTTTTTCAATTAATTTCTCTACTATATATGTGTCCAGTCTCCTCTTAAGATTATGGAACCTTATAGCATCCACAACATCCACAACATCCACCGGCAAGGAGTTCCACACCACAACCAAACGCTGTATGGACAAACCATGTGCTTTCATCTATCTTGTCCTGGCTCTTGCCATTTGAGGGCCCTTAATCCTTGTCCTGGAAGGGACAGTAAATAAACAATTCTTATCCATCAGTAATTATTCTATGGATTTTTAACATATCCTCCCAGATCATACCTTCCTCTAGCTGAAAGAGTCATACCTTACTTAGCTGTTACCCAGGCAGCAGCTTTTCTGTATGCATGAACATTTTAATTGCCTGGTTTTGGACCTTTTCACAGTTCTGTTCTTACCCTTTTGAGGTGGAAAGAAAATTCCACCAGTTATTCAACATAAGGGCAAAACATGGATTTATGCAGTGGTATAATGGCATTCCCTTCTTTCTTCTCTATTTCTTTCCTAAGTCACGCCTACCACTACAGTCACCTTCCTAGCCTCTTCTGAAATAGAACTGCTACCTTCACTGAACTACCACTGCCTTAAGATCTTCATTATGATCAGCTCAGGTCCACACACTATTTCAGAAATGAAGAAGGGCCTGCACGCTTGAAAACTTGTTGATTTTCTCCAAAAGTATCAAACACTTGAACTTCTACCTTCAATTCTTACCATACGTCATATTTGGAATGGAAAACAAACCGGGGTGAGCAAACAATAATTGTACACACCAGAAATAAAAGAGGAGGTATCGCTGAAGATGTCTACTAAATTCTGGGAAATTTTCACCTCATCTTCCGTTCTATGTTAATTTAAATATACTCCTTTTGTCATGTCCCACATTTACATCATAGTACACTTGGAAAACAGCAAGAGGAAGCTATTTTGCTTCAATTGTTATTTTCAACCATCTTTCGTTTATTTGTTCTATAAATTTCATATATTGCTACACAGCATCTGTTGTTATTAAAATAATTGCAGATGCATACATATCAATGTTGGGGGGAAAAGTTATTAAAATACCAGAAAAACATTCACTTTTATGTAAAATTAAGTGAAAATTTCTACAGCAGATATTAAGCATGAAGTAATAAAGGTAAAGGTCTTTACCTGCAAACAAAAAAAAAAATAAAATCAAATACAACTTAATACTCTAATATAATTGTAGACTCTTCTTCTCAAGCTCCAAACTTCCTTGGAGAGATGATAAGAAAATTAATACAGGAAGCTTTATGGCAAATCTAATCAGTTACTCAAAGAACATCTGCACAATCATGGTATCACTTCATACCACATCCCTGGAATAGGCACAAATACGGAACCATGTGGTTCCCTCTGCCGTCTGTCAGTCACTTCAGAACCAGGAGTAAGTACGGTATTGCCTAACTTTATCACTCCTTGGAGAACGTGCATTATGGAAACATGCAATGGCTCACTACACTTTAATAAAGCAAGCAATTTCCACAAATCCAACTTTTGTTTCAGGCACCCCTATAAAATTACTTCAGAAATCACCCTAGTCACCCAACAACCAACTTGCCAACATCAAGCATGTTTGGCATTTGTACCTGTCTGAAGTAACCAGTTATTAGAGCACAATAGTTACTTGCTTCTACACCAGCACTGGTGCACTCCATTGAGAACGCTGGTGCAGAAGCATGAGGACAAGCTCCTCACATAACTTTATGAAAGTATTTTTTCTCATGAATAGTTCTGGAGCCATTTCCAGTCATCTGAAACCTATGGAACAATGTGATCCTATCCTACTGCTCTCTTCTTCTTCTGTGAACCTCAGAATAACATGACAATGATGACGTTCAATATCTTTTAGAAGTCATGGGTGCTTCCATCCTTATTGAGTCTGGTGAAACTCTCTCTGTTTCAGAAAAGCCAATAAACATTTTTTTTTACACACTTGTTTTACCACATAAGTAGGTGATTCTTCCCATAATCAGAACTGTGTCATTAATGGATTCATGGCTTTGTTGACTTCTAGGAGCAGAGAACAGAAAGGAGTTCAGAGAGTCTAATGTGACAGGAGGTTAACAACATTTCCACTTTTAGAGCCATGTAAGACAGGCTAACAGTGCCATAATACACCACAACAAATTACAGAAAAGCTCAACTTGACTTGGTGCTTAAGAAAGTCAAAGAAAGTGCAGACGCATGCATGACAGTGCAGGGTGGACAGAACTTATGCTAGCCCAAACAAGCCCAAATACACTTTAAGACATAAAGCACAATTGTTTTAATTTTAATGCAACAGACCTTCAAACGTTCCCAGTGCTAGCTACAATCGTTGTTTCCTTTTAAGGAGAATAAAGAATATCCACATCTTTCAAAATACTTGCACCGTTCTCTGCTTCCCACGTATCTTCTCCTCCTCTGACAAAACTGCTTTTTTGACTTTTTAGTACACATAATTGATATGTTTCATTCAAAGCTAAACTCTTCCTCCCAACCTAGCAGTATGGTTTATGCTTTCTGTTATCTTCTCTACATTATACTGGATAAAAGCAATGAGGCATTTCTGAGTCAGGCAAATCTGAAGAAACCAAAAGGGACAGCATGAAACTGAGTGTCACTTACAAGTAATCGCAATGCCTCCCCCTACTTAACCATTACTTTTTTTCTCCTTGGTTATTCCTATATAAATTTGGCTGCTATATAAAGGAAACTACAATACTCAACTGCAATCTGAACAAGAGGAAAGAAACCGAAGGGAAAAGGCTGCAGAGATGGATCATGTGCTACATAGTGTAACTTGCACTTGGCATATGAGACTATAGCTTGTCTTTAACTTGCCTCCATTTTTCCTTAAAAGCTTCCTCTGGACACAGAGAATACATCAGGACTCTCTACATTATTAAGTGGACCTATATGCACCATTGGAATTTTACACTTGTTAGAATTTTGAGACACTGGTTTTATTCCCCAAAGTTATCACTGATGTCTTTTTCTCCACTTTCCTTACATTTTACCCTTCCACAAACAAATAAACTATAATATAAAACATCCAGGGGCAGCAGTGTAAAATTCAGCAAATACTGGAGAACTTAGTAAAGCACCAGAATCATCCCAATTACATCAACAATTATAAAAAACTGACTGCATACAGAAGAGAATTAATAATGAAAGCTGTTCATAATTTCCAGATGAAAACAAGAGCCAATAAACATACAGGTGAGAGAAGCAACCAATTATCTCTACAGCAATTCTCAGTACAGTATCATAACTCCATTGAAAGAGCTAATTCTGCATCAGACATTCTGAAATATTAAGAGAAACTATAAAAGAAAAATATGTAACTTTCCTCAGATATTTCTCTCGTGTATATGACAAACAGATTAATCGGTATCTGGAGGACTTGTTTGATAAAGATCCTCTAACAAAAAATGAGGTATTTTTTTATAAGAGATGAAAAACAACAATAAAAATCAAGAAATAACAACAAGATCTGCTTACAAAAAATTTACGTAATTGACATTATCTGTCATATGCATCGTATTACTGGAATCAAGTAAATAATTCACTTTTTCTTCTTTAAGCTAACACATAGAAAAAGATTAGCCTTGTCGAATCACCTGAATTGAACAGAGAGTCACATGGACACCAACAGGTTTTCAAGGTATGTGAAATTTCATACCAATCTATGATAAGTCTCCTTTGCTTTACACAGATAACCAGAATTACATCATTTTTCTATTCAGCAAAACACAAGGTTGTTAAAATTTAAACAAGATCACTCTATTAAATTTTACTGATAAAGTTTCCAAGTAAAGAATGAGTTGCTATGAAAAAATATCAAAGTATTTTTCAAATGTGAATGAATTCATTTGGTAAGACGTTCATTCCACAGAATGAGGAGCACAGATTCTTAAGGCAGACATAGCAGAACTGATAAAACTTAAGATCCAATTTCAGACTATAAAAGAAGACATGATTTGTATATATACATTGGTGTTTTCAGCTCATCAAACTGACAGGCCAAATGATTTTTGCAGGGTCACACATAAAGTCTGAGCCTGTCAGGCTTCCTTTGAACCCAAGTTGGGCTTGACTTGCAAAAAGCTGATGTAAAGGATTTTCTTTTAAATGGCGTTATGCCCCGTTTCACTCCTTACGCTTGTGTACATACTGGAAACACGAAGAGCACAAAGTGCAGCTTTCCATGATCTTTCTGAGACAGCTCTGCAAGATCTCAAAGCACATATATACTGTAAGCTCCAAAGTTTTACTGGAAGAGGATGAAACACTGAATTTTAGGTGGTCTTCCTTTTCAGCATTGAGAACTCGGGAAGTTACAAAAAGGACAAATCTGCTGAAGCGCCAAGGAATAAAAAGGAACGATGACGTTCCACTTTAACCCTATTACCAAGCTAAAACTTCCCAACCCTCCCACCAGCCGCTCTGCCCCCTCACACAGGGCTGCGTTCCCCTGCACTGCAATCGAAAGTTGCTTCCCCAGCTCCGAGGAAACGAAGACCCCATCGCGCACAGGGCCTCACACCCCTCATCTTCCCCACAGCCGAAGCGGCTTCCCCAGTCCCGGCGGCTGAAGGGCCAAGGCGGGAACCAGCGACGCCAAACGAAACGTGGACAGCTTTCCGCGGGCGCCGCCGGGGCTGCCCAACCCGCCCGGACCCCGCGGAGCCCTCCCGACCCTCGGCTCAGCAACGGAGCTGCCGCCCACCACCGCTGAGGGCTGGCAGGGACCCCCCCCCGCCCGGAGAGAGGGGCCGCGGGCCCCCGGGACCCATAACGAGCCCCAGCGTCCGATCGAGAGCGGAAGAGGCTGCGGTGCCAGGGGACAACCCCGCCACCAAGGCGGCAAGGGTTAACCATGCCTCGCCCGGGCGGCGAGAGCCACCACCTCCCTCCCCTCCCTTCCCCTCCCCTCCTCTCCCCGGCGCTGCAGCTGCGCCCCGTAACTCACCTCGACCCCACCCGCCTCCTCATTGCGCCGCCACCAGGCCCCACCCCTCACCGGCCGGGCGGGGCCGGGGCTCGCGCGCGGGCGGCCCCGGTGCGTTCTGGGATCGCCCCTGCGCCTCCCGCCTCTCCTGTTCTCCCCGGGCAGTAGGAGCGGCTGGAACTACGTTTCCCGGCGTGCCCCGCGCAGCGCGGGAACCCGGAAGTGAGCGGCGGAGGCGGGGAGCGCGGGGCCCCGCGGTGGAACTTGCCCGGGTGTTTCCTGGCGACGGGGGAAGTGAGGAGCCGCCGCGGAGAGTGGGAGCCGTGTTTCTCCCCCTCCCGGGCGCTCGATCTACCATGAGACCCGCCATCTTCCCGCTCCTGCCTGACCCTGGCTGCCTCCTCCTACTCCTGGTGAGCGACCGGCTCCCCGCAGCCCTTCCCTTCCCTTCCCCGCCGCTCCCCCGCCCGGCCCGCCGCGGCCCCGTTGGGGGGAGCATCGGCCTGGGCTGGGCGGCGTGGGGGTGGCCGGCGGGCCTCAGGGCTCTTCCCTCCTGGCTGCCAGCGTCCTCCCGCTCGCCCCGCGTGTGCGCGCCGGCGACATGCCTGGGGCCGGGAGGCGGCCCCTGGCTTCTCCGCGGTGCTACCCTTCGCCCCGCCGGGGCCGGGGCCGCTCCGCCGGCACCTGCCGGGCGGGGGAGGGGAAGGAGGCGAGCGGCGGCTGCGGGAGCGGCCCCGGTTGGCGGAGCCCGGTGTTGTGGCCGAGGCTGATAGGCTGCGGACCCGGAACGGGCCGGCTGCGGGGCGGGGCCGGGCCTGGGCTCGCCGCTCTCCGGGCCGTTGCTCGAGAGCTGCCGCGGAGCCCGCGCATTGGCCTGGCGGGTGGTGGGGCCTCGCCCCGGCTCCTCCGCGCAGAAGGCCGGCGTCGCGCCTCCCCTCTTCAGGAACCGAAGAGGGAAAGCGAGGGGAGGGAGCGGGCCCGGGGGGCCGCGCAGCCCCTCGGGCGGTAGCGGGAGCCGCGGCTACCGGGAGGGAACTGCCTTAACGGTGCCTCTCCGCAGTCCGCTTGTCGCCCGTGTTTCGGTGCTGCCGCCCTTAAACTGAGGGGAGCGGATTCCCGTGCCCGAGAGAGGACGCGGCTGCTTGCGCGCCCTTTCCGTGAGCACGCCTGCGGTGAGGTGACCCCGTCCGAGCTCAGTGGCAGAAGCTGGGAAAACGTCCCGAGCTGTCTTGCACCGTCGTCACATTTCTCTTTAGTTGTCAGACGACAGCATTATTTTTTTAGGCTGGCATTACATACGTGACCTAAGATACCTTCTGGCTTTGCACACGCAGAAACTCAATCACTGATGTGCGTGTTTTGGGGAGATAAGTTGTCTGTGTTGTATTTTTTTTTTTTTTTTTTTTAAACAGGCTGATGTAGTGATTCTTACTTTTTCAGAATTGTATTGGGCCAGATTCTGGGCCTTTCGTAGCACAAGTGACTTATAGAGCTAAAGGGGACTTGTGTGAATAAGTTTAATAGGATTTGGTCTTAAGATACTAATGTGTTTAATCAATCTATTTTAAACGTTTGGGAGGATAAAATTGGCCAGAAATGAAGGAATAATTGGAGGTAAAGGTAGATAGAGCTTTGGGGATCCAAAAGGAAGTATGTAGTAATATAGCTACGAATGAATGAATGAATAGAAATGTGAAGACAAATACTTATTGAGCAGAACAAGCACTTGTTATCCCTTTGAAATGTGCACTTCTACCTGGATAAGCTCTGGTTAAATTATTATAAACTTGCTGTAGTTTCATGGTTAGTAAGTATACCTGATTGGTGGGGTTTGAAAAAACACATTGGAAATGTTTATATATGGATGACTATTTATAGTGTGTTAGCTCACTATATGAGAGACTAAAGAGAAGAACCTAGTATTTTCTAGTCACATCTGTGAGTTAAAACAAAAAGAATGTTGCTTATGTTCTAAGTTGTTTTTTTACCATTGTTTTAAGTACAGACTCCAATGAGCAAACACAAGGAGCGTGTACTGTTTTAAAATGTCATTTAAATGAGCAAGTACAAGTTTGAAAAAGTGGACATGAGTTAATGAAAGCATTTTTCTTTCTTCATGGTACAGTTGATCAATGCAAATTTAATATGCATCAGTTAGATCTATGTGTGCCAACTACAAAATAGGAAGTGGCCAAGATCTGAAATTTTGCCATGTTTTAGTTGCTGTTTCTTTGTGTATGGATCACTTAAACCAGTTTCTAATGTGTTTAAAAAGAACTGTATATATAAAACCTCAAGAAGAATACAGATCAGAGTTGTTTAAAAAAAAAAAATGTATAATGTTACCTGTGTAATTCTTCAGTATCATATCAGATGTGGCCCTGTTGTAAGGTGCCTAGTTACATACTTTGATCAAGCCAATGAGTCATTCCTTTTAGTAGATTTCTTAAGAGTTTTGGAGAAGTCCTGAGCAGACTGGGAGTGGGAGGGATCATTTTTCTTTAAAATAGCTGAAAAACTCTTTTACAAAGTATGGTGTCTGTTTTCTCCTGGCATTCAGAGAATGTGGTAGGGTGTACCAGATGGGCTTTAAATTTTTGGTAACTTTGTTTTTCTTGTTACTGACAGCCATGAATACTTACCCATGGTCTTGGTTGGTAAGATTTGGGAGAGCCTTCTGCTCTGCATCCAAAGGATGTGCCATCTAGCAGAGCCTCTTTGAGCATGGCAGTTGGCATATTTTGTGGATGTGAGCTTATTAGTGTTACATCAATGGTTCCTAAAACAGAATACAATATGTAGCTGTGAAAATGGCTTACTAAGCTGGTCTTGCTTAGTAATAGCAATGAAATTTAAAAAATTATTTAAATTACCATACTTTTGGATAATCATATTTCTTTTCTAGATGGGGAATTAAAATGCTGCAAAAGGAAGAAAAGATACCATGTCAATATCAAAAGAAGTTCTTTTGTCTAAAGAAGTTTGACAGTAGGAGATCACTAAAATTTCAGAGGGCTTTGTGTCTCACTCTGAGATTCTTCTCCCTGGTCTCGCTGAAGGTTGGGTTGCTAAGATGTACATTGCAGCACAAAGCGTTCCGGGGATACCTACCAGTCACAGCACAACCCTTTTCCCTTCCAACTTTTCAACCTCATTGTACTGGGCTGCTGGGAGACAACTAGGGGCTGGAGAGAGGACGAGGGGAGTACAGGCTGGCATGACCCCTGCCTCTGCAATACTGGAGCTGAGTGGAAGGGCAAGCAGCCCACAGCGCAGGCTGTAGAGGGTCGTGTACAGCTGATCACAAGACTGGAATAAGAGATGCATAGTAATGTCATATGGCCCTTTGTGCACATAGGAATGTCGTGTGGCCCCTTTTGCTCATAGATTCAGATGTTTCTGCCATGTTGGTATATTGCTTAATAGTGTGTATGGGACATCTTTAAGATGAATCCAAGACACTGGAATGCTGACGAGACAGTGGCTCATCACGTTCTCCTCTAAGGCAAGGTGTGACTCTTTGGCTTTGCTCTAACCAATCGTTCTGTATGTTTGCCTCTACTTGCAGATGTGTATACTTCGCCTATAAAGAAAATTCTAGAACAAGACACTCCGTTGCACATGCTGCTTCTGCATATGTATGAAAGACATTTGTCATTGCTCAGTACTTCACTGGGAGGCTCATGCACACTGTCCCCGAGGAATAGATGTGACTAGAGGAAACCACCAACTGATAGTGAGGGAAATGAAGGAGGAAGTTCTCTGTGTTTTTGTTTCTTTCTTTTTTGTGTTTTTTTTTCCTTTCCCTCAATCAACTGTAAAAGGATTTCCCAATTCTTGCACTTTAATCTGTGGAGGTTTATTAGGTTGCAAAACACCACTACTGTGCGTTTGCTTTGTAGCTTGTTTGGAAAGGTGTTGTGGACAAACTGACAACACCTACTTCTTAACATATTTGGCAACACCTTTGGAAGAGCGTATTTGTCCCCTCATATTCTGAGAATGTGAAATATTGGAGTGTTTTCTGAGTCTTAACACTTAGCTAGTTTTCTAATAAGTAGTAGCTTCTCTTCACTTGGGGTTATTACAGAAGCCTGGTGTGTTCCATTTATGATTCAGTAGCCCCACTATGTATGCTCTACCCTGTAAGTTGATGCAGTTTATTATTGGCAGGTAATATTTAGTGTTACAGCTGGTCTTGCACTATAATATTTTATATTTTTAGTGAAGCTTTCAAAATACTACTTATTTAGCAACGCAATTGCAGCTGTTAGGAGCAGTAACTTAGAAAAGGCACTAGTCAATGAACTTTTGAATTTCCTGTTAAACTTTTAACTGGAAAATATACTGTAGGGTAATATTTCTGTTTCTTGTTTGACTGTCACTGCCTTTCATGTCTTGTTAATATGACACCGAGTACCCAAATAGTGGAAGTAAAATGAAATAAAACTGTCTTTTAACTTAATGTTAAACGCTGTAGTAATAGGTTGCCCAAAGAGAAGTTGAACTCTCTGTACACTTTACAATGTGTAGAGCATATTTCTGTACATTTGCCTCTCTCTGTGTATGTATTAAGAAAAAAATTTTATAGTCAGGAATCCTGTTCAAAATGTAATATTCTGAATTTGAGCATTAGTCAATGATTGTAGTTACAGGCAAATTTTAGGCCACTGAACCTTATACAATGAGTAGCATGGGACTTCTGAGTTGTCCATCATCTGTCCATGTCCTCTAAAGAGTGAAATAGTAGATAACTGAGGACCTTTCCCTAGATGGGGGGGCAGGGAGGAGGAGGGGAAGCTTAGGCTCTTGCTAGGAAGACAACTTGCATTCTTCTTGCTATGCCATGTGATGGGCAGGTTTTCTGTTTGGAGTGCTCAGGAGGGAAGAGAGGAGAAACTGAATTGATTCTTCAAACAGAAGACTCGGACAACGCTGGAAAATGTATAAATGAGTTATTGACGGTAGGATGTCAGAGATCCTGTTGTTGGCAGCTAAAGAACTCTGTAGTGACACACTCCTTCATTTTTTCTTGATATCCTTACTGTTCTCCTCTGTAATCTGCTTTGGGTTTTTTTGGCAGGACAACGTACTTAAGCAAGAGACTGGTCCTCATACTGCTTTCTTGGGAAAGCAGAATTACCGCTGGTTATTCTTATACATGCCCAGCAGTATCCCATGTGTTTTAATCAAACCTATTTCTTTTGAAAGACTTAAGGATTATATGCTGCTATTCAGGAGGACCAATTGTTCACCTTGCAGCCTATTTTGTAAGCTTCACTTGTATTGTTTCCAGATATTCAGGTATTTTGTTTGCTTGAAAGGAGGGAGTTGTCTCACACGAAAAGCAAGTATACAAATACACTGTAAATTCTATACCAGAGCTTCTTCAAAAGCTCTTCAAGAGAGTCTGGAGATATTTTTGAGTAATAGGTGCTTCAATAATGGAGTGGTTTTGGATGCATTAGCAATCCCTCCTTTTTTTTTTTTTTTTTTTTAAACTCTTCCTTCCCCCCTCCCCTCCCATTTGTTTGAGAGTGAGTTCTCAGTGATTTAGAGGAGGAACATTTGGGAATGTAAGCAGAAGCAATGTAGGGTGTTGATGTCAGAGCCTAAGCAATGTTTTCTTCCAAAACTAAACTAGAGAAATCTCCCCTGAGAAGTAGAGGAGGGCAGGTGCATTGTAGAGAATTAGGAAAGGAAGTGAGATCAAATTTCCTTCTGCGAGTTTTGCCTTTGCACTTCTTTTCCTCCACAATGTGTCTTCGTTCGTCAGAAACCCACTAACCATTGGTAGAAACATAGGTAATTTTCTTTTTCAAAACTGTTAGTAATGTCAACTGCTCATATAATCAATTTTTTAAAAAAATGTTCATAACTTGAGATTTTAGAAGTTTGATTAACTGTAGTTATTTTAATTTACTGACTCTCAGGTATTTCATTTTACATTGTTAAGGGTTATTCTGTAAAGCTGTTGCTACACTCAATACTAACTCAGAATATTTTTTTCACTGCCAGTTGAGGATGCTGTATTTCTCCAAACCAGCTATAGGACCCTGTCCATATTAAATTATGCGCTGGTGATAACAAAGTGCCTTACAAAAAGTGACAAGATATATTGCAAGAGAGTTCAATAATTTTTCTTTTTTTCATGTATGCTACTACTGAGAAACTGCTGTAAAGGGTGTATTATCAGGGTAGTCAAAGAGCCATTCGTGCCATTAAAACATGTGCAAAGTTCCAGTACTGTGCCCTTCAGATAAGCACCTGTTAGTTGCAACCTCTTCCAGGAATGAATTAAAACTGGAAGCTCCTTCACATGCGTCCACATAAACTTTTTCTTTAATCTGGTAGTGATCCACAAGATCTGCTCTTTGGGTAGCTGATAGAACATAAATGTTGGCTGCAGTGGCACGAAGCAAAATGCAAAGTGCAGTGGTCTGTATCTTAAACCCTATACAGATTGCATTAGCGAAAGCAGTGAGGACAGAACGGTATACGTGGTTATCTAAATGCCGGTGCTCTATGCATACCTTCAGCAAATAACTGTTGCCCAAGTAATTCTATATGCAGCACAAGATTTCTGGTAAACAAGGTAATTTTCCTGTTCATCCGTTTTTATTGTAGTAAATGTTTTGGGTTTCTTCCCTCCCCTTGTTTCTTGATCTACATTAGTTTGGCTTCAGCAAGACAGCTTTGATGAACAGGAGTATTGAGAGTCTCGCTGTATTTACCTGATAGGGTCAAGTTGTAGAGTTTTGGGTTTTGATTGCCACTGGAAGTTTGATCATTTAAATTGGAAGGGACCTCTAAAGGTCATCTGGTCTTACTCCCTGCTCAATGCAAGTCTAAATTAGATGGGGTTGCTCAGGGTTTTTCCCAGTTGACATTTGAATATCTCCTAGGATGGAGGTTCTACAACTTCTCTGGGCACCTGTTTTAATGTTTGATCAAAACCTTGTTGAAAGCTTTAACTGAAAAATCGATTTGGAGCTGCAGCTTGTGTCCGTTGCCTCTTGTCCTATCACTGTGCATCTTTGAGAAGAGTCTGGCTCTGGCTTCTCTGTAACCTCCAACTAGGCCGTTCGTAACAGCAGTAATAGCTTCCTCTTCTTAAGGCTGAACAAATGTTGTCTCAGCCTTTCCTTGTATACCCTGTTCTCCAGCCACTATACATCTTGGTAGCCGTCTGCTGGACTTCACTCCCATATGTTAATGTCTGTCTTGCACAGGCAATCCCAAAGCTGGACAGAATCCTTCAGATGTGGTCCCACAAGTGCCAAATGAAAGGGAAGAATCACTTCCCTTGGTCTGCTGGCTGTACTTTTGCTAATGCAGCCCAGTATGCAGTTGTCTTTGCTGCAAGGGGCATGCTGCTGATGCCTATTCGACTTGGCCCCCAAGACCTTTTCTGCAAAGCTGTCTTCTATCTGGTTGGCTCCCAGCCTCTATAGGCTTATTCCACATGAGATGTAGGACTTTGCCTTTGTTGAACTTCATGAGGTTTCTGTCAGGCCATTTCTCCAGCCAGCTGAGGTCTCTCTGAATAGCAGATCTCCCCTCTAGCATATAAGCCACTTCCCCCAGTTCAGTACCCTCAGGAAGTTTGCTGAGGGGGCACTCTGTTCCATCATTCTAGTCATTAGTAAAGACAAACCTTACACCCAATATTGATCTGGAGAAACTCCGTTAGAGACCAGTTGGACATGGTATCTTTGGTTACAGCACTTTGAGCCCAGCAGTTCAGTTGCTGTGTCACTCACTTCATAGTTCACTTGTTCAGTTCATATCTCACTGATTTAGGTCTAAGGATACTTTAAGAGGCTATGTTAGAAGCTTGCTAGAGTCAAACAATGTCCAGTACTTTTCCCTCATTTACAGAGCTGATCATCTCGCGACAGAAAACAAACCAATTTACTTATTCTAAATCCATGCTGGATGGATGTGGCTTCTGGAAAGAAAATTTGTCCTCTTAATCCTCCTGGGGACCCAGGAAAATGCATTTTGTCTGGTTCTGTGGCTCTGTGTATGTCCAACTTGCTTAAGAGCTTTCTAATTTGGTCTTCCACTTACGTAGGTAATGCTTCTCCTCCCTGGTACTCTACTACTAGGCTCAGACCTCATCAGTAGAAAAATCAGACAAAGATGACATTGAGTATCTAAGCCTTTTCCATGTCCTTTGTCACTATGTTCCCTGCTAGTTGAGCAGTAGGCCTACAGTTTCCTTAGTCTTCCAGTGGCGATGAAATGAAAACACTGGAGATCCCAATGGCTTGTTTCCTGGAAGAAGTAGGTTACCACACTTTATGTGTTGGAGTCTCCCAGCTGCTTCACTTTGGGACCAAAATTAAGGATATGCTAACCCACGGGGAAATTTCACGTACATGGCTTGCTGCATTCAGTTTCAAAGGAAGATACTCCTCTATGGCAGCAATTTCTTTAATCACTGAAACTTTGTATCCTAAGTGGTGTTCATGAAACAGGAACCTGAGCTGAAGGTAGAGTCCTAGAAATGAGTATAGTAAATGACTTGGTATACTTTTTGCAGCCAACATGTCTCCTGTCTTGCCTGGTATCAGTGATTCTTGCCTGGTTTCTGTGTGTGTTTCATTGAGGTGCATCCAAAAAAAAAAATAGTCTGTAAGGATGTCAGGTTTTTTGGTTTTTATTTTTATAGATTTGTGAAGACAAGTGGGGAGAAGAAAAGCAATCTAATCTCTGTTGTAGGATAACTGGCAGTAAAGCTTACATTTCATCTCCAAGTGGATTCATGTGGCAATTGGGCATAAACATGGAGAGAACTTGTTCATTAGGAACTCTGCAAGGAAGTATTTTGAAAGGCAAGGAATAGGTGCCTGTTCCAATGGTCTCGAAAAAGAAAACAACAGCTGTGATAGTGTTTTGCTGTTTCCCATAGGTGTCGTGATTATGAAGTGATGATATAATTAACTTTCTCAAAAGCTTCACAAAGGGAAAGCTTTTCAATGATGTATCCGCATTTGTAATCCCAAGAAGAGCTTTTTGTTCCTTTAGTCGCTGTCTATCACTTCTGTCTCTTATAGGTTATTGAAATCCCCTTTCTTAAATCTTGCTGGAAACACTTAGCCCCTAAATTCTTTGCCAGTCATAAAAATTATGGATTTTCATAAATGTGTGTATGAAAATCCTTTTTTTTTTTTTCTTCTTCTTCTTCTCCCTGTTCAGTCAATTCACTTGGGATTTTGGACAGAATGACTGAAAGACAAATTGGTTGCTTCACAAAGGTAATTAAGACACTATGTGGTGCAGGGGGTGAACAGTTAGGGGTTCTTTCCTACTAATGATCCGTTAATTGGTGAAGAGAGCTCAGCAAGTGTATAGGCCTCTCAGGAATTACCTTTGAATGACATTTAAAACTGCTTTGGTTAAGAAGGTATAACTGCAGGGGGGGAGAGGCGCTTTTTTTTTTTTTAAGTATTTTTTCCTGTCAACATAGGCCACCAAAATTTGGTAAACCGGTGCAAATATGTACATATAATTAGCATTACATAGCTATTAAACATAATAAGCCAATACCATGATACCTTGCTGAGGATTTTGGTAACAATTTTGGTTACAGTAGTCCCCTGTGTTGAGAACAGCAAGCTCGCTACATGGAGCTGATTAACTGCCGAGCCAGCGCGTCTGATACTTGCTACCAGTTCAAGCACTGCACCATGTGAATGTGTTAATATTATTTTTAGGACCAGTCTGGAATACTTGCTTGAATATTTTTGTGGGAGTCAGCCTGAAGTTGGCATGGTTGATATTCCTTGGGGGAGGTAAACTAGCAGTGGGGTATCTCTGTATCATGTTCTTTTCTGCATTTCAGAATATCTGTGGCATGTGTCCTGTCCTCTGCATTATTTACTCTTCTGCTGTCCAGAGTTATCCAGGATAAATTGACTGCATATGTGCAGGCCCTTAGCAGCTGTTCAGGGTAGAAAGAAAATAGCTCTTTTGCAGTCTGAAATTAGCCACTCATTCTTCGTTACATGCAGATGTGGTTCCAAAAGTGAATTTTTCTCTTCAGATTCAGGCAGCGTTGCTTTAATTAATGTTCTTCTGTAGAAGATAGCCAATGGATTAATTATGAAACTTAACTTTTTTTTTCCTCATTTAAATTGGGATATTTTTCCTATGCCAACATGTCAGTTAGAATGTAACTGTGGAGCAGTATTTCTATTGCTGCTTATTTGGAAAGATCCTTATCCTTTCATATGTCATTTTAAGGTAACAAATAATAAACACTAACCTAAAAATTGAGGCAAAGCATTTGTTAAAGACAAGCTAACGGATTGCCAGGGAGCTTTAAACTACTGTGTTTGTAGTTTGCATCTGTAGAATGGAAGTTTGTGGAGTGTATATCACATGTTTGCCTGGAGTGAAGAAAAGAAAATAAACAAAGTAATGTAAATGAAGATGGTGTTTTAAATGGATTTATTCTAAAGTTCAGAGTTGTGATGTTAAGGGAATGGGAAGCTGAGACAACAAAAACCCTGTTATATTTTAGAAAGTTTATAATTTTGAAATTCTAAGGGGTTATTCCTCATTTCATTTCCTCAGAAAAAGAAGCAGGAGCAGCAGCAACATAGGACTGAATCTCAAATGGTTTTAACGTATAGACAAAAGCTTCATACGCTTCATGTCACAAAGTACTGTAGTTGTCTTTTCATAGTGCACAAAACATTAACCTCCTGCTGAAAAGTTAGGTGGTCATCTGAGGAAATGCGGCATCTCAATCATACTGAAGGAAGAAAAAAGTCTGTAGCATAAGGAGGGTATTAGTGGTATTGGAAGAATTATTGCTAAAAGCTCTAGATCTAAGGGTTAATAAAAGGGAGTGGTTGCATGCGTATTCATGAGTGGGTTAGCTCTGGCTGAGATTGCAGGGCGTAGCATGACCGTGTAATGCTAAAACTGGAAGAGGGTAAGAATTTAACTTGAACTGCTAGTTGTCATCTGTACATTTGCTGCTCTGCGTTGGGAGGGTTGCTCCGTTGTTCTGTTCTAATCGTCATTGCCTTCAGCATCAAATAAGGATGAGCCAAATCAAGCTGGCTGTGCTTCTATGCTCTCAAACAATTTTGTTATTTGGAAGTACAAATAGGCAGCAGCACTAATAAGAACAGTACAATTTAAACAGTGTTATCAGAGACTGGGTTGTATGCTTGTCTTCCCTTATGTTGTCTTTAGAATGGCAGTTAAACCAGTATGTTTTGCTTCCCTTTGGGTGGACTGGGTGAGGAGAATGACCCCAGCTATATTTTTCATTTAAGAATTTGTTTGTCTAATTCTCATTTCTACTGCTTTTTTTTAACCCAGTGCCTCAGCTGCATAGTTTAAAGCACTATGGATCCTGCACCTCTGGAGCCACAGGATTGTGGTACTTCATCTTTAACTGCTGATAAGAATATGTGAAGTGCAGATTTCTCCGAGGCTGCACTTTCTGTTTTATCTAAATTGCTTCTTAGGTATTTCTGTCATGGAGGGCTAGTTTATACTTGTTTATGATAGCCTTTATTTTTTCCATTTGAGCAGTTGGTTTTGGTAATTCATACCTACTTTTAAAACAAGTTCCAGCCTGAAAGGTAAAACTGAACAGGCTTGTCTTTGCTTAAAGTTCCCGCCTTTTTTGATACCACAAAGAGACAGATAACTTGATGTTTTGGAGCAGAAGAGTGAAAAGGTATTCAGTATTGCAAATAGATGACATGGTTAATGAAAAGATAAGCAGCTAAAAGTGAGTAGGTGTTGAAATCGAGCATTTCTCTTTAAGTTGATTTTTGTCTCGTTGAACAATAATCTCAATATGTATTAAAATCTACCAAAATAGAAATTGTGTATTATTTTTAAAGCAGTAGGATGTGTGTAGGCAGCAAGTATGGAAAATTCAGTTATCAATTTATACATTCAATCCTTCAGATTATTGCAAGGTAGCAAAAGTTCACGTGATGTAGGAAATACTGTTTCTCGTGAAAACACTGCGTCTACTTTTGATTTCTTCCTCCAAGATTATGCTTTAAAGGAGAGATTCTGAATTATGTGGCCACTCCTTCCACAGAATACCATGAAAGTTTTGGTTTCATTTTAATATCCGTTTTCATCACTAGGCCAAGAATGAACAAAACATATATATGTTATTAAAAAAAAAAAATTCTCATTTCTTATTCTGCGATGGCCCTGTGTGTAAAGACTAGAATAAAGGGCACAAGAAAGACTGTAGAAGATCATAGTGAATAAAAGGATAGTATGTTGCTTTCTGTAATGATCCATGTGGCTCTGAAAACACAGTTCCTAATAAGCCTTCTATTTAGACTCACCTGTTTATATGAAATGACTCACAATTTCCTCTCTATTGCTATGGATCAAAATAATTTCCAAAATATTTTAAGTGCAAAAATGGCTCTGACTTATCTTAAAACACAGAGAGGAAAGTATTGAGAAATGGCATTTCAAGGTTACATATGTGATCTGTGACACGAGGAATGGTGTTACGAGTACACGCTCTGCAAGGTTTAAACTCTCTACAATGCACGTTTTTGGTAGTGGGTTTTATGTATAATAGCAATGGCTGAAATAGAGAACAGACCTTTTTACTTGACTTAGTGAAAAGGGGCAGCAAGCTATTCTGCTCTGCTAGCCTTGTCAAAGTCTTGACAAGATAAGACCAAGCTACCCTTTATTTTGTATTGCTGGATCACAGCTTTAATAAGTTCAGGAACTTCAGGGTGCTGGCTTTCACATACAGCAACAGCTGCTTAACTCGCACTAATCATTTTGGAGATTGCATTTGTATTTTACGTGCTTCATTCCTTCTTGAAAGTGAATCCTTGTGTTTCCAGATAATCAGAGCAGTTGGTAGATATGTAAAAGAAAGAGTTATCAGAACATGAGGTTGTGGTTTTTTTCCTAAGAAGCTGCACAGCTTATACCTTTTTTTTCAGGGCAATTCTAGCTTCTTGTGTAAGAGTAACAAGCGTGGTAAATAAAATCGAAAGATTCAGAGTTTTCAGTAGTTTCCTGGGGAGCTGAATTCATGGTTTTAAAGCTGTGAAACAGGCTTTAAGGTAGGCTCATATTTCTGAGGATGTGGAGCACTCTAAACATTACTCATGAATAATATATTTGTTCAGGCACCTATTTACATCTTTTGTAGGTATATGGACTGTGTTGCCCCTAAGTGAATGTTTAAGACAAGGAAACGAGTGTGTTATGGCCCTGACTGGAGATTGTCGTTTTCCCTCCAGGCCAAGAGAAATAACTGAAAATTAGAAATAGTTCAACTGAAAACAAATTTCAGGCCTTATCTCTCTGGAATTTTTTTAGACAGGCCTCATGTCATTTTTTTGAGCCCTGACTTAAAAATTTCTATAAAAGACAATGTTCCTTAGGTTTGTGCCCAGACACTTAAGCTTTAAAATTGTGTTTGGGTGCATGGTTCTGCTATTAATAGCTTTATGGAAAAATGCAATGCATTGAACTGCATGTTGTGATAATAAGGTTTAATTTTCTTCTCTGCAGTGGACTTCTTGAATCAACATCTTGTGTCTTCTAATAATAGTTCACAAACTGTTGAGAGGTTAACTTACCCATTTTTCTGGGGACCTTCAGTACTGTGGTAACAGACCACTGAGATATCTCTGTGGCTATGAATCATTCCCAGTCATACACAACAATCCTACAACTCCTTTGTGTGTTAAGTTCAGTTGTAGGAACTGTTAGCTGTGAGGTTTTTTCCTGATTTGGAGTGTCAAATCAATATAATTTGGAATTTCAAAGATACTGTTATAAATTCTGAATGGGTTTTTTGTTTCCAATGTTTTCATCAGCAAAAAGTTCTTCAGTGTTAATAATACATGTACCTACACCGAGTATTCCTGTCAGACACTTAAAATGGGATTAGATGACAAGATATGTAGAGGGGAAAAAAAATCACACTACGTTTTTTTTAATATGGCCTCTCTACCTAGCTCTGTGCAGTTATAGCACTGTTTGGCTAAATCGTTATAAATTGAACTATCAATGCTAAAGAAATAAGTTTACTTTTCTAATATATATATTATCCGTATTTCAGTTTAGTTAGATTATATCTGTTCTTATGGAAGTTAGTAACTGCAATCCTTAAATTTATTTTCAGCAGCTACCTTTGAGTGTTTTAAATTTCCCTGTTTAAATTTAAGATATGGCTCTTGAGAGAAAAATAATAGGAAAAGGATTTTTTGGTACCAATTCAGAAATTACTCTGAAAACTTAAATATAGCTCAGAAGTGATCATTAGTTAGTGTTTTGAACTAATATAGTTTTGTCTCATAGTCTTATAATGAAAGTAGCTGATATTACTAATAAAAATCCTGCTTAATCAACAGATAAGGAATGGCAGCAGTTAGTCTAGGTTATGAAAATGTTCAGGCACGGTCTGGAATCAAGTGGTGACAATTAAGAGTTGAACTGCTCTCGCTGAGAGGGTGAATAATATTCTTTTTTTTTATTTTTCCCCACCATTCTCTATTTACTGTTATCTCTGCCTACTCTGAGCTTTGTGGTTCATTATAGGGCTTCTGGGAACGCCGCCAGCGAGATGCTCCTGATTGATGGTTCTGAAGCCAAACTTCAGGGGCTCTTACAATGTCTGTCAGCTCCGGTGTTGCAGTCTCCCGGGATGGCTTTCAATTTGTATCATCCTACAGCAGGCTGTAAACCCATCTGCTTCCTGTTGTCCAGGAGTTTAATGCAGACCTCAGAGCAGCAGCAGATTAGCGGCATGCATAAAGAAAAGGGTGCTCGGGGACAGAAAGTCAGCCGCAGAGTCCTGTGGGGCTAGGACTTCAGGGAGTAACTTCGACATGGCAGTCTGGATTAGATGCAGGCTAGAGCTGGTTGCCAAACATAAAATGATTTTGTGGTAGAGGAGAAAGATGGTTTAGTTGTGTGCCTTTAGGATTTCCGAGCAGGAAGAAAAAGTAAATGGAAAGTTTAGCAAGTAAAAATGAAGGCTGTTCTTGTTGACTGCCTTGCAGGTGTAGTACTAATTAGAAATCATAATGCTCCAAGAACAGATTTTCTGTATTCTTCAGATAGTTTGCTCTGGAAATGAGGACCTCTGTTTCATTACGTGAGTTAAAGAATGAAGATGTGAAGAACTAAAATGCAACAGACCTGGTTTTCTTCCTTTTCTTGTAGTTTTAAGATTGTGCACAGTTAAACTCTTCTGCAAGAAAGTGGTGTGTAAAGTATGATATAAACTTGGAAAAGAAATACCACTAAACCTATAGGTCTGTCTCTTGTGTCCAGTTAGCAATTAAAGAACTAACAACACTAACTGGTAAGAGTAAAATGTTGATGAAAGGTTTACCTAAATCTCCCGAATAACCAGTGGGCTTCATTAACTAGATGTGTGGAGTGGCAATTGAACAGCAACACTGTCAGCAGAAGATGAGTTGAAACTGGGTGCGCTTTTATTTCCACTTTGGAAAAGGGATGTGAAGCCTGGCAGAGGTCTGCCGTTGGGGGTGAATGGAACAGGCTTTGTCCAGGCATTTTGTTTTGTGTCAGGCTGCTTGCGTAGCCTTGCGCTGCGTGTCAGAGGAGGATAATGTTCTCTTTCAGGCAGTGCTTTGAGGTCTTTCATTATAAAAAATCAGAATAAATGTCAGCTAATTTGTAGTTACTCCACAGAAACGACTAGTACTGGCTCCTGGCAGAAGTGGCCAAGTCATTTGCTAACTTCAAGTGAGGATCAAAACTGTATCAGAAATACTAGGATTTCTGTACTAATTAAACTTCCCAGTAAAAACATGAGTAGTGTTATCTCCAGAAACTTCCAGGAACCTGAGCTGATACATTCCTGCTTTATTTGACAGTGTTTCTGAGGACCAGAAAAGTAAAAATATGTGTGCCATCTTCTCCTCTTCCCTCTCTACAGATGAGCTAAATTTTATCTTTGTGAATGCATTGTTCAATTCCTGACGTTTTCCCCTCAGCAATGCATTCTGTAAGTCTGTAGTTTGTTTTGTCATTTTTCTATACTGTTAAATGATTGTGAGTAGATTATAAACATGCTTATTTAACTTGTGCAGTTTCAAACTCATTATTTAGTGTTTTAATAATCTACTTTATCTTTTTTTGAAATCTTTTTCTTTCATAACAACTTAGTTTTACCTTCATATTTTAGTAGTTTAAGCAGTTAAAAAATACAAATATAAAAATATAGCTAATGTTATCCAGTATAAAGGCAGCGACCTGAGTTCTTTTCAGATATCCTTACATAGCCAATTTTCCTTTTGAATTATTTTTGCAAGATGCTTTCTTCAGTGAGTTTGTAGCTATCTTGTGAGGTCAATTGGAATTTTTTTTTCCCCAGTTACAAATATGAGCAGTCATCTATGTGTCCTTCTGATGTAGGCCAGTGGAATGCAAAGTTTGCATTTAAAAGTAAAAAATTCTGAAGACTTTTTTAGCCAGTGTGTTTTTCAGAACATATGTTCAATACCTGTTTTATAAAGTGTGTAGCTGACATTCAAAAATGATTTCCTCAAAAATGTCTTGTTTTTCGCCTGTGGGTATCAAGCACAGGCCTCATCAAAGGTCAGAAAATATTCTCAAAACAGTGTAGCTTCTTAGCAATTTAAATAAGAATTTGTATTCCTTCATGTTAAATATTAATACTAGTAATACCATAAACCTTCTTGCATCTCATGGGACAGTAAGATTACTGGGTCAAAAGGATGTGTTTTCTTCCTTACAGGCATTATACCTTTATGGAAGCTTCAGCTGAAGTGAGTCTTGCATATTTATTGACATTTCTTCAAGGAATGCTTTTTTCCCCTGAGTCTATCTACTTATTATGAAGCTTTTGGCACCCACAATTATTTAGTCAATATAAAATATTTAAGAATGTGATTATGAATATATTTTTACAAAATAGAAATTTTCATACTTCTAGTAGAAAAAGTATTTTGATTGTCTCAGGTTTTGTGCAACTTTTGGGGAAAGATGTTCTTAGTCTCAGTGTTTTTCCACTACTGTTTAATATAAAGGGGCAATAGGATATACAGCTTAATTTCATTTTCACCTTCAATATATGAAGATGTTTGGGGTCTTTGTTTCAGTACATGCAGCTCACACCACATTTTTCCACAATAAGAGTTAAGAAAGCAATCAAAAATTTTATTCATGCTATAAAGTAGTATTAGTTTTAATTTGCTTTTTCTGCACATAGCACAGTCTAGTAGAGGATTTTATTGGTTAGTAAGTCCTGTGCTTTGATTTTGCAGTTAAATATTTGCATTGCAAGTTAAGGTCTACTGTAGGATTCTACACATGCAACTACAGTTCCTGATCTATTTAAGTATATCTGCTGAATAACATAACCATTTTCTTATTGCAAATAATATGCTTATCTACGTTATGTTTAATTTATGTGTAATTTATCCTATTAGATAAGATTTGTGTTGCTGCTGTAAAATTGTATTAGAAAAAGCCATGTGGGTTTAAGAAACTGATATCTTACCTGTTTGGTATGTTGAGACAATACAAACTGCTGAGCTCCCGTGAAAATAGTTTCACTAAGACCTACTGCGGAAATTCTTTCCGAGTGTGAATGCTGATGCAGAGCTGTGTGCAGCAGCTAAAAAGTTCCTGCTTTCTAGAGGCTTGTGTGGATTTTCCATGTAAGCAAGTGTTGTCCAAGATTATAAGCAGGATAAGTAACTCTGCGGTCTTCAAGGGTACAATCAGAGGTTCTTGAGACCTTGCAGGGCAGCTGAAGCCTTGGAACTTACAGGAGTTTGCAAAGTCACCTGTGGTAGGATTGGATGATGACCAACAAAATGAATGTTGAGTTATACTGTCCTTTATTGCCTAGAGCAATATTCCAGCTGTTGTTGTTAATCATAGCTACTGCTTCAACTGTACACAAGTTAGTCTAACCTAACACAACAAAACAGCATGTGCGTACAAACAAAAACCATGCCAGCTCTTTCACACGCTTAACTGACGTGTTACTACAAATGTAACTACTACTGCCAGCACCTCCCCATAGCAACTGCATGGAAGTTGTCATCCCATGCACCACCCAGGGGGTAATGGGGAGGTCTCTGCACTGATGGTTGCCGTCAGCTGTCGCTCATCTGGGGGTAATCTGACTGATGTGGACCAGGGTCCATATATGTAGCTTCTCTCTGCAAAGACTGAAGGCAGGGCCATCCCTTCTTCCTGCTCAGCAGTCAGCAACACCAGCATCTTCAAAGGAACTTCCCCAATACTGGCCTGCCACAACTTGTGCATTGCATAGCTTGCTTAATCAGATATTTTTGGCAGACCATGTCGTTATGCTGTTAGTTTCGATTATGGACCTTACAGCTCAACCGTTAGTTCTGTTTCTATATAGTCATCTTAAAGCCACAGTTCAGGCATTTGTGTTGAGCAGTTTAAGTGCCACAGGAAGGCTGTGCAAACTTCACCATAGATCTTAGGCTTGCGTATAAGATAAGTATTTTGTCCAATTACCAAGCGAGAAGCACTGGTACATATTTTGTATTATAACAGCTGGTGTGTTTTCAGCCTGTAAGATGTGCATGTGTAAGTAAGATGGAGCGCATGTGCTACCCAGCGGCCTCTATATGAGGAAATATGAAAGGATCAGTATCTTCACTGAAAAGTGTTTAGTAATCCATAAATCAGAAGGAATTGAAAATGCTGCAAATCTCACCTATGTGCCATTTACAGTGGTAGTTTGCAGGCTATGACAATGCCTCATTGCAGAAGTCTCCCACAATTTTTGAAGCTAATCTTAACGAAAGCAGGCATCCAGTATGGCTAATGTTTTTGAGAGGCCAATATTTGATAGACACTTGCAACGAATGTTAGAAAACTTGATGTTTGACATTGAATTAGTCTTTTGATAAATTGTAACTAGTGTCAAAGACGAGTGTGCCCTGGGGGCTTGCTGCTTGTAGTCATGGTTCTAGTATAGGTCCAGGATAGGTCTCAGGCTCTTCCATAAATACAGAGATCCTTGTATCTAGCTGCTCTGTGTGGCATTATTTGGACGCTCTTTATGCTTCCAGCTAAATTTTTCCTTGGTGTCTTTGGTAAAAGCAGCCGTCAGCTCTGCCTTTCCAGCCATAGGCAGATTTTCTTTGCAGCTGCAAGGAGTAAACTAAGGCTCTGGGAATGTGGATAGTGCATATGTCATGTGCCACCGCATCTCAGTGCAAGGACTAATTATTGAGGTATCATTGGGAATCTCCAGTCTCTACCTGGCTCCTTGACCTGTGTATTCCTGTCAGTTCTCTACCAAAAATCTTCCTTTTCCTTTCCTGCCATCTTTGTCAGCTGAATCATGGAAACCATTAATGGAACCATAGAATCATGGAAAATGAGGCTGGAAGGCATCTCAGTAGAGCATCTGGTCCGAGCCCTGCCCCTGCTGTGAGAAGTGCTGACTTTCTGACCAGGTTGCTCAGGATGGAAACATTCACGTCCCAGACCACAATCTGTATTGTCTAACTTGAACTTGCTCGCTTATCTCTCTCAAAGCAAAAATAAGTTGTAACTCGCCAATATCTCTCTCACCTAGGGTAGGCCAGCAACTCTACCCCCTTTTTCCTCGCCACATTTTGAGATAAAAGAACTGGGCCTGTTGCAGTGAATATAAGAGTGCTCTTCCATAAAACTGCGTATTGCTGTGATAGTTGTGTTAAGAGTAATACATGTGTTGCTTTGTAATTGAATGATCTGGCTGACATGGTGTCTCAGTTTTTATAGTCTGATATGCCAATCGCGTGCTGGGACTGAAGCAGTGTCAAGAAAAAATACAGGAGGAGATAAAAGACTGTAACTAGTTGAGTTAGATATACTGAAACGGTTTTCTAAAACAGCGATAAAAATGGAGGCAATTGCAAGCTTTACCTCATGAGAAACTTTTTAGCCAGGCAAGCCCTGTAAGTGACAGAAGGAATTACTTGTCTCTGGGTGAAACCGTTGTGCCTGCACGCTTCTGGGCTGTGTGAGATTGTTCGGTGGCTAAAATGGGAGTTTCATTTCTTTCTTCAGAGTGAATTTATTAATAGAAGTTATTCTTAAAGGTACAAAATTTACCAGTAACTTTTTTGCAAACGTAATAGAGAATCATATGAAGAGAGAGCCACTTTCGCTTTAACTGTGAAAGTATGTTATATCTGTAAATAGTGTTTATTTGTAGTGCTGCTGTCATTGGAAATGCACTGACTGAATTACAATTATTTTACTGTTGTTCTCCAACATTTGAACTTCAACATTTAAAATCATAGGTGTGTTACTACTCTATTGCTAAAACTTTACATACCTTACTGGTTTGCTTTCTCTTTTTAGGTGTCTTGGCTTTTTCATCCAACAAGAAGTGAAATAACAAGTCTAGATAGTGGAAATATAGATGACATTTTAAGTGAGTACTCTGAATTTTTTTTTTCTTTGTATATCTACAGTCACTTATTTGTGTGAACCTTGCAATGTTATTAAATGAATATACACACCTTAGCTTTGAAAATATGAATTGCAATTGGCATAGAAGTATTAAAGGCCTATGATAAAAATTAGCTGTCTGAACTAATGTATCACTTAAAAATTACTTCATTGTAATCTCAATGAGGATTTGAAATGTTTAAGAAAAATACCTGGTGTCTTGTTTGCAGATGGGAACGCTTGATTACATAACCAAAACCTATCAAGAGAGCATTTTAGAAGTTCTTCCAAAACAGCAGCAACTTAAACCCATGGTGATGGGCCTTAAGTACCTTGCTTGCTCAGCTATCTTTTTCCTCAGGTTAAGCATTGTCTTGATTCTTGTGGCTCATTGAAAGGAGACTCGTAAATTAAACAGATGTCTATTCCTTCTCTGAAACCTTTTCATCTGAAAAGTATGCAATTTGTCTGTATCTGGTTATCTTCACAGGAAAAAAGTTATTACATTGTTTCAAATATATTCAGAAAAAAAAATCTTTATATTCTTTTATTTATGTCTGTACTAGAATCTGCCTACTATTGCAGGATTGCTTTGTGTAGTAAATGTATGATTAGGTGATATAAGATCTGTTTGTAAATAACTTTTATACAGTGGAAAATATAGAATCCTTTTGTAAAATGCTATTCATAAAAGGGAATATATGCCAAGTGTAAGTACTTTTAAAATTTATCCTATTACTTTTAATAAATACTTTATGCCTTGGAGGTAACCCTGAATTTCTCTGTGCTTGTTAATTTCGTGTTCACCACTTGCATTCCTTGCTGATAATGAAAATCTTAACGTCATAATTTTAATCAAAACTGTAGTTTTTCCCAGCCTTCTCAAGAGTCATCTTTTCCAGCATGTTTTCTTTTCCAGGCTTCCAACATCTTAATCTTCGCTTGCAACTGCTTTGTAACTTTGTCAATAGTGCAAATTCATCTAGCAACAGTTCTGCTTTATAAAGCTGAGGCTGATATTCTATAGTTCCAGTATTTATTTCAAGGTTTTTTTCAATGTCTAGACCACTGCTACTAATAAAAATCAATTTACAGCATGGTGGTTATACTGTGTAAAAATCACAATTTATTTTTGGACAGGAGGTTTGTCTTTTTAGTTTTTGATATATTTTCCTCTTCTTTGGTATGTGAAAAATAATGTGTAGGAGCATTGTTTCACTACCTCATCATACCTATCCCTATAGTATTGCACTTTTTTCAAGCATCTGTTAGCATTTTTCTTTTTTTGGGACTGAAGATTTCTCTGCTGCCTTTTGCCTTAGTATCCAGCTTCTTAGCAAACAAGGCAGGTAAGGACAAGCAAGTTGCACAGGCAGGCTGCGCGGTGGTCATTCTTCTAACCCAAATAGTCGACATTTCAGCTTTCAACTTTTTTTTAATACTTATGAATAATCTAGATAATGCTTAAAAGATATACTAGAGTACAACTTCTGGCTTTGAGTACCTTAATTTTAAATCCAGAATTACTTTTTGTCTCATGTGTCACTTATTTACTACTTTTGTGTCTTAATACCTTAACTATTGACATTTTTAATGTCTAATATATCAATAAAGTCAATAAAATACTTGACTGAAGGCCTCTTTCATCACTTTCCCATTTGATGTAGATTATATTTCAGATAAGATTTATCCTAGCAGTTTTCTAGCAATCAGACTAAGCTGTATGCTAAATAATCTAGAAATATTTGCTTTTATAGTTTCTGTGCTTATTTTTATGATCTCAGATAAAAGCACTAAGAAGTTTGCCTCACAATGTGACATTGGGTTTTTTCTTTTTCTTTCCTCTCAGACAATGCAGATGTTGCTTTAGTTAATTTTTATGCTGATTGGTAAGTTATACAACTTTTTTTTTCTATGTTTAAACTTCTGTCTTTTGTAAACTGTCATGTTTGGCTATAGTATTCTAATTGAAAATACACCGGTATGTTGCTTTTAAACTAGTCCTTTCCTGGTTTTTGTTTGGTTTTGGTTTTAATGTCCTGATTTACTTCCCCTTCTGCTATTCTGCCATCTTTTCTTTCATTCAAGGCTCCTATCAGAGGAGTATGTAATTGATTTTTTTTTTCCCCCCTCTTAGCAAGACAGGTTTCATTAGCTTTTTGCTCCTTAACATAGGACAGTCCAAAATGTTCCATTTTTCCATTTTCTTCTATGTTGGTCCCATCCGTGGTGCTAGAAAGAAAAAGGCTTGAAATTACACTAAAAATCAAGTCTTTTTCTAATCTGGAAGACCTTCCAAGTGGTGAACTAGACAAATTATAGTTGAGGGATGAAATTTGAGCAACTGCAAAAGGAAAGAATTCGGGTCCACATTGGTTAGACATTGTGAAAGACATACTTAGAAGGAACTGTTTACTTGAAATTATATTAAAAAAAACAAACAAACAAACTTGTATGCAAAATCATCATTAGAATTAATTTAAGCACCATAGTGGGTTTTTTTTATTGTGTAAGAAGTAATTTTAAATGTTCTGTTCTGCTTCACCATTAATATTTTTAAAAGAATCTTTAGCAAGGAAGAAACTAGAAAGTATTCAGAGAAAACAAAATTTAACATGCAAATTAATATAGAAAATGAGGTTAGAAAAATAAATCATTTTCTGTCTTCCTTGATTAATCTTGGATGTACATAGCTTTATAGTGTAAAGCAATATATAAACCGAAGTACTACACTTTAAACATTCCTCTCCCTGCTGTTTTGCTTTGTGAGCGTAAAACGTTTGCCTTCACAATCAAAGGTCGTGTAGGTGATTAGACTTCTGACTCCTTTCACCTCTTTCACATCCCACTGTATGTCTAAGTCTGTAGATCTGTATGGCCTAGAAATAGCAGGTGTACAGAGCTTTACATGAAAAAATTACACTTTGCCTATACTGATAATTCATTCAACTAGTAGCAGGCTAATTTTAATTGTTTTTTAAAAGTAATTTTGAAAAATTCGTACCCAGTCTTTTCATATAGAATGAAGTTCTCAATAAAGATGTTTTTAATGCCTTCATTTAATAACCTTTTAACCAGTTTAATAACCTTTATGTATTCTGTCATTTTATAGACAACTTTTATGTTCAATTAGTTTGCATCTGTTCATTTGCTACCACAGACTAAATTGATACTAGGCACATTTAAACCAATAGAATTTTTCTTTAGAGAGATTGCATTTGTTTACCAAGTAAGCTATTTGTTTGAAATGTCTGTCTCTCTAACAATAGTACAACTAAGTAACTAATTAAGTAAGAAACTAGGTCTAATCTCTTACCTGTTCTTCTAGAATTATGCTATAAAGGCTGCCTTTTAAAATAAGTAAATAAATTAAACTTTTAAGATTATTATTTTCAGTTTGTGATCTGCAGATACCTGGTGGATCATGGACTACTTCAAAAGGTTTTGTTAAAGATAACTAAGGAAAGCAAACCTATGGAGAGTAAATTTAATACAGTGAAATTTGGGGTCTGTGTTGCCGTTGAAAAATCATTTTGGGATTTTGCAAAAGACAAACTGCAGGAGGCTAAAAATCCGTGTTCTGATACTTCTGTGATAGAGGGAAGATACCAATATTTTAAAACTTGATATAGCGAGGTAACAAGTGTCCTGTTTTAGGACCTTACTAGCACAGCTCTTTCTGCAAATCCCCACTGTTACCAAATCCTCTCTAGAATAGGTTTGCTTTGAATTTAAACATGTACTTATGCTTGCAAGTTGATTCACATTATAGTAGGCCATAATTTTAAAACATTATAGCCTTAATTATAATCATTACATGTAGGCGTTCAGTAATAACCCCTCAACATAGTGTACTGCCAGCCTATGATGTAATGTGACCTTTGAATAAGAATAGATCAGTTTCGCTGATGTAGAGACTCTGCTGTAAGGGTGGAGAAGAATGAGGGACAAGGAAGTCATATGTAACATATACATGCTACATAAATGCGTGGCATACAGTTGTGCTGCCCAGAGTCAGGTTTCTTTCAGAAAATGGCCTTAAGCCCTGTTTGTATCTTGAGAGCAAAACCTGCCTCTTCACTTGACTGTTTGCTGTTGTAACAGCATCCCCAGTGTGTCACTGTTAAGTTTAAGCAGGGCTTCAGTGCAGGCTGTTTTATTGCAAGTCTATTCCATGAGGTCTCATTCTGACAACTTCTACAGTGCTGTTATACATCTTCAATTTAAAATTCAGCCATGTGTTTAGAAGAACAGAATATAAAATAATTTTATTGACATATTAATAATGGGCTTGTGCACTAATGTTACACTAAACTCCCCAAAGCCACCAAAGCTTCTTTACAATCCTACAGCCTTTTCCATGGGCAGAAAGAGACAATTTTCTTCAAAATCTGACATGACTGGAAGAAGGGACCCGTGGGATTCTCTTTATTCATAGTGCTATAATAGCAGTCTGTTCAAATTCTACCAAACTTCAGCAATAATATAATAAGCAATACTTAAACTTCTATTGTTGACCCTTATAAAGTTATCTCTGTGATATTTCTTGAAGGTGATTGTTGGTGAATATTTGAATCTCAACAATCCAAGTAATTTCTTTTACTTTATTTTTAAAATTACTTCCTCAGGGATAATTCAGGTAGAAAAAATGAATAACAGACTTTCTGAATAGAATATATTTCCTAAAGGCTTATAATTGATTAATGAAGTTGCTTCAGCAGATAAAGCAGGGGGACACATCTTGAACTGTGTGTTCTTTTAGAATGATTTTTTTTTTTCCTACCTGAATTATTCAAGTTACTTTTGAACCTATTTTTATCTACTCAGTTACTGGGATGATTACAAGTAGATGTTCTTTTCCAATAGATTTTCTTTCTTTTTTTTTTTCTTTTTCCTTCAAAGATTGAAATATTCCCTGAGTCATTAATTAAAATATTTCAAATTAATATTTTGAAGTTATGATTTTGTGTTCTGTCCACAGGTGCCGCTTCAGCCAAATGCTGCATCCTATTTTTGAGGAAGCTTCTAATGTAATTAAGGAAGAATATCCAGATAAGAATCAAGTGGTGTTTGCTAGAGTAGACTGTGATCAGCATTGTAAGTAAATCCTGATGTAGGTTTTTCTGTGCTATCCTCCCAGTGAGTTACTCATTGTATTGAAGAATATACTAGACAGCAATCTGAAGTGTAGTTGGACCTGCCCCATCATTCAGCCCAGACAGAGTTGCTTGTATGCGTCAGTGAACCTGTTCTTCCAAATTTGTCAGGGCATTCTCCAGTGTTGCTTTCTCATTGCATCCATAAACATACATTTATATCCATTCAGCCTGTCTCATTTAATGGGGAAAAAAGAGCTGGGATTATAAATTGAATTGGCTGTTTGAGGGGTCAGAGAAGCACTAGTGCTACAAATGGTGCAGGTCTTCACAGCCAAGGAAAGGGAGGGGTAACCCTCCATTGTCAGCATCAAGATGATGTTCTGCTCAGGTCTTCCCTCCACTAAGACTTATGGTGGATTGTGGGTTGACTTTTGCACAGCCAGGAGGCGATCAGAGCTTTTCTGCTTTGCTGGTTGTACACACACCAACAAATGGTTGCCTATTTGGGTTCTCCCCCGCCCCACCCCCAGAAATATACAAAAATGATATGCCAAAATTTACTCATTTTATGCTGGTATTAATCCCCAAAGTTGCTTTTTAATCCCTTAATGAGTAAAATGTAAGAAACATCTGCTACACGTTGAAAGTTAAATGGATAGTACTGAGATTTTCATTATGGTGCTTTTTATAGTATAAGATCAACTTTTCTGTTTTATGCTTCTGGAAGAACAGCACTTGCAGACATAGTTTCTTTACAGTGGCTTCTGATTCCCAAAGACAGTTGCAAGTGGCTTCAAATCCCAGCAGAAATTCAGTTCTAACCAATACTGATTATAACATTTGAGCTTTACAAAACTGTTAATTTGTAAGAAGAATCACAATTGGAAATTTGAGGAAGCACTGTACAGAGTTACTAGTTTGTATCTGTAGCATATCCCTGGGACTTACTGTTGACCTAATAGTTTTGTTTTAGTGATCTGTTAAAAAAACCTAAAGAGAACACCTTATAAGACAGAAAAAACGTCAATTGCATATCTGTGAAAAGTAGCTGATTTCATTTACCTTTTTCTTTCCCATTTTGATAATCTAACTTTTTTTGGTGTTAGAGGGGATTTTTCCCTATCATGAGAATTCTTGGCTTGAAGTGTCTTGGTTCTTGCTTGCAGATTTAAAAGTCAGTAAGTCCACTTGAGCATCTTCCACTGGCACCATTTTGTGCTCTGTTTTGTATGTATGCATGTAGTTGCCCAACAATAAGAGCACCTGTCTTGCGATCTTGAAAGAGATAGTAAGCATTAAAAAAAAAAAAAAGCTTTTAAGGGAGCAAACAGTATCAACACAGTTTCTGAAATGTGAGGATAAGCTGATTCTTCAAACTGTCAGGAGTGGCCAAGGAGATTCTGGTTTGTCCCTTCCCAAAGATCGGTAAGACTGATTCATGACCACAGGAAACTTAAATGCCTTTGGGGTTAAACCTTTGAATCACTGGGATATCGGACCTCCTTTATAGCCTCAGCTGGAAGAGAGTCACGACAGTGTTCGCCTAGGGTATGTGAGTAGCTTTGAAGCATTTGGCTGCCTTCCTGCGTTGGAGTGGTAGGGAGGTGCTGGGGAACTGATACAAAAGTTTGAATGTATGTGTTCTTGAAGAGCAGTTACATTAGACACACAGTTGTAGAATCTCCTTCTCTGAGCAGATCTCTTCTAGTGCCTTGAATACAGTGTAGAACAGTGCACTTGTGTAACTGCCTATAGAATTTCCAGAGCAGCAGCAGAATGGACAGGCGTGACTATATTTAATGTGCTTCACGAGATACGCTTTAGTCTCCTTGACTTATAAGTCCAATAGTACTTTTTCTGTCTCGTTATAATGTTGGCTCTGTTAAGTGAATGTTTTTCTACCTCCTTCCTGAACAGCCTTTTCTAGAATCGTAGATTTTTGGGGGGTTGGTGGGTTTTTTTGCTTTTGTGGTTTTTTTTTTTTTTTTAGATCTCAAATGCCTAATTACGTTTTCAGCTTTTTCACAGTTGGTGTTCTCATCTGCTCCCAATCATCCATCTATATGGTGTATGCTTGGGAGATCTTAATGCTATGCTTTTAGTTAAGTATTCAAATTTGACATCCCTCAACGTCAATTTTCAAGTAAGGCAATGAAATCCTTTGGAGGAGTATATTGAAGGCAAAGCCCGATATGCTGTCTTTGCTGAAGTTTTCTTATTGAGTTTTTTGTCTGTCTTTGTTCTGAGATCTACTGCAGGATCTACGCAAATAAACTACCCCTGATCTTTTACCACTGCAATTACAGAAAGTAAGTGCAGTTGTAGCAAACATTCTGATTTGTTTTGTATCAGCTTATTAAACCAGTCACTCTACATACTTGAAATTACTTTTGCATATACTTTTGTATATATTCTATCACTTTCATCAGTGATCGTTTCTCAAATTAACTTGAATCAACTGGGGAGGAGGAGGGAATTAAGGACATTCATACTTTCAGTTTACTTGATTTTTATGGTTGTCCTTAATAAATAAGTCTTATCTCAGTGTTTGACAGTCTGGTTGGCTCATCTTTTCATTGAGTCAAGATACTAACAATGAAACTTTATAGAAAGTTCTCACAAAAGACTGTAGTGGAATCAGCCTATGTTGCTGAGTTTTATTGTTAAGGTTTACATTAACAACTGAAGTCTTTATTTTGTTTGCTGCAGCTTTAGTTACTTGAGTAACTTGGAGAGTCTTTGGGCTGCTGGATGCCCAGTGTTTAACCATGAGATGTTAACTTAGCAGTTACGTGCCTAAGAAAACTCCCTCCCTCTTCTGCCCCAAGTATTTGAAATACTTTAGAAGCTTGTTGCTTAATCTTCTCCACGTGCTCATTGAATGGAGCTCATCAGAGCTTGTTACTAGAGCTAAGGCCTTGATGGCGGAGGAGATGCTACAGCAGAGATTGTCTTCTTTCTCCTGGGAGTAGGTGTAGTGGGCTAAGTAGTATGAGGCAGCCAAGAGCTTTGATCTTTCTTTTTATTACTGGAATACCATGAGTTCTCTGTATTTACTCTTTGTGTCCTTAATTTAAGAAATAGATGAGCATGACTTCTGCTGCAGAAGCTGTAAAATGTGAGAATTAAAAATAAAATCCTATAATGACAGACCAAGTTTTTTTCCCCAATTTGCATCACCTTTTTGAATTAAAATAGCAAAGTTGTATATGTCATTCCTGGTTTCTGGTGTTTATTTGCTGGGTTGTGAGCAATGGTACATTTCATGGCATATGGTTATTGGGTATGTCCTAAAGTTCAAGTATTTTAACTTTGATTTTCATGTATGTAATAGCAGCTTTTTAGTAAGAGGGTGGATGTTACTATATTATCCAGCTTGGGCCTGCTGTAGTAGTTTACTAAATGTTGGAGTCAAGATTGTTATTGTTGTCTTTTCCTCCTGTTTTACCTTTATATTTTTGCATGTGTTTACATCTTTTAGCAACACTAGAAGGTTTATGCCAATATATTTGGGGTTTGTTATGCCTGCAGATTTCATACCACTAGTAGTTCACTATTAGGATGATGTTCTAGAGATGGTGGATTATTTGCATTACAAATGATCTGTTTCTTTTTGAAGCCAAGACTCTGTAGGGAATCCAAATAGCTGATTTCAGGCCACTCAGAAACAGCTTTCAGAATGGTCAGCCAGGCATAGATACTTTCCATTTAATGCACTATTATTGAAGCACGCTGCAGGGCCCAACAGCTCACGCCAGCTTCTGAGGGTAAAGCAAATTAAAGAGAATTATTGATGCACTGCCAAATGTTTGATGCTTAATGACAAAACCCTCATTCTGTCTGCTCTTATAGCCAATATAAAGATGTTTTTCTGAAAAGTGATAGGCCCCAGTGTGATTAAATACACCATCTAACTATTAACACTATATTAAGCCTCTGTATGTCTTATATTTTTCACCGGTTTATAGTATTGTGGAAGATAATTATAATCAAAATGTATAATTTAAGTCATCGGGCTATTTTTAAGCTGATGTGGAACATACACTTAAGGTAGATCTGTTGAAGCAGGTACTCTTTCAGTTTCCAAGACCTCATCCTTTTATGACTTATAAATATCTAAGTTCCACTACATTGTTTGCTGTTAAAATCTTCGGTGGTTTTGGTGTGTTTGATTTAGTAATTCACTTATCTTAAAAATTGTGCACCTCTATTCTAAGTGTAGTACCTGGTAAAAGTGACCTTCCATATAAAATTATAGAAGATCTTTCTGCATATACATCATTAGGAAGGTTTTGTTTTGGTGGGTGGTGGAGTTTTTTTCCTTGCTTGTGTTTTTTTTGTCATTTTTTAATCCTTTGTGTTAAGCAGCAATGTTGGAAACTCACTTGGTACCATGGATTTCCTATGTTTCTGTTTTCTGTGAGTGAATATTGCAATATAGAAGAATTCATGTTTCTGGAGGAGAGTTTGTATTTTGAATGGTTTCTGTGAATTCAATATTAGGAGTTGTGGTACAGAATTCTTATAAATTAAAGCATATATTGGGGTTTTAATTCTACTGCACCATTATTTCCTTTGGTTTCTGAGTTAAAAAAATAATAGCTGGTTTGAATAAATCTTTGTGCTTCCAAACAGAAAACAACCTCTCACCGGTGGGGTGTTGAGAGGTGCTTTGCTAGACAGACTGTTTAGGGAACTCTTATTCTTTCTTTCAAAACATCTGTGAGTGGTACTCTTAGTCAGTACAGTCAGCTGCTGATCTCTCTGGGTCTGGCCATTCCTGTGATGTGTGCTAATGTTAGTCTTCAGAGCGTTACTTAGATTGTATTGCTACTGAGCCTTTGGTAAGCAAAATAACTCAGTACGATAACAAATTTGGAGGTTCATAAATGAACTATAATTGAAACTGTAAACAAGCATGAGGATTTCACTGCATTCCTGCCACTTTGCCTGGCAAAAATATCAGTCTGAAAGAGTTACCTTTGGATAAAATAAAAAGTGGAAGTGATTCGGAGAGGTTGTTGATGGCTCTCCTCAGGAGAGCCATTTTGTTAGCCTGTCAGAAAAGGTTATGGGATACCTACTGATGAGGCCCCGCTAAGAGCAGGCATGGCTGTTGCGAATGCTCCTTTGCAGCAGAAGGTGGTCTAGATTTGCTGTTACCCAGCTTCTTAGTAGCCGAGTTTGATGTGGAACATTGATTGCTTTTCTTGTACCTGTTTTGGTCCATCATACAAGTCACCAGTATCACGATCGTTGAGGTAGAATGCATAGTTTCAAGGGTCTCCAAAGTTCCTTTCTAATTCTGCTTCCTCTGAATATTCCCAGGTCTTATGATTGTACACAAAGTGTCACAAGACGAGTAGTTTAACTGGGGAGAATTAATGCTGTATTATGAAATACTTAACAATAAGGTGACTGTAGTGCTGTATGTAGGGAAGTAGGAGGCAAAAAGGCCTTTTTAAGTGAACTTGAGAGAAAAAAGCTTGTGGAATATTAAGTAAAAAGGTACCTATCAAAGACAGATTTCATTTCTGATTTGTAGTGTGCCCTGGCAGGTAGCCTGAGGGACTTCAAAAGATGTATGTCCTGGTTTAGGCCAGGACGGAGCAAGTTCTGTTTTCAGCAGCTCCTGTGTTTTGGCTTTAGTGTGAGAAGAACGGTGATAGCACACTGATGTTGCTGGTTGCTGCTGTATGACCAAGGACATTTTTGCTGTTTTCCAGGTTTTGCTAACGTGCAAGGGCAAAAACTTGGGAGGGGTAGAGACAGGATAGTTGATCCAAATTGGCCAAAGAGACCATACCATACCATTCCATACCATAGATGTCATGCCTGGTATAAGTGAGGGTCGGTCAGTGGGCCACTAGGCTTTTAGGCTTTTAGACCCTTAACTTGCTCTAATCCTTAAGCTTCCCTTCGGGTTGCTTTTTGTTTCCCAATTTTTCCATTTTGTTTTTCATTCGTTCTGCTGTTTGTTCCCTCGCCTACTCTCTCTGGAACTTGCTGTTCTGGGATAGCTCAGGGGGATACCCCTGCTCCCTGCCTGCTGCTCGGGATGAGCTGTATCGGTCGTCGGGTGGTGAGAAATTGTGTATCGTTTGTTTTAGATATTCTATTATCCTTATATAAATTATCATTATTAATATATTTTTATATTTTTCCTTTGTTGTCCTGGTGAACTGTTTTTATCTCAACCCGCGAGTTTTCCTTTCTCTCCGATTCTCCTCCCCACCCCAGCAGGGAGGGGGGGAGTGAGCGAGCTGCTGGGTGGTATTGGGTTACAATTTGGGGTTAAACCACAACAATGTAATACATCTCAAGTGAGCAAGCAGAATACTCATTTGGTAGTCCCAGCTTCAAATACACTGCTGAAGGAATTTGTTACCTTTGAGATGGAAGGTATTGCCCAAGAGTGAGGAAGAGTTAAGATGATTTGACACAAAAACAGATTAGTGTTAGATGCAGTAAATTCAAGCTATATATATGTGTGTAGCTATGCAACTCCTGTAACCTTTGCGTAAAAACAAAATTAAGAAATGCAGTAGCTTGGGTTTGTGCTAACTCTTCCTCAGACAACACGAAGACCCTTCTTAGAAAAGAGGACACTGAATATTTTCAGAATTTATTTTTATGGAATTTGAGTTTTGGAACTTTGATTTTCTTCCAGATAACTTTTCAGGCTGTTGTAGTCCTCTGTTCGGCATGTGAATTGCTTCAGGTGGTGCCTTATATTACGAGGTGGGCATTTAGGATAATTATCAGTATTGTTCAAATCCTAGTGGACGTGTTTTTTTGAAAGCCAGTCCTGTAGACTAAAAATCTAAATATTTGTTTGGTAGTGGTATGAATTACGACCCTCGAAGACTAACACAGTGGACTGAGTTAATGGTGAGGTGATACCGTGACCCTTGGAAATATTGCTGGTCCTTCAGTGGGAAGGACCTTCTTAACTACATTGTGGGTGGGAGCCTACTTCAGTATAGTGTGTCTTGGTGCAGTTTTTCAGCATATTCTTCATTGTATATTTAACTGTAATTTAGTGACAATGGACCTGAGATGCTAGGTGGCGTGAACTGATACACTGGCTGAACTCTTTGGATAGTGTGTTGTGGTGTTAACCTAGAATAGTGGAGGTTGAAGCATTCTGGGAATCAAGTCACAGGCTGCATGCTTGCTTGAAGCTGTAGCTTAGGTGATGTGTGTACATGCCATGTGAAAAGCTTGACACACCCCAAAAAATGGAGTTTGGCATTCCTTTGAGTAGAGGAACACAACAGACAACAGAGAAATGACTGACAGTGCAAGAGATATTATAAAGATGTGGATCACAAATGATAGCTCATGAAGCACGTTTTCTTGGAGAATCTTGCTCAGAAGACAATGTGGGAGGCTGTCTTAGAAAACATGGGTGTAAATGTCAGGCTTCACGTAAAAGTTTCTTTAAAAACAACAATAAAAGCTGCTGTCTCATCCCTACTGTAAGAGGCAGCTTTTCTCTTCAGTAGTTCAGGAGAAGTATCAATACAGTGCATCTAAGAAGAGAACTGAGTGACTGCAGAGACATTCCTGTTGGAGTTTGTAGAATGAATAGTAGAGAATAGTCTGGGCAGTTTAGAAATGGTGTATGCCAACAGGTATACGTGTAAAACAGGGAGGAGAGAATCATCCGAATTCAACAGTCATTGCTCTGCTTGAGATTTCTGATTTGTAGAAGACAAGATGATGATCAAATATGTCAGTAGCTTCCTGTCATAACTAGTGTGAAACTGTTCTGGTAGCATAGACACTAGGCTTGTTATTTAATGATTAATTGGGCAAAATACAAACTCAAGGTTTGTACCTTTTAGGTACCTTAGTACCTGAAGAAAATGTAAAGTCTTGGCTGGGAGACTTTTTTTTTTTCTTTAGGTTACCCTTAGGTACCCACCATTAGGTAGGCTACCCTTATCTGTTTCAAATATCTCTTTTCATCAGAAAATGGGCAGTGAGAATGTCTGGAAATATTTTTAAATTTAATTTAGGTTTTACTATAACTAATGCAATCTATGAATGAGTTCAAACAATATACCATGTATTTGCATTATGTATTTCTAATTTTAAAAGGAATATAATTTTGTAGTTGTTCTGCTTATGCTAACTCTACCTGTATCAAATGCCAGGGCTTAATGAAGCATTTAAGGTTTACTCTATTTGACTTTTGAATGAATTCAAACAATTTTTCATGTCCTTGCATTTTATATTTTGTAAAAAGATGGTTTTCAAATACTTACTTGTGTAGGGCTGTCATCTCTCTGTGTTAGTTCAAATACCAGTATTCATGGAATCTCAATGTAATTTGCAAGAGCATGCAAGTTCTGACTTATGAAACAATGTTTGAATTCAGTCTTGACAGTGGGAATTTTATTACCATTAATTTTTTTGTACAACTTCAGTGCTTGATGAAGATTGACATCCCTAGGGACTGCAATCTCCATCTTGGAGAACCTTCAAGACCCCCTGAATGCCCATTCTGCAACCTGTGCATCCTCCTGTAACTGTGCAAATAACCTGAAGGAAAAAGTCCACGTTGTGAGACAAAGTGTAGTTTTGGTGTTTTCTTGCTGTGAAGTTCTGTAACAGTATTTCATCTCAATGTGTTGCTGTGAAACCTTGATATGTAGTACTCCTTGTCCCTGGTCAAGTTTTGATAGACTGACGTACCATCAGACCAAAGGTCCCTCTATCAACAGGAGGGAAGGGCAGCGAATACCTGGTTTGCTGACATTGTTTGTCTTCCACCGAGCAAATACAAAGTGATTCCTCCCGCACTATACTTGCCACCTTCTTGGAGGCACCTCTTAGGTCCTTTTACTAAAAAGTGATGGAATTTAAAGGAAGAAAAATGTATTGAGCTAATACTTGTTAATGTTGAATGTATTGGCATCTTCCCTTGAAAAATTTCTATTAATTTGGAATAAAAGTACTCTGAATTGAGGACATAAAATGCTTTACCCTTAATTTTAACTGTGATTAGTGCATTAAGAAACTGTTCTGGGATATTTAGGAAACAGGTCAAGTCCTTTCTTCATCAAAATTAATAGACTGAATTCTGTGATATTTTATAGTGATGCAAAGCTTATTAGGAACTGGGCTTAGCTGGTGAAGCTTTTAAGCTTACTGGTTGAGGGATGTTAAAGAACATTTTTGTGGAGTAGACATGGTTCTTACTCCTTTGCTGTGTACATTCTGTTTTCGGTTCTCAGACTCTTTTAAGTTGTGCAGCTGGTACAAAGATTGTTTTCCGTAACTAAAGCTGCAAGTGATCAGTAGTGTTTTAGCAGCAATTAAAACTACTGATGGTTTCACTGAGAGTTCTGTAGACAGTGAGGAATTCGGATTTTTTGTTCTCTCTTAGAAGTCCGAAAGAGGTGGAGAGCTTTATGTGCTGGAGGACAGTTACGGGTGCAGTTCCATAGGGGAATGACTTAATTCCAGTTGCTCGGGGTTTTGATTTTGGTTTGCAACTGAGAAGTGTATGTTAGCTGCCAAGTTTCAGCAGTTTGCTCGTGACGACTGCCTCTAAGTAATAGTTTTCACAGGACTTCTGTCTCCATTCTCTTTCAAAAAGAGTAAGTGTAAGATAGAAAGCAAATGTGCTTCGTGGTAAATATGTAATTGAGGAGAAAGGACATTCTTGTCAGATTAGTTTTTACGTCGTTCAGTTCTGTGCCAGGTACACTAATGGACCCTCATTTGTTTGCCTTCCTGCTGTAGGCCAATCCAGGTCACCTGAAGCGTACTCTTTGAAGTCAAAGGAGTCAGTGCAGAGTAGCAGGACACGCATTCAGCCCACACTTTCAATGCCTTCCTCTCTCTGTTGACTGGATGAAACTTCTCTGTCTCCAAAGGACAAATTGGTCCATTGAACTTCACAGTCTCTCTCTTTTCCTTGAGAGAGAAAGGGAGAAGGGGGAGCGGGGTGGGTGTGGTTGGCTGGAGTGAGTCACCTCAAAGGATTAAGCAGCTCTGGAAAGTGGGCAGACTGCTCATATTTTGGGATTTAGTTGGATTTAAGTACAGCCATGGTTGAGGTTTAGGTAAACTGCATCCCACCCTGTAATAGAGGACCCAGTTTTCACAGGGGCTGTGAGATTTGTTTGTTTGTTTCTAGATAAATTTCTCAGGGAGGAGTGAACAGGAGGGCATAATTAAACAAAGCAAAAGGAAAGTGCTTGCGGAAATCTACTTGGCATTACATGCTTTGTCTCTATTGTTTGTTTTTAGTCTTGTTTTCCTAAGAATCCAAAGTGCATCTGGTTACCTTGTTTCTCTAGTCCTTCCTCATAAAAACTCCTTGAAGCTTTTTGGTGAACTTCAGCCACATCTGAAAGAGGGAAGAGCGTTCAAAGCTATTAAGTACTTAAAAACTACGATTAAAGCAGTTACTGGATATTGGAGATGGACAAAACCAATTTCTGCACTGTAGCAAAGGTTGCTGTAAACACTCAAGGCTGATGGATTGTGCTCGGTGTGCACGCTGAGCTGGTATACATAACCACTTGCTGGTTATGTATAAGTTTCCCCATCAGTGCGTAGCTGGGAACTAGCTGCAACACCTATTGCGACTTGCTGTGTCCGTGATTAACCAAGTGTCCCTTTGTCCCTCTTCCACTTTGAAGTACTCTGGTGGGGCGTAGTGAAGAACTGGATTATTGCCTTAGTAGTGATTGAAGATACGGGGTACAGGACGCACATTCATGGGAAACTGGGTTTTATAGCTTTTGCTCGGCTTTCTTCTTTGCTGCTCTTCTAAGTTTACTGTAAAACCTCTTTCCATTTTTTATTCTTCTTTTACATTTTTAAGTCTCGTAAATAAATAATTTAGAGTTAAATAACTGACCCGTTACATAAAGGTGAAAATAGCTAGTGCTCTTATGCTACATGAATGCAAATACATGTTACTTTGTTGTATGAAGCTCTGTGCGGTCCAAGTCTAGAAGAAAGCTGGGCTGTACATACAGATATGAATAAAGAACTGTCTTGAAGGGAATGCTGACACTAGTTGACCAGCGAGGTGTTTGCCTTAATTTTGAAACCTGAAATTTTGTGTTCGTTCAAAACCTGAACAGCTCAGAACTGTCACAGCAGTCTTCTGGCCTTCATAGGCTTCAAGAAATATTCTGCACAGGGTTCATGTTCTCTAAAATTTAAGACATGACAATTGTATTTCCAGCACTGTAATTGAGATAAAAATCAGAGTGAGTTTAAAGAAAAATAGAGGATTACTTATTTCATTAAAATTTTCTCATGTGGATTAATTAACTGAGATTTGGCAAGCTTTTAAGATTCTCATGTTGTCATTATGCTCTTAAATTGGCTTTCCGTTCATAGGAAGTGTACTAAGAGTATAGCTGACCAAGTTGAGTCTTTACCCCAGATTTTGGTTATGATTTTTTAATGAAGATCAGTACATGTGAGAAATACAGTAGCTGCTATCTGTTCTCTCCCCTATGGCGGTGTTTGGGTTTTTTTTAGTTTGTTCTTGTTTAAGGATGTGGAATTGCTGGTTCAGAGATTCCACTTACGTGCGCACATATACATGTATAAGATACCATGTTCCATGTATTTCTGTATTTGTAGGGTTTTGGTTTTATTTTCTTAATTTCTTTTTAGCGGATATAGCACAGAGGTACAGGATAAGCAAATATCCAACTCTGAAACTCTTCCGGAATGGAATGATGATGAAGAGAGAATATAGGGGCCAGAGATCTGTGACAGCAATAGCAGATTATATCAGGCAGCAAAAGAGTAACCCTATTCGGGAGGTCCAGGATTTGGAAGAAATTAGTTCTCTTGATGTAAGTCTTTCAATTTTATTTCTTCTAAATAGGTTTTTTTTTTTAATGTTGAACTAGTGAAACATAATGTATTTGAAGTACATATTTACTTTTTTTCCATTCGGAAATGTTGTGCTTTTTTTAAATGAGTGGAAAACTGGATCATTTCCAGCATTACAAATTACTCCATTATAATCACTTTCAACTGAATTTCTTTTGTTACAATAACTCCACTACCAAATTACTTATTTTACTTTTAATCATTTGAAAAGAATCGTATGTTGTATTTGACAAGATACTTCTAATATTCCTCACTGGAAAAATATTCACAAGGATGCTTCTCAATATTGAAAAGGCAGAAAAGAAGTAACTTTTGCACAGTTATTGACTGTCGAATGAATGGCACCTCTGTATTTAATATCCTTGAGGAGTAATGCTAGCTTTTGATAATTTGAGGTAAGTTAAAATTTAACCTTTGTTTTTACAGCGCAGCAGAAGAAATATTGTTGGATACTTTGAGCAAAAGGACTCTGACAATTACAGAACCTTTGAAAGAGTAGCAAATATTTTGCATGATGATTGTGTATTCCTGTCTGCCTTTGGGTAAGTTTTAAAATCTGTTGATTGCATGACTTCATTATTGAAATTATGTTAATGAGTTGTATATAATTTAATTAACGGACTTCTTTAATACTTTCACTGTGGCATAACTGAAGGGACTAGACCTTAACAGATAAAAACACTGAGAGAAGGATAGGAGGAGGAGGGAAAGAACTCCTCCTAGCCTTAATGTTTGCTGTGGAATCCAACTTTGATTTTTGCCTCCTCTTTCTTGTTTTCACTCCTTGTAAGTATAGTTTAAATGTAATTGGGTAGGTTTTAGAGGGGGATGCTAGACAGTTGTGTCCCAAAAACCTGCTGCTTTGGAAGGGGAGGGGACCAAGTAGGGAAGAGTTTGAACTTTTTTGGCAAAAATGTTATCAGCTTTGCAGACCGAGTAACTTTTTTTTTTTTTTGCAAGCTCTTAATTTTTTATTTCTTTAAAATATGACCATTTTTGTACGGTATTTTCCTTCCTTTTTTTCCAGTAAAGAATAATTCAGTAGCTGCTTGCTCATTTCCTCTAAATATTGGGGAAGAGGACCTTGTTCCAAAATGCCTGATTTCTGTGCCTAGGTCTGTTTCATGTGAGTTCTGTGTCACTGCACACGGTAACAGTTTAAAAAGGCAAATGCATTGATGAGCTACATAGTGTGAGTCTAGAAGAAATGTGAGAGCTACGTAGTGTGAGTCTACAGATATTCAAATGTCTCCTTGTTATACAGATTTACAGCAATATTTAAAAATATTAAAAGTTCTTCACTGGAGGAAGAAAAATAAATTGGGAGTGAGTGATTCCCCTTTTAAGTAGAATAATAAGATGCAATTATAGGTTCTTTCTGCAGTGTTTAATGTGCCAGCACCAACCAATTTAAAGTGATTGGATGTTAATGTGAATGCAGTGGTTTGCAGTCTCTACCCATAGTTGCAAGATCAGGAATTTGCATGGGTTATACTAGCTTTTATACCATATATAGTTGCCCTAAGAGTTTTTTGCATTCAATGTAGTGAAGAATAGCGGAGAAACTGAGAGGATGTATCAAGGTAGAAAATGTTTCTTCTGTTTGAACAAAATTTGTTGCCAGTCACTGATGACTCTTCCAATATGTTTCCAAAAAAAAAAGAATGGGGTTTGGGGAGAGTATTTGTAATGTGCGGGAGGACACGTGGCTTTCCTTTCCTTCAGTTTCCAATTAAGTATCCTATGACTGTGTAAGCAGCCTTGGCTGTAAGAGAATAATCAAATCTTGTAAATCTGTGGTCTGTAGGTCTGTCAGTCTTTTCTCCAAAGAGCGGCCATTATCTCAAATGTTTTCTGATGAGTGCATCCATGCTTGTTCTCAGGGCAGCCAGTCTGAGGAGTTACTAGAATTTTAAATTATTTTTTGCTCCTTCATGTGACTTTTCATTCTTTTCCGGAATGCCTTTTTAAAAATCATTAGTAAGATAACACTATTTTTAAGATTCTCTCTCCTCTTGTTTGAGTCTGTTTGTCTTTGGTTTGCTATTTGTCAACTTCATATAAGGAGAAATAGTCTCCCGCCACTCAGTGTTAGCATTTGGTTGTTGGACACCATTCTTGAAGTAGTTACTATGGGTTTTTTTTCTTTTTTTTTCTTTAGATATAAGCAATAAGCAAACATAATGGAACAGATCAGAATTTGATTATTTGTAACCTGCCCATGTAACTACAGATTGCACAGCAGGCTTGTTGTTACTCTCTTCTCCAGACTCCTGTTCCCTTTCTAGCCTGGAGCTGTTAGTGTTTTAAAGTGCAGCCTTCCAGTAAGCAACCTTGGAAACTAAATGTTTTCATCTCTGAGTGGTTGTGGCTCTCAAGCTTCCTAAAAAATTGTATGTGAAAAGACTTCCAAGGGTGATACATGTTCAAACTTCTAGTAAGCTAAGATAAAATCAAAACAATCAATTTAACAGGAAAAAAAAATTAATTATTTTGCTACCTTCTGTCAAGGCAGAACTGTTCCCTGCTATGCCAAAATTATTCTGGCTTTAGGTAGTTGTAATAGCTTATTTTTAAACTGTATTAATGGTGCGTAGTTGCAGATCGTCTTGATGCTTAAAACTATTCTTAAATCAACTCATCCTTACAGTTCTGTTAAGATCTGAGGTGACCGCAGAGCAAGATTAATGAGAGAAGACTTGTAAGAGGAAGGAGATAGGAGTAATATTAGAGGTAGAGATATATATGAAGAGATACTAGAGGTGGATTTTAGAAGTAGAACTAGAGAGGGATAAATCTGAAATGTTTGTAGACATGAAAGAGAATGGCCTTGTGCCCTTGAGCCATAGCATAGGAAGCCAAAAGCAGAAACCCGAAACAAATAGCCAAAAAATACTTTTATCTGGAAAGACTATGATGAACGAATCTATGAACTGTTTTTATTTTATGTTAGCAAGCAAATATGGGGGGGCGGGAGGGGAGTCTAAGAGGTTCACTTTCTAAGTTACTGCTTCAAGAAGAGACAAAATGCAAACTGAAGTGTTTCCATTTTGGTAGTTATTTTAAAAAGGTGTATCTTCAGGCATTTGGGGTTTTCACATCATGTGCCCCATCACTTTATTTGCGTTATCCAAAACAAATCAGTCACAACTGCAGCTACTGAAGTGGAAGAACACAGAAGAGGACCTTTTGGGTTCCACCACAGGTTTACCCTAGAGCATATATTTCATTATAGATTATTATCAGCTTACCAAGCAGTGATTGGGCAGGTGGCTTCTATGTCTTCACTTTCTTCTTATTCAGTGAAGGATTGTGTGGGATGCGAGTGGTTTACCTCAATGATGATGGTTACAAGGAAGCCTAATTTCACATTACAGGAGTGGTCATCATGTCTGCAGTACAAAAATGCATTTTAAAATACATGTCTCTAAACTGGTGCAAATACTGATAGGTGTAACATACTATGCAATACGTCTTTTGTCTGTGATAAGGATAATTGGATCAAATGAAATAAAACATAGGTACTTTGAGTTAAGCCTTATGATGCCTTTTTTTTTTTCTTGGCCCTCTAAATTGTTCAGATCCCTGGAAGATTTACCTCATCTTGCAGTGAGATAAATTGAGATATTTTTACTTCTCTTTTTTTCCTCCCTCTTACATCTCTTAATCAGTCTCCACCAATGCTTATATTGGGTCCACAGAAGAGATAGTATAAGTGGAGAAACTGGAACACTTAGCTAACGTTTCCCAGAGGCTGACATGCTTTCTTTTTAGCCTATGCTAAATGGAAAAGAAATAGGTAGTTCATTTTACTCTTCTGTGGCAAAAAAAAAAAAAAGTAGTAAAGAAAGGATAGCAAATTAAAATATGATTTTTGGTATCAGTTATTTTATTTGTCTGTACCAAGGCATGCTTACTGGTTGGTTTGTTGTAGGGATGTTTCAAAAGCAGAGAGATTTAGCGGAGACAATGTAATCTACAAGCCACCAGGGGTAAGTGTAACTATGTATTTTATTCTGCTTATTGTCATTATATGTGAATACGAACTAATGGGAGACTATATTCAGATCATTCAGCATGTTACTGCATCTCAAATCTTAATTTTATTTCATCACTAAATAGTGTGAGAAATAGGGTCATAGGAACTAGTGTTTCCGAGTCAGTGAAAAAGATCTCGGTCTCGTTTGTTGCCGGTTAAGTGCACAAACCCTTAATCTGTCATTTTAAATGTCAGTGTCCAGAAATGTTGGGGTTTTTCTTAGAAACACAGTCGACTCATCATGTGTATACATACTTTGTGTTCTGTAGAAGTCTTAAAAATCTGTGAAGTTCAACAGCTGGTGCACTTCATGTTTTTCAAAGCAAGTGACAATTACTAAGTATTTCTCTGATTGTCACTTGCCTGTCTTGTGTGTCTTAGCCCACAAGGGCTAAGAGCTGTTCTCTTCATTTAAAAAAAAAAAAAAAAATTAGTAAAATTAACTGTGTGTTAACAAACTCGCATAAATATAGTTTTACTTGAGGAAAAATTCAGTACAGAAGAAAATCTGCAAGAATTGCTTTTTAGGAACATAATTAATAGCTGAAAATCTGCTCCTTTCTCAAATTTAATATATGAAAAGAGTTGCTTACAAAAGAGAAATAAATTAAAAAAAAAAGACCTAAGGGGGGAGGGAGTTTCAAACCTTTCTCTGCAAAACCGGAATTTATTAGGTTACCTAATTTATATGGCATTTCTGAATTAAGGTGTGCTTAATCATGGCCACAGCTTGCAAAGACATGCTTCACTTCATGTTAACCAAAATTGTAATTACATCAAAAGATGGCAGCACTAAATTCTGAGTTAAAAGTTCTAGCAAATAAAGGAAAACTATTCATATATCTTTGGCAAAGCAAATGTAAAATACCAGTTTCAAGTCCTGTAGGACATTAGGAGGGGGTTTTTGGTGAGTCTTTGTAACTATCAGCATGAAGCAGCTTAATACCTACATTTAGTTTATCTCTAAATGGGTTTTCTAAGTATGGTGATACCTGACAGAAGTCTAAAGAGCCTTTGTTTGAAGCATCTCTAATTTGGAAACAAAGTATCTTTTCAATTCTTCTTAAGTTGTCTTAAAAAGTGGAGCTGACTGCATAAATGATCATATATAATATTTATTTTCCTGTTGTACTTTTGTAACATAGCTAATAGAAATGCTGCATGCACAAGGGTTGAATATTGGTATAAGACTGGCTTTCAATATTTGTATGGGTATTGTTACTTTACGTCGAGTAGGTAATCTTCTTTGTAGGTAGCAATGTCATTTTTACTGTTTCTCAACTAGTATATTTTTCTTTTCAACAGGAAAATGCTCCAGATATGGTGTATTTAGGCTCGCTAACCAATTTTGATTTGATTTATGCATGGACACAAGATAAATGTGTACCACTAGTTCGAGAAATTACATTTGAAAATGGGGAGGTAAGAATTTTTTCTACCATTCCACTTTTGGGGTTTCTTTCTCAAACGCAAAATGTCTCTTTCAAGGTCTGTAATCCATGCCAAAGAACTTCCTGCATGCTTTGCTTTTTACAGAAAATGGCTGTCGGGTAATGTCTTTTCATTCTTTTGGAGCTTTTTGGTTAGATTTGAAATTCACTGGAGGCAGATTTGTAGTAGTTTCGTACACTACCAAAGAAAGAGGTTCTAATCATGCATATAGATCACATAAGAAGTGTCTGGTGATTTGCAGAGTGCGGACACTTGGATGCTAAGAATGTATGTGTGTAAGAATGTGTGTGTCTTTTAAGTATGTGTGGGTGTGTAACACCTTGGGTAGATTGTATTATTCATCTAAAGTAAGTACATATTATTTATACAGATGTTATGACTAAATGTTGATTTAAGATCCAGACACAAATGTTATTTAAGTGCTTTTTGCATCTATTATGACCTTGAAAAAATGCTTCTAGTCATGGTAGAAAAAGCCCATGTCAGCATGTCCATGACAGTTTGAAAGAGTAAAATAGTTGTGAACTATCCTTTAGTTATAATCGGCTTTTAAAATTTAATGTTAAAGTTAGTAGTAGAAAAATGTTACTATATTAACCACTGCCAAAGCATTATCTAATAAATAAGCACATTAAATGGTGGCTGACCATCTATGGAACTGGCAATCTTCGGGGAATTGTAATAAGAACCATGTGATTTTTTTTTTTTTTTTTTTTTGGTCAATCTGTGTTTAAGCACTGGTACCTTCTCAATCTTTTTAGCTTCATATGCTCTTTCCCTTGGTTTTCTTCTTTTAGCTGTAATTCATAAGATGGAATTTGGGAGGTTGCTTTTAAACATCTCTTTTTCTTGTTATCCTTATTTTCTTTCAATGCTTTTCTGGGTTTTTTTGTAACTTACTCCTCTTTCATCTATTTGCACTCCATGTTGTGGTTTTTTTTTTTTTGTAAAATAACCAACAGGGAAAAAAAATCTTCAGAAAATTAGGAAGTTTGTAGTATCTCAAAAGGAGCATTTGTACATAGTCACAGCATCTGCTAGAAACTCTGGTGAGGTTTGTAACAAATTGCAGTATCTTGTCCACACTGAATTAGAAACCAAAGAATCAGTCATATGATTCGTTCTCAGTTTGCACACTTAATTTTTTTTTATCCTGAATCTGCAGTGTATGTAACACTGCTGTTCTGGGCACGCACAACACATCAGATTACATGACAGAGGGAGGAATACGGTGGAATGCACAAAATGGTTTAATTACAATCTTCTAGTCAACCCCGCCAACTTTTATTGGAAAGTTCTGTTAGTTAAACAAATCTTAATTCTTCGTTTGCAACTGAATATGTAAAAGATGCCACATGTTAACATGTTTGGAAGTGTGTGGTAGATTTTCAGTGTACTTTTCCCATGGTGAAATTGGATTCTGAGCCTTAGAAGCTAAGGTTCATCACTGTCAGCTTGTACCACATTGTAGTGTGGTTTTTCTGGTTGTTCTCTCAACCCTCGATTCCTGTTTACTTAGGCAGGTATTTACAATTCCAATGTGACACTTTGCCTAGCAACATTTGTTTAAAAATTTCAGTGCTGCCAGTACCCTAACAAATTTAAACATGCCAAAATTGAGATACTTCTACCTGCTGAGATTGTACAGTATTTAAATGGGCTCTTAATGCATACTGCACAATATTACAGTGTAAAAATATGAAGTGCTCTGACTGTTAAGCTGTGTTTATGGTACTAGAATACCGTAGAAATAAGATAAAGACAAAATCTCTGTCGCAGATTTTAAATTCAATTTTAGAATTAAAATTGGCCTCTGTAAACTGTGGTAGGTTTTTCCCTCATTTTCTTTCTTAATGTTTTCGTTATCTGGTAAGTGTCATGGGCAGGCTAGCCAGGAAGATGCCCAATCTAAACAGAGTTCGTCATTGTGACTTTAGACAACACATACTAGTTGAACTCTGAAGCAAGGTCTTCTGCTTGAGAAGACTGTCCGTTCGAGAGAGTCCCTGTACTTGATGAGAAAAGGCTGTTGGGATCAGTAATATCATTCAACAGAACTCACCATTTAACCTGTAATCAGTCTGTTTAGTTTTACGTTGTATGAATACAGTGAACTGTGTGGTCTAACGATGGTGCTGAACTGTAAGTTTTGGAAAGGGTAAAAAGTTTCTCAAAGGCATACAGAAGTAATGTGGGCAGCTCAGGTCTAATGAAAATCTTTTGACATTCTCAGTGCCAAGTGAGACAGTAGCTTCTGAGGGAGCAGTCCAAAGCAAATGAAATAGCTATTCCACTTGCCACGTCCTGATCAGCAAGACATGCTATGAAAGCTGGAAGAGAAAAGCAAACAAAGGAAGGTACTTCAGAGAAACCAGTTAGGGCCAAAATTAGCAAGGCTTTCAAGACAGCTGTCCTAACAACCTGTATGGAGATGAATTGACCTTGTGAATATAACTTGCCATATATGAAAGTATTAGCTATGCTATGTGGATGTTGAAACTGAGGTTGTCCTTTCAGCTGCTTGCAAGCAAGAGGGCAGCTTAGAGCCAGAATACCAAGCTCTGTTTGGGAGTTCTCCCTCTGGAAATGTACCTGCTGAAACAAGTGAGGAAATGGAGCCATAATCATAGTGGTACGAAACAGACTTTGTCCCCATCCTCTAATAAGAGAGGAGGCTGATACCTAGCCAAATTCATGTGTGTAAAAATGAGAATGAGCAAATGTGATTAGTGGTTGGTTTAGGGATGGATTGGGAAGGTTGAGTTTCATCAGGAGCACTGAAGTTATGAGGATCTTGGCAATCTGCTGTTAAAAGACCAAGCTTCAACTTACCTGACAGACTTGGCTGAAGGGAGAATGACAGCCATTTCATGTACACTACGTAACTGGCTGCCTACTGATATGGAGAGCATTTCATCCAACTTACTGCAAATTGAAAATATCTAAAGAAACTATTCTGTTTGGTGGCAGAACGAATGAGTGCCATCTTTCTCAAAAAGCATAGATTTTATTCTGATATAGGCTAGAATTGAAGAAATAGCAGCACTTGCTTGTACCCCAGTTGTGCAAATGAAAGATAGGCAAGACTGTAGGCATTTGTTACATGACAAATGATTATTTATTCAGTCAGGCTCTAGTGAATTGACCTGATGTTCAGAGGTGCCTGAAAATCACTTTTGAAGTAAGCAAATGCCTGTTGTTCGTGTTTTGTTTGTCTTTTGAGTAAAAGAAAAATCCTGAATAAATTATTCAAGGAGTTCCTACATTTCTCTGTCCCTGGACAGAGATTTTTAAAAGGCACTCGGGCTGCAAGAATGCATTTCTATGAGGAACTAAAGCTTGCCTGTCCAACAAAGGTTTTCATTTCTTCATCAATTTTGGTAATATACTAGCCTGTGAATTTAAGAATGGTGTTATACAGATGACCAGACAGGACACAGTTACTGGCAAGAGAGTAGTACTTGATCGTACCTGATATAGCTATGTCATTAGCTTCTGGTTTTTTCTTTTTTTTTTTTTTTGGTAGGGTGGAGTTATTTAAAAATACTCCTCCTTTGTGTTATGCTAAGAAAACACCAACTTGTGACATGAACCAAGCTAGGATCAGCTTTTCATAGCATTTTATACCACACTGTTCAGGCCTTACTACTGTTTCTGTGAGGACGATGTGTTTTCTCAGAATTGGGCAATTTCTTTTGAGCAAGTATTCCAGTGCAAGTATATCCCTTCACAAAATGTTGATAGTGAAATACCTTTATCTGCTGTGTATGATACAGAGGAAAGAAGCATGGTTAACTGCATCACTCGGGTATCTTAGATGAAGGGTCAGCAGTTAACATCTTTAATCCTCTTCTTTCAGCTGTTTATAAAGTAGAGATCTCACTGAATTTGACAGTTGCTGGAATCACTGAAGTGCCCTGAAGAAATGAGATTTGTCATTTGTTTTCTGTGCAGGAACTGACAGAAGAAGGCCTTCCTTTTCTCATACTTTTCCACATGAAAGATGACTTGGAGAGTTTAGAGAAATTCCAACAGGAGGTTGCACGACAGTTAATAAGTGAAAAAGGTTTGTAGTAACTCCTACTATTTCTTGGTTTTACTGGTATAATTTTTTTTCGGGCAAACTCAGAGTGGAAGCAAAGGCCAAACAGAATCCTAGCTTTAAAGCTCTTGAGTCCGAAGGGCTTTATGTACTTTTGACAGTGAGGACCAACTCCTCTGGAAATTATTAAAATAAATACACAATTTATTAGTAGGTAACTGTTTCAGAAATCCTTCTTGTCTAAATGACTTCATGCAGTTTGAGAGGGCATTAAACAAAACTTCAGTTTGTATTGTGGCCAAAACCACTTTAAGACAATGCGTTATTGTTGTGGTGTTAGTTATTTAAATCTATTTTCAGGTTTTGCATGTTGTGTCTATCTAGTATCTCCACCTTTGTAATACTTATGAAAGTGTTTAGGGTTTCAAGGTAATAATAAAAAAATCTTAACATGGATTTTTGTCTACTCACAATTTTAAGGTACAATAAACTTCCTCCACGCTGACTGTGATAAATTCAGGCACCCACTCCTCCATATTCAGAAGACTCCAGCAGACTGCCCTGTTATTGCCATTGATAGCTTTAGGCACATGTATGTCTTTCCAGACTTCAGTGACTTGTCGTAAGTATTTTTCTTTGTACATTTTGATTTGAGAAGAACAAAGGAAAAGATGTGCTCATATATTTTAATCTGTGCTATGATAGGAAGATGAACAAATCTGGGATAGGTAAGGCTGCCTATGTATGATTCAATGTCAGAGCCTTAAAGCAATATGAATTGGTGTGAGGTCATTGTTTAAATGGAGTTGCATTGCTTTATGCAAGAAGAGAATCTCACATTAAGTTTTTACATGCTGCTGCTCTTTGAATTCAAAGTTTTGCTATTTTGCATAGTAGTTAGGCATTTGGAGCCTGGCGTGGTATTTTTAGTGGTGATCTAGATAAACATTCCATGTAGTATTTTAAACGTTTTAAAGTGAATTTATTTAAGTGCTGTGTTATGCAATGATTACTGTAAAATGCACCATGTAAGAATTCCCAGACTGCTGGTTTGGTTTTTCCTGCTGTGCAATTCCAGCCTTCCTGCATTACTCTAAACCTGAAAAGCTGGCAGAGAGATCCTTGTTGTGTGGGCTTCTGAAATTTTCCACATGCCGCTCGGAAAATGGCTGATCATTGGTGTGTTACCTGGATAAAATACGTGAGAGAGAAGTATCAGGGTGCTTAGGCAAAGTGCCACTTTGATAATCCTCTTGACATCAGCCTACCTCTTTAGGCTGTACTGCCTTGGAAGCAGATGTTCTGTCTCCCGTGGCTCAGTTGCAGAGTGAAGATGTGTGTGTGTTATCTTCCGGGGCTTTCAGCATGAGACAAGCGTTCTGTCTTTGTCTTCAGGTTGTGTGTTAAACTCCAGTGTCTGTCTCAAAGGAGGCACCTGCATATACATTGCTTGTTAAGTCCTGGTTAGATGCCTAGGCTTTGAGACTTGACTTTTTGCCCATTCAGAATTTTTGCCCATTCATACTTTTAAAAACTCAAGGTATTTCATTTTTATCAAAGCCAAGGATTCTAAGCTCAGAGTTAGCATGCAATGTGAACGTAACCCCATCTCTACCTCTGCCATTCCAGCAGGCAGTTTTCTACCTGAAATGTTGACATTTGGAAGGAGGGTTCAAACTTAGCTTCTCCCATAATTTTCTCCACAGGCTTATTCTTAAAATGTAGTCGCTGTTTTGATGTATCTCAAATAGTGCTTTTCAAATATCTAAAGCTATGTATGTGGAAACTCTGATAGTGACTATTTATCTCCCTGTGTTCCTGTTTCTTTGGAATATCATGTTCACTGCACATGCCAGCGCTTTAAAAAAAATAGTGGGATATTTGCATTTTGAAAGCACTCTTTTTATTGTCACTTTTGAAATAGCCCTAAAATACATTAATATCTCTTACGGGGGAATAGAGATGTTTAGTTTAGACTTTCGTGTTATGTTTCTTACATGTTCTGTTTCTGTGAAACACTATCAGAATAATAAAAGCTACTTGCTTGCTTGTATACCCATTGTTACATACAAATGAAGATGAGAGAGAGATGTCAAGACTGTAGACAGTTGCTTAATGATAAATAATTATTCAACCTTACTCTAGGAGATTGAGCCTGATACTTAGAAATACCTAACAAACAGTTTGGAAATAAGGAGAGCGTGGAGCTCCTGGGGTGGTATTCTTTGGGGTGTGTGTGGTTTGGATTTTTGTTTTGGTTGGTTGGTTGGGGTTTTTTAATAATAGGTAGAATCTTGATTCTGAGACTTTCATCTGCCTGCAAGGATTTCTGCAACTTTAGTACATTTTCTGGACTCTTTTACAAACTGGCCCCAGACTGTCTCTTGTAATCTCAATGCTGTCACCAACCAATAGGGTTTGGATATGATAGTTTCAGAACTGGCCCACTAAAAGATTTCCTCTCTCTTTAGGGAGTCATCTTTTTGGAGAATAGCCACTTCACAGGCAAATCAGACCACCACCCAATATTTTGTCCTCATACTTTGGCCACCTGGCCCTATTCATTCTGATGTTCCAGGTCAGAAATGATAGCAAGGAGTGTTCAACAGATCAGTTGTAGCTTCTCAGCAAGAACTGGCTGAGCTACAAGAAGCTGTAGGCACCAAATACCCTTGCTGCATTAGGAGGGGAGAAGAGGGTGGAGGGGAATGTCTCCAGCAGTGTGCCTGACCTAGAACAGCGCAGGAGCCCAAGGTAAAGCAGGGAGCAGCGATTCTGCTGTCCCTACAACTGGGCTGGAATGAACCCCCTTCTCTCCATCGGTACTAATTGCTGATCATATCTGGGAAGTGAAGAGACCTTTCAAAGTACTACTGTAATACTGATTAGTTCCAGACGTTGCTGCCATGATACCTTCTGACTCTACATTATACTGCGTCTTATCCATAGAGTTTTCTAATAATCTGAAATACTGCTGGTAGCCCGTCTGACCACACTTTGTCCCTCTTTCCTAAATGTAATAATTGGTCTGATGAAAGACTCCCTACAAAATGGGTCTCTATTCATGTATTACCATTTGATTGCATGCATAGTGCTCATGTTATAGTTTTTTTAACTCATCTTTAATACTTATTAGATCAACTCTTCAGTTTAAGCTTTTTAGTCTATTTGACGTTGCACAAATAAAATTGGATGCTGTAGTTTAGCACGTTTGCTGTGGGTGACAGTAGATGATCTCAGATTAGATTTACATTGATATCCTCTTAGTGCTTATCTCTAGTGTATATGCAGTTGCTCAGGCATTAGAGAGCCTTTCAAAGATGTTTTGTCAATACTGCTACCCAACTGTCATTTGTATCTGTAAACTGTGCATTTGGAACCTGCTGTTCCCTCTTACATTATGGTTAGTGGGGAGCTGAAGTGAGTATACAATGAAGTTATCGGCTAGTACAACTCTGTGGGAGTTATTGAAAAGATGAAATACTTGCTGTGTTCTCAAGAGACAGTGGAAAGAAAAAGAAGCTGGTAGGATACCTTAACAAACCATTTGGCTTCCTGTCCTCTATTAATCACCTAAAAGTGGACACAGTGTGCTAGATAAACAGAAATTGGCTACTCTGAACAGTGCACTTTAAATCTTCTGTGTTTGGACTTAACTTGTAATAAACATGTGGGTGTTTCTGTTGGATTTGTTCCAGAGTTCCAGGTAAACTGAAGCAATTTGTACTAGACTTGCATTCTGGAAAATTGCATAGAGAGTTTCATCATGGCCCTGATCCAACTGATGTAGCACCTGGTCAGGTAAGGTTACAACAAATATATTTAATTTGGCCATTTAATAAAGACCTCTTTTTTTTTTTTTTTTTTTTACTCCTTGTCAGAGCTATTTTCTAACATGTCTGTACTTTTAACGTCAGTCTCCTGAAAGAGAGATCTGTTTCTAGAAGCATAACGTTGCCACTTCTACTTGGCTCTTCCTTTAACTTTGGGTAAAGGCAGGGTGAGCATTAGGGGGAAGTATGGTACCTGTTTGCCTTGAATAAGGGAAGAGTAAAAGAATATGTATTTTCTCCACTGAAACGGAAGATCTTGGGCCAGATGACTGTTCTGAGCTCATAGAGCTGCTCTTACGTTCTCATGTGATGTCAGTGAAAAAACTGATGATACATCACAGATGCATTATTTCCCACACGACACAATATGAGAAGGTGCTTCTAAGGGGAAGCATCAATTGATTGAATGTTTTATATATTTACTCGTAGTCACCAATCCAAACAGGAGGCGTATTGTTAGAGCATCAACAAAAGATTGATAAGTGGTAATAGGGCTTATTACTTTTATTAATGCAGTTAAAAAGCGGCATTAATAGTGGTCACAGGCTGCATTTGTCAGTTTGGATTTGTCACTGTTCTGCTCAAAGGTTGTCATGCTGTATAGTTGCATGCCTGGAAGTCACTCCTGGGATCTCTTCAGGAACACGACTACTAGAGCCTTCTCCAGACAAAACTCAGGAGCACCTCAGTGTTTAGTTTAACCCAAGAGGCAGAAAAGAAAGGACATTACCAGCACAAATTCCCTCTGCTCAGCCCAGTCTTATATCTGTGTCTTGATCAGCCTTGTATCTTCTTGATACACTGCCCAGCTCACGTGCTTGGTGTCATGCTGAAAAGCGCAAATGTTAACAGCCTGTCGCGTAGCTTTCTCGTTACCTCAGGCCCTCTCTAAAGAAATACCTGGTTTTAAACACTTACTTTTAAGTTATATGTTGCGTTGACTAGGGCTCAAAGAGCCACGTTGATCCCAGAGGAGACCTGGTGCCCTTGTGTTTGGGTGCCTAGGCCATCCCAGAACGCATGGGTGAGGGACAGGAGCAATTTATGGCTACAGGCTCTTTTTGCTGGTCATCTGTGGGATGTGGTAAGGGTGGCTCTGTGCTAAGCCATGTGAGCGCAGCCTCCTGTTGCTCTGCTCAAAGTTAAAAGATGTAAAAGTGTGAAAGCCCTGGAGGGCTTGCCTTGGGCCAGGAGAATGCCTGCTTTTGAATGTTGTCATGAGTGGCCGTGAAAACACGAGGGCTGAATTGTCTCAGCAGTAATTCATTTAACTGGTAACTTCCTGCATTTCTCAGGAATTCATTGAGCAACCAGAATTCAGGTCAGCAGGAGGAGACACAGAAGATAGGGCTGGAGACTGAGGCATAGGCCAGGCAGTCAGTCAGCTCAGAGCTAGGCAGGCGTGCGTGAGGAAGAGACGCTCCGAAGCAACTGCAATCTGGAGGAGGCTTAGCCAGGGAGGGGGGAAGCCTGCCGAGTCCCTGGATCCTGCTGCCTGTCTGGGCACAGGCTCCTTGCCTCGAGCTGCAGGCTTGCTCTTGTATCCATTCTGCCTTGAAAAATGCACACAAAACCTGGGATGTTTACTTTCTCATCTCCGTATGGCATCCTGCCATCTTGTGGAAGATGTGTATGCACGTGCGATGAAAATACTGGCCTTAACTACACTGGAGGCTGCTGTCTTAGGTCATCTATGTCCCTTGAATTGCATGTTGGTTGGGTTTTTTTTAGTTGCCATAAAATTCTAAAATATTTTGGCAGTGATGTCAGTTTTGCCTGGTCTCAAAAACAAACACACAAACCAGAATACCTTCAAAGCAAGTGGTAGATAGACCCAAACAAATCTACAATGGGGTACGTTGGAAATACTTTTAAGTCACTTGTACAGAAACTTGTGTGATGGCTGTTACCTTCGAGATGTGCCAACAAAAGGAATATCTTTAACTTATGGTGCTTAATTAATATATGTGTGTGTGTATTCCACCTACTTGGGACTTATAATGTGCCTTCAAAACAAACCAACAAAAAAAAACCAAACAAAAAACCCCAAACAAACAAACAAATCCCCCAAATCCCACACAAAACCTCAATTTGTGAGAATGCTGGACACGTGGACATGTGGGCACTCCCATAATTAATGTCAGAAGTTCATCTAATGGAGGTGATGGATTATTAAAATGAGTCTAACAAGCTATTTTACTGTTTGTTCTGTTTTTCAGCCAATTCAGGATTTAGCAAGCAGCCCACCAGAGAGCTCATTCCAGAAACTGGCACCCAGTGAACATAGGTACACCTTATTGAGGGAAAAAGATGAACTTTAAAAACTTGAAATAATCTTGCAAGCCTTTCAGACAGCAGCATTGACTTCTGTGTGGTGGAAATAGTAAACCTATATTTTCATAATTCTATGTGTATTTTTATTTTGAATAAACTGAAAAATAATTTTTTTCTCCCCAGGCTTGTAAATACGTTTGTTTGGTGGGTCATTCTGTACAGCATCTTTCGAACAGTTCCTAATGCTATGGTAAACTATCAGAGACCCATCCAGACTCTTGATCTAACTCTGTTCTGTAAAACTTTTATAATCCAAATGAAGGTATCCTTGCCAGAGACATGCTGTTAACTTGCACTATCCCATTAAATAGGACTTTTGGGTTGTTTTCTGTGTAACCTTGGTAGTATGTGCTTTCTCTTCTTCTTCGTGTGAACAGCTATCCTGGTAATCTATTTCTTTGTCACATTTTTCTCCAACTTAAGAGGGTCTTCTATTCTGGATACTTGGGAGGGGAATAAATTAAAGTTTTACAGAACCTCGTGTGGTGCTTTACTGGGTGCAAATGTCTAAGCGATTAAACAATTCTGACTATCAAAATACCAAGTGAGAAAGGAAAAGTTGTAATGATAATGGCTGTACTTTGAATGAAAGGCCTGTATTGACCTGCTCTGATTTCCTGGAATTAAGATTGTTGTATTTTCCACACGGTTGTGTTAAAAGAACACGAATGTTGGAACCCCTTCAAAGTAGGAGAGGACTAGGGGTGGACTGCCATCTTAGTTTTGTCAGTCTTAAATTAATCTCTGCATGTATGTGTTACGATTAGTCTTTTTTCTTTTTTTTTTTTTTTTTCCCCTTTGGGTCCCTGCCTTCCTGGCAGATACTAACTTTCTGAATAACCATTGCAAATTTTCTGTTACTCTTTTTGTCTGGCTTGTGCCTTATTTATTGCATATTCCTTGAATTCTGCTCTGAAGAAGGAATTGCTACTTTCCTTGTGGGCTTTTCTGTTGTGCATAATACCAGAATATGAGCTTTTCTCAATGGATCTTCAAGCTGCTTGGTGAGATGAACATATAGAAACTGTAAAATGGAAAAATAGCTGTTAATTTGGGGTGCACTGCTGGAGACAAACTAGTATTGGATTTATACAGTAAACTTACTACAAGGAATCTAGGTCCGTGACTAGGTTTAGTGTCCTTATAAGCAAGCTTGTTCTTTGGGTAGGTGGACCAGTGGGTTCGTGTTTACTTCGGTCAGTGCCCCAACTTCTGCAGTTCACAGCTCAGGATTCCTTTTGCCTCTCAGCCAGATGCCACCTACTCCGTTACTGACAGAGGACTGACATGGTCCTGCACAGCTCTGGCAAAAGCTGATCCCAAAAAAGGCTGCTGCATCAAGCCCCTGCAGCAAACAGGCACATGAGCGTTCTAGGGGGTGATTGTGAGGAGAGCGTTGCTAGTACCCACCAGCGCTAAGCTACACCTAACTGAGCAGGTGCAGAATTGGTAGCTAAAAGAATATTGCAAGATTTTGTTTACAGGCATATTTTTTTGTTGGTTTTGTGAATCTGCATTTTTGGAGTGCACACTAAGTTCTTGAAAGCCAGGTCTTCTCCTGTCCCATTCTCCATCTCATGCCAAATCAAGCTTTTTTGGCAGCTGAGTCACACCACCTTCCAGTTGGAATCCAAAGATGTGGGCAGGGTATGGTTTTAAGGCTGCCGCTTGTTACCTGCAGGTGGTACTACAGAACTTCTGGAGTTGTTCAGGCACCTGAAATTTTAGTCAATTCCTGCATGGTGCCTACAAGTACTCATCTTACTCCCCCGAGATTCCTATTTTTCCTTGGGATTCTTAGTCATAAATGCTGTTTGGTGGAAGACGTCTAAACTTCTCTTTCTGGAGAGAGATGCTACCTCATCACACACCCAACCAGTCCAGTGGCTGGTGCTTTTGGCTAGGAAGTGAAAGAGATGAACCCCCTCCGCCATTCCTTCATCCAAGTTTGCTTTTCTGAGCAAGGCCTTGTTCCCAGAGCTTTGGTAGACAACTAAATGTAACAGTTTTATGACAGTTACGCACTCAAGTCACTTCATTGTGTATTCATTGGAGATTGAACAGCTAAAGTCTAGGTATGCCTAACATGATGTTGAGCATCACTTGAACTTTTGAAGTATCTGATGAAACAGAGAATTTGCCTAGAGAGAGCAAGTGTCGGACAAAATGTGAGATGTGTTTCAAATTGAGCCCTTCAATTCTGATCACCTACATCAATGGTTTTAACCGTTCCGTGCTCAGCTAACCACTCCCTTTAACATTTCTCGAGGCTTTCATGGGAAGCGGTCAAACAATATTAGTGTTATCCCCATAGGGAACAAAACCATTCCAAACTCTCTTCTTAATTGAACTTAAGGAGTCCATTTCTGAGCTCGCATATGTGTATCAGTTACTAGATGCATGCAACATTTTAGGAACTTGTGTTAATTTCAGTCAATGTAAATATGTCAACAGCTGAAGCATGTGTTTGTTAATTCAGGATTCTTAAACCTTGGTAATGCATTTATTTTAATAATATAAAATCTGTGAGGGATTAATCTTTTAGATGCTGAAAGGAAATAAACCCCGATGTTCTCAATAAATGCTACAACCAGTATCATAGGCAAAAACTTTTATTTGGTCTGAAAGAATTATGTATATCTTACATTTCTTCTGAGTAACATGCCTAGCAATTTAAATGCTAGTTTGGTTACTCAGATGCCCGTGTTTCTTCACATATGTAAATAACACATCTATTTAAAAAAATCATAGCTTAAATAATAGTTTCCCAAGTTTAGTGTGTACACAATGTTTTGAAATTGCTTCCTTAAAGACGCAAGGAGGAAGAATAGTTTTTGTGCTAGACATTTCATAAAGTGAGTGCATACCAAGCTGAATTTATATAAGCTGGGGTAGGAATTCACTTTTATGAATTTAGATTGTCCTGCATTAGTCTAGATTGGGGGGAGAGGGTGGAGTCCTCAATGTCTCTGATGTGGCTGCTGTCATTTAAATGCACACGGTTTCGAAGTATACAGTAGGAAAGCAGACATAGCTTTTTAAAATCATACAAAGAATCAACCACAGGTTTTGATTAAGAACACTTTTTTTCCTTAGTTTCTTCCTTTAAATGTAGAAATTACATATCAAAGGAATTAACAGCCTTAGTATAAAGTTGTTACAAGCTCATTAAATGCGTTTACATCCAAAGTAGATGCATTTAAAGAAAAGTGCTTTTTGCCTGACAGGAGCAAATGAGCTGACTTACTTGAGTCATGTTTTCCACTCCAGGTGATTTTACAGATGTAGGCACTGTGGCTTTAACACATGCAGCTTTGGCAATGATGTTTGTGATTACTTGTGAAAACTATTCTTGCACACGTTGCTCCCTGAGCCTCAGACCTACTTAAACTACACACAATGCTCTGACTGATAGCCATTTCAACCGTATTTTAAAAGTAATAAGGAAGAACTGTTCAGAAAAAGATATTTGTGCTGTAACGAACAGTTGCTTATGCTGTCTCTAGGCACAAAAACCTGTCATCTGTCATTAGTAGACAGTTATTTCCAATGACGATATCAAAGTACTGGTTAAGAAAAGGGAGCTCTTACTAGAGTATGCTTCCTTATACAGTGTTCCCTGCTAGGGAGCCTTATCGCTGAACACTGACTTCAGTGTTCACCTAATAAAACTGGACTCAAGCAGAGCTCAGGATGAATTCAACAATTTAAAAACTTTAAAAAGCAGCTTCCCAACCTCAATTTCTGTTCCCCCAAACAGTAGCAGCAATAGTGTGGGAACTGTCCTGGAAGGATGGAGGTAGGACCATGTGCTGAACAGTAGACTATGTGACAACAGTATGATTATGTGACAGTAAGAACACATTAACGCTCCCATATTTAACAGTGGAAGTTAAAGAAGCAAAAGGCTTCTTAAGCAGCAAAATGAGGATGGTAAGAATAACAGGCATCCGCTATAAAAAGCTAGCAAAAGCGCTAACAGCATCTCGCCCCATACAGGCTCCACAGCATGTCCCAAAACCTTGGAAAGGCTGAGAAGCCGCTCTACAGTGCGAGTGGAAGCAGAAGCTTCAGAACTGAACAGCCCGCAGGAGGTGTGCAGCTGCCCCAGACAAGCATGGTTTACCTGTAAACAGCATCAGGTCGACATTGTCAAAATAGTGCCATGGTCTGGGGATGTCAGCTGACACTGGCACCATTTAGAGGGCCTCGCTGCTTCACCATCCTTTGACCTGGTGCCGAATGCCACCCTTGGGGGAGAGTAAAGACCCCTGAGGGGGTGGGCCTGGCTGCAGCACCGCCTTCCAGGGAAGCTGTTCAGCTCGCCCACCGGAGCGCTGCTGGTGAGAGGAGATGCGAAGCAAGGGCAACATCTAGCAGTAAGCACTGCTTAAGCAAGCTGAGGCTTCAGGCTCAGAATGCCAGAGCTTGGCACTTCCCCCTGTACGGTGTTCTCAGGAGAAGCCAAGGAGCTGAACAGCCATGGAAAATCATTATTCTCCAGTAGCAGTCCTGCAGGGCTGCTGCTTAGACTGGTTAATTCATAACTACACTTTGAACAAGATGAGGAGTTTACAAATTTAAAAAAAAAAAAAGCACCTGAAAAAAGGGAAAAGCCAATTTGGCTGATGGAGGCAGATGTGGGATATACGTAAGGTTTTCCACATTGCTCACTCAACATTTTGACCTTTTCCTATGGCAGCTAACTGTGCGTTACTGAACAGGCAGAGTCAGTCGTATCCTGGGGGTATACACAGGAGGAGTTTGGGAATCCCAATAAATGAAAGTAAATTTAAAGTACTATGACCATGAGAGATAGATGGAGCTTATTTCCTTTTCTTTAGAGTACTATAATAAAAGCTCCAGCTTCTGGGTGGCGTTCATGGGAAAGCACTAGGGTTTTCCAAATATCTCTCTCTGTATTGTCTACAAGACACTTTTTGTGCAAATTTGGCATGAAGGACCTGTCACCCATCGTTACAGCTGTGCATATAGCTCACCTAAGAATTTTATAATTAAAAGTTATCCATATAATTTTCAAAGGACTGATGTCACCACATCTGAAAAGAGAAATTCTGACGTTACTCTTTCACCCCTCCCAAGTAACGGTACTGTTGTCAAAATTCACACAACTCAGCCTTGTATTTAAAGCATAAGGCTGCAAGTCTGTCATTAGCGCGGCTACTACGCTTTTGTTCCTAGTCATAATGAATCTGTACTTCAGCTGGATTTTTTGGCACTTTGGCGAGAAAGCTTTGGACAGCTGGAAGAGACCTGCTCAATCACTTTTTGTTTTCTTCTTTGTATCAATTTTCCACCTGTGAAACCCAAAATCCCACCACCAAGTGCAGCTGCAATTCCTGCCACTTTGAAGCCTGCAAGGAGACCAATAGGACCCCCCACCACTCCACCAATGACTGCACCTGCCACAGGCAGAGCTGCCAGCTTGTATTTTGCAGCCTGTAAAGGGAAAAAAAATAGAAGAGTTAGTTAGAATACTTGCCTGTGGTGATGTGCGTTTTCCCCTCATTGCTCTTGGCAATGACTTGAATGCTCAGTGATAAATAAACTTTACAAATTAGTATTTAAAAAAAGATGATCTACGATCCTACATGTATGACAGAACGCACTAAAACCAATTCAAAATTGAGCTCTCTCACGTATGCAGTTGTGAACCAGGTCCTTTTACATGGTTCTGGCTGATTACGTACACTATTTATTACCTGGTCTCCATCATTAAATCAAATGAGAAACTGAGAAAATGTTCAGTCCTCTCAGTAACATGCCTGAATCTAGGTTTGTGCCTTATTAGCCACTATCACTGACATCTGCATAGAATGGGATTGAAATTGCATCTTATCATCAACCTGGTGTTTTACGCTCATTTGATTCTTGTAAGCCAATCGTTGAACGCGCTTGTCTTTGCAGGTAAACCAAAGTAGCATCAGAATAGCATAAAAAAGGGCAAAAAAAAAAAAAAAAGTATTTCCTTGTAGCCTGAATGTGATACAAAATTACAAGAGAGATTGATTTTTTTTTCCCTGCTACCTGTGGGTCATTTCTTCCTTATTTCCTTAATTGCTGGCTCCCTCAGCATTAAAGATGGCAGATCAATTGGGTTAATACAGAGGATTGCTGGGAGGCAGAGTACCATTGATTCACCAGCAGGAGCAGATCCCTACCTTCCCCAAGTTTTTGGTTCCCTCTTCAACATTCACAGCAGCACTGTTGACATGGTCTTCAATCCTGTCAATCTTCTCCTGCTGAGACTAGATGCAAAGGAATTATGAGTGAGGTAACCTGCTGGGAAGCAGCAGTGAGCCAATACACACCATTTTAATGCCTGTAATCAGGGCCCCACAGCCGCTTTCATCTGCTACACACTGCAGCCGTGCAGCCTTAATGGTGGTTCATTAATAGCATCTGATAAACTGTGCTGAAACTGCAAACTTACTTTAAAAAAATCTTAACTATTAAGTAATAATACGTTGTGGGTATTATACAATGTGTTGCTGCAGTTAGAGAAAACGACCCAAAACATATGATTTCTAATTCTTTTCTGTGAACAGATGAACTCGCATTCCAAAGGGAAAAATAATCCAAACTAGCCTTTTTGTTTCCTGCTGAGTTTCCCGTTCAAAAAAAATTCTATAAAGAGCATTTATAAGATCAGTACCAACTCCAACATACAAAGCTGCACCAAGAAATCCAAATAGAAGTGTTTAATTATGACATTGTAAAACACTGACTTAACTTTACAAATAGAGTAGTGACAGTACTGAAAATATACTTGCTGTTGCTCTATATTCTACTGTTTGATTTTACAAAAACGTTCCATCCTTTCTCCAAATGCAGTCAGATTCCCCTGCAGTCTCTCTCAGAGAACGCTGGAGCAGAAGATAAAGGGTTTGTGGGTTTGTTTGTTCTTATTTTAATCTCAGCAGTACCCAGGCTGTTTTATGTCACAAAATAATGAGATGGCTAATGTTCAGCTTAAAATAAAAGGCATTCTGAACTTTTTTCCTCTTTCCAATTCAGAAACTACTGAATCCACCAGCTCTGGTATCTTCATCTACAATCCAATCCACACACTTTAGATACTTGCTATTATATCTAATGATGGTTATGTGTAAAATCCAGAAAGTCCTGGGAACAGGAACTCCCCTTTTTAGCTAAAGCTGCTAACATTTAAGCTACTGAATAAAAATGTTTGCAGTCCGTCTCCAGCCTAAAGAATCTTGGGGGTTTTTTGTATATGTGAAGCAGCACGTATTCAGCAGATATGATAAAAGCTGTTTTATCTACCCCAACAACTAACCCAACAGCAAGGAGATTAAAGAACTCTCCTAGTAGAGAAGAATTGTGGGTTTAAATTCCCTGTGGCACAGGAAGAACTAAACATTGGGAACGGAGTGTGGATGACGAAGATGCACACATGCCTTTCGGCAGCTACATTTGTGAGAGCAGAGAAAGGGCATGATAAAGGTGAGGGAAACCTCAGATTTTTCTAGTAGTCCTGATTAAATGAGAAAAAGTACCTGAGAAACACCCACCCTGTGCAGTGAAGGCTATCGTCACCATTATGATTAGAAATTGTAAAAATGAATGGGACCTGGGTAGAAGTCTGCGGTCAACACTGTAGAGCTTCTACTAAGGTTCAGCTTGTGGCCAAGGGCACTGGCTAGGACATCAGTAGTTGCTCCGGTGACAAGAAGTTAGGAGCGATTACGAGCACTAGTGCTGAAACAGAAGACTATTGTCTCCTCAAAAAATTACCTTGACAGAGCCTGAATCAACAGGAGAGCCACAAAGATACTTATAGCAGTGAGTCACTGGTGTAGGGAAGGAAGAGCTGTTTGTTAGTTTTCTAACCAGTCGGGGCAGCTGAGTAGTTAAACTAATGCTTTTGAACGTTCCTCTTCTGTTGGCGCTTGAAAATCAAAGGAAGATCTTTCACCTTACTGCTAGACAATTTGATGTAAACATAATATGCATCACCTACAACTCTGGAAAGTATCTGATGTACAGGCTTTGAAACTATAGGTGTATTTACCATAGGTCCCAAGCAGGAAAGACAGCACCTTCGTGTGGGCATCTCAGCTCACTGTGGGGAAACTGCTCTGCCTCTACCGGCATTTTCCTGAAACTCCTAACACTGACTAGGACTTTGTAGTCTTGAATATCAGACTGAATAAATTTAGTTAATGTTATTCTGCTATTCTGTCACTTTGATCCAGTGATACTAGCTCAGTCTGAGCTCAGATTACAGGCAGACGTATTGCTCGCCTTCTTTTCCCCCAACTAGGAGTTATCCATTTGCCTTCTTTTTGTACAAGACTCCATCTAGGATAGAATGCAGAATTAATACTTACGCTGACTAAGAGAGAAAACTCAGTCACCAACTGGTTAAGCTGAATCAAGTCCTACAAACAAACAAAAAAAGTTCTTTTGTAATAGTTGCTAAAAACAAGAGCACCAACGTGGCAGTAAGCGGGTTTCAACATACCTCCTCCAAAGTTTCCCAGGACTCAGCTGCATTTTCTTCCTGAGGTATTTCCGGAAGGCGGGAGCAGATCTGGATTAAACTTTGGGAGCCGTCCTTCACTTCTGTGTTATGTAAAGTTTCTGAATGGGAAACATGATGTTTCTAAATCAATGCACTGGATCAGAACGCAGGTGATGTGCAAAGTTTCTTGCTCTTAACGTTCTCAAGGATAAATTGATACTTAACCTAACTCAAACCAAGCAACAGCCCTGAAAATGATCATATAGGGAAAAGTCTTACAGCAGTAGACAGTTTCTTAAAAGGAAGTTATTGCCAAAGAAATGGATTCATTTCTATCAGCGCCCTTTCACAATCAGTTCTGAGAATGATACTAAATTATACTCCTGAATTCAAGGTCAGTTAATTAATTTTGTATCAACCGAGCTAAGAAAACTGAGCTTGGGACAAAAAACTCAAAAACTTTTCATTTACATATGGCACATAAAGCCGCTGCGCTTCCAAAACTCAACAGTTTTACTCATTTTATGATTGATTACTATGCTACCAGTTTGATTTTCAGCCATTGGGGATTAAAAAAAGCTGGAGGAAAAAGCTTTCAAAGTAAAAGCAGTGAAAACCAAGTAACATGCTGCCCAGCATTCAGTGCTGGATCCAGCTGGGTAATGGTACTGTGAGGACAGCAAATATTTGCAGCACAGTGGTGTAAAGGAGACAGATACTCTCAAGTATCTTCCTTTGTAAATCACCTGGATTGAATGCAGAAGGCATTAGGACAAAGTACGGTGGAAAAACTGGGGAATGAGAGACAGCTAGGTGGCACAGGGGAGAGCAGATACCATGAGCAGACACACACATACCTCCTCCAGTCAAAGAGCCCAGTCTTGAGCCACTACAGATGTAATGGACACGTGCATAATTACGGACAAGTAATTATGTGGTAATAAAGAATAAAAACAAACCAGGTTGGCTTGTCATAGCAAGGATTAAGGAATAGGTTAAGTATGAAAGGCAGACTGGAGAACGTATGTGTGTAAAGACGGTGCAAAGATCATGTTAATTCAGACGACTTTAATTTCTGAAGGAAGATAGCTACTTTAGCAGGACACTGACGTTTCCTTCCGTGGGAGGGTAGTAGCAAGAGAAAGCTTAATATGGGGAAGACTGGTTAGATATGTCTAATAATACTAAAGTGTAAATACTGCATTAAAATCTTCTTTAGAAACAATGAATGTACTAAGGTACTATAACTGTTACTACAACAGATACGAACAATGGAAAACAAATAAAAATAATCATATTCAATAAAAAGTCACTAATAGTGCATGCTTACTCATGGAATTAATTAAAGGTAAAATAAAAATTATACATTTTCATAACATTTGTCCATTTCTCAACATTTTTATCCCAGTATCTCAAAATACATTAAGGACCTGATCTTCCTACTCTCAGATCAATAGAAGTCTAACATCAATGAAGCCGATATTCAGCTGTAATTACTAAGCAAGCAGAGTAACAAGGATGGAGTAAGCGATTTGGGGTTTTATTTTGGGCTTGTTTTTCTTTCTAATTATTTCTTCCCCTTTTCCCTTAAGAATCCAGATGTGGAAGGCACTTCACCTTCTACAATCATCACCTGTTCTTCCAGAACATATTTTTGATCTATAGCATCAGATTAATTAATGTTATATACTCGGTTCTGAAATATTCCTTTTCCCTTTTCAGTATAATTAATCATACATCCAAACGTGTCCACTTTTGGATAAACCAATACTGCTACATATTCTGACATTTAACATTGGGTTTGAGTATTTTATTCTATTTCAGTCCTTCACAATCTTATTTCAAAATCAAGTTTCTACTGCCAAGAAAAGTGTGCTCTTCCCTAATCAGCCACATGCATACTAAGGTGGTTGAAATTAAAATACTCGGAATTCAAAAGGGAAGAAAAAAGCTCACTAAGCAAAACTGCCTCCTCACAAATTATGTTCCCTATTCTGGTCTGTCCTTAACAATCTACGCTGACCTATTGTAGAAAAGCACATCCTTCAACATACATGAATGACACTGAAGTTTTGCATGACACACACTCAAGAGAACTTATATTTGTAAGTAGGTTTACACTGTTTTCATTTTCCAATAACTAAAAATTAGTGGAAAAAAAATCCTCAAGAAAATTCTTTACTCACTTCAAAAAACTAAAGAATAAGAAGGGTAAGAGAAGGTGAAGTCACATTTGGGCTGAAAGTATGAGTAAGAAATTTATATTCACTAGTTCATGTTTTATCAAGTCTAACAAATTTTAATAGAACTGAGAATGGAAGTGGCTCCACCAGCTCACTCACAGCATCTCCACAGAAATGCAGTAATACAAAACACCTCTGCAGCTTTCATAGAGCAGCTTCGCACCTCATTACACTCAAGATAAAAATCTAATGCTCCGGAAGATTCAATATGTTGGTTAAAAGATCTTAGCAATTTTAAGAGTGGAGTCTCACCTTTTGTTAATATTTGTTCAAAATGCAATTAAATTCCATTTCTATTGGACCTGAGCTGAGGATGGTGAAGGGGGGAAGGGACCACATCATTTCACTGACATGCCTTCTAAATGGGCGATTTGAATTTGTAAACTCCTTCCTTCTCTACCAGATGGGAAGCAACATGCTACAAAGAATGGGCATACTGAAGCTCCTTTGATTAAGATCAGCAGCCAAGATTTGCTTTCAGGAGTGCAGCCTCTAAGCAGAAAAGAACAGGCAATATATTGCATCTGTGTTAGCAATTCAACAGAGCTGCTTTCACCGTTAGGCAAACTTGAAAAAAAAAATCTGTTTAATTGTATTTAGTTGTCTGCCTGCCTGTACGTTTCACTTCAAATGGCGTGAATTATTTCCTGTATTCTTGAGCAGACTTGCAGGAGCGTGTCATTCCAGTAATATTTTTCTGTTCTTCTCATCCCAATCTTTCTGATCGATTTCTTGTCTTTCTGAAGTGCAGTTATGCTCAATGTCCTCCATACTTTAAAGGTATTTCAGATTAAAAAAGCAGTCCTGTTCTTTGAAATTAAACTCTAGTTCCCATTTAACACCTATGTAACTGTTAGAAAAGCAATAAGCCAAGACAAGGCCTTTCCAATGAAATACCCGAATGTATTGAGGACAACTGCAGAAAGTTACCAAAAGAAGAGATATCTTAAATTTAATTCTGATCGTAACAGAGAACAGCTCACAAAGAGCCTGAAAGTAATGGCTGATATGGATGAAGGGGATCACTGAATACCAGATTCAGTGGTATTCACTATTCTAAAACTCAGAGTAAAAGACTAAAGACGATGAGCTCCCCCCAAAAGAGATATTAACCCATTTGGCAAACTGATTAATAGAAACTATGGGGAAGAAGTTCCTAAAAGACAAAGGACTGCAGAAGAGCTGGCAGACACTAGTAAAATAGGCTATCCTGAAGATCACAGCGAATTGTCCTGATGCGGAGGAAAATGTTTATGGATTCAGCAAGAGCTCTTCAATGCCCTGGATATCAAGAATTTCACACACAATTAAGACGAGTACAAGGAATACTATAAGCATGGAAAGTTAATATTATAAAGACTAGGACACAAATAAATTGCAACTACCAAGGGGCATAAATGGTAGCAAGAAAGTTTGTATGAATGCTTTCAAGTTAGAGGAAGACAAAGGAAGTGTAAGTGCATTGCCAGGTAAAGAAAGAAAATAACAGATGACCCAGAGAAAGATTAAGTCAGTCTTTACACAAACAGGTAGCTGTAATCAGGTATTTGATGCAATTAATTTAAACAAGGAAGAAAAAAAATGATAGGCTGAAACATAAAGAGAACAGGTTAAACATATTCAGATGAGCTAGATCTATTCAAGTCCTGAGGGTCTGATGAAATTCACTCTTGAGCATTTAAGAAACAGCCTCTGAAAAGTTCAAGCATATTTCTGAGACCTTGAGTAAGGGGGTCCCAGAGGACTGCAAGAGAACTGACTCAGTTATTATCTTCTTTTTTTGGAGGGGAAGAAGAATGCAGTAAATAGCCAGACTTTGAAACCCACAAAGATATTAGGACAAACTACTGAACAATCAACTACAAGATGCCGAAGGTGTTGAAAAAGTCAAGATTCATATGTCAGAAGCCAATTCAGTCTTTTTTATTGGCCTGGTAAGAAGATAGAAATTTTTTACGAGGGTGGTGAGACACTGGAACAGGCTGCCCAGAGAAGTTATGGATGCCCCATCATTGGGAGTGTTCAAGGTCAGGCTGGATGGGGCTTTGAGCAACTTGATCTAGTGGAAGATGTCCCTGCCCATGGCAGGGAAGTTGGACTAGATGGTCTTCAAAGGTCCCTTCCAACCCAAACCATTCTATGGTTCTATACTGGATATACCTTGACATTCATAAGGCTTTCCGATACTACTGCATATGACATTCTTGAAAGCAAGCCCAGTCTTCCAAATCTACTTTTCTCTTCTCCCTGTTTGACCATTAGACTTGCTGGCTTGTTAACCACACTTGAAAGAGTTCTTGTAGTTCTCTATATAGCAACAAGAAGGGTCATGAAATGACATTTGATGGCAGGTTCTTCTACAATGCCATTGACCTCGAATACTCTTTCAATTTTAAAGACACACGAAATTTCCAAACAATTTTAAACAATACTGCTACTGCAGCAATCAAACTAATTACTATTATGTGGAAGGATTTAATCCTGATGTAATCAACTTTCTCACAGATCATTAGCAGAGAACACTAGCCGGTACCAGGCCATAATAAGGGCTTCTCCCAAAGACAGAATGGTAGAACAAGGAATGAAAGACATTTTGTAGAGAAAGGAGGGAAAAACAGCAAACATGTCTGACTTGTAGCATGTTATAGTGTGTTTTCAAAATCTTTTATTTAAATGGATTTATACTGTTTTCTGCTTTCTTGTCAGTTACCGAGATAAAATGCTACAGGAAGAGATGTTCTCCTTTACACAGAGACTTGCTCCTCTTTTCCAGGTATTTCAGCAGTGGCATATTATACTGTCTGTCATATAAAATTGTTTTCTTCTTGATGTTGCAAGGACTAATTCAATGAAAGTGGCCTAAATGACTCCTCACACACAATCAGGTGATTTGCAGAGGCAGGGGAAAGAAGTCGAGCTACTGTGAAACATGAATGTAAGTGTTCTTCTTCGTACGAACAGTCTTCTATTTCAAGATCCAAGGCTATGGGATCTTTTTCATGGAAGGCCACAACTATCTCATTTCTTAAGATACTCTAATTAGAGCATTCTCCACTTACCAAAATATCAGTCACAGGTCATGAGAAAAGTGTGGTGTAGGGAAAGAAAATCCACTTCTTGATTAACAATTATTCATCAACTGAAATCTCATTTGTTTACTTGTTCCTCTGGTCAGAAAATGCAGACTGGATACGACAATACAGGTATCAGAGATACAGAAATGAAATTCTACTACCTCCTCCTACAGTTGCAGATCTCGTTAAAGAGGCATCCTCCTGTCCTTCGAGTTGCTTTTTAAGTTCTTCTGCAGATTCAGAGTGGAGCTGCAGGAAGTCTTTTATGGCAAATGAAGCTTCCTCTTTAACTGGATTTATCATTCTCTGCAGAACTGGTATGTCTTCCTGTTGGACTCGCAAACAGAGTTTCTCCATCTCTCTCATATTGGCTCGGAGTTGCTGTAACAGTTTTAAGAGTTATTTTGTAGCTTACTATGTAAGACCACCAGACATCTTCTGTGTTTGGGAAGCAACTATCATCTTGGTTATCTTTAAGTAATCATAAAAAGTGCCATTTCTAAGTTTTAATAAACTATGACAAAAAAAAAACCCTCAAAAGTCCCAGCTTTCAAGCAATCCCTGTGTTCCAGGTCACCTCTCTGCTACATCCATTTTCATTTCCAGACTGCATCGTTTGACTGCAGCTGGTTTGCCTGTCAAAGATGCCCCCAACTGCTGTAAAAGCCCGTGACTCCAATAACGCAGCAAATTCTTCCTTTGAACCCATCCTGGGTCTCCCAGACTCTGTTATTTTGTGACCCAGTGCTATTCCCTGGTCTTTTTGTACTGCTCCTGCAGAAGAGTCACCCCGTAAAAAATACAGCACTCTGCAAAAAAGGGGCTTGTCCTCACTTGAGGTACCTCAACCTAGAGATGAACCCTTCTGAGTAAATGACCCATCTCCTACTCTTCCTAAGTCAGACAACAGTCCTGTAGCTGACAGTGATACTGAGCAAGTCAGCGATTTAGTCACCTCAACCAGAGCTCAAAGCTGTCCACAGAGGAAGGCATCGGTACTTCTGAGCGCTTCTTACTCAGAGGTGCCGCTACATCATAACCAGCTCACTAAGTCATAGACTCATAGAATCATTTAGGTTGGAAAAGACCTTTAAGATCATCGAACCCAACCGGTAACCTAACACTGTCAAGTCCACCACTAAACCATGTCCCTAAGTGCCACATCTACATGTCTTTTAAATACCTCCAGGGATGGTGACTCAATCACTTCCCTGGGCAGCCTGTTCCAGTGCCTGATAACCCTTTCAGTGAAGAAATTTTTACAAATATCCAATCTAAATCTCCCCTGGTGCAACTTGAGGCCATTTCCTCTTGTCCTATTGCCTGTTACTTGAGAGAAGAGACTGACCTCCACCTCACTACAACCTCCTTTCAGGTAGTTGTAGAGAGCAATAAGGTCTCCCCTCAGCCTCCTCTTCTCCAGGCTAAACATCCCCAGTTCCCTCAGCCGCTCCTCATAGGACTTGTGCTCTAGACCCTTCATCAGCTTCGTTGCCCGTCTTTGGACACGCTCCAGCACCTCAATGTCTTTCTTGTAGGGAGGGGCCCAAAACTGAACACAGTACTCGAGGTGCGGCCTCACCAGGGCCGAGTACAGGGGGACAATCCCTTCCCTACTCCTGCTGGCCACACTATTTCTGATACAGGCCAGGATGCCGTTGGCCTTCTTGGCCACCTGGGCACACTGCTGGCTCATATTCAGCCGGCCGCCAACCAACACCCCCAGGTCCTTTTCTGCCGGGCAGCTTTCCAGCCACTCCCCCCTAAGCCTGTAGCGTTGCCTGGGGTTGTTGTGTCCCAAGTGCAGGACCCGGCACTTGGCCTTGTTGAACCTCATACAATTGGCCTCGGCCCATCGATCCAGCCTGTCCAGGTCCCACTGTAGCACCTGCCTGCCCTCCAGCAGATCAGCACTCCCTCCAAACTTGGTGTCATCTGCAAACTTACTGAGGGTGCACTCGATCCCCTCGTCCAGATCACTGATAAAGATATTAAAGAGAATGGGCCCCAACACTGAGCCCTGGGGAACACGACTTGTGACCGGCCACCAACTGGATTTAACTCCATTCACCACAACTCTTTGGGCCCGGCCATCCAGCCAGTTTTTTACCCATCAAAGAGTACGCCTGTCCAAGCTATGAGCAGCCAGTTTCTCCAGGAGAATGCTGTGGGAGATGGTGTCAAAGGCTTTACTAAAGTCTATTGTATTTTAATATTTGCTTGTGCTTGTGAGTTCACTCAGTTCTGTATCGATAGCAAAAATAAATGGGGGCGGGAGCTCCCAACACAGCGGTCCCTAAACAGTGTGGTGTCACCTGGACATACTGCTGAGCTTTTTGGACGTGGCCTACTTTCCATAGGGGAAACTAAGCTATCTGCCCCAGGAGAATAAGAACCAAAGATCAAGGAAGAGATGGTACCTATTATCTCTTCTGGCAAACCAATTTATCTGTAGTATCAGCCAACCGCAAAACAAGGGTGAAATACTTTCGAAGCCATCCCCATCAATATTTTGATTTTCTTGCTGTCAGTTTTAAACTTTATCCACTTCTCCAAGTAAAGAAATCAGTTTGTTTTATTTTGGGTTTCAATTAAAGTATTTAACTACTTAATTCACTATGTAATTACTGAAGTTATTTCGGTGTCTGTCATCAATTTAGGCCTTTGCCAAAACATTTACACAGGTTGCAACAAGCTAAAATAATATCCCAATAAAGTAAGTGATTGCTGCTCAAAATTTGCCTTTTTTTATAATAAGCAACTGTGGTGATTACAGCACTTCAGGATACAATCATTTGCAACCCCCAACTACCCCAAAACTCCATTTTCGTTTTGTAAAGACAACTTAAGAGACAAAGGAGAAGGATTACTTTTTTTTTGCAATATTTATATTCTTTTTTTCAGAAGAAGGACGAATATATTTGTTTGATTGGAATACCAAATACAATAAAACACAGAAATATTTCTTTAGTTACAAGAGTTTTGAGAAGATACAAACTATTCACAGCTAGCAAGAAGAGTCTGTGTGTAGGCATCTCCTGTGAGATAATTTCTGTCTACAGCAAAAATAGAGGGGTTTTTTTATTGCCTAGGCTTTTAAAATCTAAAAATGCAGACAACTTTTCTTTTTCTACAAGTGAAAAGAAGAAATTTATAGTTTAAATTATACCACTCATTGTTTTAGGACAGAGTTTTATCTAATTATAAAAAAGTAAGGCTGTAATAAAAATAATATTAATTGCATTACATTATAAGATGATATAATAAATTTTATTATTTATTGCACTATTTACCAATTGTTTTGAATATTCTTCTCACAGCAGAACAAGAGAATGGATTAACATCAGTGAATGCTTAGAAAAAGAAAGGTTTTCTTCAGTAATACAAACCAGGCCCAGGTAATGCCTTAGAATGGCAATATTGCTTACCTGGAAAAGCAAGAACTAGATGGAATTTATTTTACTTATATACACTAGTAGAATTAATTTTTTTAACATGTATGAAAAAAATATAGAAATATAACTGGAGAAGGAGGAAATTAATTCAACAAGAAATTGAAGCAACACTGCACAAGCCATATTAGGCAACCAAAGGAAGAACTATGGCTTCATAAGAATCATTTGTCAAATTACTAAGAGTATATTCTATTGTATGCTTAAATTAAGAGTACTACTAGCCAATTTAGGCTGCATTATTTAAGGCTAAGCCCTGGTAAAAACTCTGATTAACACCAAAAAAAAGGGAGATACAAAAAATTACTTTGTACGATATTGAGTTGAATTAGAAACATGGTACCCCATAATTTTCCTCATACATTTCTCATCTTAATCTGCCTTGCTCTTCCTGTTATCATCCTCCCATGGTCTGCCCATAAGTACTGAAAAAGGCAGAATGTCATCACTGTCATAGTCCACTACATGCCAAAATTCTCGGTTTATAAAATCTTGGAATTTCATTTAGAAGACAAAACGGGACTATCTAGACACAACGTTTAATTATCTATTTTGTGAAAATTATATGCAGGGGACTGAGTGAAGTTGATCCTGCTGGTTTTTTTTCAGGAAACAAAATTATTCTTATTCTGTCTTTGGCCATAAAGGAGACAAAACACCATACGCCAAACAAAAACATGTTGTGAAACAGTGACAATAGTGAGTTTGGGATGAGCTAGTAATGTTTCCAAAGCAGCTTCTTTAAAAAAAAAGGAAAATTTCCCAGTTGAAATTGAGTTAAAACATAGCTCTGCTGGGGATTTGCACCACTGGAGCTGCAGCTGGGGCAAACTACCAGTATAGACAATGCATGGGTATAATGAAGACGGTTACTGTGTGTCGTGGTTTAACCCCAGATGGTAACAAATCCCACGCAGCCACTCACTCACTCCCCCCCGCTCCTCAGTGGGGTGGGGAGGAGAATTGGAGAGAAAGGAAAACTCGCCGGTTGAGATGAAAGCAGTTCACCAGGACAGAAAAGGAAAAATATTAAAAATATAGTAATAATATATAAGGATAATAACATAAAACAAATGATGCACAATTTCTCACCACCCAACGACCGATACAGCCCGTCCCGAGCAGCAGTCAGGGAGCAGGGGTATCCCCCCCAGCTATCCCAGAACAGCAAGTCCCAGGGAGAGCGAGCGAGAGAACAAACAGCCGAACGAACGAACGAAAGAAAAGGCCCGAATGAACAAAAAAAAGGCAAAAGCAGGGAACAAAAAGCAACCAGAAGGGAAGCTTAAGGGAAGTGCCCCACCAGCCGACCCTCACTTATATCGGGCATGACGTCTATGGTATGGAATACTCTCTTTGGCCAGTTTGGATCAACCATCCTGTCTCTACCCCTCCCAAGTTTTTGCACCTGCACGTTAGCAAAACCTGGGAAACTGCAAAATGTCCTTGATCGTTCAGCAGCAACCAACATCATCAGTGTGCTATCACCATTCTTCTCACACTAAATCCAAAACACAGGAGCTGCTGAAGACAAAACTAGCTCCGTTCCAGCCTAAAACAGGACACTGTGGAGTGACCAACACAACCACCAACTTGCTGCCGGAGTTTTCAAAAATCTTTAACAGAAGCTTCAAGAGATATGAACTACTCACCCCAAGGAATGGCTAAATCAGATCCTCACTTCCACTTTCATTACTACATTGCTGATCAAAGAGAAGTATTTGTGAGAACGAAGATGGAGGAATCAAATGATGGTATTTGCCTACTTGGTGAAATTTTATTTTAGTACCTCTTCCTTTGTGGTTTTGGAGAGAGGACTCTTGTTCTTTTTATTGTCAATTAAATAGAAGCTAAATGGATTCAGCCTAGCAAGAAAGCTAAGCCCTGCTGCGAGGAGACACGTCTTAGGAGCTCACCAGGGTGTAACATGATAAATGTTACGGATATGCAAATGACTGTGACTTCTTTTCATAATCATTTTAATGGGACAGAGTTTAATTTCTGGGTAGAGCATAAAAGTATATCACCCTCTTCCCAACTGTTTCCACTTTTAAAACCAAGCTTACGTAGTGAGGAAGGTAATACAAGATCCTGTTTTCATTTATGGCAACTCCTGAGTTTCGAACTCACCAAATTCAGCCCAAAAGACACAGAATTTTTCTTTATAATATTTGCAATTTTGGTCTGTTAACTTCCAAAACCAAATAACAGTCTTTGTTTCAAATGGCTTTCTCACGAAAGCTGTAGGAAAATGAAGTTGGCGAAAACCTTGGGAAGTCATCCCTTCAAAGCATGACCTGTTGTCCCCATTTTATTTCTGACAGTTGTTTATCTAATCCGGTCTCAAAAGGACTTCTTTATGAAGAGCTGCAACCTCCTTGATATTATATTACAAGAATTCATTACCCTAATTGCCATAGCATTTTTCCTCATGTCTAACAGAAATCTCTCTTGCCTCAGTTTAAACCAGGTATTTCTAATCCTCTCTGTTCAAAACAGAGAAAGACAAGCCCTGTCCCCTTTGCAACCATCTTTCCCATGTTTGCAAACAGACAACACGCCACTTTTACTCGGGGTCCCTCAAGTCCTCTTCTGCAGAAGTGCTGCCCCAACAGCTTCCCATGCTGGATCTGTACAGCCAACGATTGTCCTTGTCCCCATCCAAAAACATACTGATTTTTCAGGTCTTTTCTCAACATCATCATGAATTCTAATCCTGTCCTCTCCACCAGAATCCCTTCGTCTCTCCCAGCTTTATGCTGTTTGCATATTTTTGCTATATAATGAAACTAATGTTACATAGCTATTACATGATGCTTTCATCCCTATGTCTCAAAGGACTTTATTGGAGTAAGATTTACTGTTCTTCTTGAATAGATGCAGAACTGAGGTAGGGACACAAAGTCTAAGCCTAATTCTTCTAAAGTGTCCACAAATTTCGAGATAGGTCTGGGAAATCCACCAGCATGATGGATTCACTATCTTATGTGAATAAATACAATGGATTTTTTTTCAGAAAAGTAAATGAGAAGTGGCATGGTTTTCACAAGTACTGTGAAAAATCTATTGACTCTATCAACACATCCAAAATGGAAAGAAACAAAGCAGCCTGTTGCTGAAAATGACTGTACACATCTGCCCCTTAAGCTTACCTTGTTAATTAGCACACAGTTTTAAATAAGTAAGAGAAGGAATTACTACAAGTATTCCATTTTTAGAATTATTTTTAAAAACACAAAGTATCTTCCCATATTCTGCTCCTCCTAACTGGTTTATAAACAGGAGCTCCTCTACAGATGTCTTGGACATGTGAGAAAAGTGATAAACTCCCTAAGGGATTCAGAAGTCTTAAAAGTCATTTTCAGAAAACCAATAAGCCTTATTTATACAAAAGAGTAAAAATTCATTTTTTTCAGTATTTGTTTTTCAAAGCAGTAGTTTTCCTTCACTAATGGTGACAGCTGAATTTTCAAAACTGATGAAAAACAGATGCTGTACTTCCATAGGCTTACAGTAGGCTGCTTTAAAATGTCATCATCACTTCACACTCAAATACATAACACTTGTGAACATCACAACCAATGTTATACCAGCAACACCTGCCTCTTGCATGCAACCAATTTCATTACCATTGAGAAAAAGTAACGGATGACTACAAAGAAGGAAATAATGGAATTCCTATTCAACAACAGGCAAACGCACGCAGCAACCCACCGTACCGTGCCATGGCAGAGAGCCTGGGCTACTCTGCCACAGCATGCTGTTGATTAAGGACACATAACACCACAAGGAAAAGAGGTAGTAACAAAGAACGTAAGGACACTTAGTGCTTCAGTGCTGACCCAACATGAGGCCCTCAGGTACCAGGATAAACACCGGGTCCGCATGGCTCCACCTTTTACAAACGTCAAAGGGTTGAGATGGGACCAAAACCCTTGAAAAGGCAGCAGTGATTTGAGCTGTAGGATTATTTCCATGTAATATGTGATATCTCTACCAGTTACAGAAATATCTGAAGTTCCACCTAAGGCCCCCAGCAACAGCTACCTGAAAATCGCAGTGTAACTATCTGCTTCAGCCACGCGTCCTTGGCAAAGCTGATGTTCCCAGAGCGCTCAGAAACTCCAGCACTTCGCTTGCTCTATCCCCATCAGCCTACACTGCTCCTAACGCTACCAGCTAATTGAATCATGGTGGTCATGCCATTACTACACTCAGTCTCTGCCACCATCATTCTGTTTTTCTTCTTCTTGGTTGTATTATCATTAAATGTAATGTCATATACATTTTCTAATAGTTTCCACTTTAAACTCTTTATGCTGAAATAGTACATGGATGTCACAGGATGTCATGTCCAACAAATCAGTCCCTTTTTCTCTTTATCTCCTGTCTTCCATGCATTAATCACTGTCAAGTCTCCCTCCATCGTTGTTGTTTTAAATTAAGAAGTAAATAGTGCCTCCAAGCAAACCCACCACCTTAAACCCTCTCAAACATAAATATGATTTTTAAGAAAGTACTGCAGTAGCTTAGCTGTCCAAATGTAATCTTGCCTTCACTTATCTCCTCTGGACTTTGTTCAAAGTAATGTAATAAAGGATGTATGTTACAAATTTCTTGGCATAGGTCAAAGAAAATCTGAGTTTAAGGACATATTTACCTTACAGATGGCCGCAGGCTGCAATAGTGAGCTGATTTTACATGACCCTGCACGATACCATAAACAATCTACTGCAGCAATGAAGACACTCATCTACCCTGCTTCTCATGCTCTCCCAGTATACTGCGCAGTATTCCAGAAAGATACTTAATTTGAAGACTGCATCATTTTAAAAATGGTACAGAGGACATGAGACATACAACCAAGCTTTGAAGATTTATGCCAAAGAGAGCTGACTGAAAACCATCTTTTACTTGTAAACCATTTTCAGCTGAAATGGAAATCATAAAAGTGAAAAAGAAAAATAAATAGATTTAAAGTTTTTCAAGTAACTTTCCACATTAGAGCAACACAGTGAAGAGAGTACGCCTGCCTAGGTATGTTTTGCAGAACAGAGTCTCCTTTTGCGGGCTGAATATAGACTAAAGCCAGATCATTCTTCCACAGTATTTTTCCTTGTTTTTGTTCAATGCCTTATATCCTCTCTAGTAACTGCAGTATTTTTCTACCTCTCACGATCAATCTGATCAAAGCAGTCCTTAGGTGTTACAACAAAACACTGCCGTTTCATTGAAATTAACTTAAATCTTGCAATAATTAACTAATTGTATGGCATAGTCAGCATATATGGGGCAAAGCCTAGCAAAACTGCATATTTATTCAGACCCTAACATTTTAAGAAGTGCCCAGACCGTCTCTAAAAACTGAAAATCTACAAGAGCACATTCATGAAAACTAATACACGGTATATAACAGCTATTTTCTCAGTATTTTTGAAAGGATGTCATCATGCCCTATGCAAAGATTTCCCCGGTTTCTTCACTTCCCTTTTCAGAAGTTTTTAATGTGGCATCCAGTCACCAGAAGGAAGAGGTATACCTTTATGCTCATCTATACTTCTATTATAATTTTGACCATCATCAGAAGTACAACAGAAGTAATTATTCTGGGTAAACTGAAAATTCAGAAAAATGCCTAATTATGTGCACATGGATTAAATGTAGAGTGGCTGTGCATATATTTGTCTAAAACCTGTGGCAGATGCCTTGGGTCAATATTGACTTAGGGATTCCTAATGTATTTTTACAACATCTAATTTTGAGAGCAAAGTGTGTGCTGCAGAGAACATTTGGTATCACAATAATTAATCTGATTTCTTCGCAAACAAACAGATCACAAGTCCATTGGTAAACATTTAAACAGCTTACAGCAAACACATTCTCCATGTCATATAATTTATTATCAAGTACTCCAGACTCCTAACTATTTAATTAAAACAAAGAGCTAGTCTACTCTTCTTGCATGGACCCAGATACTTATTCTGCTCTCTGGGTATCAGAATGTGAACCACTTTAATGCATAACTTGCATCGAGATCTAAAAGCAATAAGCATTAAATAAAATATAAGAAAATTTGTTTTGGCTGACAGTGAAAATGGCAGGCTTTAGGTTCAAGATAAATATAAATGTTTCCAGAGACAAAGATGAGGTTTTATTACTAAAGCACTTAATGTATTTAAAAACATCATCTTCAACATGATTACTTTTTCTCTAATTATTGACAGATTTTTTCTTGCTAAACAAATGATACTGATAATAAGGGTTCCAAGAGAAGACTTTTCTCCCCTCATATGTGAAAACAGATTAGAGCACAGGCATAAGCAAACACAGGCTTACTACACCACACCTGCTAGAATGCCATTGTTCTAACAGGACTTTCACATTTGGAAGACTCTTGCGTTATTAAGAATAAACTTATTTTACATTCAGATTTCAAAAAAGCTTTGTGAAAAAACAAAATAAATATTCAAACCTTCAAACAACAGAAAAATCAAGTGGATTTCATATATAATTTCATATAATCCACACTAAAAAAGCTCATTAACACCTTCCAGTCCTCAAAAAAGATACATAACTCCAGCTCTGCCTACTGTCTAATACTGTTGTTCAATTGGGATTAAGTTGTTCTTTCTGAGTTTTTTTTTTTTCATTTTTAGTCTGGTCTAATTTCCCACAGGAGTCAGTAAGGCACTGCAAAAAACATGGGAATTTACAGTATTAGAATTATAAAATACAGTGGTTCAGGACTGCGCTACCCCTGCTGGCAAAGCCTGCTTGTCTAGATGCAGCGTAGGCCACAAAAGGTTTGGTCTAGTAACAAAGTCATGTCCCTGCTCTGAACAACACCTACGAAACCAACACAAGATGCCTCTCTTGCTGGCAATGATACACCCTGTCCCCAGAATTTTGCCACTACGGCATGTTATAACCACTAACTGCCACAGCTACGTCAGCAAACTTTGCAGGGCAGATCTGGCCTTTTGTGTTTTTCTGTACTGATAATCTTCTTTGGCTGTGTGCTATTTAGCAGTGTGAAGGCTGACGTTTGGCATTAGCTTTTGCATCATTTTCATCAAGACATGCATTTTTTTTAGAAACAGATGTGAGATTCCCTGTGTGCTGAGTTACGGGTGACTCTGCATGAAGTCACTGAGATGACACCATGCTGACAAGCGTGTCTGGTATTTCCTCCTTTGATGATATAATGCATCTAACAACAGATTTGCACACCGAAGTAGCAGTCCAGATGTTCCGCGTTTGGTGTGAAACCATGCTTTAAAATTAACAGTATCCCTTATTGCAGTTCCTGTCTTCTAATTTAGTTGATGTAAGAGGATAGTTTGCAAAAGACCAGAGTCTCCAAACTTTCGTTTGTTCAAGGATCCTGAAACATTTGACTGTATTTGCCTCATAGGACACAATTAGGAAATCCCTACCTCTTTAAACAAAGTAAAGCAATACCATGTACTTGTCAAATCCATCTGTCAAATATGTATCTTTGTGAAGATCCATCCCTGAGGTAACCAGTATTATGTATGTAGTTTAATTCCATTAATATCACAGTCATTTTAATAACCTTACCTGAACCGTTCGTCCTGCATTAATGTGCTCTTCGTGCAATCTGTCCCAGAGCCTGCATCTTTGATACTAAAATAAAGGAAAAACACTCCATATAATTGCTATTTTTACCAACTAGCTATGCAGAAAAAAGGAACCTTCAGTAAATAACCACTTTAATTTTCCAAAATTGACAGTAAAGAACCTAAGTCACAGGCATTTCCACTGCAAAATTAGAGAGGTAAATAGCAATGTATCTTGTGCATGATTTTGTACAATGTATTTTACTGAACTGCAGATAACCAGGGTTTCAGCATCAGTTTTTAACAACAAAGAGATATTGCAGCATCATGATACTGCTGTGGCATAAATCACTTGGTGGTCAGTAAAACGAAGGGAAGAAGGAGAAAAAAGGAATGGAATAGGGGATAAGCAGTACTGGCCATATATGACAACGAGGTATCTGATATTATTTACAAAGAGAATTGCATTCATTACACAACAGTACTGTCTCCATTTACACTTACCGTGTCTATATAGTTACAAACACAGTTACGAGAACCACCAGGGCAGATTTGACACCTGCTTGAGGCTCCACTAACTTCAGTGGGAACCTATCCATACAGCACTTTCCACGGGGCAGAGACCAGAGTAATTATTCCATTAGCAGAGAGCAAGTTTTGCAAAAGAACTACACATCACCACATATAAACCTTATCACCATGAAAATTAATCAATCCCTGCTATTGCCAGTTGACACAAATAATATAGAGACATTATCATGACAAAGAGTATTAAAAAAACAGAAGTAGAAGCTGTGATTCCTGGAATATGTGCTGAAATCATCAAAGAATGCATTTACAATACAATATTAGAACATTCTTTTTAATTGTTTAAATAACAAGACAAAACATTTACCATGATTTGTGAGGTATTTTTATGTAAAGTTTAATTCCTCAATTTCTAAATATGCTTTGTTACCAATAAAAAACTTTATCTACAGCCTACATCTTTCCTTAATTCTTTTCATAATTTTAGAGGCCACAGTAATAAAGACCACAAGTTACTCAGCTTCCTAAAATACAATGAGAAATCTGAAGTTACTTCTTATTTTCAGAGAAAAAAGTTCTTTCATGTTAGGATTTTGTAGTGCTATGGAAGAGAAAAGGTTTAGTGTTCAATTAAGTCAGATTAAAGTGATTTTTCTAGGAAACTAGCAACTTCTGCATAAATTATTACACCATTAAAATTACAGCTATTGTTCTTTAACATAAAATGGACAAAAAAATCTGTATCAACAGTAGATCTTCCAATTTAATCATCCCTGCAAGAGTACTGAGACAGGAATTTCTGAGGGTAGAACAGAAGAGGTTTGGGGGAAAATCACCTTTTCAATTTCAGTTGACTGTAATATACTGTCCACATACCAAATAATAAAAAAGCCCCTGTTTTCCAGCTAAGAACAACAAGAAGAATTCCTCAGGAAACCTTTATTGCTCTTTATAATTACTACTCAAAAGGCTCAGCACATTTATCTGCTTTATATATTTAGTAGTTTTGTTACTTTGCTTTGAAATTCCTAGTATGCTAGTGATGACTTCAAAGAATCCAATGACTTAATACACCCAGTGCAATGACATTCATGTGGTCAGAGAATTCTTCCTTGTTGACTTCTCTTTGTCACCCAACACAAAGTAGGCCGTGCTTCTGGGCAATGTTCACTCTGGGGGACTCAAGGATAGCAAACCTTGAGAGGCAATGGTATTACCATTACTTATCATTAACAAATACATGTAAAACTAAGGGAGGTCCATGAAGGAAAAATAGCTATGGAATCCTAACCTGTTAGAGTGGGTCCAGAGGAGGGCCACAAAAACAATCAGAGGGATGGAACACCTCTCCTATGAAGACAGGCTGAGAGAGTTGGGGTTGTTCAGCCTGGAGAAGAGAAGGCTCCGGGGAGGTCTTATTGTGGTGTTTCAATATATAAAGGGGGCTTAGAAGAAAGATGGAGAAAGACTTTTTACCAAGGCCTGTAGTGACCGGACAAGGGACAATCGTTTTAAACTGAAAGAGGCTAAGTTTAGATTGGGCATAAGAAAGAAATTTTCTACTATGAGGGTGGTGAGACAGTGGAACAGGTTGCCCAGAGAAGTTACGGATGCCCCATCATTGGAAGTGTTCAAGGTCAGGTTGCCTGGGACTTTGAGCAACCTGATCTAGCAGAAGATATCCCTGCCCATGGTAGGGGGGCTGGACTAGATGGTCTTTAAAGGTCCCTTCCAACCCAAACCATTCTATGTTTCCATGAGTCTATGATATTTAAACGTAATTGTGCTATAGCCAAATAGTTTATATTCCACATCAGAAATACAAAACATAATGTTACTCTTAGACAATCTCTTTTCCTCTTTGTCCCATTCTCTTTTGAGAACTCTCTTTAGAAAGAAACCTTCGCACTTATGCTTTGGATCCCTTCCATTTCTCCTTGAAAGTATCCGGTGGACATGGAAAGAACTCAAAGCTTTTGATAATATCCTCTGCATTAATTTTTGTAGCAGTTAGTGCTCACCAACAATTCTAAAAGCTCTGTAATAAGTGTCTTATACAAATGTATACATTCTGATGAAGACTGCAGTAAGACTCAGATACCTTAATTTCTCATTTTGTGTCACCTTTATGTATCTTCCCACCACAACAATGGTCCCCAGCCAAAGGCAAAGTGTTTTGCAAACATCCTTTAACTTTGGCACAGTCATGGGAAATGAAATTAAAACTGAGAGCAACAGAGAAAAGAATGCCATATCTTACAGCACTTTTTTTTAAGGATTGTTGCATAACACCAACAAAGTTTAGGGCAGCATGCCAAAATCTCCACCTTCCTGTAGTACCATGATAATTGCTTTCATCTAACAGAGGCTAACAGAAAGTTGTAACTCTTTCGGATAAGCATGCATTTTATTCCCTCTTTTGGAGTGAAAGACCATCCAATCACAGAATGTGCTTTAGAAAACAAGAACTCTTTAGGGAAAACATAAAAAGAAATGAAAAAAGTATAGAGTACTGATTTCTTAAGGATGTAAGTTTTAAGTCTGCAGAAACTGTCATATGGAAAGTTGGACTCTCAAATAGTTGAGAAGCAATGATATAACGATGGATTTATGGTAGCCACTTCCTCTGAAAAGGTGTACTCAAGGTCAAATTTCATTATATATTGATTTTATAGTTTCTTCAAACAGTGATTTAGTAGATTAATTGTTTGGACTATCTCTGGAACCTAAGGTTTAAATCAATATTCATGAAATGAGGTTAGAGATATTGGCTTCATCATAAGTAAATAATGTTGCTGCTCTAAGCAATTTGACATAATTAGTGATTTTTGCTTAAAAGTAGCCTGTAAAATAAACAGGACCAGATTCTACGAAATTATCCTTTTACCTCTAGGGATGTTTGGTTTACATGGCTGAAAGTTAATTTTACAAAAAGTGTTTTAGAGAAAACCTTTTAAGCTGCTGATGCTGACGGCTCACAAAAGTACTGTAACACATTTGTTATGGCTAAAATGCATGTAAAAGATATAAAAATGTAAATGATTATGGAAGTATTTCAACCAAACTATTGCTAGTGTTCTGATAATCTAAAACTATGTAGAATGACAGACTTCAAATTCAGATTTGCCATATTTTTATTATCACCTTCTCATAAATCTAACAATAGAGTAAACTTTGGAATATTTATAGCTCTTATAGCCAGAACAGTATTAAAAAAAAAAAAGAAGAAACTTTCAAATTTTAAGAACATTACACTGAGTGTGGACTTTTTAAAAAATCTGGCATTTAGGGACTATTTTTATACTCAGATGTATTACTTCTCATAAACGTTTGTGTTTTGTATTTTTTGACAATACACAGAAGTTCTGAAGCCTTCAGTACTGCTTAATACCTTCTGGTATAGTTACCAATTGTTTATTTGAAGTTTTTATCCATAGTTACTTGTTTCTAATAATTCTGTTAATTACTAATTCAAATATCAAATCTGCCAGGGCTTACACTGTCTAGGGATGCAGAAATTTTTAATTAATGGTATTGTGAAATGAGAAAGACAAATCTGTACTAAGCGTTGCTACCGTTTCTTGCTTTCATAAAAGTGCTGCTCTAGAGGAAAGGCAGTTAACACTTTAAAGAACTATGTTTACAGTTATTTAAGGATTTTTCTGATATGCAAATTTTATTATGTTGACTAAACAGATCATTCACCTTGACATCAACAACCTGAAAATCTCAAGAAACCTCCAAACCAGACACTTTTAGATTGTATCAGATTTTTACATTCAAAATACAAAATTCAACTCAATAAAGCATCCTGGTATTTCAATGTGATCATTGAGTGCCATCACAGAAACACTGCGCTTTGTATTGCCTCTAATTAAAACTCTGGCTAAGCATGAGTTTCTCTGACAATGCTTTGAACAAAGTGTTAAATCAGAACTAACCTGAAGACTCATTTTATCCTGAGTGCTAATATTTTCTGCATTTTCTTCTAGACACAGAAAACTATCGTCACAACGATCTCACCTTCTGTCTGCAAAAAGCAATGCTTGACTCAAGTGCTGGGCCAATAAAGACTTCAGCTGACCAACACATGGCTGAATTAAGTGGAACGTATTTCACCCCTTCCCTGACACCATGGTAACACTATCTGGCTAGATACAGCGTAATTATTCTTTGTCTAAATACATGAAAGATTTTCAGCAGGATCAACCAGTAACTGGCTACCCCTCCTCACTGACCAGGTTCTGCAAAAAGCAGCAATTCCCAAGATCATCTCACACTGGTAAGTACTACACAAGGGTAATAACTGATCATGTCTCTGTTTCTCATTGCAGCACCCGATGCCTTTTGAAGCTTCTTGATAGGGTTTTTATATATCCTAAATGAAGGGGGGTTTACATATATGGACAATACTAAGAAAAGAATCTATTTAGCTGTACAAAGTAATATCCTTACAAAAAAACACAAGCAGCGTAACAGTTATGCACATCCCCTCCATCCTCTCTCCCTAATGACTACCTTACACACATCAAAAGCGTATCTTTACCTTCAAAGTGCAATAAAACCATTTGTGAAATGCTAATGTGCCCTGTTAATTATTTCCCATTCTGTACTGGCAGGTAAGCTCCCCCCTCCCATCACCAGACTACCTTTTTCCAGTGACCCCCCATTTGCTCCTCTCAGGCAAAGCTGTACCTTCCATGCCACCCTTTTGTAGGTATTTATTAACTGCATCCCTTCATTTCTGGATGCCTTCCTCAAGATTGTGAAGAATGGTACACCTCACTGCTCTACACTCGTTGATGTTATTAATGTTAACTGAAGTGCTGCCCTGAAGATATAATTTTTAACATAATTTTAACATAAGCCAACTGTGGACCAAAAACTACCTCTCTGCAGCCAAGAAATCCCTCTTAGTGGATTATGACAAATGCATATTGCTTCCATGCGCAGCTGTGCAACTTCTGGTTAGAGAAAGAAGGGAACAACCTAGCTACCAAGACTATCTATATTTGAATGAAAAAGCTCACATGGAAAAGCTATTATTACGATGCTCTCCTCTAGGCACCTCTGAATCCTGTCCTATTCCGCATTATTCTTCACTAGTTGCCCTTAGCTAGCTCCATGGCCACTGCTAGGTATGGGCCATGCACACTGAGAGACGTACACACTGATCCCTGGAGGCCGTACTCCTCTCCAGGGCAATTTATCAGTCGAGGCTCCTTGCTCCCCCATCATCTCACCCAAGAGCAAGCTAATACTGACTCCTCTGTACTCTGGCTACAATGCAAAGTAACTCAATTAACTGTTCTTTATGGGAGAAGCTGGAGAGCAGAAAGCTGCTCCTGGCCACTACAGTACAGGGCTGCTGCAAACTGGCCGATTCCAAGGCAAAGAAAGGCTGAATCAGCTGGCATCTAGGTAATGTAATGAATTATACAAATATGGAATAACAAAGAATAAACAACATGCTGTGACTGAAAAAGTAGGTCATCTCATTCAGAAGTTATTGCTTCAGGCAAATATTATACTAATACACTTTTCAGTTTGTGAATACTGCAGTTCATACCCTTATTGTATCCTTATTACACCCTTACCAGGAAAGAGTCAAACGATTATCTCCCATCATTAGACCCAGCAGCCCCAGGTCTTCCTCTGTCCCAGTTTTTCTCTCACACCATGGTCAGCCACCATTTCTGCACTTTTCACCTCCCATCCGAGGTACTTCTTCACAAGCTCCCCCAGCCAATTCTTTATCCTTTATTTACATGAACCAGGAAGAGCTTCCTCTTCCACACAAGTAAGGGAAAGTAAGAGGATGAGACAGTGGGAACACAGAAAAATCGTCTCCCTGTTTTCATTCTCAGATTCAGGACCAATCAAATTAGCAACTCCAGGAATGAGTTCTGCTAATTTCTAAGCACAGGAGCATGTCTCAGTGTTGGGTAAATCTTTAGCAATCTTCAACCAGTATCTACTGAGTACCTGCAAACCACTTTTTTTTCCAGAATTGTACCTCTTGGCCAAAAAACGGCAGATTTTTAGAGGCAGAGCAAAATGTAGAGTCCGGACAAAGACCACACACCACAAAAATATCTCAAATGTTCCAACACATGTCACTACTTTGAAAAGAAATCATCACAGTTTCAACAATACATTATACGCACCCTTCAGACCATACCTTTCAGGAAATCAAAATCACGTTCACCTATTTTCTTCCAATTTCTTCATTCCTTCCCAAGGTGTTAAAAAATGTAGATGGTTGTCCTACACCATCCAGATTTACATATACACTTGATTTTATACATTGTGAACAAGCCTAGTCAAATTAATACAATGTATGATTTTTCAGAAACGGGCAGAACTGCACAGAACTACGACTACTGTCACTGATTGTTCTGTGGTGGCAAGCATAGTCTTTTCCAAACAAATATGTCTTGTATGGTCATTTCAAAACTTCCATCACAACGTTGATATTGTGACTGTGTTTCTGAGTCACTCTCTTCCTTTTTTTATTGGTGTAACTTGTTTTGGTAAATCTCTTACCACCTTCCTCAAGAAACCAATTTCTCTGTTTCCACAGGCTATATCTATACTAATAAACAGAGATCGATAATGTTTCAAGTCTGAAATCTGGTCATCTGTGCTGTTAAATTGTTAGAACTGTCCCTGGCCATGCCAAACAGCTCTCTCACATAAAGAGTTCCTGAGAATGGCTAAGGAGTTATAAACACAGAACAGAGGCTATTCCCCATCAGCAATGTGGATACAGCCACCCTGTTTAGCAGAATATGAGGATTTAATAATATGGACATAGGCCATTTCATGCCAGACAACTGTCCTGGGCACGTTTATTTTACCAGTACAGGCATTGCCATAGTGTATGCAAGACTTTAACTTGGAAGCATATTCAGTTTCACTGTCAAGTGTGAGCTAATGTCAACAAGCAGCATATAAACACACTACAATTTTGATACAATTCTTTTTCTATTTACTTAAATAATTCAACCTCTCTATTTCTCTCAACTCAGTTTAAAAATATATAGAGAAAAAGATAGGTATAAACACTAAGTTACTCAGAATAGTTGGCAGCAAACCACTGTCACTTAGAGAAAGAATGTTAGGCTGCTTTCCTTACAATAACTTTTTAACACAAAACAGTAATGCTTCCCACTCTGTAGATTGACTAGTTACTACAAATGTAAAGGCCTTTGTACGCACTCAATTACCAGACAATACAGAAGTTTCATTTTTAGCCAAATTTGAATTAAAGCATTTCATAATCAACTTTTCATCAAAACCTCTATATAATTTTCCAGCATGACTGCTTCTATACTGTAAAAAGAATAACATTAGTAAAAAGTGAACACTAACCTTCTCAATATTTATTTGGTGTTTTCGTAACCTTTCCAAATCTGTTGGAATTGCCACTTTGATGAATTTTTGAATGGCAGGTTCAATTCGACGGAGTTTAACTTTTTCGTCATCTTCAGACATCCTAAAAGCAGCTTTCAAGTCAACGCTTGTCCAGTACACCTTCACCAAGGTAGAAACCCCTAAACACCAAAGAATTCCAGACTTAGAAAAATGCAGTAATTTAGAATCACTTTTTAAAAGAAAGCAAACTAAGGTAAATCAGTCTTTCCAATAATCACATCTATTCCAAACCCACATTTGAACAGTATTAACTACTTAAAATCTGGATACTCTATTTGCATTTAAATGTATTATCTCCATTTATTTGCAGGCTTTGGGGATGATTTTTCATAGATAAAACTTAACACGAAGAAAAAAAATAGCTAAATAATTAAGGCAGATGCAAACATGCTTTGCAGCATAATGATAGATGGAAGCCTTTGAAAAAACCTCCCAATTAGATGCTTTGCTTGATCAGAGTTCAAGTTTTGCCAATTTACATTCTGAATCATCGTAAAAATTGTAAAAAATGTCCTGAAAAGACACCAAAATAAAATTAATTTTGGAAGTCCATTTCCTAGAAAGATTAAGAGCTCCTGAATCAAAATTTGCACTCCAAGTTGCATTTGTCCCCTGCTGAAAATGACTAAGGCATCACCTAAAAAGGGGTTTTAAATAGGCTGCTGAAATATTTGCAGGACTGGTACATAAGCAGCCTGAATTCTGTTCCCTGCATACGCATAAAACGTAACTTTGAAGTTTCACTTCTTTAAAAGAAAGACATGTAGAACCGTAGGTAATAGCATTTATCTACAGAGCATATGAGTAATGTAAACGAATTCCATTATGCTGAATGCACGCAAGGGGCAAGAAAAAATTACCGTGAGATAATTTTGTCGTTTTAATACTGTATAAACAGAGGTTATCTAAATGAGGTTTTCTTTCTGTATACTCCTTTTTTAACAAAAATGAGAAGTTGAACTGCAGACATGTGTGAGAAAGTTTTATCACGTGTCAGTAAAAAGACACGTGCCAACTTGGTTATATGAAAGTCCCTGTACTGCAACAGCAACTGCATCAGAAGGTTTTCTCTGATTTTCCTCTTCCAGTAACCAAACTAATTTAAAATAATTAAACTAGCATAATCCTCCTGGTACAGATTAGACACAGCAGAACGTAACAGGTTGAAACATTTTCCTATTTTTCACACAGCCTAACAGTGAAATCAGACATTATTTTCCTCACATCTAACTATGGTGTGAAAGTGCGGAGGGCGAGTGTTGAAGTTTTTCTGAGACCTGTGATCCCTGCGGGCAGAGAGAACTTGAAGGCAGACGCCAGTTGATGGCACCGCATCTTCGACTGAACCGCTCAAAGTTCAGTCACTGCCCTCACTTGTAGGCTGCAGGGAGGATAGGTACAAATCTCCCTCACCTTCAAAAAAGCCAAGTGGTAAGCATCTTCCACCAGGCCAGAGGGAAAGCCGAAAGCGCTTCTGGCAAAGGGAAGCTGGTTTTCTAGAGGAAAATAGTCCCGGATTCCTCACCTTTTCCAACACAGTTGCAAATAAAACAATTTCGTGTTTTTCTAAAGAAGAGAATGCTAAGAGAAGACTCTCCTTTATCTATCCCATCCAACAAAGAAACTGAAAACTGTGGAAAAATAAGAGTTTACTGAGAGTAGAAAAAATTAGGGGAAGTCAATCTTTAAGGTTTCACTGCAGAGTTACCACTGATACCTCTTTTCCTTTTTCAGAACCTCAGAAGGACATTATTTCACCAACTGACTTTGCAGTCATTGCTAAATCATCCCTGCTTCAAATAACAGAGAGATATACTATCAAGCAGTCTTAAAAATCCCTTTGTAACCCAATGCATTTAATATTAATTGGTCTTTGTTCAAATCTCCAAATAAACATGCAGTGGGTGGTCACACATTTTGTGGGATGTAAGAACTTTCATCCTTTTGTGCTGATTTACTCTTTCCACCATTCTAGAAACAGAAGCTTAAACACAAGATGATAAAAAATACATCGGTTCTTTTATTATACCTTGGTTACTATGATCCCTAACACTTTTGAAAGAGCCACTTGTATCTCACAGTTGAACTCCATTTTGAGCCTAAACCAGATTTTTTTTGCAATGAGCAAAAGATAAAAAGCATCAAACTCCAAACTGCAGTACTTCCTCTTCGAACGCACATTTAATTTCCTGACAGATTATACGCTAATCCATGAGTTTATGAGCTAGAATTAATTAAAAATTGGTTCCTTAAAGATATTTAGTAGCCATGTCATGCTTTTCTCTAATAGTGAATCATCTTGAAGAAGCAATGACACAAATTCTTCAAACTTAGCACACAACGTGAACTCACAGAAACCCACAGCCCATTCTGTCTTAGAACAAACACAGCAGAGACTAAGCTAAATCCATCATAATTTTGTCCTTAACCTTTGATGACATCTAGAGATTTATAAGAGTCAAAATCAACAGTTTAGATGACTTATAAACTGGAAAACTGTGAAAGCAGAGTTAATGCAGAGTTAACCAACAGCCATATGTCTTGAGTAGGTAATCTGAATAAGCAACAGTTTTAAATTCAAAGATTTGGCTGCATGCAGGGCTCTGGATAGTCATTTTCTTCTTAAAAATTCCCAGACGGTAAACTAGCTTTCATGACAGTGTCTGTGAGTCTCTTTAAGGTACTGCTGCCTAAAATTCACTGCGCAGTAAGTGTGAGAAACTAAGAAAGAAATATAAGAACTACTTACATTCTCATCAGGTCTCCTGCTTAATGTTCTCTCAAACAGTATAGTAACTTTTGTAAGAAAAATTCTAAGACATAAATTACCAATAAGAAAATATGCAAGGTCTTACTTTTTAAGTCCATATAATATGGTAAGTAAAATTAACATTACAAGTTTTTGTGGTGACCATATGTTCATTCCAGATGCAACTTCAAGGAAATCTAAGGTTTCTTGCATACTTTATTGGGTTTGTGTTTTCCTAAGCATAACTTTAACAATTAATTTCCAAAGCTATAATGCCTGTTTTTTGAGTAATCACAGAATAACAGGACCGTTTAGGTTGGGAGGGATTTTCATAAGCCATCCAGCACAAGCTGAATTAGATGTGGTTGCACAGGCCCTTGTTCAGCCAAGTTCTAGTACCTCCACAGATGGACACTCCACACACTCGCTAGACCCCTCCTTCAGTGTTTAACAATTCTCCAGGTTAAAGACAAACAAAACCAAAAAGACCTTTGTTGTAGCTAAACCAGCTTGTGTCCATTGCCTCTCATCCCATCGTCAGGCACTTCCAAGAGGAGTCTGGCTCTGTATCTTCTCACACACAGCAGCAAGATCTCTCCTTCCTTCACCTTCTCTTCTTAAGGCTGAACAAACCCACCTCTCTCAGTTTCTCCTTGAATATCGTGTGCTCCAGCCTCCTAACCACCTTGCTAGTCTCGCAAGTGCCGAACAGAGGGGAAAACTCACTCCTTCAACATGCTGTCCCTCAGCCACGATTATTAATAATGGCCCACAACGCGGTTGCCCTTCTTTGCTGCAACAGCACAGACTCATAGTCAACGTGTGGTCCACCAGGACACCCAGGGCCCATTCTGCAACACTGCTCTCCATCAAGTCTTCCCGCAGCCTGTACTGGTCATTGGGCTATTCCATCCCAAATGCAGGGCTTTCTCGTTGCCTCTGCTGGAATTCATGAGGTTCCTGTCAGCCCATTTCTCCATCCCATCAAGATCTCTCCAAGTAGCAGCCCTGTCCAGCCTATCAACCACTCTCCTCAGGCAAGTAAAAAACACTGCTCTCAACTTCACCTTTTTAAGAAGATAATTTTGTCTCTGTCCTTGGATCGGAACTGCAGTCAGCACGTACAAGAACCTGCATAAGTTCTGAACTCTTCTCAGAGGGTGCCATTCAGACACCACGAGATTGTGTGACCCATCACCCTCCCTTTCTGATTGTTTCTGTACAGGATGATCCCTATGGGTCCCTTCCAACTTGAGATATTCTGATTCTATGACTGTCACTTGAACAGGAGCTTGGACTGTCCTTCCTACAGGCATTTACCAAGTTCCAAGCACAACAAAATCTCAAGTTCTCTGAGGCTGGAATACATGGTTCTAATTCTCTAAAATAAATTCAAGTTTGAGTAAAAAAGCCCAAGAGAATACCATATCATTAAATCAGTAATTAAAAAAGTTAGATAAAACCATTTGTAATTAACTGTACTTTATTATATTCACTGTGCAAGTTATTTCAATAAACAAAGAAATTACAGAATCTTGTCTTTTCAAACGCTGATGCTACAAGCCTGTTAGGGGTTATCTTCTAAGTAAAATACTTTCAATTTAACATTCAAAATTCACGCACCAAAATTCAATTATATTTCAGTGACAGAAATAACACTTAGCCAGAAGTGATCAAGACCCAGATGTAGAATAATTTTCAGTCAACTGTGCTTATCTGCACTTAATATGAAAATCATCTATGATTCTTACTACCCAAGACAGGGAAAAATTCCTTATTCATTTTGTTCACCCCATGTCCTCGAAATTATTTAAGTGTATCTTCCATAAAGGATTAGTCCACATGCTCTTGTTTGTAAGCAACAGAGCAAAAGAACCTGAGGAGTTCCACTAGTCTGATCTTTGGTCTACCAAATAAATGGGTATGTAAAGCAAACAAAATTTTTCAAAAACAGATCACTTCCTCTTTCAGCTTTTGAAGATCCAACCAGCATATGCTATCTTATTTCACTATTTAAATCTAGTAATTCCAAACAGTGAAAGTGTGAATGTAATTCTGACACTTACACAAAATCTCCTCTTACTTTGTGGCAGTGCATAGAAAGCACATAGTCGCACAGTTGCAGTCAATCAGAAGTAAAATTCTTCCTATGTATGGTAACATACTTGTAACTTGTATTATAAATTTCAGTAAATGCTGTTAATACACATTAAATGTAATGCTCGTGAACTTCTGTTACACTGCCTAGTGTTACAGAGTCAAATACGGTAGGAAAAATGCAGAATAAACCTTCTCTTCTGCTTGCCCAGGGAAACGCAATGTAACACTCCTATTTGATTTTTATTCACTTATGACACTTTAGACAACCACTGGCACTAGAAAAAGTACTTCCAGCATAGATGCCTTGGTTTTAAGGGTTGTAAGGCCAAAAAGCTTGCTCATTTTCTCAATGTAAATAAAATAAATTAGAATACCGATACCAGAATAGAGAAACTTACAACAGCTTTCTCACTAAGGTGACCTGAAACACTTCTTTTTATAAGTACCAGCCCCAAAATTGCAGTGACAAAGAGTATTCGCTATTGCTCACTCGGCTGAGGTCTGTAGTTAGTAAGGAACACGCTCCTGTGGCGGGGTACAGCCAAATTGCACTTTGGGTCTGAATTACATCTGCCTCCTTTGGCTGTAAAAGGAACCAAAGGAAAATAGCTTTGTTAGGCTGAAATAAGGCATTGACACCAGCCCCAGCGTGTTCACAAAGTGACACGAAAACTACTTAGTGGGATAAAGAGCCGCGTATGTGGAATCTCCCACAGAACAACCAGAATTCGCAGCTGTACACAACAAGCTGTGGTTCCTAGCAGATCTGTGCGCTTGTGGATCATCCAACAAGATAAACTGGATCCAGACAAGGCAAGGGCATCTGACCGCATTTTGAGAAATCAGAGCAGATGACAGGCATTTCATATTGGTTTTACATGTTTAAGGCAGCTGCAGAAAGGCAGAAAATACCTAATGACTAATGCGGCAACATTTTTTGAACAAAGCTGAACCGGTGGAGTGAGTTTGTAGTGGACCGACACCTGCAATACGTGGCCGCAACGCAGTTCAACCTGCAATCAGAGCCCTAATACTGATTTTTCTGTATTACTGAACTATGCCTTCGGTCTCACCCCAGCAACCAAGAGGTTACGGAGGCCTGCGCTTCCGGTATCTCGCCCCCGAAAGCCAAGGGGTGCATGCAGAGAGTAGAAGCATAAGGAAAGCATAAAGAAAGGTTTGATGTCCTATATCAAGTCTTCAAGTGGACTACACTAGTTTCTTTTTCCTGAACTATGTTTTTAAAAGCTTGGGGAATGCCGGGCTAAACCATTTGTCGCACTGTGCTTTTACTCTTTTTTTTTTTTTCCTTTCCTGCATCCAAGCTGGTGTGACAAGTTCTGGTTCGGTTCAGCTTTACACCGGCAAGTCAACCCGTGCCTCCCCGCCACCGGACCTACACCCCCCGCGAAGGGCCTCCGGGCCCAGCCGCTCCCGGGGCACCCACACGGCTGCGGCACCCCCAACCCCTCCGCCGCGCTGGCCAGCCTTGGGTACCCGGCCGCTGGTGGGGAGGGAAACCGCCCTCACCCGAGCGAGGATGCGGGAGGAGCCCCCCCCGCCGTGCCAGCCGGCCCCCGGGCACCGGGAGAGGGGCGGCCGAGGGGCGCGGGCCTGCCAGCGGCAGCAGGACGCGGCCTACGGCCGCGGCCCGCAAGGCCGGGGTGAGCGCAGGGCGGCCGCGCTACCCGCCGCGCCGGCTGCCCGCCCGCCGCGGCCCTCGCTGAGGGGCAGGAACCGGGGGTCGAGGGGGGAACCCAGCGCTGCGCTCCCTGCCACCGGCCGCGCTGCGGGCTCCTACCGGCCGACCACGTCCGCAGGAACCAAGCCCAGGGCACGCCGGGGTCCCGCCAGGCCCCGGTCCGTCCTTCTTCTCGCCTCCCCGGCGCGGGAAGCGAAAGCGAAAGCAGCGCGGCCGCCGTCGGTGGGGACTCGGCAGCCGCCCCGGCCCCGCTGCCGGCCCTGCCGGCGCGGCGCCGGGGCAGCCATTGCCCCCTCCCTCCGCGCCCCGCTGCTGCCGCCACCCCCGGCCGTGCGCAGCCCGTGGCCCCCCGCCCGCGCCCCCTCACCATGTGGCGGCTGTGGGCGAGACGAGGACGGCGGCCAGCGGCGGCCCCGGGACGCTGGGCGGGAGCCGGCGCGCAGGGCTCCCCCTCGGCGGGAAGCGGCCCAGCCCCCGCCCGCCACACACACACCCCCTCGCCGCGCTCCGGGCGATTTTCCTCATGTTTATTTCCCTCCGTAACTCTTGGTGCGGGGCGGCAGGTCGGGGGGCGGGAAGGCGCCGGGGCGGAGGAGGAGGAGGAAGAGCAGGAGGAGGAAGAGGAGGAGAAGGAGCAGCTGTCCTGGCCAGGGAGGAGTACCGGGCATCTGGGATAAGGGCTTACCGGGAAAGAAAAAGTTAAATTTCTTCTTCTAAAAGAGAGCCAAAGGTTCCCGCCATCATTTTAAGAACTTTTCTTAAATTCCCCACTGGCAACGTTTTTACTTGCCTTGAGCCGTAATTTAAGTAATACCAAATTGCCAAGTGGGACCCTGGGATACAGAGCATCGATTTGTAGGGGACAAATGCCAACCAGGCCGTGCCAGTGAGGCTCCTTTCTCCCCTCAGTAACCTTCGCTGTTTCTAACAGCATCCAGAAAATAAGTATCTAGGAAATATTTCTGACCTGTATTTTGAAAATAAGTGTAACCTGTTTGTGTCTGACACAGATCGCTGGATCCTCTCCCAACACGGCAGCCTCTGGCTGGCAGAGCACCCGCTCCCGGCAGGCGTGCCGGCGGCTGTAGCACAGGCACAGCAAAACCTCCAAGGGCAGCCTGGTGTCACTTCTGGTCGTTTTACCACCTCTGAATAGAGGTGAAAAACTATCTGGCTACCTGGCAATATCTGGAGAGCAACTATGTTATGCCACTATTAAAACAGAACGTATTTTAACTGAACTCAACAGCATTATTAGAAAAGATGTAAGAAGATCTCCGCAATATCAAAGATGAATTTAAGCTGATTTTGCTGTTCTGGACAAGATTTATGTTATCTGTCTGTCTGTCCTTCCATGCTCTTTTGGACAGTTCCAGTCTAATTTGAAGAAAGTAATTTTGTAAGTTTTGTGGAAATTGATATGTCACTGAGGAAATAAACCTAAATTTGTTTCCTCAGCAAGGGAACAGCAAGCAAGAAAGTCATCTCTTACACATTCTTGTTAGCAGCAATCAGCCAAACAATCAGTATGTATATATTAGCCATCCACTTTGCGTATACTTAGTTCCAGACTGCTAGATGGGATTCTCATAGGGCAAATGGAGAAAAAATTGTAGTTCATAGTTATTGTAATTAAGGTTATTCAGGGACTAAAGGATCCAACTCCACAGGATCCAATGTCTTCATTAATTCTGTTGCTCACAATACAGCTGCTGGAATGGCAATGGAGCACTGGGGAATGCTAGAGTACTAAAAAAAAGTTTACACTGAACATATTTTTAAAAAAGGGTAAAGAGGATGACACAGGCTAGCCTAGCATAGCCAGTTTGACATGGATATGGGGCAGAATGATGGAAGTGCTGACCTGGGATACAGTCATTAAATGCCAATAATTAAATGCCAGTCAACAGGCTTTTATGAAAAAGATTTGATTAAACGCATTTGAATGTAAGTTTGATTGATAAAGCTAATAATGTTGATGTAATAGCTTCCATCTAAGGTAGAACAGTATGCTATACTCATAAATACAATGTGGAATACAAATTCTGAGTAGTTCATAATAAGCGATTCAGGTGACAGTTCTCAAGACAAGTAATTGTAAGTGAAGATTTGTCATAAGGTTGTCTTTTTGAGTGGTGCTATTCTTGGCCTGGTACTATTAGAAATGACCCAGACAAAAATACCAGATCACTACTTTGCTGTTGTAAATAAAGATAAGGGCAGGTAACTTAGATAAACTCCTTTGAATTGCTTTGGAAGATCTTCTCACTTGTAAAAATACTCCTCTGAAGACAGTCAAATTGGAGGTTATACATTCAAGATAAAGCCTCAAAGCCGCACTTGGAATCTGAGGGGGAGCAAGTGGCATATGAGACAATGCTAAAGAGGACCTGGACGCTATGGTACATAAGCAGCTGAACATGAGCCCCCAGAACAAAGCTTTTGCAAACTAATACTCTGAAGCAAAACCAGAGGAACATCAAATACAACTGAAATGGATATTACCTCAGTTTATAAGCACTGATGAAACCAATATTGAAATAATGCATTCAGTTTGGACATTTATACTTCAAAGGAATGTTAAATATTGGAAAGAGTCCAGAAGAACGTTATGAAAGTTGCGGAAAATGTGCGTTAATGTGAGATATTTTAAAAGCACAATCCAATGCAAGTGAAGAGGCACCTTTGTCATAAGCGTACTAGTACTTGTTTGATTTAGAGATGTTTGAGGAGTAGAAGCAGTGTTGGCTTTTGGAAAATGACAAAATTCTGAAAGCAAAACTAAAAAAAAAAATGAGGCTAGAAATATGGCATATCTTAATTTGCTACAGGATTAAATTGTCTGTGAATCTGTTTTGAAACAGTACAAAATTGTCAGTAAAAAAATGGAGTTTTTTTCAAAGATGTACTGTAGCTCAAGCATACACAGCTGCAATTTTGACACAGAATACATTGGCAGAGGTTCTGTGCGATCTGATGGAGGTGGTGCAACCACAAGATTATACTTGATCTTACCTTTCCTTAAACTTGATGACTGCAGAAGAAGACCAAGTCTACTTATGTAGCAGCAAAAGAAGGAGTAGGATCCCAAGGATATTCCCAAAAAGAAAGATTTTTTTTTGGTGAGTTCTGACAGGCAACATCTGAAGAGCTCCTGGCACATTTCGTTGTGAACACGGCATTCATGCCTGACTGTCCAACTCTGCTACCATTGCTAATGTGATCTCCCAGACAACCCAGCAGTGACTTCAGAGAAGTCCAGATTTCCTCAAAGAAAAAATGACAATGCAAAATGCTATGTCACGCATGTAAAGATCATCAAAGGAACAAGAGTTCCACCTTCAGGTCTGGGAAAATACTACCTCTGATGGCAAAAGATATCTCAGAAAAAAAATTAAATGTGTAGATGGAGTTGGACTTCCTGAATTACAGACAGACTAAGACTTGTATTGCATGTCTGTGGTCAATTTTGAGTGGTCTCTTACAGATCTGACGACTGTGTGTATTCCTATACAGTTATCAGAGAAACTGTTGTGTATCACCAATAAATAATGCAGAAGAAAATCATGGAGAGTCCTGGAAAGGCAGAGAACTGTTGCACATCTGACTAAGGAAGAGCTTGCAGCAGTTTCTTTTTCCACATGATGTCATTCATAGTTTTCAGATACACGGATTCAGGACCAGGATCCAGATGTGCAATTCGTTTAACATGCTCAGCTGTATTCTCAGCAATCTTTCCTTATACACAGACTCTCAGATAACTCGTGCTGGGGACGGTATTTCAGTGAGTATTGCTCAATAAACACAGAACTTCCCAGATACTTACGTTATGTTCCCAAAGATTTATCTTTTTCCAGTAGAGCATTTCAAAATTTCATTGCCTTTTTCAATGCATTATTATTACAGATACACTGATTTCACCGTCAAAAGGCTTGTGCTGGCAAGAACTGGTAATACATTTTCCATTGTGTCATGGAAAATGGCCATTACTGTGTTACAGTGAACGTTGCTCTCTCTCTCACAGTCTTTCAGGAGCACAAGGTTGTGTGAAATGAGATCCCCTTCTAACATACATCCCTGAAAAAAAATCAAACTCTTTGAGTAATTCTTGACTGAGGGGTATTTTGTGGAATATGTGCAGCATTTTCTGAAACTGTCTTCCTGATGTAAGCAGAATACTGTGGGTTGGTTTGGGGGGAAACTGCTACTGTTGACAAAAATTGTGCTGTAATTTTTTACGGTTGGTGGAATTATGATCCAATGCCCTTTTAGTGTAATTTGCTGCAAAACCAGCTCAGATTTGGTTGAGGATCATTTGTACGGTATTGCAGAAAGTAGGTCTCCCAAGTGGTAATGAAACAGAAGAGGTTTGTTGTACATTAATATATTCACAGTAGCAGTTAACACTGAATAGGGTGTAAAAGTAGGAGAGAAAGCAATTAGGGCAAAGCAGATTGTTTTATTTTGAGAGAAACCCTTCCTCACTGCTTGCACTGGTTGTTTGGGTCTTTTCCAGTGTATTCACGAGTCTCACACTGTGACCTCGGTGCAGGAGTGGTTTACAGTAGCTGCCGTTGATCTGCCCCTGCGACAGTGGCGCAGGAAAGCCTGTACAGGGAGGATGGTAGGTACAGAAACTGCCTCTCTACAACAACTGGTCCGCAGTAGGATTTCCCCGCTGACAAGACCAGGGTGAAAGAGGCATCACTAGCTGCTGGGGGCTCGTGCTCCCGGCACTTGGGGAACGTGCATCTGCAGCACTCTGCCTGGGCAGCCTTAGCTGTCCACGGCTGGCATTACCAAAGGAGATAAAATATGAAAAAAAGTGTTGCTGGCGTTGTGGCCCTACCTGGGAACTTCCCCATGACTGGAATTTCATCAAGACCTATGGGGTTTTCTCCCCAGTGTCTTTTCGTTCCCACTGGAGCTGAAGAGGATTTCTCCCACTCAGAACTACTGATCGGCTTTCAGTATGTGCTGTAGCAACGGTGTGTCAGATATTCTCAGTTTCATTTGTAAGGTCACCTAAGCAGTTTTACGTTGCTTCAGAAGAAGGTTGAGCTAACTCAGTTAAACAGCTTTTAGTGGGACTGTCTTTTGTTCACATTCTTCTCTTGTTATAGGACCAAATAATATCGGTGTCACCTTAAGCTAAATCCCTACAAGTTACTCTAACTAAAAAAAAAAGAGTTTTCATACAAGGCAGTTTTACCAACCAAAGGAAGTTGGTCCATTTTTTTTGTTTTTATACAAGGCCTTAGAAATTCTGTATCAGATCTTAGTGCCATTCAAGTCAATGGTAAAATTTCCATTAAATTTAGCAGGGTGAGGATTTTGTTCTTTGTCCAGGTTCCAATGCTTCCTGACACAAGAAAATACAAACTGTACTCGGGGGGAAAATAGAAGGTGGCTGAACAAACACTCATTTATCCAGTTCATCCACCATACTTACCAGTAAACATTCCTTTTGTAAAACCATTCAACCTTGAAAGGGATTCAGAATGTCTTTCAATTGCAGACCAGAGGTGTAATGTCGTGGACTTGCATTCATAATCAGATTATGTTGAAGTGTTTTTAAAACCATTTTTAACTTTTCTTGCTTAGTTAGGAAGGTGATTCTGATTCTGCTGCTTCTCTAACACATGCAGATCATGAGCAACTGCCTGTTCAATAGAAACTTCAGGGAATTTCAGGAACAAATTAAAATTTAGACTACTCACGTACATTTGGGGTGCCTTCCCACTGACTCCATATTATGACTCTACTTCTAAGATTTCTAGAGTTGTCTTTGCCTCTTTATGGGATAACCAGAAGGACATTGCTCAGCTCTGCCAACGAAGTTCCTTGTGCTGAAAGGTGGGGTGAATAGACATGAAGATCTGTAGCCTGGCTAGTTTGGATTATGGAATATTTCTTGGAAATTGTTTTTCTGGAGATAAAAAGTTTATCAGACTCTTTCTGATTTAAAATCCACATCAGAGTCCAAGGTGTATGTCGAGTTAATTGGGAATTTACCTGTCTGTATAATGACCTGTTAATCATGCTACTGATTCAAAGGCCTTGTGTGCCATTTAGCTTTGGGTTGTCTCCAACAGTGGCCACAAGTGCACGGTGAGGGAAGGGTAAGAATCGGGCAAGCATACGTGCTAGTTCCTCCTTAATATTCTCCTAGCCTTCAGCTTTTTTTACATTGGGGGTTTCCTGAACCACATGTGGTTTGTTTCCTTCAGTAACCCCAGTGGATCTCTCTTTCGTGTGCTCACCCAGTCTCCCCTAGAAAGTAAGTAAAGCTCTTTCAGGCACAAGGTCCTTTGGCAAGGATTTTCACAGGTCTCCTGCCCTCTGCCTAAAGAGACTGGCTCTTCTGACAGTTGATTCCTGTCCACCCTCTCCATGCTACTCGTTACTCTGTAGACCTCATTTCTGCTCTACATTGTCTTTTTTTTCAGGCTCAACCACTCCTTGTGGACAACTTACTCCGTAACTTTGATCATCCTTCTTGTTTTTCTCTCAGCCTTTTCCATTTCCAATATATCCTTTTTTTTTTTTTTTTTTTTTTTTTTTTTTGAGATGAGAGGACCAGAGCTGCACACAGTATTCATTTTGTGGGAAAAATACAGATTTATACAATGTTATAATTGTATTTTCTGTTTTGTTGTCTATTACTTTGCTAGCAATTCCTAGCATTTGATATGTCCCCCCCTCTTTTTTAACCACATCTGAGAAGTTTTCCAGCGAGTCTCTACTATTACCCCAAAGTCTTGCTTTGAGCGGTAATGGCCAGCTCAATGGTTGGCTACTTAGCTTAGGAACTGGCCATACAGTTGCACTGAAAATGAGTGAAGGCAACATAATAAATAAGGCAATTGTACAAAGGAATACTTTCACTCACAAGAAAGTGGTTCTTGCCAGGAGAAGGCAGGGTGAGTCACAAGCAAAGAGGAGGAATGGCTGAGGTATAATTCAACATCTATTGCTAGAAAGTATCTGTCATTTCTGATATGTGGCAAGGAGTATACAATTTTAGAGTGTAACTGAAACATTATCTTAGTAAGTCATAAAATGTACTTTCTCAAATCAGAACCTTCTTTGGTCCTGTGCTGCTTTGTTTCTTTCTGTCTTACACATTTTCCAGTTTCCATCAATTTCTTTGTATCTAGGGAACACCTCATGACCTGGATCTTTACAGTGATGCTTGCTGGTATTATCTTGAAAAGTTTAAGTTGCTTCTGGCAGAAGTCAGACGCTTTTCTCTGAAAGATGCAAAATAAGAAGGTAGTCACTTACAATTAACTCCTTCACTATCTCCTGGTTCCTGCAAGGTCATAGATGTATCTAAGTCAGGAGGAGGAATGCTGGCATAAGACAAATGGCTTAGGTTCACATTTCAAACTTGTTTCTTTCTCCCCTGCTAGACGGTTGTACTGCAGAGGTGCTCATTGGCACTTCCTGAAAAAGAAAATTGATGGGCTAGCGTCAAAGATGCAAAGCTGAAGGATAGCAGCTCCGTTGTCAAGTCAGGTAGACCTTTTCACTACCTCACAGGCAGTGTCGTCTATACAGTGAAACTGTGAAGTGCTCAAGTTCTGTAACAGTAGAGTGGAGATGCTGCGTAAACAAATATGCATGATCCAAAGAGACTTAATTCCACAGTAAGGATTGTTTTTATAAATAATGTTTGAATCTTTTTCTATTTACTTTTAGTATGGCAGTAACTCTGTGAAGCCCTGAAGTTCAGTTTCATAGAGATAAACCTACTTTAAAGTTTTGTCTCAGAGAAAGAAAGCCTCTAAAGCCTATTTTAGTTTAAAATGTAATTGAAAGTTTGATTTTCTTGATGAGTACTTTGGGGTACATGTTCAGCTAGCTATGTGGAGAATTAGCTGTGCAAGTCCCATTACTGCTAATGCTACTACTAATTCCCTGCACATCATACTGAATATTTACATCTTCGTTTAGTATTTAGATGAGCCGTTAAAATGTTGGTTTCTCACTGTTACAGTCATATGTAATACAGAAAAAAATCATAAACATGTGGAAAAGACAGTTTTTATTAAAGATGTTTAATGCTATTTAAAAGATAGCATTATTACAATTTCAATTAAACCCTAAATTGTGACTAAAATGGCTTCATTTCTTCTCTCGGAAATAGTAGATTGGATTAATGTTCTGTGGGCGCTGTGAATGTAGATTATTTGCTTTGTGTGCAAAAGCTCTGGGTGTCAGAGCAGCTTAAGAGGAGCAATAGCTTAATACTTGGGTGGTACAGAGTCCGAGTTATTTTAGCAGTTTAAATCTGGTGGCAAATACTGTCCGCAGGATGGATTTCGATCATTTGTGAATGGTTCTCTTCTACATCAGCTGCAGACAGGTAAAACACTGTGAAGAAAACCCTTTTAATTGGTGTGTGGCTGTGTTCGGCAGCCTTGCACACAGGTAGCATCATTTGACTAACATGACTGGATCTCGTTTTCAGTCTATCTGACTGCTTCATGCTGGGGGTCATCTCTGAGCCAGACAGCAGTCCCAAAGTGAATAGGGTGGAGGTGATGAATGCAAAACAGCTCTTACAAGCCTCAGGCCTCAAAAGAAACCAAGAGAACATTTCTGTGGATCTAAGCGCAAAGCCTGCTACCTAGCTTTCTTTTGCAAGTAGTTGCTTAGGTCTCTTAGTTGGTCCTCTAAATTGTAATTCTTAATGTAGCTGTGATTTTCTTAGGCTTTTATTATGAGTTTTACTGCTCCACCTCTATACTTATTACTGACTCATCCAGTCTCTTGCTGTGTCTGGAACAGAGCTATGGCTGAACAGGAATAGTTGTCATCATTTTCCCAAGCGATACACCAAAATTTGGGAGGGAGAGGGGATCCAGCACCTCAGGAGATCACCACTATTATTTTACTTCTTGATTTCTCTTGTGCAAAATCATCAGCTTCCCTTCACTACTCCCCTTGAGTCCTCAACATCAGGCCTGGGGAGCAAATGGGGAATCTGCCAGTACTTTCACTTCTAATATTGGAAAATTTAGAGGCAAAGCCATGACAAACTTGATGTGGAGGGTGGCTAGATGTGGGGGCTGACAAGACACAGGGCAGAAGTGATGCGGTGCCTGGATGAAAGCAGAATACACCTGAACAATGGGGAGAAGGACTACAGTGAAGGTAGGAGTGAGTCCAGATTCAATTTGTTTGTCTTGGAAGTCTAGCAGACATGTGGGAGGAAAATAGTTCATAAACCAAGACAGAGTGAACATTAAAATTTTACACTGGTGTGTTTTTAATCTAATGCTGTGTGGGTTAAACTTCTGGTTTTGGGGATGTGACTCAGGGGTTTGTCAAATTAGAGTTTGGCCCTGCTGAAGATGACTCTCAGCACCTGAGTGAATCAGATGAAAGTTCCATGCCTGGAATTTAAAAGTGCCGTGTGTTTCTCAGGACTGTTTCAGAGCTGATGACTAATGAAATTTCCTGGGACGAGTTGAACCTCAGTCTTACTGTTCAGGTTAATGGACTCACAGCAGAGCTTGATGTTCAAATGTTATAAACAAGATTCCTTTAGAATACCTTAGGCTTCAGTTACTCTGGAAGACTTATGCTACACACACATCTGCCACTTCAGGAGCATCTTCAAAATAGGAGAGCAAGTTAGTCCTTCCTGAACTCCCTCACTGCAGCCCTCTGCCCTGTATGACTTCCCTTCCAGGTGATAGGAACGCAAATCCTGAGCACAAATTGCTGTCCCACCAATTGACACCGATCATGCAATACCCACTTCCAACAGCAGAAGCTCTCTATGGATGGTGAGTCCTAGTAAAAAGGCTGCATGCAGATACAAGTGGAGGAGCAATAAAGTAACTTGTGCTTCCTGTGGAAGTCCATTGTCTTTACAGGTAGTTCCACAAAGAACGAGTGTAAGTGGGATCATAGTTTAGCTCTCCATCCTTTGTATAAGGAAGGAGGCTTTCAGGGAGCGGTAGGATGAGCTTGCTGATGAGGAATGCTGGGATCTGCCTTCTTCCAGCCCACACCCGACATATGTTTCTTGTTATTAATAGTCTTGTTCTTTGCATTGCCACCTTCAGAGTACTCTGCCACTAGTGTCTTGCTTCTGTCCTTCCTGTCCCTTCCCCAGCTCTGTTCCCCTGTGTATGACTCATCCCAAAAGCTCTTTATCTTTTTCACTGTCCAAATGCCCTGGGTCTATACTGCACTCCAGCAGACCTAGAAGCCCTGCAGCAATGCTAAAAGCACTCATAAAAATATGCAGCAATGGTATCACTAGTGTAAGGAGAGGAAGAGATGTCACAGATATGTTTTCACTGCCACCCTTAGCTGAAGCAAAGGACCGTCAGACAGCACTGGTGATCACCATACCAACGTAACACGTAAGTCATCAAAGCTCTTCACTTTAACAAAAATGTTGACATGTTTTGCATGAAATGTGGAAATGTGTTGCACGTCTGAGGCTATCATTCCTTTTTTTTCCAGTCAATGCCCTGGATCAGTCCATGAATTGCAAGGCAATGGTGCTTTTTGCTCCCTCTGTATGATCAGTTCCAGGTGGGAGTTATGTTCTTCCTCTCTCTTCCACGAGGCTGCCCTAGACCTTCTGGACCCATTAAAAAAACAGGTCTATCCAGGACACCTTAGGTTCTCAGCATAATGCCTGTTACCTCATCAGACTCTTTTTAGAAGGTAAGACTGGCTGTAGGTTTTGAGACTCGCTGTTTGGTGTTTTTTGCTTCACAGGGTAGTCTTCAGCAGTTTTATTCTGTCTACCCAGTTGCTGTTGAAGCAACTTCCAAAGACTGAGTAATAGGCTCTGTGCTACAACAAATAGTAACATTTCAGAAGACAATTGAATGAAAAGTTAAAATTTTATTGTCAAATGTTAGATTTTCCTTAGATTTACATAATTATAGAGAAGGATTTATATTTTAATTCTTTTATGGTTTTGGATGTTATAAAGACTACCTGAAAGGAGGTTGTAGCAGGGCGGGTGTTGGTCTCTTCTCCCAAGTAACAGGCGATAGGACAAGAGGAAATGGCCTCAAGTTGCGCCAGGGGAGGTTTAGACTGGATATTAGGAAAAATTTTTTCACCGAAAGGGTTATCAGGCATTGGACCAGGCTGCCCAGAGAAGTGGTTGAGTCACCACCCCTGGAGGTATTTAAAAGACGTGTAGATGTGGCACTTAGGGACGTGGTTTAGTGGGACTTGGCAGTGCTAGGTTAATGGTTGGACTTGATGATCTTAAAGGTCTTTTCCAACCTAAAGAATTCTATGATTCTATGATTCTAAAAAGAAGTCGGAAGCAATAGAATCTCAAGCTATATAAAAGTTGTTTGTATTTTTACCAATTTATTATATCATTTCATTAGCAAAATGCATGAGGAATCCAGATGTTATGGTTTAAAACTCATACTTTATTAATATACATTTCTCAGGTAATGTTCACATTTTATCAAAGTAAGTGGAGATTTTGCCATTGATACTTCAACATTGACATAATGGAAGTCAAGCAAAATATATTAGCATAGTTGCAAGGCATAGAGTTGTACTTCAGAGTTTAAGTTCCCATTTTTGCAATGCACTGGAGGTTGGTACTGTAGTTTTTGCAGTGTTTCTTCCCTAGAGCGGTGTCCAGTCTCGCTGCAGCCCTTCAGTAGACATTTTCTGCTAAGCCAGAGTGTTATTTGTCACTGAGTGCACGTGGATAAAAACTGAATCATCAAATCAGGACTCTAAAAAACAAGAGAGAGAGAGAGAGAAAACAAGCGTTGATCACTCTGTACAAGACAATTAACACTGGGACCTTTACAAAATGGGGAAATGGTAATTCTTGGGAGATGGGTTGGATATACACGGCCACAAGCAGATTTGCTGCGATGTATTAGAGGTAGTGCCAATTGGATGCACCTGAAAGGTTTTGTATTTTTTCACTGCCTGCTACTCCATTTAATCATTTGCAGTGATGGGGAGTGACCATAAAGGCACATACAGCAAAAATGATGTGATAATGTGCACATATGTATTGCATGGCAATTATGAATATACCAGAGGTTATCAACTACGTACTGTTACACCTCTGTCTTATGAGAGAAAATGGAAGCAGAGTTTGAATAAAAAGAACAGTGAGATTTAATTGATTTCCTGCCAATGTGCAAACATCTGTATTGACACTATTTAGCAAAATTACAATATGTTGTCCAATATCCATGTTTGGCAGAGATGGCTGATGAACCCTCGGATAGCGTGCTGATTTTTTTACATATAATTTTTTTCCTGACATAGGCATTATGGCTGTGATCTGTGACCCAGCTCCATTTCAGCTACACTGAAGGATATCGGAGACTGGGCAGTTGTTGGAAACATTGACTGAAGGGTGACTTGTGTGCATAGAAAGAAGGGGAATTTTATCACCTAATACTGAAATTGCCCTGACATGCCTTGTGTGTAGAATTTTTACCACAGACTTCCGGGCTGCAAGCGTAAATAGCACAGCCTAAATAGCACAACCCAAATGTTCAGCTTAGAAGGGGGAGTTTTAATGGCAAACTGAACGTGCAAGGTGAGGGAGAGCTATAGAGCCAAAGCACGATCAGCCAAACAAACGCGAGAGGCTGGGGGCGATGGGAGTAGCGAGGAGATGAAGAAAAGAGCAAAACCAGATCTCACCTATATAAAAATGGGTGTGAAACGATTTTCAAAAAAAGCAGGTGCTCCGAAAGGAGAGGCCGGGTGAGGGCTGTGCAGGGCTGCGGGAGTGGGTGCGGGTGGCCCCGGTGCAGCAGGACGGGTGAAGGCAGGTTCACGGCGGCGGCTCGGGGCTGAGCTGCCCCAGTTCTGGTGGCAGAGCAAGGTTCACCTTCACCTTTACTTCAGTGGAGGCATTGCTAGGGCCTTCACCTTTCCCCAGTTCTCCTAAAACTTGGATAAGATTTTCTTCTTTAAAACCTCTACTCTTCCATTGAAACCACTCAGTGGGTTCAGATGTTCTCGGTGGGGTATGAGGGACAGAAGCATAGCATAAGATAAGCTTCGTTTGCCTAGAAAACTAGGCCAGAGGGGGTATTAAATAATCTTACAGGTGTTCGTGGCACAGGTGGCTCAGGTAGAACAATTTGAAGAAAAAAAGGTGTTCTTTGGATTAAACAAGATGGATTCCTGAGGTAAAAAAAGCACTTTTTCATGTAATTAAGGACTATGTCATAATACTTACACAGGAAGGGAGGAGAAAAAAGTTTCTTCAGGTGCAGAAGATTCTTCTTGGCTCTTTTATTTCCTGACTTCTAAATGCTTGACTAGAGCTGCATAACTTTTTAAACAACTTTGTGTGTGTGTGAAATACATGTATCGAGTACAGCAACTGTTCAAGTGCGAATTTATTTTTAAATAGAATTGACTCCTTGTATTAGTATAGGCGCTTTGGAAGTAGAAACGTTTCTATATTATCACCATCTATCTTTTGAGAAAGAGACGGATATTTTTACCTTGGCAATTCTGGTAGCAAGGTGGAGGCAGTTTTACAATAATCTGAATATATTTAAGGTGCGCGGTTCATTTTTGTACCTAATGAATAACTGTGTGCCTGAGTGGGTGGATGGAAAATAAGAAGCTCTCGGATTAGATAGAGAAGGTGAAACACGTTACATTTATGCACGTAACATATCTGCTAATATTCCAATACATTTGATAAGGTCACTGTTAAAAGCCATTTTTAATGCATGTGATGGCAATCAGTTTTCTTTGAAAACTGTGATTCCAGGGTGGGGAAAAAGTCCGTACATTTTAGAAACCAATACAAGTGTTTCATCGACTTAAACCAGAAATCACGTTATTTTCCAGTCATATTTCTCCTGTGGTCCTCACGGTGCTGTAGGCAGAGATGAAACAGAAACCGGCACGGGCTGAAAGGACTATGGGCAGAGTGGGCGCTCACTAACAGGGCGACACACGATTTCTTCTGCACCGAGTGGAGTCCGACACCTTTGATCTGCAGCTGCCCCACGTGGCTACGAAAGACAAGCTACCAAATGCTTTGCTCACACGCATTTGGTAATTAATAGTAAAATGGTGACTAGGAACACTGAGGCAGATTAAGAAGCACATTATCGGTAGAGTACTGTGGAAATGGTTCAACAGCCTACGTCAGAGTCTGAGGCATGAAACGTAAGGAGACCTTCAGAGATGACTGCAGTTACAGAGAAGTGGGTGAAGCGAGACTCTTCTACCCCGTTTCCGTGCAAAAGGATGGCTGGTCCGAGAGCGTCCAGCAGTCCTGCCAGCCAGCGTACCTTGGAGGTCTCAGCTGGAGGCAGGCAGCTCCATCAGGACAGTCACTGTCACCACAGGTGGCTGCTGCCCATGTTGCACAGCTAACCAGCAACTATAACTAAGCAGCAGCTAACCAACTGGAGTTTGGGGAAGAAGATGCTCCATAGAAACTAAAAAGTCATCTTTTGGGAGAACTGCGGAGCTTTGCTTCTTTCCAGCGGTCACATTTGTAACCTGGCGTGATGAAACGTTCTACATTCTTTAGTGCTTCCTTGGGTAAAGATGGCAAAAATGGCTCCTTTATCTGTAAGGAGCATTATGTGTTGACATTATGTGTGGAAGAAAAACTAAGTATCCCCTGGGAATTACCTACGATGGCCAGTGTGTCATTATTTTCTTTAGGCCTTCCTCTCTACAGACAACAAAAAGGGATAAAAGGGATAAAAGGGAGCTTTCATTTGTAAGGAACGTTTAATGTTCATAGAAGTTATTTGGGAGAAAAAGAAACATCCCTTGGAAATCACATACAACAATCAGTTTGGCATTGTTAGTTGCTTTACATTTCTTCTTTGCTGGATAATTTTGATATAAAATATGGAACAAGATACCTGTATATCACTTCTGAAGGAGCCCTGTGTCCTCAGAGCTGATAGCTGACCATGTGCTATGCCTTTCAGAGCAATTTCATTCAGCCCGTGTTTCAGCCTCCACTGCATGTCTTATAAATGGTAAAATCATCTAATTCAGCATTAATTGATTGCTGCATATTGATACAGAAAGCGGTGCATTGCAGCATTCTCATCCTTTGTGCAAAAAAAGCAACATTTTTAATGAGAAAGGAAAAAGAACGCATGACAATAAATTCAAGTGGCTGCTCATTTAAATAGCTTCTAAATGAAACATTTGCATGTTGTGAATAAATCTGCATTCTGATGTCTGATATCTGGAGCAAATCTTGACACACCTTGGGTATCTTCATGCTTGGGAGATAGATCCAGTTATAAGGGTAAATGTGCCAGCTTGCGCACGTTTGGCTCTCAGTACTCTCTTCTCAACACGTTATTGCATCTTAAATTCTGTCTTCAGTACTTCATGTGTCTGGAATGAGTGAATCCTGGGAAGAAGACAGAGCAGAGGGAAAACAGATATGCTATTTCTTGCCTTTCAGGTCCCGTGTGAGCAATTAGTTACAGAGCAGCCTTAATAAAGGATGCCGATATCCATGTATAGTCCCCCTTACCGAAACAAACTTTCTCCAGAATATACATACACTTTTTAAATTCAGAAATAATTTCAACATATTGAAATGTTAATTTTAAATGCATTGCCCTAGTATATAGTAGAACAAAGGGTAAGGCGTGGGAAAAGGGAGAGAAGAATTATAGTATAAAACAAGGCTAGCACCTGGGAAAAAAGTGTATGACAGAGACCGACAGCTCTCCTCAAGACTTTTCCGTTTTCCTGTTGGTTTGGAAGGTGCTCTCCCCCATGGAATAGTTGCCTTGGCCACAGCAAGGGGGGGGCTGCTGCCCAAGCTCAGCACTCTCATAATCTATGCAAAATAGCTAAATCCCAGTCTCAGAGGGGGACTAGCAATTTTTAAGCAGAGCTAGATTTAGCATTTTCAAGTCTTCCGATCATTTCTCTTTTCTCTCTGACAGAGCCATGGTCACACCCTTGTGCAGAAAGTGTTACTTAAGGTTTAGGGAGGGACCAGTAAACTGATGTTTGTAGATGAATCTCAACTGATTTATTTTAAATTTAGAGAGGTGCATGTGAGAAGAAGAAAGATATTTAGATTCCTGTGACCGATACCCAGCTGCTACCATCTTTGGTGGTTAGTTTATTTATGTTTTCAAGGTTGCCTGTGGAAAAAAAAATAAAAATAGAGACAGAAACTTGATTTTGAAATGACACACCTCCAAAACTGGTGGTGTTTAGGATGCCTGTCACTGAAAGGTAGCACTTGAAATAAATTGCAAGTGCAATGCATATCAGGATAAACCTCAGAATTTTCCCAGATATCCTGAAAAGGCTGGAAAAAGAGATGGGTGCCTGGGGCCCTGCTTAGGCATCTGTTTGCCATATGTTTTCACTAAGGAAATGAAATAAAATGTTAGAAAATCTGCAAGAGGTAAAATGTACGAGGCACCAAACTAAAAATAGCAAGACTTACATGGAGACTGGACAGCTGGGTCTCCATGGGCTCAAAATGGAGTATAGTTAATGCAATTTTTACCAAGTGCTTCTGAAGCACAGCGGTACTGGTCCTCACAGAAGCCATATCTGGTCCGTGGATCCCCACCAGCCCAGCATATGGACGAAGACTAGATTGCCCACAGGCAGATACAGGATAGACTAGAAACATCGACAAGTTAAAAGTTACACGCGCATGAGGGGCAGGTGTCAGACATGAAGGGAAACATGTCATGACACCAGGTGCAGATTATCATGAGATAACCCTAGGAAACAAAAATCAGTGTGTACTAACTGATACAGACCACTGGCAGTGAAATAAAGAGAAAAGCTGCGTGCTCAACTAGATGGGGAACCGCTGGAAAGATGAAGTAGCACAAGGGAAAAGTCACTGAAAAGAGACCCATGTGGAAATTATGGGAACAAAATAAAAGAAAACAAGTGGGAAACATTGCAGAAATCAGAACATAAATATGTAGAGTAAACTGCATAACTGTATATAAAAGCTGTACATGAAGCCTGTTAAACCTATTGAAAGCTAACATATGTATGTCCTTCAGAAAACTAGCAATCCATAATATTTTATTATTACTGTGGCTATTGATGTTACTGCTCCGCTCTAGATTTTGAGCTGATGAAATTGGAGTAGCTCTATCAAAACTAATGGAGACAAGAGTTTGCCCCAGAAAGAGGATGGAGTGTTGCCTGCTTGCATGGAACCTTTATCAAGATGGTGTGTAAAGAGATACCTCTGCTGGTGCCTGAAAATGACAGTAACTGGTTGGGTCAGCGATGCAGTATCAGGATGGATGTTAGTAGGACTGGATGAATTATTCATTGTAAATAGATTGTAGGATAATTTTAGCTTTTTTTGTTGTTGCCTACAAATCATTCATAAACTGATCTTGATTCCTCCCGATAGACTGATTTTCAAAGGAAAATATTGTCTATATCTGTGAGCTGTTAACTTTGACTGTGGCTTGTGAAGTATAATTGGTTACTTCAATTGCGTTGCAGTTTTTCTACTCCATGGTTGATTATTGGAGTTTGGATACAGAATTAGAGCATGATTGCTAGTGATTAGTGAACAGAACATACTCTTAATTGTGCATGAATAGTCATGTTTGTATCTGAGAATCAGCTGAAACCAGACATTCCCAATGCATTTATGCCAATAAAAATCAGAGATAAGGAATAAAAAGGAGCATGAAGTTGGCAAGGAAAGATACATTCAGAATTTGAATACAATTTCATAAACTTTATTTTTGCACCATTTATCGTGTTCTAAATTTTGGGTTGTCATCGATGCATTTAGGAGCTCAGGAGTGCACTTCCTAGATCAGACTTATATTTGCAGATTGATCTACAAAGTTGTCAGGAAAATATATCTCCTTCATTCAGAGCCAGAAAAAAAACCTGTCAGGCAACACAGTCTGACCTTGTGCGTAAAGATCGTGAAAGCTCGTCCCTAAACTGAGCCCCACAACTTCAGACACACATTTCTGACTGCCAGGACGAAGTGGTTAGGTTCCACCAAGGCTTGCATCCCCTGCTGTTGTTGGGACGTAATTAGCTACACTAGTTTCAGCTTAATTTATGGTGATCCATATGTGCTTCTCTGAGTCCCTGCTCTGAAGTGAGTTTTCAGTATTGTAAGACTGTATTTCTTACTCCTCAGTGTATGATGTCCTCACATCTCTGTACAATTTTTTAATATGCTTTTTTAATCGGGCAATTCAGATCACTCCCTACAAATTATCTGTTCTCCTTGTTTACCATCCCACTTGTTTTGCCTGTGCAAATTTAATCAGTGGAAACTGTGTAGCATTGACAAAATCATTCACTAATAGACTGATAGGAACCAATTCCCAAGTTATATCCTTCTAGTTCCATATAACATGATGTTCAAAATCCATGGTCAAATTGTTTGAAGACACAGGCCTATGAATGTACTGTATGAACACAGTTATCTTTGTGAACCAGAGAAATAGCTGTGAACAAAAAGAAAATTGAAGAAGATAAAATAAAGAAGGTTTGTTTTACAAGACCTACATTCCATGAAATCATATTGATTATTATTAATTGCACCTTAAGCATTTAACTCTATGTTGGCGGGCTCCTAAATGAAACTTCTCGTTACGTGTCCAGGTTCTGCGTCTGACTAACAGATCTATGTTTTCCTGGATCATCTCTTGACTCTTTTTTAATATTTGGAATACGCTGGCAATTCAAAGATCTTTGAGATTTTTCCTATTTTCCGTACTGCTTGTTTCCCTCTAGGCTGCTTGATTTGTACGTGTGTAATTGCAGCTGACTCTGCATCATATTTTTCTTCATTCTGGATGCCAGGTTTTCTGTTCTATCTACAACATTTTATTGTGCAGATTTATCCTCCTGCTTCCTTCTGAAATCAGAAGAGAAATAGTGACGAACACATCTGTCTTTTCTGAGCCTTTGTTCAAAATTATAATACCAGTTTCTAGCAATGGACCAATATTTGGTGCAGAAATTTTTTTACTCTAATGTGTTTCTCATATGTTCCTTCTAACTATGTTGCCCATTGATCTTTTCTTATATAGCTGTTTTCAGCAGAGTACATTTTTTTAAATTTGTGGTTTACTGCTATTACACTTTTTTGCATTCTCTATATTTTGACTGCTAATGTTTCACTAGCATTTCTGCATGTTCTATATTTCACAAATTCTTTCTTCCCCAGCATGAATTCTTTTCTACTTGCAAATTTGTGGCACTTTTTTTTTTTTTGATACCCACTAGAATGTTCTTGAACTATTTCCAGTTCTTATTAATATTTCCCACATTAAATTGATGTTCCTAGCTTGTTAAAGTAACAGGTTTTTTTAAGCTTGGACAAATTGTCCCTTTCTGTTTCTAACTGGTATTGCATTCAATGTGCATGAAGGAAATGTGAGAGGGTCGTGATTACTGGTAGCCAAATACAGCAGGTCTTTACCATCTGAATGAGGTCCAGTAACTAATGTGTCTACACTGGCTGCAAGATGCTCTGTGTTTAAAAAATATTATTTATTGTTTCTAGAAATGCTACTAAAATGATGTGACATCCTCTATAGCAGTGGTCTCCAGAGTGGGGTGCATGCACCCCAGGGGGTCTGCAGGATGATCCATTGGGGCGCAGGAAGAAAATACAGAACTTCATTAGTGCAGGTATATAGTTTATAAATAAATAAATAAATAAATAAACATATATTGGGGGTGCATACTCAAAAATTTTTTCCTGATAGGGGTGCATGATCAAAAAGGTTTGGAGACCACTGCTCGATGAGATGCCTGGTAAGTATATTCTTAGGCTCTGGTGATCCTAAAGGCAAGATCAATCCACACAGCATGTTTCTAGTTTGTCCTGGCCATTGTCAGGATGCTGGGCTAGATGGACCCTCACTTGGAACTAGCATGTGAGTCTTTATGTAGTCTTAATCCATAAAATTAAAACCTTTTGTGATTGTGAACTGTCTGCAGCTTTCTAACAATGTATCATTTTTGATTTAATTTTTTTTTCTCCCTCTTCTATCCTCACCGAATTACAGTCTTTTAAATGGTCCAGTCATATGAATCGCTCTTGTAATAGTGAGTATTGAAAACAAAATCTCTTAGATGATCTGTTTTCTTTTTTTTTACCACCTACTCTGATTGTAATCACTATACAGACAGTTACAGTAACATCCTTTGCTTTATATGTTGTGCCATGCAGGTTAACGAGGCTGGTTTGGACTCCACTGACTGGATGGTGACAGCTCGTCACAGCAGGAGGGAGCTGCAATTTGAGATTCAAAGCAGTAGTCCGCTTCCAAAAGCGTTCCTATGGTTTAGAAATTTCTAAGTTTAAAAACAATATTGGACTAATAACTAGGCTGTTATTTTAGGGCAGCCTGTTAGAAATTCCGCCCTTTGCAGCCTCATGTGTCTCTCTTTAAGTGCAGAACATACATACAGTAATTTTTGGAGGATTTACTTTTTAGACCATCTTAATGTGCATCCTAGCCCTATGAACCTGATGAGTTTTGCACTCCTGGCTGAGTCTGATCGAAGCTGACATCTGTGGGCTTCTGTGAGGGCTGTGGGAAGAATATACTAAATATGTCAGGTTAGAGTCTCCCCAAGCAATTTGACAATTGTTAGTCTGAAAGCACCGTTTTGGAAAAGTATGCTGACTCATGTCATAAGAGAGGAAGGATTTATTTTTTAAAGCAATAGGCTAGTATGGTGGGATCTGGATTCAATTCTTGACTTTTCCAAAGTTCCCATGTGACAGAGCAAATCGCTAAATACCTCTGTCCATAAAAGTTCTAGCCATAAACAACTACAGCACTTTTTTTCCTCTGTCTTGCTTCATTAATTTTAAATGTCTTCAGAGCAAGGGGTGTCTGGGGGTGTCTCCAATTATGTATGTGAAGAGGACTTGGCAAAATAGGCCCCTTATGTCATCTGGGAATTCTGCAGATTACTGCCATATACAAAGAGTATATGGCAGTAACGTTCAAAAGAGTGCCCATGGCTCTTCTTGCTCCTGTTTGGAGTTACGGGTATGCAGCAGATCTAAAAATTAGGCCAAAGTATCCTGACAGCAAATGGGAAAGTAAGTGCATATTAATAGCATCGCAGACTGGTAAGGAAAGGGCAGAAATCACAGAACCACAGAATGGTTTGAGTTGGAAGGAACCTTTAAAGATCAGCTAGTCCGACCCCTCTGCCATGGGCAGGGACATCTTTCAGTAGATCGGGTTGCTCAAAACCCCAGCCAACCTGGCCTTGAACACCTCCAGGGATGGGGCATCCACAACTTGTCTGGGCAACCTGTTCCAGTGTCTCACCACCCTCATCATAAAGAGTTTCTTATGTCCAATCTAAACCTACCCTCTTGCAGTTGAAAACCAATGCCCCTTGTCCTGTCGGTACAGGCCTTAGTAAAAAGTCTCTCTGTGTCTTTCTTCTAAGCCCCCTTTATATACTGAAAGGCCGCAATAAGGTCTCCCCAGAGCCTTCTCTGGGCTGAACAACCCCAACTCTCTCCGCTTTTCTTCACAGGAGAGGTGCTCCAGCCCTCTGATCATTTTTGTGGCCCTCCTCTGGACCCGGTCCAACAGGCCCATGTCTTTCTCATACCGGGGACCCCAGAGCTGGATGCAGTACTCCAGGTGGGGTCTCACAGGAGCAGAGACAGGACCCCACCTGGGAAAACCAGGTTAGTGTTAACCCAGATGAGTTTCTTGCTCTGTTTCTTCTCCCATCCACACGATCCCTGCCACTGGCCCAAGGAAGGGAAGGCACCACAGAGGGAAGAAACAGGCGGGCATGGCGTGACTGCTGCTGACAGAAGTCCTGCCTTAGTCACGTCTGCGAAGCTGCAGCCTAAACGACGTGGCAGCCGAGAGTGAACCAGGCCTTGTGTCTTACTTGAGTTGCAAGAATAACGTACTATGGAAAAGTGGAAAATGGAAATGCCAAATAGCATTTCCCACCGTATTTACTAGACTTCCATGATTGTTTCTGCCCCTGAGAGGCCAGCAGCATGATTCTGCAGCCTTTTCATGTTGCGTTAACAACTCCATCTCATGGGAAGAGAGGCTGCTTTGGAGGCATGGAGTAAAACAAGCTTTTTTACAAAAACCTCATGTTTTGTAAGAGAATTTGAAGATTTCAGTTAAATTCATGACGTCTATTTTTTTAGTTTCTCGGGTTCAGCCATCCTTGATAACTTACCTTGAAAAGTCTTTTACTGGAAGCTATCAGTTAGGTCTAAAGTGGATGTAATTCTGTGTCTGAGTGTGTGATGGATCCTGATTCTTTTTCCAAAAGACTGAACTGTGTCAGCTTGCCCAGTCGATGGAAATACTTTCCATTGCGCTTCCCTCAAGAGATCAGTTTAAAACAGAGCATCGGTACTTCTGTAAAATTTGAACCCAGAGCCCTCCAGCTTCAGCATTTTATTTTCATGACTTAAATTTGTTCCCTGACTCCTTAATTTCAAAGGGGCAGCAATCCACCGGGCTTTCCTTTAGAAATCATATGAAAAGCAGATGTCCATGCTGAATATTACACAGCTCTGTACAGCAGGCAGGAAACTTCATGTAATAAAATTATTCAGTGTGGAAATTCTTGACTGTGGCCCAGTTCACAAAGCTTATGAAGAGCCCTGCCATGAGTTTGATTATGCCTTTTGCAATTAAGGGTAGGGGGAACAAAGTTAAGTCATGAAAATAAAGTCCCAAAGGCTGGAGGGCTCTGGGTTCAAATTTCTCAAAAGCATTAGGACTAGGTTTTAAAATTGATCTTTGCAGTGAACTGCAGCAGGAGGTGTCATCAAAAACTGGGCAAGCTGGCACAGTTCAGGATAACCGTAATACACGATTAGTATAAAATCATAGAATCACAGAATGGTTTGGGTTGGAAGGGACTTTTGAAGATCGTCTCATCCAACCCCCCTGCCATGGGAAGAGACACCTTCCAGTAGATCAGGTTGCTCAAAGCCCCATCCAACCTGGCCTTGAACACTTGCAGGGATGGGGCATCCACAACTTCTCTGAGCAACCTGTTCCTGTGCCTCACCACCCTCACAGTAAAGAATTTATTCCAAATGTCTAATCTAAATTTACCCGCTTTCAGTTGAAAACCATTATGCCTCGCCCTATCACTATACACCCTGATAAAAAGTTCCTCCCCATCTTTCCTGTAGGCCCCCTTAAAGTACTGGAAGGCCACAATAAGGTCTCCCCAGAGCATTCTCTTCTCCAGACTAAACAACCCCAACTCTCTCAGCCTGACCTCATAGGAGAGGTGCTCCAGCCCCCTGATCATCTTCATGGCCCTCCTCTGGACCCGCTCCAGCAGGTCCATGTCCTTCTTGTGTTGGGGGCTCCAGAGCTGGACGCAGGACTCCAGGTGGGGTCTCACCAGAGCGGAGTAGAGGGGCAGAATCACCTCCCTCGACCTGCTGGCCACGCTGCTTTTGATGCAGCCCAGGATACAATTGGCTTTCTGGGCTGTGAGTGCACATTGCTGGCTCATATTCAGTTTTTAATTCACCAATACTGCCAAGTCCTTCTCCACAGGGCTGCTCCCAATTGACTCACTGCCCAGCCTGTATTCATGTTTGGGATTGCCCTGACCCAGGTGCAAGACCTTGCACTTGGCCTTGTTGAACTTCATGAGGTTCACATGGGCCCACCTCTCCGTATTATTACATAGTAAATTAAATGTCTATAAGTGTTCTTGATACGCTTGAATTAAAATATTTTACATGATCTTTGGACGTTCACAGAATTTAAGCTTCCGTGAACAGAAGGCTTGTACTCTGCCTTCAGCAAGATTTAGCATCTACCTTTAAAAGTAGCTTGCCTGTGAAGATGCAGCTAAGCCTCTGTACCTTTCTTTCTACTTTTGCACATGCTGACATAGAAACCAGCTGGTTGTACTGAAACTTGGATTAATTTGAAGTGTAAGAAATGGAGCTTAACACACATGCAGGTAGGGACTGCAGTTACTTCTTAACTGAGTGTGTGCGGAGGTGTAAGAAAGGTCGCCGTAAATCAGAGAAGGTATTAACTGAATCCTGAGGACATGGGGGAAAAAGCTGTATACATACTGAAGAAGTCAATCGTTCAAGTAAGGTATAATGCGAAATGGATAAAAGAGGGAAAATTATATGGGACCATACTGAAAACATTCCAAGTTGCCAACCCTAATTAGTGTTTGTGAAATCCCTGACTGTTGCCATGACAATAAATGTGATACTACAAATGCAGCATTCTGACTTCTTCACAGGATCAAGCGAAGTTGGAAGGGAGCAAATCCCTGTGTAAACATCAATATCGTCAATTAATTAGGAAACACAGCAAGATAAATAATAAGACCTCATGAAAGGTAAATTAATTTCTGTTTTCTGTCTGCTATGTTTGAAAGTTTCCCCAGTATCAAACCATCTCTGTAATTCACTTTCATTCTATAGCAGTGCTTAATCACAGACCACAGTGGAAGTTATTGTGGAGGGAGTTTTTTTAATACATTACTTAGCAGGTTAAAGACTTTGGGTTATTTGAGATATTCTGGCTACTTAAACACATTTCTTTCTTTAAATGTTTTTTATTTGTTTATTTGAGATAAAATTCCACCTAAACAAGCCCAGAGTTCTCTATTCTTTTAAGAAAAAATGATAAACAATCTAAAATGGAGCAGGTCATCTTGAGTGCCATCACGCGGCACGTACAGGACAACCAGGTGATCAGGCCCAGTCAGCATGGGTTTATGAAGGGCAGGTCCTGCTTGACTAATCTGATCTCCTTCTATGACAAGGTGACCCACTTAGTGGGTGAGGGAAAGGCTGTGGATGTTGTCTACCTCGACTTTAGTAAAGCCTTTGACACCATTTCCCACAGCATTCTCCTGCAGAAACTGGCTGCTCATGGCTTGGACGGGCATACTCTTTGATGGGTAAAAAACTGGCTGGATGGCCGGGCCCAAAGAGTTGCGGTGAATGGAGTTAAATCCAGTTGGCGGCCAGTCACAAGTGGTGTTCCCCAGGGCTCAGTATTGGGGCCAGTTCTCTTTAATATCTTTATCAGTGATCTGGACGAGGGGATCGAGTGCACCCTCAGGAAGTTTGCAGGCGACACCAAGTTTGGAGGGAGTGTTGATCTGCTGGAGGGAGGGAAGGTGCTACAGAGGGATCTGGACAGGCTGGATCGATGGGCCAAGGCCAATTGTATGAGGTTCAACAAGGCCAAGTGCCGGGTCCTGCACTTGGGACACAACAACCCCAGGCAACGCTGCAGGCTTGGGGGGGAGTGGCTGGAAAGCTGCCCGGCGGAAAAGGACCTGGGGGTGTTGGTTGACGGCCGGCTGAATATGAGCCAGCAGTGTGCCCAGGTGGCCAAGAAGGCCAATGGCATCCTGGCCTGTATCAGAAATAGTGTGGCCAGCAGGAGTAGGGAAGGGATTGTCCCCCTGTACTCGGCCCTGGTGAGGCTGCACCTCAAGTACTGTGTTCAGTTTTGGGCCCCTCCCTACAAGAAAGACATTGAGGTGCTGGAGCGTGTCCAAAGACGGGCAACGAAGCTGATGAAGGGTCTAGAGCACAAGTCCTATGAGGAGCGGCTGAGGGACCTGGGGATGTTTAGCCTGGAGAAAAGGAGGCTGAGGGGAGACCTTACTGCTCTCTATGACTACCTGAAAGGAGGTTGTGGCGAGGTGGGTGTTGGTCCCTTCTCCTAAGTGACAAGCGATAGGACAAGAGGAAATGGCCTCAAATTACGCCAGGGGAGGTTTAGGTTGGATATTAGGAAAAATTTCTTCACCGAAAGGGTTGTCAAGCACTGGAACAGGCTGCCCGGGGAAGTGGTTGAATCACCATCTCTGGAGGTATTTACAAGACGTGTAGATGCAGTGCTTAGGGACATGGTTTAGTGGGACTTCACAGTGCTAGGTTAACAGTTGGACTTGATGATCTTAAAGATCTTTTCCAACCTAAATGATTCTATGATTCTATGAAGACATTAAACAATGGCAAAAATTGGCATTATTTTTTCCCATGGTCTTGCTTCTTGCATGATTTCAGAATCTTGTACTTGACATTGAAGTAGTTCCATTATACACACATAAGTGTCTTTAGATATACGTAATATCTAATTACAGCTGGAATCCCACCCTTCTCTTTAAAGAAAATCCCTGCTTCTGTGAGTTTAGGTCAGAATCTTGATCTTGTCCGGCTTTCACAGCCATATCACAACTTCATGTATTCAAACTTCTTCTGTAACCAAATACAGCCAGAACATTCCATATTATGAATATAAAAGTAAAGGTGTTTAATGTTAAAAAAAGAAAACAGAAGAAAAATTGCTAAAAGTGTTTCCATCTGGTAAACAAGTTTCTTTTTTCTTTTATTTGACAAATCACTGTATTGGTAATTCTCACAAATGTAGGTCTGGAATACAGTTCTCAAATATGTCATCTGCTGCTATGAATTTGATTAATTGACTCCCCATTTCTTCAATTACTGTATCAATAGTTTGGCATTTTTAAAAGTTAATTTTTTTATCCATTAATAATTATTATTTAATCCATATCTTGCAATATTCCTAATGGTCCGTTTCATTAATTTAATAAAGAACAGCTAAATATCTCTTTTCTAAATACTATCTAGTTTGTATCACAGCTTAGTTCCAAACGTGTGATTGACCAGGATTTTGAATAGTCTCATGGATGACTTATATATGCAGGGTAAACAGGATCAGTTTGAATACATGGGTTATTTCGAATTTTTCAATGCTTTTACCGTGTTTGCATAAAATTTGATACAGTGGCAGCATAAATTGCCCAGGGAAAGAAAAGGAAAACAAAATAAGAGCATTCACTGGACACGAGCTCAGTATACAAAAGTTTTTATTCCTAACTCTGTGACTGAAATACTATGTGCCCCTGGGTATGACACTCTGCTCCTTTTTTCCTGTGTTGCTCCTCTTTTTTTTTTTTTTTCTTTTGTCTGTTTGGACTGGAGCTTCTCCTGGGTGAGGACTGGAGGTACTAATTAGGGTAGCTAACAAAATGGGGTCCTGATCTCTGTTGTGGCCTCTAGGTGTTGCTATAATACAAATAATTAATCAAAAGACATCTTTCATAGCTTCCATAGAGGGATTTGCCAATTTTTGTCAGAGCCATCCTTAATTTTATACAATTAAACCTCTCTCTCTCGCTCACTCTCCCCTTTATGTGACCTAACTGAAATTTTAGGTTTCTATAGTGGACAAATGCAATGTGAAAAGTAAAGGTAGGAAAGCTGTAGAAAGATATTTGACTCACCTCAATCTAAAGTTGCTTGTTTTGGGGTGCCTTGGTGTCAACCTCCTGTTCAAGGACGGTCTCTACTAGAGGAACCACTATCATATTCCTGACTCAGCCCAAACTTCCAGTGCTGGAGTCAATCACTGTGCATCAAGGACTCTGCCACTGATGTGATTTAGGAGTAGAAGCACGTAAGGCACACGTAAGGATACAAGTGCAGGTGATGTAGATCAGGACACGGTTCTGTTCTCATGTTTACAGACACAACTTACAGCCCCTGAAGTAGTTACAAATTGAGATACTTGTGAGTTTCATGAGGATAAGCTTTGTCTTGTAGGGTGAAAATTCAGACCCTGGTCACAAGATCTGCATATTTTGCCTAACAGGGGACTATTATGCAAAACTCATTGCCATTCTCATCACGGATTTTAAGAGTCGTAGTTTAATTTTTAAAATAAGGTATAGAAAAAAGCCACAAATAATTTGGAAGAGTTTGAGCAACCTTTTGTTTTGTCACATTTCCAAAGAAGGAGCTGCCGATCCTGCAGCCTGCCACAGCGCATCATTTGATGTAACCTCCAGCCGAGCAGTTCCTGCAGAACAGCTCTCGCGGAGGTGTGCCGGAGCCATCGGTACTTGTGGCGATACCCGAACAGTGACAGATGCCTCTCAAAGCTGCCTTTGGAGAAAATGCATTTGTAGCCAAACAGTTTTGTCTAGCGGGGGGTAAGTGATTCCCTCCTGCAAAGCAAAGGCATGGTATGGAAAGGAACTGGATGCACATTCAAAGAAAATGCTGCGGGTGCCTGCTGGAGCGATGTCTTGCCAGGATTTACTGGCACAAAGGGGCAGATGACGGGATCAGAGCTCTGTCCTCTTTCTAGCCAGACATAGGTGCTATGGGACCGTGAGCCCTATAGCCATCCCCTCCCTCCCTTGCGGCCGTCATCATTTGGGAGTTAATTACAATCTCTTCCTGACATGGAGGAGAAGTACAGTGAGGGGCAGGTAGTCTCTCTGCTCTGGTCCGTATTAGTTCAACCTCTGGGAGAGCCGCGGTCCAGCTCTCAATATCTAATTGAGATTGCGTAACCAGATATTGCAGGTTTTATTGTATTTATATAAAAGTTATTTTAATCAAAAGACTAGCCATTAAATTGTCAGTGTTCTTAAGCATGCTTCACCAATTTTTCCACTTTTAAGACTCAAGTAGACAATTTTTTTAATGTTTTATAAATGATAAAAAATTCACATCAGATTTTAACAGAATTAAGCATACTTATTCAACACACATGGGGCCTCTGAAAAAAATGTTATTCAATTTAATAATTTTAATTTACATTGTATATGTACAAGAGCATTTCTTTCAACCCACAGGTTAACACCACAAAAAAAAAAAAAAAAAGAAAAAAAAGAAAGGAAAAAGAAAAAAAGTACTGCGGTCAGCGGAGTGAAGAAACTCTTGAAACACTGTTGTCTGAAATAAAAGCAAGGCACTCTCCCTTAACACCTGATATATTCCTGAATTCTGCCTAGACAAAGGCATGTTCACACTGAGAGAGCTCTAAGAAAAGTAGTAGATTTATTCTGCGGTAACTCTTTCTTTGACCACTGTGACCTGTCACTGGTTGTACTCTGGGATGAATCTGCGTATTGAAGTTGACATGAAGGACAATTCCACAGATGACGGGATTTGGGAGAGTATCACAGTTAAGACTATCTATGGAAGACTGGAGGACACCGGCTACATGAAGTCTCACACGGGGCTCTGGACCTGCTACCTCCCACTCACATCCCACTTAATAAATAAACCTTGCTCAACAAAAAAGCAATTTTACTGTACTATGCTGATTCGCCTGAAAAGTCTTTGTAAGGGCCCACTCGCAAGAAGCGCCTGCAAGCCCTCATCTGGTTGGTGCTCAGCACCTGGCAGGATTTGTCCCTAGATAAAAGTCGTTTCTCAAGGGACCTTGTGTCTTACACAAGGAGACAAAAGTAAACATACTTTTGGGTTTTGTGTCTGTATGTTTTTCTATGCGCACATGTGTGTGAGTGTATATATATACACACGTATATATATATATTTAGTATATACAAAAGCAAATTCAGTCAAAATATATTTGTCTTGCTGGTCAGGCTTGTTACAGCAACCTACAAGAAACATTAGCTTCTCTGATATTTAATTATGCTATTATGTTTGCACATAAGCTTAAAAGTCAATACAAAAAGCAATACTTTTCCAAATATTATCTGCAGGTAAACCGGAAATATTAACTATAGTGATTAGAAGTCTGTTTCCCTATTGACACTACTATAAATCTTGATATAAGAATAATTTTTTCATAAAAGCACATCCAAACATAGTAAGTGATAAAATACCAGATTACTATTTGAAAACCATACAGTGACTCGATATCTGGGTTATCCTTTGCAGCAATTAGGCAATTCATTTGGCATCTGTTTGATTGTATAATTTAATTTCCATATAAACAGCATAGTTTAAAAAAAGACAAAAGCTAGAATGTTTAAAGCTAACAAAAGATACAGTGACATCAGGTTGACATTCAAAAATTTCCTTAGCAAAATGACCAACAAAATTTTGACGTAATACAGTGCATATAAAGTTTTTTAGAACTAAACTTTTTAAATATTATTTGAATTTAGCAAAACATGAGCAAGATTTTAATATCAAAGTGCTAAACAGTACTGCCTTAGAAGTCACTGCAAATAAACTGTAAAATAACTCTGCTTGTGATTTGACAGATATTTTATATACAAATGGTTAATAAAAAGACACGCGCACACACACACACGCACACAAATATAGGTATATACATATATATATACACACATTATATATATGTATATAGTTTTCCAACCGGTGTATCTGAGTCAGTGTGAACACCCCATTTAGTTATCATGTGTAACAGGGCTCCCATGAGCTGGCAGTCATTGCAATAAATACAGGCAAAGCCATTACAATATACCATGCATACGAACATTTATACAAATAAAGACACTATGCAACAAATTATTTCATATTAATATGGCATCAACAGTATAAACATACAAAAAGGAGTACGAACACGGAATGTTTCAACGCAGCCCACTATATCCTTCCTAGCACTTACATTCATACTATTTTACAAGACTTGCTTGTTCTTGAAAACCATCTTCTGTCTGTTTACTAACTAGTCGCTTATGTTAGAAGTCTAAAACCGAACTATCCCTGATGCTGACCCTGTGTGCTCCAATCGCTACTTCCTCGGATTTCCTTAGCTAAGGAGCAACTGAGCAGCCACAGTCGCTCCCGTGTCTCCCACATACATTTGTCAATAAGTCGCGCTACATGGAATCAAGTTTGGAAAACTCGGTCGGGTAAGTTAGTGCATGTGATTTTCTCACTTGATTTCTTCCGTTTGTTTCCCTAGTAAAATAAATTAGTTAATAAACGAGACTTAGTAAGACAGCACTTTAAAAAATTGCACTTGAACATGGGAGCTAACAGCCATTGTCATTTTGCTATATTTGATTTGTATGAAATGTTCAATTGAATGTACTTTGCTAAAAAAGTGAATTTTTGTTTAGATTGTGCTGATGTATGTGCCCTTGATGCAGGAAGTATGCTAAAGGTATCCTCACAAAACACATACTACCCTGGCAAACAACTATTTGCTGTTCTTGTTTTCAAACACAGCTTCTACAATTTTGTTCCTCATGTACCATGAGGTGTTGTTAAACAACAGATTTAAAACAGTCATGGTTAACCTTTTACTGCTGCTGGGATAGCATTGTCCAAAAGTGCCATATTAGCCATTTAAAAAACCCAAATCACACAAAAGAAAACAAAGAACACAACCCCAAACCAGGAAGCCGCTAAGTTTCAGGCCTCAGGTTGTAAGGACAAAGCGCCAGAAAAGACCTCATTTTAGACTCGGAGCTGCTTTTCTGTTAAGTGAGGGCAGAAATGTTAGCTGTAAGTCACGATCCGTTTGCCTGCTCTGGTGGGCGTTTGCCTTTCAGGAGGGTGGTTTGACTCAGAAGGGTAAGGTGTCCAGAAACAGCCTGTCGATAATGGAAGGGGCTGGCACCAAATCTTCCAGTTTCAGGTAAAAGATGCGCTGCAGTCCCAGTGTGCAGAGAGAACGCAAGTCAGCCAGAACACCCAGTACCTTCGGCTCTGCAGACTCAAGCGGTTGTCCTTTGTTTTGGCAACTGAAAGTTAAGTGATCTTTCAAACTGCTTGTGATCTTGTTGCATAGCTCTTCCACTTTCTTTGGTTCTTTTAATCCATGTCGTTCTGCAAAGCGAGAGACAAAAACCACATCAGCATCCCTACCGCAAATGGAGAGAACTCGTTTCTTCGGTGTAACCCAAAGCCGTACTCTGGTACTCAAAGCAAAAAATGCTTTGCAAGTATAAAAGATTTCTCAGAACAGTTGGGGTTATACGATGTCAGTTAACCTTTCCGCCACACAAAATAAGAGATGGCAAGTGCCCTTTTCTCTTGAGCTGCTAAAATAGGCGGCAGAGATGCTCAATTACGATTGAAATTCTAGTACAAGGAGTCGAAGCATCCGCCGTATCTCACATAATTTTCATGATATGAGACAGAACTAATTGGGTGATTTTCCAGCAAAACTATCACAGGAGGTGTTTTGGAGATTTCCGTGCTTCCCCACCAGTTGTGAATGCTCAATAACTATGGCAACCATTATTTATTCAGTGAATTCAAGTGGCGATCGATATCCTTAGCCAGCTCCATCAGCGCCGGGCCTAGAATTCCACCAGGAATTTGCAGACACTCTTATAAGAAACTAAAGGCACCTTACCACCCTTTGTTATTTTGATCAGCTGCTGCTTTTTAGTTTATTCATCTTTAAAAGGTCTAAGATAAAAGAAGCCTGGAAGTTAACTATTTCACTTCGAGTGAGCAATGCCTGAAGTGAGAAGGCAGCTGCGTTAACCATCACCAAAACCTCAGCATTCCTAAAAGGAAAGGGAGCCGGGGTTTGTCCCCCTTCGAATAGCCTTTTAAAATGCTACAACCATGTTAAATGCATCCACAGTTCTTTAAGCAGAAGTAGTATGAATCAGATTTGTGATTCATTAAAAACAGGTTCTTTACTGGTACACGGGGAAAGATAATTTTGTGCTGTTTGCTATCGAGATTTAGTGGATAAATTCATATAACATTTCAGAACAAGTAATTTTGTGATGTTTTGATTTGCCTTCGACTTTGAAATTCACAGGTAAGTAAGAACTTGCTTAATAGCAAAGTCATAATCATTTACACATGAAATAGAATAATACCGGATAGGGCAGTCTAAGAAAATGCAGGTTAAATTAATTTTAACCAACTAGACATACAAAAACAGCGACAGCAGCGGACAAGGAGTAATTCTGGCAGTTCTCGTGTTTGATGCCTTTGAAGTCGTCTGCCTTCCCTGGCCCTCTCCCCGCCCCTGGCAGGCACGGGCCATATTGTGCCCATTGCCCCCAAGTCTCGTTCCTCTACTCCAGGAGGAGCGGGCAATAGATACTTTCTCTGTCCGTCTCCTAACGAACAGTGAAAAGAGTACAATTTTCTTTACTTCCAGAAGCAGGCGTGATGTCTGCGCAAGGCGCAGTGGTGCCTGGCCCAGGCATGTGTATACAGACTCCTCGCTGCCTCCCCTTACCGCCTGTTTTGGCTAGATGTTCTTGACAAACCAATAAAACAGATGGGATTCAATGAAGGCAGTCAGAAATGTAGAAGTCTGATTTTCCACTGATATTCACCCATTTTACACTTTTTTCAACTTTATTTACTCAGGCAGGGCTAGCTCCTCAAGAACACTAGTTTGGGATCAGAATCAGAGACGTGCAGACGTGTACATCTCTGGCCAGAAGCTACTGTGCTCTGTCATTTAAGTACCATCAATCATCTGCCCTGTTGCTTCAGAGCAACACTCATCCAAGCAGTAACATCTGCTTCAGACATCTTTTTCACCTTGCAGGAATTAAAAACCCTAGGTATTCTAAAAGTGCCTTGTTTACATTAAAACACGAGGAGTCAATGAATATTTAAAGCCTTTCCAGTAAATGGTGTATAGTGTAATTATGTAAGCCTTAACTATACAGGTCACTGAGAGTATATACTTAGGCAGATTCGGCCATTAAAAATCTCGGTGGATAAATATTTTACACAGAGTTGAAAAGCTGTAGGGTGTTTTTTTTTTTTTACCACTAACCTACTGAGAGAATCTGCAGGACATTAAATTAATCTTGCAGTCTTTGAAGAGTTCTCATCTTTTAATCTGTTTTGAGGTTGTTTCCTGGCTGTGTAAGTGAAGATATCTTTATAGATCTAGGGAGCTGAAATATTAGAATGGATCTAAAACCTGACTCCAAATTAGCAGAGCACATTTTTAAAGCAATGCCTCAGTAGGTGTGTACCTTGCTGCAGAGTATGGAAAATTATCGCTGGCTCTGGAGTACACAGCAATGTTGTTAACATTTCCAGCCAGAACTAAACAGTCTTTGTCTCACACTGACAAGTTCAGAAGGTTTCATGAACAAATCGTGTCTCTGGTGGCTAGCCACGAAACATACTGATGCAAAATACAACATGCGCAAAGATTATACTATTAGTAGCTTTCTTTAAATAACAAAATCATGGAAATTCGGAATTAAGAGAGATTCTATCCTTAAGCCGCTCTCTGGTGCTACAATATTAAAGCAGTCTCTGATAAACCAGGCTGTCCTCTCCTGCATGAATTGCCGTGCGATGGCCTTTGCTACTTTCAAATCTCTACAAAGGTAATTCCTCATGACTGGAACTGCCTCACTGGAAGAGGCGGGTTTCAGTCTCCAATCCCTAAGGCATCCCTTGTGGACTCATAGAAAGTCAAAGCCATCTGTGTAGAAGCCCTTCCGCTAGTAAAGGGCACTGTGTGCACTGACACCGCCATCGCCGTCTCCGGTGTTAGTATCCAAGTAGTTTCTGGGGAATGTACTAGTGCAAGGAACAGCTCCTCTCTTCAGTAGACTTGAAGACTCTTGGGTCTAATTTAATCAAAGATTTACATTTAATAGGGGTCAAATAGCAGGAAACACATTTTCTTGCCTTTTCCACGTGACCAGTCTCATTTGGACAAAAAAAGACCCACAGTCTTTCTTACTTAACCTAAAGGAAGCACGAGGCACCTGTGGTAAGCGTGTGCACTGGCGCTGAAACCGATGGCCTCTAATCATTCGCCGTCTTCCACAGGATGTTCTTATCCACACGGGAATGATAAGGCCAAGATTTATCCCAAGAAGGACAGCTAGTCAAAACCAATAGATTTTCTCTAACTGATTGAGGAGGTGTGTAAATATTATTGTATTCAGACTTTCTTATAATGACAATTAAAAAGGCACTGGGTAAAGTGAATATAGGATTTCTCTGCCTTGTGTTTTAGGATACCATTGATTTTCGCAAGAAAAATGGTGATTTATGGCTAAGATGCTCTCCATAAGCCTGTCAAAATGATTCATCGGAAGTCTTGCCTCTAAAGCTCTGCAAACTTAGCAGCTCATCCTGGCAAACTGAACGCAGCAATTTTTTTACACCTTTCTCCTTTTCCCAGGAATCTCAATGCGATTCTGTGCTATAATTACACCGATCAGCAAAAACTTGACAGGAAGAAAGTAAAAGAGCAGGAAAGCCCATCGCCAGCCGTGCGATTCCTTCTTTCCCTGATCTCGGACACGGAGTAGAATATGCCAGGGCCAGGCAGACCGAGTGCTACCTGTGTGAGAAACACCTCGCAAAGAGCGCAAGTATTTCAACGACTTCCAGTACCTCAGAGACCCTTGGGCTCTGCGCTCTGTGTCAGGGTGGGTCAGTGTTAGCCTTAATTCCTTCTGAGGTGGCAGAAACAGTCCGACCAGAAATGCAACGGGTTTACGGTGCAGACTTAAAATACACCTCGTGATTGTCTCGGTTTCAATATAGTTATCCGATTTTCTCTTCCCCCTTCACAATCCTCTTCCCCTTCTATAACTCAAATGAATGTGAGGCTTGGTTGCCTACAGCTTTCCGGTTGTCTCGTGCACGCTCTGTTTGTTACACAGCAAGACTGCAACTCGGCAGATCCAAGAGTCTCCTTTCCTGTTGCGGTCTGGTCCATATTCATCCTGCCTAACTCTCAGGCACTTCACAAGGGTGCCCAAGCTAGGAGCGCAGACTTCTCGAGCTCCTCCTACCATCAGCGGAAGGATGGGCATTTTCAGAAGATGATTCAGGTTTTAAGTGGAAGAAACATCTTCTGGAGGTGCCCTGTATTCTCCATCAGCTGTGCAAGGTACCTAAAGTCAGATGAGCCGAATGACCACACAGGACATCACCGTTTGCTCCCTCCTTTAAGAAAACCACCGCGTAACACGCAGACTGAACGTCGCTGTAGGAGGAGAGAGTTCTTGCCTCAGTAAAAGGGTGGGAGGGGAGAAGGAGGAGTGAGTACTTCACTTTGATGCTGACAGTGTTTCCCTCAGCAAAGTGGCGGGAGGAAGGCAGACAATGCAATCTGGAGGTTGTGGGGTTTTTTTTTTTATAACTGGCTCTCCTACACTCCTCCAGTCTGCCACCTGCTCGTATGTAGACCCAGCACACGAAGCACCCACTCCAGAGGATCCTGGCAACAGGACTGAAGGATATCTGCTGCTGAAGAGTAGGTGAGCCTCCCTTCCATAGGGAAGTTGAACAAAGTCATGTTCAGAAGGGAACCGCAGCAGCCAGATCCTTTTTAGCTAGACCGGACTCCTTACTATTTCTTGGTATGACTGATGGTGCTAAAAATTGTGTTTGTAAACTGGAACAGAAAGCCCAACAGCAGGAAGACAAACACAAACTCATAATTAATTGAAACCTCACAATATTCTTCAATGTTCTGGTGCCAGTCTAACAAAGCATTAAGAGTGTGAATAAGCCCAATATATACAGTGGCTCTGGGCTGGTCTGTAACACACTTAAAATAAAACATATGCCGAAAGAGCTTGGCTGAATGAGGGCTAGAATGCTCTGTACTCAGCAGCATCCCACTGAGAGTGTCAAGTGGGCAAAACAATAATATTTTCATGTGGATAGAGAAAGGAAGAGGCAGCGAGGAAAAGAGAATCAACAAGAGAGAGAGAGAGAAAACGCTAGCAGAGTAGAGCAGGCAGAAATCTGAGGCTAAATTAGCGTGTGCCCTTGAGATGATCTGCATTGGAGGCTCAATCTTTATATTTTGACACTGTTAGAAAAACCGTAAAGCAGAGCATTATACATGGTCATTTGGGACGTTAAGGAAGCATTTTCAAGAACAGGCTGAGCTAATATCTGGTCTACTCTGCAAAGCTTCATCGTCAACACCCTCCAGTCCAGCACGGAGTGGTTGTGCAGGAAGACTGGTGATCCATGCAACACACTAAACTGATAGAAATCATCTGTGTGGAGCTAAGGACAGAACTTGTCCCAAGATGACCAGCATTTTCTTTCCATGTTGACACTCTTCTTCAACTCATTAGATCCTACATCCCAACAGAATAAGTGATCCAAAGAAAAAGAACAGGACAGAATTCTTTCTTGCTTTCATGGGGATGTGGGGTGAGTGTCATGTTTTGTTTCCTAACTACTTTCTTCTTTCTGAGCGCCGCTGATGTGCTCTGGAGGAAGTTGTGTCCAGCCCTTCTTAACCAACTGAAGGAAGTAAAAAAAGAGAAGAGAGACAGAGAGAGGAAGATCCTAAAGGAGTACCTTAAACAAAAAAGATGTGCTTTGGCATTGCAGAGTTTTAAGTTAGCTGTTTGCAAGCCACCCACAATAAACCAGATGTCACTCCTTTCATTCTGGGTGCTCTTTCAAGCTGATGTCCTATCTGAAAGGACTTGAGCATTCAGCAGCAATCCGACATGATGCTTTTCCTTCTAGGCAATATACTGCGAATTCCCAGGGAACATAAAATAAACAGAAAAAGCACAAATATATGGACTTTCTAATGGATTATACAATGCAAAATATTACAAAAATCTTTCTCTGTTTATTTCATGTTGTCCATACCTTTAGTTTCACTCAAAGCAAACAGCGAATTAGAGAGTATTGTGATACTCACGAGGTCTCCTGTTGTTCTCTTCAAAATTACTAAATGGAACGAATGGTCATATATGCCTATAACCATGCATCCTATGCTGTGACCTGCAGCTGTGGTTGAGTCAGGACATGGAGCTTTGCAGCTCCAAACACATCAGCCAGGTTAGTTAAAGGGCACTGGAACTACTGGGGCTGTTACTGGGGAGCTGATTTGACATCCCAAAAAGAGAGAACAGCCTTCAGTATCTTGGGACACAGGGAACAGTGGAATGTCTTTTAGCCACCAACACTAATTTTTGCATTTATTCCCTCTTCCTTCAGTGGGAGAGAGATGTTAGTTCTCTCTGTCACCCTTGCAGGACAGAGAGAGAACATACAAAAGAGAGCAGTGACTTCTCTTACTTTTCTCCTTCAGCAATACTGCCAATGACTAGTATACAGGAGGGTTTGTTTTCTAAGAGCACATCTTTGTTTGGGCTATGGAGAGCGTTCATGAAATCAAGAAGAACAAACAGGTCATCATTCCCAGGAGCATTTTTCTTTACCCGGAGAGACAATTCTTGAATTTGATGCTACCTAAGATGCTGTACAGTATTAAACCAAGCTGTGACTATTATACAACACTGGGTTGTTGTCCGTTTCTTTTTTTTGGTTGAACCATCAAGTCATGAAAAGAAGAACTAGAGCAATTTGTGTAATAATGAAGAAGATTTTGCTCAAGCCAGCATTTTGATTTTGCAGTGTTGCTAATAAAAGCAAACAACTTAGATTCACAAAACAGAGCTTTCCTGCTCCTTCCTATCTTGCAGCCCAATGACATGGATATCGATCTGGGACATGGGAGATTCATGGTCAGATTCCCCTCCTGTTGGAATCAGACCAGAGACTGGGCCTTGGGTGTCCCTCTGAGCACCAGCTTGTCCCCAAATCATCATACACAACGGCCGTTCTGCAGCCCGTGAAATACGGCAAATGGCCTCAACACAGAAGTCAGTGATACTCAATAGTCGGATACCCTGTGTTCCTGGAAAAGGTCACTCTCTCTTGCTTTGACTCACAAAAAGGGCTTGAACCAGGGTTTGCTAATTACCTATTGCCTCCAACAGTCCACTACAGGGGAGAAAAGTACCTTCTCCAGAGATAAAGAATGCCACCTAAAACGTCCACCTAAATCTAAGCCAAGCCTCAAAACAATGCTTAAAGATGTTCAACAGATTTCCATTTCCAAAATTTATCTTTATTATTTTTTCTCTTTTGGTGTGACTAGCTGCAAATTAGCACATGTAGGGAGGAGACAAGAAGCCATTTCTCATGGGATGCAATACCAGAGGCAAATCTCAAGGCTTTCCTGAATATAAAATTTCAATATACTATCACTGAGAAAGTCTCTAAAGAACCCTGCCCACTAGCATTTTGTGCTGTAGTGCTCTCTTAGTCATAATTACCTGATTTCCTCTTTCAGGTTTTTTTTTAATATCGTTCATCATTATACGATACCATCCATTTTCAGGTGACCAAATTTCCCTAAGTTAGCTAGCTGCCCTTGGAGACCTGAAACCTGTGACTATAAATCACTAGACACGGGAGCTTTGGTCTAATTTAGATGACATGAAAGCATACTCTGTTCTTAAGAGTAAATCGGCAGAGATATATTGGCCTCATGAAATAAAAGAATTAGCAGAAAACCACATTAATGTTAAGCACCATCTCATACAGGTGAGAAAATCAAGAAAAGCTTGACAAATACAGAAAACCGTAAAGCTTTTCTGGACAGAAATGTTCTCCTTCTAAAGGCAACAGTTACTTCCATTTAGAAACTTTGGGAAGACCAGCACAATATAGCCAACTCCTGAAAGGGTCGTTATCAAGGAAAGAAGAAATGTGGGGCGTTATCACTTAAAAGCTGTTTCTATTAAATATCTCAGGGTGACCTGAGCCAACCACTGGACAACTTAGACTCTTTATGTAAGGGCAAGCAAACAGCGTCTAACTGAACAATTATCATGGGGCACGGGTTTGTAAGGAGAAAAACTTTTCTTCCTACACAACAGCTTTTTCTACATTCACTCCGACAGCTTGCCGGGGATCCTGTTCATCGACCTGCTCCTCTCAGTCCCTAGGAAGATAATCAAGAACAAGCTATCTGTGTCTATCTAAAACAGATATATCTAATGTATAGTAAATAATCTAAATCAATGAGATGTGCTATATATATGCGAGCATATATGCCTGTATGTAAATATATATGGAGAGAGACGGCACCTGTCCTTGATTTACAGATATCTAAATGCACACATATACATATATACATTGTATATGTATATAGGTATGTATATACACACACACATATATGTATTTATAATATATACATGTAAGTATGCATGAACATGTCAATGGATGTTTATGTATAGGATTAAAAAAATAAGTTGGGAATGTTCTTTTCTCACTTTAACATATCACTCATTTTGAAAATTTTTCATACAGAACAAAGCAACTCTGATGAGTTATTCTGGACTTAAGCGTTTTATCAAAGAAACTGGAATCTGGACCTTAATGTACCTTTTCCAACTACAGAAAAAAAAAAAAAAGAAGATAAATTAATTTAAAACCTGAAAATATTTTTCTTAAGAAGCAGAGAGTTAATGCTAGAACATGTATCCACTAACCCTTCACCCAAATGCAGGAAGGAAGCATACCATGCAAACTCTGAAGCCAAAATCCTGGCCCCGCAAATGTCAGCGGGAATTGGCCAGTTTATAGTTTTTCTATTTGCCATTGAGCGTTTTATCTCAGTGTTTCCCAAGCATCATCTCAACCTAGGTAAAATGAAGACTGCAGCTGATATTGTTGAGGCCACCGCCTGTAAACTGGTGGATGCCTGAAATGCAGAAGGAAATCAATATCCATCCCAGCAGAGCTTATAGTATCCCCGGGAAGATCCAGCTCAAGGCACGCCGAAGCCCTGTCTCACACTGATCACACAGTTGCACCTTTATACTACCAGCTTTTCTGCAATGGGCGTGAGGCTCTCCGTAGAGATGACTGCTGCTCTGACTTCTGCTGTACGGCTGTCGGACACCCTTACTCCCAACCCTTCCTGCTTCCCTCAGCCGTGCCTCTTCAATTGCAAGAAGCCCGAGGTATGCAGTGTGTACTGCAAGGGGCTTTGTTGGTTCAGGAATGAGAAAGTTGCACTTTATAAGGTTATGCTCCCTCGTTTTGGACTCACTGGCCAGATTCGGCAGATTCTGCCATTAGTTTCCCGCTGTTCGCCCCAGCAGGCAGAAGGGGTGATACAGTCACATGCGCACCCAAAAGCTTTTGTACAACTGCAGAAGAGGATTTTTTTCTTACTATTCTCCAATTTTCTCTCTCAAAAATGCAGTACACGGAATACCTACAGTAGCCCGGCTACCAAAACCAGCCTGCCTGCCCTCGTGAAGCACTCTTTCTGGTCTAGCTATCTTGCTGAGAGATGCGCTATACTGGCTGTATGGCTGCTCGCTCTCAAGCCACCCTGATACTAGTACTCCTGCACAGATGACCTAGCTCTGGTCATTTCATTAGGCTTTTCTAGGAATTCAGCAAGTATTTTGAACGTTTTTGTAGGAGCTACACAATTTGCTTGGAAGCAGTTTGCTTTTTAGAGGCTATTCCAAGAAAACAATGAAACTGTGAAGAAAGAGAGTTAGATTACACTTTAACAGGGGTATCTGATAGCCTAACGTTAGTCCACAATTTCAGTATGGTCATTCCAATGCGTAAAAATCATACTCACTTTACCCTGAATATAGCTAAGTTAACTGAAATTGCTTGAATCTACATTAAAGCAAAGCATTAGAGTCTGAAGCTTTCTATTAAAAAAGGAGCACTTACCTGTAATCATAGTTAGAGCTGATAAACTTGCTAAGGCTGGGATATCAAGGTTAAGGCTCTTTAAGTTTAAGGAAAAGTCTTTAATAGAGTCGAGCCACTCCCCAAATCCACGAAGGCACTGAAGTCTATGAAGCACAAGTCCATTGCAGAATACAAACTTATCCTCAGCAGTATCAGACCTCAAATAAAAATAATTGAAAAAATTAGAAACGCATTTTCTACTTTACAGTAGATGCATAACCAGTATTGAAGTGTCTGTCATTTAAAATCCAAAGCATATTATCCTGAGACATATGTGGGCATTCACGTTTGACAATATGCTTCTCCCTCGGGGCCAAAGTACAACAAACAAGCTTCTATGATTGCTTACTTGGTAGAGTTATAAGCCTGAGGTTAGCTGTAGCGTGTGGTGTAGACTGTCTAATTAGTTAAGATTTTGGTCCTGCCCAGAGGCATAACTAGACAAGACATTTTACATTAAATACTGTATGTTTGAACCAAAGGAATAGTAAGTGGGTGCATTTTGAAATACAAAACTAATAAAAACTGGAGAAAGAAGGGATTCTGCAAGTCTCAGCATTTACTTAGTCTCATCTGCATTTTTCAGATTGTAAAAACTATATAAGGAAAAAACAATGGAAAATACATGCAATAATGCACCACACTACACATAACACCATAAACTCTTTTATATGAAAACCTGTGTGTAAGAAGAGAGAGATTACAGCTAAGCTCTCCTCTCCTTCCCCTCCCCATTGCCAATATCCCTGTTAAAAAATGCATGCAAAGCTCATTTTTAACCTAAAGAAACAAGGGAGTAATTCAAATCATCAGTCTGGAATTTTCCCAGTCCTTGAAAGTGTTTTTGGTAAAGTGTCTTAACTAGTGCTAGACTGACAAATAGCATCTCACTCTATTAAATGACTTGGTATTAAGAAGAAAAACAATCTGAACAAGATTTTAAATCTTCATCCTTTTCAAAAACAGATGACAAGGATGTGCATGCGCAAAAGAAGGGGGGGAAGGAAAAAGCTTTCATACTGGAGGTGCTTTTCTATAGTTTATGCTGATGAGTATGAAGCAAACTTGCTCAAATAGTACCTGAGCATCAGTTTCGATTACTACGGAAGAAGAGGATGGGGTATATCAAATAAAAAGAAGCACATTAGCGAGACCTACGCTCTCTTTTTAAATCACTTCCTTGTTTTTTCTGCAGCGTAAAACAAATTAAACACCATATCCTGTGGATTCAGACATTGCTGATGTTTTGTGCGTTTTTTGGTACAACTGACAATGCTCAAAGATAGCGCCATGTTTATTCCTTAAAAATATTTAGATGGATGGTCTTTCACATCAGCTTAAGAGGAAATGAAATAAATAGTTACCTGATGGAGAGTCTTAGTACGAACAGCTCCAAAAAAGCTGATTCTATGAGTAATGTCTGATCTTCTTTTGGGAGGTCAGTAAATCCTGGGATTTTTTCTGCCCAGCCTCTAGTTATGTCAATGGAGGCAGTCAGAAGATTATAGAACTGTTGTACATGTTCTGCATCTGTGCCTGCAGCAGCCTGATCAGTGGAACAGTACTAAAATGAAAGCCACAGAAAGCAACGTTATATGCGTTTAAGGGCATTCTGTGAAACATACGGCGTTACCTGCCCAACAACGTTTCCTTCTGGGTCAAAGCTGGTATTATCATCAAAGGCATAATAAGTAGGTCTACATCTATCTACCTATTTGGCTACCTACAGGCGTTTTACCGTTCAGAGGTATATTGCAAAAATATTTCGACACGTTTAGAAATCGTTTAAAATTTATAAATAAAATATAACACTTATCACAGTTTACAAGTACCTATATGCTATTAGCAAACAGAAACAGAAACCTGGTGGGTAGGATAATTTCCATCACACTAGAAGAGGAATACTATTTAACTTATTACAATTAAACACTTTTCCCATTGATGAATTTGTCCCAGTATGTCCAAACCGCAGATTCCTTCCAAAACCTCTCAAATTGCATTTTATCTGACAGTGATAGAGACACATGAGATAAATCATGTTTTATCTGACACATGCAGCATTGCTTCATTTGAATACAGAATTGGTTCAAAGTAAAACAGCTGCCCCATATCACCTCTTATCCTTCAAATAGAAGCATTTAAGGTTCAGGAGAACCTATTATCCTGCTGATGCGGCCATAACTCTTCCAGACAACCATTCGACAGGCTCAGCTTGCTCAGCTTCCCCGTGACCCTGGGAGAGCTCCCTCCCTGCTATCTCCTACTTCCTCACCAGTGGATCCCTGTCACTCCTGTGACACTGCTCGCTCTCTCTTTTGGTAGAAAATACAACAGGAGCTTTCGTGGCTTAGTCCGATTCCGTGCTTGGAAAGCGCTGCTGGTTTTCTGAGCAGGAACTGAATGATTCGGAATTTATTGTAACAACACCCTCCCCATCAGGCATCTTGGGGGTTATTTCTGGGAGAGACTTCATACCCACCCTCCCTCTGGGGCTCAGCCAAGGAAAGGTTGGGATGGTCTCCATGGCTGGAAGAAGTGTGCACGCCCTTTGGAAATGACTTTCCACATGCCGTTGGGGCTTGAGTCCCTCAGCCTAAAGGTCTCCCTAGCACCTCCCAGAGTGGAAGCAGAAAGACCCACATCTCTTTCCCAATCGCTAACAGTGGGCTGGCAGCCTGGGAGGACCTTATTACAGACGTGCCACTTTGGCTGCAGATATCACCCAAGCTGCTTACTGCAACCCAAAAGTCACCTCTGTGCAGGAAAGAGAGAGGGGCAGCAAGCAGAACTTCTCAGGTAGGTGTCCTGTTCTCTGCCTGTCCTAGTTGGAGCTGGTTGCTTTTGGTAGGTAAGGGATGAAGGACACAGTGTCAGAGCTGCTGATTGATTGGAGAACCACAGCAGTCCTAGAGGCCTCTGGCCGTATCTAGGGTACCAGTGCTAGTCCTGAATGACTCTGTTCTGCTTACCCAATACTAACTACACGAGTTTCTCATGGTAAGCTCCAGCTCACATCCCTAGTCAGCCAGTGAAACACGTGCGATCCCTCTTACAAAGTTCGCGTGGAGACAAATTCTGCCCCAGCTACTACAAAGGATCCTGTGACAGTGAAGCAGGTAGAGGCCAAGACACAGAGAGGATGGGGAGCAGCGGCAGAAAAATCTGTGTGCTGCACCATTTACGTGTTCAGTCCCCCATCTGAATGGAGCAGTTGAGGACACTCAAGCAGCATGAACTAACCACTCCTGGCACTGGGCTACAGCACGATGCGCTGGGGTCATTTGTGGGTAGAAAAAGAGTATATGCTTTTTCAGAGACCTTGCATGTTCTGGACCCTCTTAAAATGAAGCTGTGGAGCAAGCCAAGACAGTGTGGGTGTGAGGAGATGGGCTTTTCCCTTTCACAGCCTTCAGCTCCTGAAGACTCTGGGAGATGCACTTTGCTGTGCAGGGGCTGAGCTATGACTCCTTCTTTCTACGCGGGGAAACCAAACAGGCTGATGGAAACTCCTGCCTCACCATGGGTACTGTTAAGGCAAGACACATTCTTGATCCTTTGAGCAGTGAAGAGGAAGGAAAAGAAAAGGAAAAGAAAAAAGATACTACCCTAAGTTCATTCTAAATACAACTCATCACAAGTCAGGTAATTATGCCAGGTCTTAATTTGTTCCCAATATTTATAAAGCAGTCCTTTGGCAAAGTTTTAACATTCTGTAATGAAGCTGAATGCTGCATTATGTCACATAACTGTGAATGCTACAGTACGGTATACCCCATGTGCAGCACTTAATTAAATGCATCTAAAAAAAATTATAACCTGTATTTGTTGTTATAGGTTAGCCCATGAGAGCAATTTGAGAAGAAAGGTAAAAAAATTATATGGAATTGTACAATTTTTAGCTGCTGTAATACATCACTGCTCACTACAAAAAGTTAGCACTTAGAAAGAACAGCTAAAATAAAATATTATTTACTTGTAACAGGCTAATGAGTATATAAGTAACCATAAACAATATGTATGGTTCTGCCTTATGGACCAAAATCTGTGGATTTTCCATGATTATTTCATCGAGAAGAGGTGATATTTGACCTAACTTCTGACCAAGAAGCCTGCCCTTGGAGGCCACGGTACAGAAGGGCTCAGATCTGCATTTCTTAACCTGCCCTGTGCAAACCGGAGGCACGCCGGGAGAAAGCCAGAAGACAAAGCTCTGCCTTACTCCCTTCCTCAGAGCTACTTTGGGAATTAAATGAAACCCGACTGTTACTCAAGGGGGTGTGTGCATGCATAGCAAGCAACATTAACTTGTATGGTATATCTAAAGGCATTTCGAAAGCCTGATGTTGGGGAGCCTGATAGCACGACCTAGCTCTACCCTTTCCCTGCTTTCATCAGACCTTCATCAACAGCTATGGCTGCAAAAGCCTAACAACAACTTCTCTGCACAGGGGAGAAGCTATGCTTCTTTTCCCAAAAGCCCCAATATTTGCTTAATTTTGTAGCTGGGGAAGGGGGGGGGGGGGTGGATTATTACCTAAATGCTGCACTCTCCCTCCAAAAAGGCAACATTTCTATTTAAGTTGGTGGCTATTCCGCGTGAAAAAGGACTGCAAGATATAGGGTCTGTTTCTCATCTCACTTACTTGGAAGTGTAAACTCGTGGAATTGTACCAGTAAAACAGGTGTGAGACCAGACTGCGGCCCTTGGCCTTTAAGGAGTCCATAAACCAAATTCTCTTCCTAGCAAGTGCTTTTTGAAACCAAGTACCTAAATATACCATTGCTGTGGACTGGTAAGTTAAAACCAGTGCTGAAATGAAAAGTAGCCATGTTCTGAACAGAACCGGTTCCAATCTGTTTTGGTTTAAAATTCATAGCTTATGTAATTTATTTTTGGTTTTGTTTTGTTTTGGGGTTTTTTTTTGGGTGCAGGTTTTTTTTGGAGGGAAGGGGTACACGTTCCTCTCTGAAACTCTTATCAGTATTTTTAAGACGGTCAAGAGGTTCTGACTTGCAAACATGAAGACCATGCTAAACATTAAGGTCGTGTCTGCAGAAGCGTTAGGACTGATTCCAAAGCCAGGTTTCGAGATCTACCCATTTGTGGTGCACGGCAGGGTCACAGTCTAACCGAACGTGCCATAAGTTAGTCTTTACACGTACAGGATTATTCTTCAAAGGGATTTTTTTAGCATTGCAGTGTGTTTACTGCATATTTCATTTAGTTAATCTCAGTTTTTACACAGCATTTGTTTCTGATCTCCCTTTTCAAAATAAGTATAAGGTTTATGAAAAACATAAAATCCATTCATTTCTTTTAGCATAGCTTTGTCTTTACAGTACTGCTGAGCGTAACAGACTATTATATATTTTATTGTAAAGAAAAACTTGGATATTAATATGTCCTAGCAGACAATCATACTTAATCTTTTAGCTACCAAGACTAAATTAATTTACTGTCAATCATATGCTTCCTGTAATGTCCAACAGAATTGTTCAACAATTAGATCTATGGGCTGTTTTCATTAAGAGAGACATAATTACTGCAGGACAAAGAAAAAAAGCCACATAAAAATACACAGTTTTCATTCAGTTTTTTGTAAATGCAAAAGACCTTTATATCTATAAATAAATAAATACATAAGGTTAGATACTGCTTTCATAGCCTGGGCTATTATACGCCTGTAATTCTGTGGAACCCGGCAGATTTCTGTCAAAGAGCAGAGCTCATCACACACCTCGGTATTTGCAGAATGACCCCCTGAGACATTCTGGGTAAGTTAAAATACGTGTAAATATGGCCAATGCATTCTCCCCCTAAAAGGCTGTCAGATACCGAACAGCTAGATTCTTAATAATAATTTGGAAAAGTGTATGATTGTATACTTACAGATTAGCTTGAAGAAAAGATGTTATAGCATGCTTAAAATTGCTAAATGATATATGTAAGTATATTCTAAAATAGAATAATGTAATTTTTATATAATTACAATCAAATATGTTTTAGTATTAAATATTACTTTGCAACAAGTAATAAATGGCCAATGTAGATATTGTCTGAGTACAGCTGTATTTTTTACAGTCTCAGATTTAATCATATTTCATTAAGGGGAAAGAATTTGATCTCGGTTTTCCTCAGCTGTATTTTTTTTCTTTTTCTGTATCAACCTGCTTAAAAATGTATTTAACAAGCCATTTCAATGCTGTATTTTAATAACTATAGAACAGTTTTTTAAGCTTTCAAAACATTCTACGAATATTCAAATGGTGAATATGATACATTAAAGAACAAGGTTACAAAAATATATAATCTCTGGTAATGCTTTGCTGAGATAACTTTTTAGAATTTTGCATTTAAAAGGTTTGTTTTACAAATGTGAATTTTACTGAAGAAATATTTATGCTGGAGTATCCAAAGCCAGAGCCTGGTCCCATTTAAATAATGGCAAAATATTGATTTCAATAGAAACGGCCCTACCCATGCAGTGTTACTTTCTGCAACCCTTATATCTGAATATTAGGGAAGTGCTATTAGATTTTAGCCTTCAGAACCTGGAAATTAAGACACTGGACACAGGAGTACTGCTCCTGAGTTTGGTAGATTAATCGATCATATTGTAATTGCTAGTGTTTTGGCACAGCCTTTTGCAAGAAGAATGCTCTATTTATCCACGCATTTTTCCTTTCACTCAACCATGGAATATACTGTGGATAACTCTGTGATTGAGATCCTCATGATGAATAGTTACTAACACTAATTTCTACTGCGCCTCCTTTCCTCATCGTCCACCTACCATGGAAAGACATGGCTGGCTGGACAAATTTCTACCCTCCTCCAAATTTCACTTTTAATTTCATTTTGGCAAACCGGCTGGTAAGTAGAAAAGCAGTTCACAAATCATTTCTACGTGGAAAACAAACAGGCAAAAAGAAAAGTGAGACATACTCTTGAATAGTCAAGCTCCCTGGGCGTGGAGTCGGTTAAAGCTCGTACAAGGGCGTTCATCATGCTGATGGGAGGAGAAGGCGGGGAGGGCTGAGAGGGTTCTTGCTGTAAGGGGCTCTTTGGTTTGGAAGGCAGCCGACCTCTTCTCCCTTTCAGGCTGTCGGTACGGACAACTAGGTAAAAAAAAAAAAAAAAAAAGGGAATCAGTTGTGAAGATACCAGAAAACGACGGATCAGAATGTACACCTGCTTTTCCTAGGGCGGCCAGCCTGGCAAAAATAAGAGCATTCTCCAGTTTCAGCACATGCTCTTGATGCCTTTGATTGCAAAGGAACACAAATGATACCAAAATCGCGTGAGACCTAGGATCGTAAGCAGCAATGTAGCTGCTTACTTACAGCCCAGCTGTGTTCCCAGTGTTCATGCTTTGTTTGCAGCGCATCTGTGCGCCCGTGTATGTGTGCCCGTGCGCACACACACACAGAGACACTCTACCGCTGAAAGAAAACTGCATGTGAAACACAAATTCTAACGTTCCTACTACTGGTGCACCTTTTAAATGGCAGAGTCGTTCAATCAAAGTAATTTTAGCTTTCTTGAAGCATTTGAAAAAATATGGTCACGTTATATAGGTTATATTACCTATGTTACTATTTGCAATGGGACTGCTCACGCAGTATTACTCACATACATACTTAAATATTTGCAGAATTGGGACTAATGAGTTGATCCTGTTTCCATTTAAATTAATTGCAAATTTACAATGGGCTTATGGGAATGAGACAAGATCCTGTGTCAAAATGCACACAATCCAGTGCAGCCCCCGGTGAGATAACAGGGAGAAGCCAACAGCATTATCGAGCAACGTTCAAAGTTAATAAAGGAGCCATTTTGGCCAGTGTCAAATCATCCTCTTGTGACCTTGCTGTTCTTGAACTCTGGGGTCTAAAGTCTAAATATGATAATATGGGTGAAAAGAAGAAAATCAATACATTATTACACAAATGCACATATTTTGGGGTAAGTTATGAATCCCATCACTGTAAAATTCATGGTAAGGGCATCCATGTCCACACACAGAGATTCATTAAAAGTAATATTTCAGTGGCTGGGATAATAATAGCAATAGTCCTTACCTTCTTTAACCATGCCGACACTGAGACACTTCTGAAACCGGCAGTATTGGCATCTGTTACGACGTCTCTTGTCCACTGGACAGTTTTTATTTGCCAGACAAACATATTTTGCATTTTTCTGAACTGTTCTCTGCGAAAATGCAACACAAAAATAGTAAACTGTTCGTTTCTTGAACAACTCAGAACCTGACAAAATGGGTTTTAATTACAACATGAAAAGCGACAGTGCAATTCATATAATTAGATAAAATTAATTTCCTAACACACTAGCCTGCAGGAAAAACAATTTTATTAGTGTTAGCTGCTGACAATGAAAATCATCTAGGATTGTTCTGAAGCAAGTCTCTGGAGACAGGCAACTTTGAATGATAAAATCATATCTGAAATTACCAGGTCATCGCATCTACCTTTGGGGATTAGATTATCTCCGCTTTTAATATCCCTTTGGGAACAATTTTCTACTTGGTTCATTCCCTTGATTATTGCTGACCTTATTAAAATAAAATCAAAATGATCTGCGATGTACTTCTCTTGCTATCGCTATTGTTAGTCAAATACCACAATAACTGGTTTGGTTAGCCATTAAAATCATCAGGGAGAAAAATAAAAATACCGGAAACACCTACAAAATATGTTTACTTAAATATTCTGGGAAAGCTAACCTGACCTGGGGAAGAAATAGACAGAATTACACTGTAGTTATATACATTTAATTAACTCTAAAATGATCTCAATACTATACAATAAATTTAAAAATTGTAAAAACCTGGAAAGCCTTGGCAGAATGTAACAAATATTGATGCAAAAATGTATTATGTGTTTCCATACTTAAAATCAAAGATACATCAATAAATAACTCAGCACAAAAAAAAAAGACATTAATAGGAAAGACATCAGAACAAGAACAAATTTATCAGCTCAACATTCAATATTAAATCTATCACTGCAATTAAATTAATGGAAAAATGTTATTTCATAATTTGTGTTCCTTTTCAAGTAACAGCCTCCATGTACTAAATATAAGAGACAGAGCAAATATTGTTCGTTGCACTTTGGAGCTGAAAACTGTTTAATTTTGCAGGATAAGCTCTAGATACTGCTCCCAGTCAAGGATATGCTATTGATTTCCACAGGGGCGGGATTGGGCCCGTAAGAGCTGCTATTTCCAGGTTATTTGTGTTTCCTTTTCTAATTATATTTAAATAACAAATGAGTTTTATAGGAAATGTGTATTTTACCATGTTGTCAAAGGATTATTATTAAGTAACATTAGCAGCTCTGTCTACAATAAAAAAAAAATGTTGTAAGCCCTCCCCCCCAACTATTTTTGGACTATTTTTATTCCCATCGTATCTTTTACCAGAACAGGGGCACGACTGCTGTCTTTGCAGGAAGGAACATACCAAATCAACCCAAATGTATCAAATCTTAAACCTGCTTCCCACAACCATCCCACCAAGTGTCTGTCCCAAGTTCTTCACTTAAACAAGCTCAATTCTGAAAATAATACTGGAATCTGAACTCAGTCTGTCGAAAGGAAATTACGAAGCACCCAAATCTAAGAGCAAAAAAAGAGAGCATTCGATTCCTAAAAATACAAGCACGAAGTTTGCACTGAGAAACTGCTGTGTGTAAGTTATTTGTGTTGCTACTCAGCTGCAAAGCCTTCTCCCTTACAGAGCAGGCAGCGGGACCCCGTGCAGTGCTTAGTCACTGCTCTGCTCTCCGCTGGTGAGGACTCACTGGGCTCCTGAGCTGAAGAGCAACGACGAGGCAGCACCCAAATAAAACTAGAAGTGCTTGGGTTTGTCCCACGCATGCAACCCGCTTCCGCCCGGCACTGACCCTACAGCCCTCCTCACCCCGACCGCCCCGGGACAGCAAATGGCACCGCTGCCGTCAGCTAAAATACCAAGTGGACTTTTGTGATTCCTGGATTTCTTTCCTCACTTAAAAACAAGGTTTAATCGGAATGAGTGACCAAGTAAAACCCAGGTTGGATGTATTCCAAGTGTGTTTCACTACAGAATAAATGCAGTTTATAGCTCAGACAGGGGTGACCCGTGCTCCGTTGGGCGATACGGGTTAGTTTTAGGTAGTTCTACGAGGAGCAGGGAGTTGGACTCGATGATCCTTATGGGTCCCTTCCAACTTGAGATATTCTATGATTCTACGCTGGCAGACCAAGGACATGGTTTGCCCAGCTCACTGCCACGGCTCTTTCTCAGCCGAGACTGGCTGATGCTTTTACCCTATGGAGGGCTTGCTTTGGCCTTCTTCAAAAACTTTGGGTGGGTGTCCACCACGCCTCGCTGCGGGGCTCTGAGCTTTAACACGCAACACTCCCGAGCCCCCGGGCGAGGACCGGGAGCGTGCCAGGGCAGGTGGGGAGGGAGGGGAGGCTGGGGGAAGCGGGGAGGGGAGCAAACCGCAGAGCTCTCACCTTGAAAAAGCCCTTGCAGCCCTCGCACGTCCGTACCCCGTAGTGCTGGCAGGCGGCATTATCCCCACAGACGGCGCAGGTGCCTTCCCCGGACGAGGAGCTCCTGCTGGGCGGAGACGGGAGGCCGCTGCTGCCGCCGCCACTGCTCTCACCCATCAGGCTGGAGGTGGCTGCGTTGAGGCCGAGCGGTGAGAAGGCTAAGGTGGCTGGTCTTTTGGCCAGGTGAAGCCCGTAGGAATGGCTCTCCATGGATGCCTGGCTGGCGGCAGATCTGTCGGAGCCCAGGGGCAGGCTCAGGGAGGCAGGGTCGTAGCACATGTGGGCGGCCGCGGCCGGCGTGTGGGGGGGCGAGTGCTTGAAGTGGAAGAGGGGGAAGCGCGGAGGCACGGTCTTCATGGGGGCAGCGTCCATCAGGTGGCCGGGCGGCAGGCAGGTCTGCGTGGGCTGCAGCGGGGGCTCGTCCCACAGGCTCTGGTGAGAGGGGAAGCCGGGCGTGGTGGGCGTGGAGGGCGGAGATTGCTTGAAGTACATGGAAGTGCTGGGCATCCCCTCGTCCGTGGAGGGTGGCAGTGAGGACTGGTACGGGGAGAGCCGGGTGTCTTCCATCTTTATGAGGGGCCTCTGGCCGGAGGAGGCAGATTGCATTTGGTAGAGGCAGGAAGGCTTGAGCTCGTAGCTGCCAGAGTAACCCTCCATAAAGGTGCTGAAGCTGGGAAGGGAGGTGGTGGCAGTGGCAGTGATTTCGGTACTGCTCAGGTCCATGGTCAGCTTGGCATAGTCAGGGTTCATGATCTCCGAGCTGTACTCCGAGCCATACGCGTAGGTCTGAGCTGCATAATTTGAACCGGGCGGTGAAGGACTATACTGCGCTTGCACACAGGGCATATCTGCAAGGGCAAAGGGGGACGTTAACAAGAAGCCCAGCGCGCCGAGGCCGTGGCCCAGGCCCTCGCGGACTCCTTTCCTAAAAGCTTCCCCACGTTTCACGGAGCTCAGTCAGACACCCGACTCCCACTCTCACCCGGGCAGGGGACATATAAATTAGCCTCGAGTCTTTGCCTTTCAACAAGAAATATGCATCGGGGATCGACTAAGCATTAGGTATTAGGGAGCCTGCTCTCATCTAGTCGCGGGAGCAACTCAAATTTATACTAGTGTCAGTGAGAGAAGAAGCCATCTCAAGCTGCCCTACATCTGCTGCTTAATATACATAGGTGTCAATGAGAATTAGATAAGCAGAATGAAAACAGTTTATGGCTCTAAATCTATCTCTGTATGCGTGCAGCCGTGCCATAAAATTTTCATGAAGGGTAAACGAGATTATCAAATGCATAATATTAAAAATTATATTTATTTTAAAAGAAACAGCATCTGCAGTGCATGTCAGAGGAATGACTCAAATCACAGTGTTTGCTACTTAGGACTTGCAAACATCCATTTTGCTTACTCAACTCTGGGCCTTTGAAGCATATTTCTGGTCAGCTAATAATTTAAGATTGCTGTCTAACTAGTAGTTTTAAGGCTTATCTGCGGTAGAACATTCTCCTAAAAAAAGTGGGTGTACAACATATCCTTAAATTTGCAAAAATGTAAGAGAAAAAGTATGTGGTATTTCTGTTTCTGTTTTTATGGGAAAGCAAGGTTGAGGTTGCTAATATAATTGTTTTTATCCATTAGTCATAAAAGTTAATGTGGTTCACTGATAGCTGGGGTGGTTGAAGCAACACAGTGCCTGGCTATAAAGATTTGATTTTCTTTTTCTTTTACTTTTCCTACTAGTCTGCTATTTCCTCTGCTGCTCTCAGGAAATAATGGACTCAATTCTGCAATCCATTTGAGGTTTGCTTGACTAAACACTGCGAGATTCTAGCCCAATATTTGCAACTCAAACTAAAAGTGCATGGTGTGTTTTGGTTCCACAACAGAGGAATAAAATGCATCAATTAGTATAAATTCTCTCCTAAAGAGAAAAGTAAATAGGGAGAAAATGTGTATCAAAATTACGTGCAGTTCATCTCTTCTTAATCGTGGTAATTTATATTCCAAAAGCACTTGAGAAACAATTCATACTAAAAAAAAAAAGCTGCCTTGAAAATAATGGGGTTTTCTTCAGTATTGTAAGAACTCCCTTCGCTTATAATTTTAAAATATTCACTTGAGCCTGGCATGCAGGAATCCAAATAATTTGTGTTAAATCAACTTTTAATTCTTTCCTGCCCACTTTGCAGATAAACATATTTAAACTAAGCACCAGATTTCAATTATTGTACTGTCACAAACCATTCAGATCTCTCTTCTTCTCGAGAAAACATTAGAAACCGAGAAAAAAATAGCACTGTTTTCTGAAATTAAGACCTTCCCGCTTGTAAATCCAAATGCTTAAAGAAAAAAGCAGGACAACCCTTACACAAGCCTTGCCTCCCGATGTTATTTATGTATTTTTCTACAGTTCCCTTTTTCCTATCCATTTCTGTCCATGCCATTCCAGGCACACACATTTCATGGCAAGTCCTATTACTATCATTTCCTAGTTCAAGGACCGTCTGTTAAAACACAGTGATCAGTGCTCCATCAAATAAAAAGGGAAAGAAATTCCTTCCACGCACCTCCACTGAGAACTGACTGAGGAACACAACTGAGCGAGTGGACAGATAATGTCATGAGTGGACGTGTTGATACCCAACCCCATGAAGGAAAAAGGCTTTTTTGCTAGCTCAGAAAATGAGCACGAGTTCAGGGAAACAGATCATTATGCTTTTTTTCTGCATTTTTCTGAGCCTAACAGGTTTAGGTCACTGAATTCTGTTCACAGTGGAGTGAGAAAACAGAAGTCTAAAATAAGTCCGACCTGAGGACAGAAAAAATATCCCTAACCTAAAGGTCTGATCTGCTCTGCGGGACTCCTCCTACCTTGCCCTTTGCCAGCGCACTCGACTGACTAATTCTAACCCCTGCTTTTCCACTTAGGGCACCAATATTAATTACCCTGCAAAGTAAATAACCTGGGATTTTTTTCTTCTTTACCCAACAATATTAAAAAGAAAAGAAAAAGCCCCACAGGAGGCGCATTGAAGAGCAACCTGTCATCAAAGCCCAAATGAATGGGTAAAAAAATCAGGGTAGCGACGTTCAGAGCTACTACCTCATTATTCCGCTGTCTGTGCGAGAGCTCGACACAAGGGACGCCCAGCCGGACGCCCAGCAAGCAGCGCTCCCCACAGGGACGCTGACATCCCACCCGTTCTCCCCTTAAAAGCTGGCACGGCTCCGGCTGGGGGCTCGCAACCCCCATGGGCCCGGGCACGGCATCGCTAAAAGCCCCGTGAAACGCGGGCGCTGCCCTTTTGGGATTTAAACACCCCGCGGCCCCGCTACGGGACGTCGGGGACCGGTGATGCCAAAGGGATTTGGGAAGGGCAGGGGCCGCGGCAGGTGCTCTCGCACATCCCCCCCCCCCCCCCCCCCTCCTCTCCCGGAGGAGCCGGGCCGCCCGGCCCCGCGGAGCGGCAGCTTACCTGGCGGGTATCTTGCGCGCTGAATGGTGGGGCTGGAGGTGCGGACGGAGGCGGCGGCGGGCGGCGGCGGCGGCGGCGGCGGCGGGGTGGGTGCCGGCTGGGACCTCTCTGCGGAGGCGGGTCCGGAGCGGGGCCTCGGCGGGGGGCGCTCTTCCGACCCGGGCTCTGCGCGCCGGCGGCGGGAGGAGAAGGCAGAGTCAGGGGGCGGCGGTGCCCAGCCGGGCAGAGGGGCGCCCCCCACGCCTCCCCCCCCGGCGGGGCACCTCGGGGGGACGTGGGGGGACCGTCCCTCACGCTCGCACGGTAAGCCCCCGCCTCGCCCCGCGGGTGGGAAGGGGCAGCCGGACGGGGAGCGCGTTTCTGCCGGCTCCCGCTCCCTCATCACACAAAAGGCAGAAAGCACCGGGCTGGGACAACGGAGCCGCCGGTTTGTTCCCCGAGCAAGGAGCCTGGGGAAGGCAAGAGGAGAGCCCCGGGCGGGGTGACTACCACAAGCGGGGCAGCATCCCCGTGCGTCCACTTCCCAGCGGGAACTTTCTTTTTTTAGGTGGGGGGAGGCGGCCAGCAGCAGGCTGGGAGCTGCTATGGAAGGCACCGGCCGGCCTTGAGGGGTTTCCTACCAGCCCGGCTAGCCTGCGGCGCCTCCGGGCCCCGCTCCCCGCCCGGCTCTGCCCCGCCGGACACCCCGCGGTCCGGCCACCATCGCGGGCGCGGGGCAGGGAGCGCGGCCCCGCCGCGTCCCCCCGGGACGGGGGAGCGCTCAGCCCGGCCCGCCCGGCGCTGCCAGCACGGCCGGGGGCTCGGCGGCAGCGCGGGGGATGCGCGGCGGCGCCGGCCCCTGCCCACGGGAGCCGCTCCCCGGCGGCTCTTTCGCCCGCTCCTTGGGTTTCGGGTTGGTTTTTTTTTTGCCATCCCCGCGCCCCTCGCCTTTGATCCCCCTCCAGCTCCTGGGATGTTAAGTGACTGTTGGCTCATCCCTTTCTCTCCCGCGGGTTTTGTACCCCCCCGAGGTCCTGCGAGGCGGCTTCCCGCTCGGCGCGGAGCGCCCTGGGGCTCCTCTCCCCCCCCCCCCCCCCCCGCCCCGAGCCGCCGGTTACCTAGAGACACTCGCTGCGCTTTTAACCATGCAACACCCCTCCGGACTGCAGCCGCCCGAGCCAGGAGCGCAGAGCCGTAAGGGCTGTAAATTAGGAGGAAATAACTACCCTTGTCAAAGCTCTTTTCTTCCTCCGTGCACTTTACATTCAGCCCCGAGTGACACCCCTCCCCACCCTGTAATACGAGGAGGAAACCGTGAAATACTCCATTGTGATTGTGACTTCTTCAGGCGAGTTTCGAAACCTTCATTTACCCGGGAGGGACCGCGGAGGGGGAAGCTCCATTGAATTAAAAAGTTTCGAGCTCTATTTCCACCGCCGGTTAGCTCGCAATTTTGGGGGGAGGGGGGATCGCCCCGAGCCGCACAGTCACTCCAGCAAATATCCACGAGCTCGCGTGAGATTCACCTCCGAAGAAACCGTCTGGTCTGGTTTAGTCCATTGTTTTTTACCGGGGCCTGACTCCAGCATACAACGGTCTCCACGGAGGAGAGAAAAATAGGGCGAAGAATGTAATCGAGTGAAGCGGCTTGGATAAAAGTTAGCAATTCATTCCCAAACTTTTTTTTTCCTGAAGAAAAAAATCCGATCCCAACACACCAACCCCCCTACAGAAAGCAGCGTTTTCCGCCCTTTCCCTGGGAAATAACCTCGCACGGAACGCATGGTCTCTAAAAAGTGCAAGTTAAATAACAGCGTTACTAACTAGCCGCGCGAAGGTGAGCCGCATCTCCGCCCGGGACAGAGTATCGCGATAATGGCGTCCCGACAACCGTCCCCCGACATAATATCACAACCCGGCGCCCGCGCTTTCTCGCCTCTTTCCGAGACTGAAACTTCTTTCGCGGCTATTAAAGCCAGGAGGCAAAAGCGAGAGGCGCCGCGGGGGCAGGAGCGGGGCAGCGGCGGCGCAGCCCAGCCTCCCCGCCCGGCACCACCCGTGCCGCGGCACCGCAGCCCCTCATTACCATTTCTGACCTCCGAAGGGAAAAGTGCACATTTCCGAGGAGCAGATGCCGGGCAGACGTGCCGAGCAAAGATCCCGTCTCATTTCAATACAATATGTCACATTCCAGCAATTACCTCTTGGGGCGAGCTCCTTCGGGCTGCCGAGGGGGCTGCTCTCTCCCAAAGTGAGATTAGGTCAACCTGCCCCGCCGTCCCTATTAGACAGCTCGAATTTGTGCAAACAAAACCACCTATTTCCCAAGCGCAGTTAAAGGAAGGAGACAAATTACTGCCATTCATCACCGGCGCTGTAAACTCCCCGCCGCCGCCGCCGCCGCCGCCGCCGCCGCCGCCGGCAGCATCATTTCCATGACAACAAGTAGCAGAAATACCTTAGTACCACCGGCTCCGGCTCCCGCTCCTCTCAACCACAGCCCTCCCGTTTGCGAGGGGCGGCGGTGCCCCGGGCACGGCGGGGCTTGCGGGGCCGGCAGGGAGGCTCGGAAGCCGAGCGGCAAATGAGCATCCACGGGGAGGAGGGGAGAGGGGGGAAAGGAGAGGGAAAAGTTTCAGCGAGAGCCCGGCACGGCAGCGCGTCGGCTGAGCCGCGTCGCCCGCCGCCGGCATCTCCCGAGCATCTACCCCGGCGGCGCAACTTTCACGGAGTGGGGACACGTCGCCTTGTCCCTCTCCCTCAGCCGCTCCCGCTCATTCGTATACGTACTCGGTTGCTGTGGAGGTTCCGTCTTTACATCTAGTTTGTAGGTGCCCGCTTCCTTAAAGGCGCATGTAGGCGCTGTCCAGCGGCAGGACCCGAGACACAAAACCCCGGAGACTCCCGGCGGCTGCAGGTCCGGAGGGTGCGTTATCCCGAGGCATGGAAAAGGATTGCAAAAGCCCGAGGAGCCAGGAGCCCGTCCCCGGGCGGAGGGAGGGAGGGAGCGGGCGGGCGGGCGAGGGATGCCGAGCTGCCGCCGCCGCCGCCGCCGCGGTGCGCCTTTGTGTGTGTGCGGCGGGAGCCGGGCCGGGACCTGCGCCCGCGTCCCCGGTGCGAGTGCGAGTGCCCCGGGGTGCGCGTGTGCCTGCGCGGAGAGAGGGGACGGAGGCGCCTCTCTGCGCTGCTCTCCCGCTCCCTCTCTCTGAACGTCATTTATGTGAGAGGAGCCCTAGCGGCCTCACCATAGAGCGGCTGGAATGCGAAACGTCAATAGTGACGCCATGGGAGCCTGACGCTACTGACCCCCCCCCCCCCCCCCGCCCCAGTGTGTGCGCCGCGCTCCCGCCGCACCGCGCCGCGCCGAGCCGTGCAGAGCCGCGCAGAGCCGCGCCGAGCCGCGCAGAGCGGGTGAAGCGGCCGCTCCGCGCCGCCGGCAGCGGGACAAGGTGGCCGGCCGGCCGCCTCGGGGCTGGCTGCCCGCGACAGCCTGGCGAGTCGCTCCCAAGACATCATTATTATTATTATTATTATTATTATTATTATTATTATTATTATTATCGGCAACAACAGCGATCGTGTTGTGTTGTTTTGCAAACGCAGCAACTCTACTGGAGTGGTTCAAGGGGAAAAGAGCTTTGCTTGGTTAATTAGTGGCACTTTCAGAAGGAATTATTAAAGGTTTCTTTTTTCTTTTACTTTTCTCTTTTTCCCTTTTTCCTTCTTTTCTTTTTCTCTTTTTTTTATTTTTCTTTTTTTTTCTTTTGTCCTTTTTTCTTTTTCTTTTTTCCTTTATTCCTTCGCCTCTTCTTTTTCTTTTGAAACTTTGCAGTGCGCAGGAGCAAAGAGCAGGTTGTGGAAGGTGCCGCTCTAAGCGGGCATTCGGGCGAGCGGCCCTGAGAGAGTCCGCGGCTCCCGCCTGTGTGTGTCTGTCTGTGTGTCTGTCTGGGGCACCGGGCCTGCAGCGGCTCTGTCCCCCGCCGCCTCCGCTGGCAGCAGCCGCCCGCCGCCGTGCCCGGTGCCGTGTTTACTTCCGCTGCCGGCAGCCGGGCCGTTTGCGATTGTCATTGCGGCCGTTATGGCCGCCGCTGCGCTTGTGCTTCGTACGGAGGGGCTCCGCGGCACGAGTTCGACCGATGGGGGCCGGGACGCGGCGGGGCCGGGGGCGAGCGAGGCGCCCCGCTGGGCGCACGCCCACCGCCCCGAGGAGGAGGGACCGGCGGAGGCGGCGGCACTTTCGCTTTGCCTGCTCGGGGCCCGCCGCCTCTCGCCCCGCCAGCCTGTCACCGGCACGGCCGCAGAGCGCGCTCCCGCCCCGGGCGGCGGGGAGGGGAGGCCGGGGCCGGCGCGGGCCTCGGCGGACGCCGCGGACCGGCGGTGAGGCGCGGCGCGGCTCGGGGGCCACGTACGGGCCCGGGATCCCCTTCCCGAGGCGGCGGGGCCGGAGGTGCGCGCCGTCCCCCCGCGGGCGCCGGGGCCTCCCTCCCGGGCCGGCGCGGCTGCCAGGCCCCCGCTCCCCCCGCGGGGGAACCCGCCGGCCGCCGGGCTCCCCGCGCGGCGACGCTTCCCCTCCGGACCCAGTCAGCCCCCGGCGGGGCCAATCAGCGCCTCCACGTCACCGCGGAACGCCATCCTCGTGCCGCCACGGCCAATCCACGCACAGGACGCGGCGGGCCCCGTTCCGAGGGGCGGGGCGTAGCGGCCTGACGCACGGCAGCCGCGTCATTGACGCAAGCGGCGTTGCTAAATTTAGCCGCCGGGCCCCGTGCAGGGCGATCGGGATCGCGCGGGGGAGGGGGCGGAGCCGGAGCCCATTGAGCGGCGGCGGCGGGGCGGGCGGGCGCGCGGGGCTATTTTTGGGCCCCCCGGTTGTGATCCGGCCAAACCAAATATAGACGCGGGCGGGTATTTATAGCGCCGGCGAGTCCCATTGTCGTGGGGCCGCGCCCCCGCCCGCGCCCGGCTTCCTCTGCGCAGGGGGTGGAGTGTGGGGCCGTGGGGACAACCCGCCCGCGGGGACCCCGACGCGCCCACGCAGCCCTTCCCCCCCTCCCCCCCCCCCCCCCCCCGTGGACCTCTTCCCCCCCTGCTGCTCCCCGCGACTCTCCAGAGGAGGAAAACCGCAGCCGGCCGCTGGCGGGGGGCGCTGGCCCCAGCTTCCAACCCCCCCCCCCCCAAAAAAAAAAAGTCGCACCGGGCAGTGCTCGGCGGCCGGGCTCCCCCTCCGTGTGTCCGGGCCGCCGGCCCGCGGGGATTCCCTCGGTGCAGCGTGCGCTGCTTTCCCTCCTCTCCCCATCCCGTCCAGTCCCGTCCCGTCCCGTCCCGTCCCGTCCTATCCCTGCCCTCCCCCCGCGAACTACTTGACATTCCCGAGCGGCGGCCAAACGCCCGCTGCGGGGGGCTGCGGAGGGGCTGGGGCCAGGATCCCCCCGTCCCCCCGCTCCGCTGGCGAGGGACACGCGTGGAAGCGCGGGATGTTTCCGCGGCGGGGATGCCCCGCTCGGCCGCGGCGGGGATACCCCCTGCCTGACGCAACGGAGCGGAGCAGGGGCGGCGGCGGCCGCGCATAGCGCCGCGGTGACCTCATGGCAGAAGCGGCGGCTGGTTGGGAGTCCTCCCCCCGCCCCCCCCCCCCCCTCCAAACCAACCCCCCTCCCCCCCCGCCTGTTGAGTAAGCGCCGGGAGAAGTGAAAATGCCATGACGGGCCGGTGCGCTCATCCCCGGTGCTGACACGCCGCGAGAAGGGAGATTCCCTTTGATGCCGCTGCCGGCGTGGGCGGCTGAGGGCAGGGGAGGAGAGAGGGTGGCACTTTCCGCCCGCCGCTCACCCCGGGCACCGGCCCTGATAAAAATACTCCGCTTTCCATGCTGTCATTTCTCCTTCTCGGCCTCTCTGCTGGGAAAGGGACTCCGCAGAGCGCGGCCGCCGCCCGGGGCCGGCCCCCTCGCCCCCTCCGGCGGGCTACCCCCGGGGCATGAAGTCCCCCCGTCATCCCGAAACCGGCAGCCCTGCACGGAGAGTGTGTGCAAGCAGAAAAAGTCGGTACCAGGTGGACGGTCCTAGAAACCGTATTGCCCCCCTCCCCCTTCCCCGCCGTGCACTCCGTGCAACTTCGCAGCTTCCTCGAGCTGTTCCTGTCTCCCACGACGTGAAAATATCGTCATGCAAGAAGCCTAAAAAAACCCCCAACAAAACCCACCCCAAACCCAAAACAGCCGGCAAGAGTGTTTTGAAAGCCTTTAAAATAATCTTCAAGGTGCTATTTAAAGAACCGCTACACAGGAAACGAGACATTTGGAGAAAATGGTTAGAAAGTGGCGTTGAGAGCGCAACGCGCTTCGGGAAGATGTGGGTGCTGCGCAGGGAGCCGGGCGCTCGCTCACCACCCGGCCGAAGGCAGCAGTTCCCTCCGGGGAGAGCACGGTCTGCTATGTGGCTGTTATTTATGAAAGGAGAGGTCACTCACTGTACGCTGCGTGCTTCCCAAGCGGCGAAAAGGAAGTCCTTCGTGCAAGGAGCTCCCAGTCTAAGGATAAACACGGGCGCGGAGGGAGAGATAAGGGGACAGGAACAACGCGAGGCAAATTGTCTAACTGGTGCGTACACGTCGGCTGGATTCGCTGGAGGCGGCGGTGCAGGAGCGTGGGGCGGAAGGATGGCATTCCTGGGGCTTCTTGGATAACTCGGGATAATCAAATCAGGCACGGGAGGCTGTGCAACGAGGGGAGGAAGCCTGTGGCAATCTGAGGGAGGCCTTGGGAGAAATAAAGTTCCAGGAGGTGGGGAAGGTTGTCGAGGGACATTTGCTGGGTGATGCCAGAGTTGGGGAGACTGAAGGTTACACGGGGGGACTGTGAGCAAACAATGTGGAGAGGCTGAGGGGTTTACTTCCAGTGCCCATCCATGTGTTTGCATTTATGGCCAAATAACTTGATGACAACTCCCTATCAGAATGTGCAGTTGACTTCTCCAAGACCAGAGCTTATGCAGTCCAGGCCAGTCTTTAGGCTGCAAATTTCTGGGACCGAGGCAATGAAAATGTCACTGGTTTTAGGCTTTTACTGCAGAATTTAAATATTCAAGTCAAAAAACACGATCCAGAAATCCTGACCAGCTGCCATCTATCTGGTGGCACCTAAATTCAGTAGCGCCATAGAGGTGCTCTTTGGAAGGTCATCTAGTCCAACCTCCTACTCAAAGAGCATCCCCCTGTATTACCTACAAATTTCCCTGTCATAGAATCATAGAATCATAGAATTGTTCTGGTTGGAAGAGACCTCCGAGATCATCGGGTCCAACCATTAACCTATCACTACCAAGTCCCCCACTAAATCATATCCCTTAGGGCCTCATCTAAACGTCTTTTGAATACCCCCAGTCTTCCTCCAGGATGTAGAAACCAATGGTTCCTCTGCCTAAATGCTGCCTTCTAGGAAAACCCCCAAAGAGGAGGCAGTTGGTGCACCCAAATTACACGTTAGCTCGGTAGTTTCAGCACTTGCACAGAAAATAGGGCATCCAGATTCACACAGTTCGTCTGGGGCAGTGGGGCGAGGGTGGGGATGGGGAGAGTCAACCTACATTCCCCACCTCCCAGGAGATTGCTCTAATCCCTGCATCGTTCTGGGTGGCATCTCACCCACCCGTTTGAAGTGGTGAAACCGTTTTCGGGCTTGTGTGCAAGCACTGTAGTCTAGTGCTTCAGGCTGTCTGCTGGGATGGAGATCTGCCTATCCATTCCTGCTCCAAGGACGGCTTGTGTATTTTATGTTAAACACCTGTAGTACAAAAATACTGCCGTGGCCTTACGTGACCTTTCTTTCTTGCCTGATTAATCCCTTCCTATTGAGCATGGTTTCTATAGTGAAAGCTCCCTTTCCCCTCCATACCTTCCTAGACAGCCAACACCCTGGTGACAAGGCCATTCTCTCAGGTAACCGTCGGTGGGGATTTGAGTCTTTTTAAGCAGAGAAAGGAGCTGAATCCCAGATTTTCTGTTTTCTAGGGAGTGCTGTAATTGCCAAAGCTACAGAGTCAACAGAAGGTAGCACCCATCTTCTTCCAGCTGTGTCTTTGAAAAAGCTCATAGGTGAGCATCGTCAAGATAGGGTTCCGATACCCTGAAACTTCCAGCAGTCCTAAGATATGTATCCTTGCTCCAGAGGGGTGAGATTTGGGGTGCGGCCCTATCAACTTGTTGCAGGTCATCTGTTTTGTACCCTTTTCTCTCCCTGCGAGCATGCAAAGAGTTAGCTGGTTAATTTGGATTTCTGGATTTCTTTCTGGGGATGGGGCACTAAAGAAAAACATGGCAATTTTTAATTTGCTCACCCAAATCCATGTTGGATTTAGGTCTGAGTCAGAGTCCTGCCCTTCAGAGGTATCCTGCTGTTCAGAAAATAAATGTAACAGGTTCTGGTGCTGATCAAAGTGACTAAAGTCTTGAAAACAGGATGTGATCCAGGTCAAAATGATACCTGGCTGACTCTGAATAGCCTAGAAGAGCAGCTCTGCCTCGGCTGCCTGACATGGTTAGGCCAGCAAGTTTCTATCTGTGAGGTAGCATGCTACAATAGGTGCTCAGGACACCCAATTTATCACTGCTGTGTTTCCGAACTGAAAGAGGAACTCATCCCGCCTCCTTTGCTTCTCCCAGTGGGAAACAAAGGTGCCCTTGTCATACAGAGGTTATGATGGGGAAGAGGGAAAGCCCTAGCTTAGCCTTTGGTGGTGTGTTTGGCAGGTGTGTTGACCCTGACAAAACTGAGTCCTTGTCTTGACTAAATTATGTCCCAGTCTAATCTAGCCTGCTGTCATACTTTTACAGTCAAAAGTTTATATTTTCTTTTCCCAGCTAGTTAAAGAAATGGTCGGGTGGTTTATGCTCAGATTTTCCAAATGACTATCGTTGGATCAAGGCCATGCATTGGAAATTTTTGCCCCAAAGGAAGAAATTTTGAGAAAGATTCAAATGATTCAAACCCAGTCTTTTATGAATGTTAGAAATATGCGCAGTATGCTTTGTTCACAATAGCTCTGTTTTCCCAGACAGAAGCTCCACCAACTGGTGGAATTGCCCTGGAATTCTGCAATACCACAGATGGGGAGGCTTGAATATTCCTGGACTGACTCAGCCTGTTCACTTTGCCTGGCTTGTAAGACAATAGGCGATTCTTTCTTGCTTGTGGAGATCCCAAATTAAAAGTAAAGGAGGTCGCATATTAACGAAAGGAACGACTGCCTTTCAGAGAAACCCACAGACCGAACTGCGATCGTATTAAGCAGAGGGGCTGTGGAGAGTATAATTCCTATAGCCCACGTAAGAGCTGATTAGGAATGGGAGAAGTCAGGACCAGACAAGGTTCAGACATGCAAGCATAGCAGATTATTAAATAAGGAGATGAAGAAGCATTCAGAGGGATCTTAATTTAAGTACATTAATTATGTAATAATGAAGCAGCTTTAAACTGGATTTATCGTGGATACACAAGAACTGCATTTCGCATTGGCCTTGATTCTTTCAGTAGGACAATCTTATTTGATTGTCTTCACTTAAAGAAAAAGGGCGGGGGGGGGAACAAAAAGCTCAAGCCCATCTTATCCTGGGCAAAGATCTTGAAGAGTGTAATGTTTATAACAGACAGATGGATTTTAATGAAGGATCAGGGCCATGGAGCTGGTTTATAAACCTCCAAAGTTAATATTTATTCCCCTCTACCTTATAATTAATAAAATAATAGCAATTATCGTCATTATTTTGTAAGTTCTTTTCCCATGGCTTCCTTCTGAGCCCTTCATTTCTAAATTTAATTCTTGACTGAATTGTCAATCTCTACTCCTAAGAAGGAGTCTCTTTACTTACCACATGGAGTACTACACAAACACAACTCTGTCATTGTAAAGAAAATAATAATTTATACCAGATAATCATTTAGGCTTGTTCAGCAGGCATTGCCGTTCTGGCCGACTAATACTTTCTGTTCATGTTGACAAAGGATAGCTCCTCAAAAGCATCAACTTGTTATTTGTTTACTTTTCCTAACATCTTTCTATGAGCAGAACCTTTAAAATTCCATCTGTTCTTATTACCCCGTCTTTCCGGTTACCCTGTTTGTTTTACTCCTAATGATCTCCAAACCATTCTCCTATGTTACCGGGCATTGTGTTTCATTTACTGTCCCTCTCACCTCTCCTTGGACTGCATTTTCTTTCCTTCCTAGTACTTCCCTGTCCGTTTCTCTCCCTTCTCCCTACTGTGCTACCTGAACCGCCCATTTCCAAGAGCCATTGGGCAGCAGCAGTTCTTCAGCGGGGGCAGGATGACGGGTTCGAGGAGAGGACAGTGGGAGAGTCCAGCTGCCAAGGCAACCAACTGTCCAGGTTTTGCTTTTTGCTTCGTCTCTGTCCTTGCTTGTGCCTTTGCACAACTCCATTTGCCTCTGCTCGCTTTGTTTCCCCATCTGTAAAATTACAACAGGGGATTTAGGAAATAAAGGCACAGAAATGAAAACTAATTACTACTGTTGTTTATGGCTTACTAATGCACAAGGCCTCAGACCCCTCAATGGCGATAGTCTCTTTTTTTCTTATACAAAGAAATGAATAATTTACCCGAGAAGATCTGGGCTATTTCTTTCAAGCTTATCACATCTTAAAGATCAGAAGTGGGCTCTAGTATCACGTCACAGGTTAAGAGAGTTTAAGCATCAGCTTTCTTCAATTATGACTAAAACTTCTGGTATCTCTGAATCAGCTGAGATACACTGTTAGAGTGAGTCAATGAAATCAGTTCCATTTCCCCCCTGCACCGTATATGAAAGACCAGACCGTAGTGTATGCACTCTAGGCCTGAACTTACGGCCTTATCTCCGGGAGTAGGGTGATGAGCTCAGAGTCTAGTCTTCGGGGTTGTGAAAATCATCTTGAAATCCAAACTTGAGTGAAACTGGGCAAGTCACGGCTGCCCGAGCCCGTAGCGGGCTGGAAGTGTCCCACCTGGAGCTGCGTTACACGTGCTCCTCCGTGCAGCCCTCTGGAGATGGCGGGAGTGAGCAGTGCCAAAACAAACGAACAGACAAAAGGGGCAAAGTGCGCCGAGCGCAGGTGTGCTGCTGTTGGACCAGCTTAGGGCAGCTGGGCTGTTCCTCTTCTACCAAAGAGGAGGAGCCTGCTGCCATTTCTGTGGGAAAAGCTGTGGGAAAGGCAAGAGAGGATGCTGTTGCCTCACACTCTTCAGAAAAGCATTTGAGCTTTGAAATGTCTCTTGGAAAGTCGATCTTGAAAGTTAAACCAAAAGAGAAGCTGAATTCCTGCCTTTGTTCCCTCCCATTTCAAGGAGGCAAAGAACTTGACAGTCTCACCCGATTCTAGCTGTATGCTACGCAAAAACTTACAGGCGGAGTGCTGTATGAGATGGTGATGTGGTTCGAATAGCAAAAATTCGAACCATCCAGAAGTGAAAGTCCAACCCATGTAAATACAGCTTTAGAAAACAACCGTCGCTGCTTCTGGGGCACCTAGAGCAGTGATCCAAAATTACAGAAAGGTTATGTTTCTCAATGATGGAGACGAGGGGGAGAATGAGAGAAGAGGGATTCCACGCCTCGTTTTATGCTTGCTTCAGTTATCCTCCCCGGGGTGTTCGAGCTTCACAAAGGCAAGCAGGAAGCACCGCAGTGGAACTGAAAATCAGTGGAGCTGCTCGCCGCGGTAGCAGAAGGTGCATGTGTTTCTCTAGTAAAAGGACCTCCCCATTTTCGAAGTAGCGAAGTCATAATAGATCCTCTCTAATTCCTGCCACTCTGCAAGAAAAGATCAGGAAACATCTTCGCAAAGACTATTTAAAGTCAGCATCGTTCTGCATAGCTTTGGCCGATCTCAACACTCTGCCTTACAGGAAGGGAATGGAACATTGTGCAGCAAGAGAATTAATGTTTGAACAATCTCCTACTTTTTACTAGGATATGTTTTGTATTTTTGTAAGAAATTTGTTGGGGATGATGAGGCAAAAGCTGTGTCATGCTGCAGTTAAATTTGGCAATACAAACTAATGCATAATTAGAAGTTCCAGGCAATTTAAAAACCAAATTTCATTCCCATTTTCTTTTTCCTTTACCAAATCTTTCATGTGCTGAGTGCTAGAATAACTCTGGTGTTTTCACCCTACCAAAATTCCCCACTGATCATTCCGCGCATTTGTGGTTCCATGCAAGGGGGAAAAAGCTTCCTGCCATCTGTTCTGAATTAGATATCTTTTCCTATTATATTTCCCCACTTTATTGTTTTTGTTGTTATGAAATAGGAACTTAAATTTGCAGTATTCGTACCCTTAAGAGTTTATGCAATTCCCTTTATTTTCCATGCTGTTCTTCTTAAGAGCGAGTATCCTGTTTTCAGTAGATACATAACACGGCCGGGCTTCACCTTTTTATCATTCATTATACCTTTTCCTGGCATGGCGTTTTATTTCTGATGACAAGAACCTGAAACAATATCCTAAATAGGCTTTTATTAAAAATTATGTCATTTCATGATCGCTTCCTTTCGAGCTGTTCCATTGGCTTTATAATTGCTTCGCCGTATACCAAACATTTCTAGAGGGCTCCACATTACCTGCAGGTTTTGTGTCACATCGGCATACTCCATTAAATTCCATTAATTTTTCGCTCGTGCTGATAAGCGTGCGAGGAACGCGCTGCTTTTAGGTTTTTAAACTTCACCGGCTGAGCCGCTGCAGCTTCACCAGCTACCAAGCCAAACCCACTGGCTCCTATTTACCGTGTCACGCATGGCTAGCGGTGAAATCCCGTCAGGATTAAGGAACTGGTTCGCCCCGAGTCAGTGGCCGCAGAGGCCCCGGTGCCACTATTTGCTTTGAGCCCTTCGCCCCGCGCCGGCGGAAGCCCTCGCCAGGAGCTCGTTACTTTGCGGTTCCGCCGGGGCTTGTCGGTGTTGCGGGGCCTTACCCGGGGGTGAAGACTTCAGGCGGGAGAGGGTCCCGCAGCTGCACACCCACACCCCCCCCCCCCGCTCCGGCGGCAGCGCGGGCCGCGGGCAGGTGACGGCGGGTGCGGCACGCGCGCCCGGTCCCGTGACCGCGCCGGCGGGCTTGGAGCCCGGCCCGCCGCGCGCCCGCCCAGCTGAGCGCCGCGTGACGGCGGCGGCGGCGCCAACAGGTGTCCCCGCGCTGCTGCCGGGACCGCCGGGACACCCCCGCCCCCCCCCCCGGCCGGTGACCCAGGCCGGCCCCTGGCCCGGCTCCCAGGCGGGGAAGGCTGCGCTCTAACGAAGAGGTTCCCCGGAGACAGACAAGCCGGTGGCGGGCAGCGGGCCGTGCCGCTCCGCGTCCCCTGCTAGAGCGGGCCGCTCCAACGGCGGCGGGTCGCTCTAACGGCGGCCGCTCGCTGCAGCGCCGGCCCGCGCAACAGGCTGAGCGTCTCCAGCGTCTTACTCGTCCTCAGAGCGGGGGGAAGCTGAGAGAAGCCTCTGCAACTTTCGGGAGAAGGGACGGAGACGCGGCTTAATGCCGCGTTAAGCAGCAGCCACCGAGACAGCCCCGGCTCGGGGGCACCGCGCTTCCCCAGCGAAGCCGGCACCCGGGCGGCCGCCGTTAGTGACGGCACCTCCTCGGCACGGTTTCCGCGGGGGACCCGCCGATCTCGCGCTGCTGCCGCGCGCCACCCTCCGCGGCAGAGACCCGCTCCCCCCACGCGTGGGGCCGCCGGGGCGAGGGGGGGGGGGGGGGAAGAGGTGTTTTGAAGCTACCGTGAGGCTGCCGGGCCCCGCTGTTTGGCCCACGCACCCCGCGGGAGGAGCGGGCCCAGCCGGGGCTCTGGGGGCAGAGCAGCACTGCCGGGCCCGGGCGGCGATTCCGCTTCCCGGAAGCCCGGGGCCGGGTCTTACGCTTTTATTTTCCGTGGGGTTTTTCCCGAGGAGGGGGAGGAGGGGGGGGGAATCCCCCGCTCCCGGCCGCGGCCCCGCACCGCCAGCCCGCCGGGGAAGGGCGCCAGCGGCCGGCTTGCGCCCTCCGCCGCCCCGCCCCCGTCACAGGCTGCCGCCGCCGCTCAGGCCGCGCGCCGCCCGGCTTCCCCCGCTCTCCGCGAGGGCGGGGCTGGCCCATCACCTGACGGCGCCTACGCCGCGCGCGCGGCCCCGCCCCCCAGCGCGTGCGGATGGCAAACAAACGGCCGGAGCGCTGCGCGCCTCCTTTTTTTCTTTTTTTTTTCCCCCTCCGCCTTCTGCAGCTATAAATAGCTCGCGCCGTGCGTGTGTCACGTTCCCATTACGTACGCCTTACGCTGACGCACGGGGGCGGTGCGCTCCGTGACGTCAGCACGTATCCGGCCAATCTATAAATAAACTTCCGGCGGCGAGTGCCAGGGGCGGGCGGGAGGGCGCGGGTCCCGGCTGTGCTGCTGCTGATCCCGCTCCCCGGGGAGCGGCCGGCCCCGTTGCCGTGGCGACTGCAGCCTCGTTTCCTCGCGCGGCTGCTGGGCGGCGCCGTGGGGGGGGGGTCTAGGCCTAGGCCTAGGCTCGGGCCTGGGCCCGGGCCCGGCGCTGCCCTCGCCGCTCCGCGCCTTGCTTCACTGGGTGCCCGCCGAGCCCGCGGCCTGGGTGGGGAGGAGCGCCCGGGGGGCTGCGGGCAGGCCCCGGCTTCCGGCTGGAGGGGGCTGGGAGCGGCGGGCCGGGCCTTCTCTGCCGGCGCAGCCGGGTCGCGCTCAGTCGCTGCTTTCATGTAGAGTCAACCCCCTCCTTTTGCTGAGGTGATATCGTAGCGTGGCTCGCTGTGCACGTCTTAATTGCATACTTATAATTCCCTACTGGCAAGGCAGGCCAGGGTGGAGGCACGGTGCTGTGGAAGGATGCGCCCGCAGTGATGTGTGGGGTTCCTCTCAGCTGGGAAGGGGGGCAGCCTCGGGAACTGCCCTCTGGTGCCCTACCTCAGCCCTGCTGTATAGAGGACCTGCGTGCCAAAGGGCACCCCTCTTAGGGTGAACTCTATTTGAACAGCAGGTGATGCTGCCTTGTCCCCCTCTCTTCTCACCTGGCTGCACAGCGAGTCCTGAGCTGAGACCGTTTGCAGCCATGTGTTTTAAATCATTGTTTGTCTTCAAGTGTTGACTGTGAGGTAGTAATTCAGTAGTTGCTCTGCAGTTGGCCCAAGTGTGCGTGCAGTAGAGATGGAGTGCATAGCAGAAATGGTAACTTTGGCCGTCCTGCTGTACTCCTAGTCTGAGATCCAGATCCCAGACAGAATTTCAGGTAATCTGTATATATTTTAGCTGGTTGTTAGAAACACAGGTAATGTATTTCCTGCTGCACAGTGGGTGTCTGGTAGGCCCTAGGAAGTAGGCAATGCTTTTTTGGATCCCTTTAAGTCAAGGAGGGGAGCGAACGTAGTTCTCTCGTAGTCTGGGCAAGTGCTCTAACCACTTGTCTGCTGTGTAAGACTAGCTGTGATGGCTGGTCTTGATGTCGTCAGTATGTATTAGGCCCCTCAGGGCTAGGGGTGTAGCAAGATAATTCATTTTGCAAGCAGCTGTGCTGGCTGAAGATGCAACTCTCCCCCAGTGATTTGCTGCCTTTCCTCTGCCAGAGTTCCCGCCCCCACAGCTCTTGAGTTAATGTTGGATAAGTGAGCAGCTGGGTGAACTGTACTAATTTTGCCTGAAGCACACTAGGGAGGATTCATGCGATCTCTCTTGCTGGCAGAGGTTTGGACTCGGTTATCTATGGTATGTAGATGGTGACAGCATTATATGGCAGTAATACATTCACCTAACACAGTCATATTTGAAAGAAGATTCCTGCCTATTACTTCAGGCATTGGGAGAACTTTCTTGTGAGTGCATGGTATCTCTGGGATTAAGGTGGGTAGACAAATGCTTGGGTCCATCTAGATGGTAATACCGCCGGGTCTGTTCGCAGCAGTTTTAGGTGCCCGAGTAACCTCTTCTGGTGAAAGTGTAGGTGTGGGCAGCATGTTTGGCTTTTGTGTCTGGGCATCCCACTTGCATCCTAAGTGTATAGGGCTAGGTTCAATGATAGGCCTGCTCGACTGGCTGGGAAACAACTCTGGAAAAAGAAATCCAGTTCTAGTACTAACTGTAGGTCAACATTTAAAACTTGATTGGTTTGCTTAAATTATAGGTTATGAAGTGCTTGATGTTACACTTGTCTTGTGCTTTTGTATCAGTGGAATTTAAAAAATAACTTCTTCCATTAAGAGAATTAGCCATTTCAGTGATTTAGGGTTTCCACTGAGTCCTGTGCATCTGGGGAGTTTTGTAAGTATTTTCTAGCCCTGGCCCTGGTAGAGTAGACAAATTGATTTCTGTCTTTCTGCAGATACAGTGAAAATTTTAGGACTAGCAGTGGGTTGAATAGTGATACTTGTAATTTCTAATCTCTAGTCAGCCTTCTAGAGCATATTGGACATACTCATTTCTTAGAGATGTTGGAGTATTTCTTAATCTTGCAGTTTTTTGGAAGTATACCCTTCTGTGTTGGAACATTGTACGGAAGCTATGTCAGCCTTCTGGGAGTTCAGATTTAATGGTAATACCAGCTTCAGTTCTCAAGGAGAATGGTTTGCTTCTTCAGTAATTGCATTCTTGGATAGAAACTTGGTGGTTCTGCAGTTGCTTTATCTGTAAGGTTTGCAGTTTCCGGGAGAATTTTCCTAGACAGCATGGGTGGCTGCACAGGTGAGCTGAAATGAGGAGCTGCTTGGTTATCTGTGATGGATTTCCTCTGATGTTTTCCACAGTTGCAATAAGATAGATTACTTGCAACATCATCAGTGGGAAGGCTGGTATCTTTGCCTCTATTTAGTCATCCCCAAAGGATGAATTCCAAGCCATTGGCAGCTGTCTAGAGGCAGGTGAAAAGCATGAAAGGATCTAGTTATGAACAAGCCCTCAAACTAACCTACCTTTCTGAAAGTGGTGGAGTCAAGTCACAGCACTGTCTTTCCAGGAAAAGTTGACTTAGTATTTCCGCCCTGTGATATTTCAAAGAGAACTTTGGGGAGAGCTATTGTAATGTGCCACTGGTGGGCAAAATGAGATCTGTAGATGTATTTGAACAAAAGCACTGCTAGCAAGCTTCCATTAAACGGATCTTCAGCTTTTTGTTATTGAGCATTGTGCCATATGATGCCTAAAGGTCTCCTGCAGGGTTCAAGTGTTTTACTAGTTGGCCATTTAAAGGTTTTTGATAGCAAAAGCACTTAATGTGTGCAATGAACTCTCTTCTCACAGAAAGAATAGAGTTGGGACACTTGACAGTAGTCTGAGGAAAGCTGGCTTTAACACTGTGTCACTTCTCAATGCTGGGTCCCAAGGCCTTGAGTTAAGGAGGATGAAAAATGTGGGAAGTTAGAGGTAATCTTGGTGGGGCTCAACCTAAACAAAAAAATAGTAGTGACTCTTTCAGTTCATGTGCATGGGCAGTAGTTCTACCAGTATAGTGACTTGTTTGAACAGAGGCCAAGTTACAACAGAACAAAGATAGAGCTTAGGGGAAAGCAGAGAACGATGACTATGACACAAAGCCGTAATGGCTTTGTAGGGTATCGTAAAGAAATAGTCTCCTTCATAGTTGTCTCCCCAGGCTCAGATACCTCTTAATTCTCAGTGCTGGGAGTAAGCGTACACTACAGTGATGCTGTCTGTGATCAGGCTAATTGATAGCGTTTCTGTCATAGCAAATGGTAAACAGTAAAAATATTGTTGCAACAACACTTGATCATAAGAAAATCTGATACTAATGTGACAATATTGTACATTCTTTGAGTACTTTACCAAAAAATCATGCTTCTTTGGAATATCTTTTTTTTTTTTGAAAGATTTGCTCTCTAACTTCAGGTAGACTAGGATACTTTTGTCAGTGAAGTCACTCCAATCTGTTTTACAGAATTCAATGTGTCAGATATATTTTTTTTTTTAATAAGAAAACAAAAAGCATTCTATTCCTTCTGTGATGCTATGTCTAGGAGCAAATTTGCTAATGTTTAGCTTGAGCAAATTCTTGTTGCTTCTTTTCTGGAAATGTTTCATTTGTTGAAGTGGAGGAAATTAAGTTAGAAAAACATGTTTGGATGGAATATAACAACACGCACGATTGTGTTAAAATCCAGTTTGGTGTTTGAATTACTAAAAAGTGTGGCTTGGTACAGTTCTTGAATATGATTGTAACAATACTATGTGTGAGGGTTCCATATTCTAAAAAAGTTTTAATTGGTATTGTTTCCCTCGTTCCCTTGTTTTTCTTTTCACGAGAAGAAAAAATGGGCTAACTTCATGATTTCAGTGGATAGCGTAAGCAGAAGAGCACAAGATAATGTGGTTTGTTAATGTCAGCCTTCAGCTTACGTCTGTGGTCACACTTAAAAATGCCCTTCTTGGTTTCTCTGCCTTCTGTTCTTCTTTTCACTCTAATCTCTCTTCTGCCTTATACCTCTAGAGTTTCCAGTCTCTGTTTTGGGTCTCCTTCCTTCCACAGTAGGCCAGTTCTGGACTTTCCCACATCACATTTCCCTAATTGACTAGTTTTGTTTGTTTATGTATTAAAACAAGGAGTGATTTCATGTTAGCTTTCTAGGGATTTAATAAGATTTATGTATTTTTTTTCAAGCTGCTTTTCTTGTGGAAGAAGTGCTAATGAAACCTGTTAATGTGTAAAGCATACGGCTTTTTCTTGTGCTACGTTCAGCCTTTTTCTAAATATTTTTTGACATTTGGTTTTCATTATGCACTCTTCTGCTATTGACTTTGTTGTTCAGCACTTACTTCAGTCATGAATAGAATCTAGAAAGGAGTTTTGCTCTGGGATAGGGCATGTAACGGAGACAGAGCTACTTATGTACAGTGAGATTTGTGCATGACTTTCCTTATGATGATCTTTTCTACTGGTGAGAAGATCTTCCCTCTCCCCCTTAACTGGTCTGCAACTTGCTCGATCTTCCATGGCAAAGCCAAGGGTTTGGCACTGGGAAGGAGAAGCAAGCCTGAGATACGATCTCGCGCTCTTCTCTGAGGAAAAAAAAAAAAAAAAATCAGTCTGCCTTTAATATTCTTAAGGCCTCTAGAGCCATAGAGCAGCAAGTAGTCATGGACGAGTGGTGACTGTTTTCCATTTTCCATTCCCCCAAGGTGACTGGAAGTATTTGGAGAAAGACTAATCCCCTCTATTTTGCTCATAGAGATGTGAGGAAAGGCAATGTGGTCTTTCTTTGTGGGTGGGGTACCGGATGCTATCATGCTAGCCCTTGTAATCCTCTGTGTCAAAGTGCTTTGATATTGTATGCATTCTCAGTAATTTTTTTTTTTATTTACAGAAATGTACTTGGATAAGTTTATTGTGCTCTTTCAATTAATTTGATACTTAAAGTGCATGATGCACTTGATTAACACTGCTTGTGCTTTAGTTGTGGAAGAAGTGCTACAAAAGTAATGAAAGGTAGAAATAACCAGTGCAGCCGTCTGCAGTATGTTTTAATTTCATTTGAATCTCCTCAGTCAATGATGGGGAAAAGCTAGAAAATGGGTGATTGAGGATTTAACGGATTGTTCTTGGCTGTGATCATTTGGACATTGGGCCAATTATTGGTGGACATGGTTGGGTAGGGTAAAGGTGGCTGAACAAGATAAATGATTTGGAAATCATTGTTGATAGAACTTGGTAGGACTGATAGAACAGGAGGAATGAAAGGCTGGAGTAAGTGCATTGGGAGATTTTTTTTTTTTAAGAACCAGAAGAAAATATGGGAAATGTCATACTGAAGTTCTGCAACTTCAATAAAGACTTTGTTGGATTTAGAGCTTGTTTTTGCAAAATTCTACAATGTAGACAAAACTTGTTTGTTAACCTCTACTTCTGAGTGATGCTTGAATTCCCCTTGTAAAAAAAAAAAAAAAATCAGTTTGCATATCCTGGTATAATAATTGTCCAGCTGTAAAGATGTGAGCTTGCATGTACACTTTCACATGAACAGTAAATGTTTTCTTTTTGAAAACTGTCATAATTGTTTCTTAAAACTGAAGAAAGGAGTTATGTTAAGTATTAAGCGAAAATAAATTCTTGGCTGAACAGTGTGTGGGATTCAGTAGAGTCATAGATGCATAATTGTACAGATTTATTTATATTTAAACAGTTTCCTGAATTCAGATTGTGCCTCTCACTTGTATAAATACTCAACCACTCCCTCCCCCCATAATTTCACAATAACTTTAGAAGCTGTGAATCCTTGTGCTCTAGTTGGCTACTGACTTTTAGTAGCCAGTCATATGGTATAGATTTGCAAAGCTGACGCAAAATGGAGCAATTCATCTCCTCCGTAATACAGGCTGCTGAAAGCATATCGCCCTGAAGCTCTGCTCATTGCACTGTAACCCCGCTGAGTACCAAGACAAGTTCAAGGTTTTGGTTTTGGTCTTAGACTTTACAATGCTTGATGGCAACGGCCCAAGCCGCCTGAAGGAACACCTTCTGCAGTCACGGCCGCTCATGACAGCTGCATTCCACTGGAACAATGGCATTGTTGGCGAAATGGGGAATGAATGGGAGTGACAAACGGCTTCTGCAACTAGCCCACAACTGAGGGATTCATTCCTGGAACACATCAGAGTGACTATAAACCTCCCTGTCCTCGGAATTAAGCGTAAAATTCACTTGCTTCAATCTCGACTTTCCACAATGACCAGGAAAAAAAAAAATCCCCGGGGCATAGGCAGGGGTGATCTCAGTTTCTTTTTAAAAAGTCTAAACAACAATGTATATGAAAGTATAGAAAAACTAGTGTAAATTTTGTCCACTATTCCTGCGCAGTTTTTGGTAGCCTTCCTGATGACTCCTGTCCTCAGAACTTTCATTCTGCTGGCCCGCAGTAAAAATGCTACTTAGGCTTGTTTTTTGGGTGAGGAAAAATACCAATTGACAAGGAGACAATGGAAAGCCAAGTGGAAAAGCAACACAGAACAATGTTTCTAAAAATTTTAGCTTCATTTTTTCTGGTTCCCTCTTTCCTCTGCACATGTATTCTTAACATACTTTTTATTTGCAGATGTGGTACTGATTGTTGAAATGCAACAGTAAAATTTATTAACTGTTGCAGGAGTGTTGCAGCTGTTCTTGAGACAAGAACCTCACTGATCTGTTGTAGCTTGCATTTGAATGAGAGTAAGGAAATGGGAAAATACCCACGACAATTTTTTTCCAGAAAAGCATTGGACAATGTTGATGGCCTATCTGGCTGTTGTAGTTCTTTTGCTCCATAGTTAAATTTTGGGCCCGAGCCTAAGGAAACTGTAAATCTGTTCTGAAATAGCTAACAAATGGCTCAGTCTCCAAAAACAGAAGTCCCTCCGAATCATGGGTGTCATTAGAGGGTGACTAGAGACCGAGTGTCTGCGGTGCCAAAGGAAGCTGGTGGGTGTCAGGTTCGGAACAAGAGGAGGTGGTTCTTTGCACAGTGTGTCGCTAAGCTCTGAAATTCCTTGCCCGAGGACATGACAAATACTAGAAGTTTGCCTGGGTCCAAGGAGACAGCCGCAGGGAAAAGCAAGCCATTGAGAGCCAGTAGCTATAAAGACACAGCGTGCAAACTCAGGAGTGGTTGAGAGTGGAAAGTCTTCCAGGGCTATGTTCTGACGCTGTTGCCTGAGCATCTTTTTTTAGTCAATATTGCACAGAATGCTTGGTTAGGGGGATCACTGATCTGACACTGCAGCTGTCTCGGTATTTTTATGTTTAAAAGCAGTCTGAGGAGAATGGAGGGGATGACAAAGCTTACAGAGAAATCAAAACTAAAGCTGGCTGCAAACAGTGCAGAAGATCTTGCAATTCTGCGTGACTGAGTGAGAAAATGGCAGATGAAATTCAGAAATGATAAATGCAAAATAATGCACTCGGAGAAAAACAGCTCATTATGCATACACAGTGATGCGCTCTAAATTACCTATTATCACTCAGGAAGGATCCTGGACTCATTGTGAATAGTTCTGTGAAAATGTCAGCTCGATACTCAATGGAGGTCAAAAAGGCAAGTAGAACGATGTTAGGAAGGGGTAGAAAGAGCAAAACCAAAAAAACCCAAACCAAACTAAATAAACAAACCACCCATCAGGCTGTGATATGAATCCATGGAGATCTTGAAAACTGCATGTGTTTTGGGCCACCGTATCAAAAGGAAGAGCAGAATTTGGAAAAAGCCTGAGCAAACGAACAAGGATTGTTGGAATGGTTCTCGTATAAGGACAGGGAAGTTTTTCACCTTAATAGAATTCAGGGGAGAGGGGTTGAATATGATACCTCTGCAGAGGGATAAATGGTGGATGGGAGGACATGGAGCAAATAATTCCTTTCTTAGTAATAAACCATAAAGGAAAATGAAGTCTTCAGGATGCAAGCTTAAAAACAAGCAAGAGGAGGTACTTTTAAAGGAAAAAAACCCAAGCACGTAATTACATTGTGGCATTTGTTGCTGCAGGTGGTTTGAATAAATAGGTTAAAGCAGTGATTGACAAATCAGTGGGACAGAGGTCCGCCTAGGATTACTCAACACAAAGGTGGTGGTGATGCTTCTGGTTCAGAAAGACCTTAAAGTGCCTGCGGCTAAAGGGGGATGATGCTGTGCTTTTCCCAAAGTGGTCAGTGCGGGCCACTGTCAGGGGCGGGATGGCAGAGTCAGTGAAATTGCGGCCTGACGCGGAGAGCGTGCCTTACGTTCTCAGCCCTGACATCGGGAGTAGTCGCTGTGATGCTCTGCAGTGTGGCTTGTAGTGGGCGAAGCGTCTTGTTCACGGGACTTGGTCTGTGCACATAACAGTTGAGGAAGGGAAGGCTTTGTTCCTGAATATAAGAAGATGAAAGTCATTGAAATTAAATGTAGAAAAACATACGCAAAACCATGGCCTGGGCTGTTGCCTGTCACACGTCGATTTGATGGTTGATTGTAATATTGAAATGTTCATGAATTTTCAGGAGGCTAGGGAAAGACGATCTGCGGAGTGCTCTGGGGGCACGTAGTCTCAGGTGTGCCTTAGTAATGTCAGAACGTTCTTTGGTTTCTCATTCCTCACTGCAAAGGCTCTTTTTTGCCCTGATTTTGTCTTAGCGATATATTTTTTAACCAGGTACCAATTTCTTTGAGACATTTAGAGACACGGGAGATGGTGCTGTCTAAATTTGAGGTAGCGAAGATCAGAAGTTGGGTATTGCCTGTGTTTCGGCGATGCTGTAGCCAAGTTCTCCCGGTGACTTTACAGAAGCCACTTCTGTCTGTGGAAGAGCAGCTGGTCCTAACAGCCGTGAGAGTGGGTCCTGGGGTGGAGAGTACTTGTTTTCATCCCTGAAGCCTTTAAAAACCAAGACAGGAATGAAGAAGTTGTTTTTACTGAACTTTCTGTATTTGTTAACTTTATGGACTTGGGGAAAAACGTAACAACTAAGACAGTCTTGTGAATACATATATGTGCGGTATGTCAGATGCATTTGCTGGATCACAGTCTAATAATAAAAAATGAAAATGAAGCTTAAAAAGTTATTTTCTTACCTCTTCAAGACTGAATCACTCGCACTGGAAGTGAAAGAAAACTCTAGTCTTTCCAATGTTTGTTTGTTTGGTGTGGTTTTTTGTTATTGTTTTGTTTTTTTAAGTAACACCCTGTACAAAGCAAGTGAGGTAGTGCTGAAATACATGTTTTCTAGCGCCAGTCTGCTCAGCATCTGATAGAAAATATCAAGAACTTGTCCCCATGGAAGGTATCTCCTGAATCAGGTTGAAGGCAATAATAGAGATTCTGTCGTTCAAACTGCCTACGACAAAGTTCTGAGTGTCGGTGTTCCAACTCCCGTCTTCAAAAAAGCATGATAATTAGGTGACTAGGGGAATAGTCTGTACAAGAAACAAAGATGCTTCATGCAAGTATACCACTTTTTACAATTAATGAGCAATGCTAAGTGATTTTTAACTCTTAAAAATACAAAAGAATCTGGTACGTGTATGCCGGTTTGAGTAATTTCAAGTTACTGGACAGAATTTGTTTTTGTGGTACACATAGTGTTACTCTTATGTCCTGTAGCTAGGTCTTTGCTGAGGGCTTTAAGTGTTCAGTTTACAGTTAGACCAGTGATTTTCAGCCTTTCAGTTTGAAGGCCCAGAAAAATGTGCAGTAGTGGAAGGAAGAGCAAGTTTAAGCCTGGGAGAGTTGTCTTTGTGGTTTTGTGGTCCCCGAGTCCACCAATGCTTTGGGGGTCTCCAGAATTTGAAACAACTCATTTAGACTCTTTAAATTTTGTGTATAAAATAAATAAAACCCCCAAACCTGTTCTCTGCATGGCAGCTAACAATTTATCTCAAGTATGTTGCTGGCTTTGCCAATAGCTTTCTCTGCACATTTATTCATACATAGATTAGAGTTTTTCTTTCAAGAAACTGGCTAGCATATATTTGATCAAATTTAGTTATGCTGGACCAATAGAATCCATTTAAGTTTTCCTTCCTGCAATGCTAAGGAAGGTAGGAGCTGGTAAGAAAGCGGGTGTTCTGTTCAAATATTACTCCATGAGTCACCAAGTCTTCATTATTAAAACAGATGAACTATCCCTGTCTTTTTTTTTTTTTTTGGTCTTTTAAGAATTTAGTCAATTCTCTGCTACTACTAGCTTCTACTGGTTTGGTCAGTCATACTGGTCTTTGGCTCCTAGGATCCCTCTTCAAGCCGTTAAAAATTGTTCATGTTCAGTATCTGACATTTCCGGAACCTGAAACGGACTGAAATGATAGGTTACATGATATACATGATAGTTTTGTGATTTGGGGAAAAGTTCCTTTGCATTTTTAGTTTTGTCCTGACATGTTACAATACAGGATTCAGCTGACTCCAGGTTTCTGTCCTAGCGTTCAAGTTCCGCTGGCCTTATAAATGGCTTCATCCCTGATAGCAATGACTTCTGACAATAGCTGTATTACATTGTAATTAAAATAGTGTAAAAAAACCCACAACCCAAACCAACAGAAAAATTGAAAAGGTAGAGAGCTTGTGAGAAAAAAAACAGGTCCCTTTTCATAGAGGCCATTCCGGTAGTCAGGCTGTCGAGGAAGGAGAATGCTTATTAACCTCACGGCATTCTGAACTTATCTGTAAAATGGATTTCTTTAGTAAAAAATGTCTTTGCTGATCCTTTGCAGGCAACTCTACCACCCTTTTTTTTTTTGAAAATCTAAAGCACAAAGGACTATGAAATTGCTGAGTCCTTTCTACAGAGGCAAAGGATGAAAGATGCGACACGTGCACTTGGACACGTGCACGTAGCATCCGTGTTTCTAACACTTTCTCTCTCTTTGGTCTGCTTGCTCCTTTACATTTTTTTCCCAATTCTGAGTGGGAATCAAGAGGGCAGGAAGGTGGAGGAGAAATGTGCTCAGCAGAATGGGTTTTTGCTGATACTCTCTTAAACAGGACCTCTGGAAGAGGAACCTTCTGTTTCAGGACTGTGATGCATCAATAGTGTGATGTCGTGCCTGTGCATTTGGAGGATATCTACTTGGCTTTGTGGTTTCTGCAGGGAGCTTTTGTATGGAAACAACTTGCCCGGTGAAGCAGTCTCTCTCACCATGCGTAAAACTAAACTGGGCCAAATAGAGAAATTTTGCCAGCTAGGTGGAGCTCCCCCACTAAGTTTATTCTTGTCTTGATTTTGTACAGCCTTAACCACTATCACTGAATCTGCAAGTTCATTTAATAGATGGCCAGCTTACAAAGAAAACTAAAATCAAAATGTAGGAGAAGCTTTCTCCTCCATGGACTTTGCCACAGGCGGAGGCGAGCACACGGTAAGCCGGGGTTGTACGGATCAGCGCTGTTGCTGTATCTCTCGGTGGTGTTTTCATTCAGTGCAAACCTGGAAGTGCTGGCAACACTTTAAGTAGTTTTCTTCCTGGATAATAGAATTTAAAAAATGCTTCACAATGACTCAAACATAGCCCACGGGTTACTGTAAGATAAACTTACCACTTAGCTGTAATAAACACCTGCTCATAGCAAAGCTTGTTCTTCCCTTTTCCTTCAAAGAGTGATTCTCTAAGCCTGGCATCCTTTGTTTCCATACCTGCTGGGTCTCCAGAGAGCACCGTATCAAGTGAGTTCTGTCTGCGTGTGGCAAGGATGAGCCTTCCCACTGCAGCCTGAGATGTGAGGATCAGATGAGGTTCATCATCCATTTTTATGCTGTCTCCACAGTAAAGAATTTGCAGGACATTTTAGGCGTTGATGCAACCACATCATTTTTCTATTAGGCCTTTAGTGATGCTGAAGACACTTAGTCTTCAGTAGTTTTCAGTAAATAAATGAAGTGAAGCTTAGTACATGCTTTTGTTGATAGTTGGGGGAGAAATACAGGATGTAGATTGCTGTCTTACAGGGAATTCATATTTTGGAAAAACACAATTGCTTTGTTGTGGCTGTGAGGAGAGCCTAATGTATATCCTCATCAGGGTTCAAAATAATGGGTCTGATTTTGCTAAAAGCACGCATGCGGTCGGTTACTGTTGCTCAGCTGCTGAACAGTAATTCATTATGCTACAATAATATGTTTATTGTTTGCTGTGGTACCCATATGCTGGAGTAAAAAGTTACGGTTCTGGATTTGAAATGTAATAAAATAGAGCTAGTAAGAAGCTAATTTCTTTTTCCACAGAGCTACTTTTTGAAGTAAAAGTGAACTTTTAAGGACCATACTGAAGTATAATTAAGTAAAGCTTTGGGAAAAAAAGGGAAGTAGTGAACGAATAACGCTCTACGCCAATAATCAAAGACATTTTTTAAAAACCAGATTTCTCCAACAGAAATTTATGTATATGTGTTTCTACTGTAATATGACACTAGTCTGTAGACTTCTGTATGATCATGTATGGAATATGTTCAACCTCTAGCAATCACTGTTTTGATTCACCAATTAAAGGAGAAAAGTAGTGCCATGTTGTAGCATTAATAATGGCAGTAGAAGAGTTTTAGATTGAGGCAAGTCCTTTTTTTTTTTTTTTCTGAGGATATGCATACGTTAGTCTAATAGAAAAATGTCTTTAATTCCACCCTTAACAGTATGGGAGAAGTTTAAAGAGTTTGAAGAATCCTTTTAGTTGAGATGAAGCCAATCTCTGAGATACCTGCTGACTGATTTCTGAAAAACAGTGTTCTGGGGAGTAGCAGCCTTCCATCAGTTAATGTCTCATGTTTTAATAACTAATGGTTGCACATATACACATTTTATCACAACTTGCGTAGAGCATGGGAGACGAAACACCGGAAGGAGAAGGGAGGAATCATCGGAAAGCAAGATTCACGTGCCTGACTGGAGTGGTAACTACATTTACGATGTTGTGGAAAGAAGGTTATTTCAATGCAATGCTAATTTAATTTTATAAATACAGAATTGCTTAGCATGAAACCAAATCTGTTTTCATATATTTATTATTCCAATAACATTGGAAAATTGTTGACCCTAAAACCTATGCAATTGTTAAAGCTTAGCAGCCTGTGTATTTATTTACAGTTGTCATTCCATTCACTTATTAACTGAAGATTTTTTAGCATAGTGTATAGAGTGACGATATTGAGTATTCTGTGCATTCCCATGACACTGTAGACCTAAGCTAAGCACATCTAAATTTTGGAGAAAGATGAAGGTTTGAGGCCTCGATCTCAAGGAACAGATTCAGTCCTCTCTGCAATCCTAAGTGCACCTTTCCAGTTGATGATTTTGAGCTAAGGAGTGACCTGAGATTCGTTGCGTAACATTGGCTGTTGGTTCAAGGCAAATATCTGACGTATGACCTGCATCAGTGACTCAGTACCTGTGCCAGTACTACAGAAAAAGTTTTGGTTGCAATGGTGGATTCACTATTGGGATTACCACTTAAAATAAAAAAAAAATATTTGACTTCTTCCTCAGCAGAGCTATGCAAGAAGACCTTTGTGTTCTGGACATAGTCAATACAAGTGTTCTACTTTTCATAGAACCACAGAATGGTTTGGGTTGGAAGGGACCTTTAAAGACCGTCTAGTCCAACCCCCCTGCCAAGGGCAGGGACATCTTTCACTAGATCAGGGTGTTCAAAGCCCCGTCCAACCTGGCCTTGAACACTGCCAGGGATGGGGCATCCACAGCGTCTCTGGGCAACCTGTTCCAGTGTCTCACCACCCTCATTGTAAAAAATTTCCCCCTTATGTCCAATCTAACTCTACCCTCTGTCAGTTTAAAACTGTTCCCCCTTGTCCTGTCTCTACAGGCTTTGGTAAAAAGCATCTCTTTTAACTCGAAGTATTAGGCCTTGCAATGTAGTGCCTCATTATGCTCTAGAATACTTTAAAAAGCTGTACCTAAGATTTGTCATCAATAATAATGAGTGCCACGACATTGTGTGGCTAGGGGGAGAATCATTAGGTTAAAACCACAATGGCAAAGATATAAAATTGGTATATCAGAGCAACTTATTTTTTTTAATGTGTCATTTAATGAGCTTCTCTACTTCTGAAGCCAACACTTTAGTGTTAGCTAGTGATTTTGTATTTGTGTAGACACACAGCAGAGGATTTAAATGACATCATATGAGCTAGTAATGTTTCAAACCGAACAATGGGGCCATACATTTGACTGGAGAAGAAATTTGTTACTAAATAGTCTTATGGGAACCTTGTGAACTAAAGATGATGGCAGTTTTGCCTTCAGGTTCATCACTGATGCGACTGAATGATTTTTTATCTGTTTGCATATGATGTTGCTTTCATACTGTGGTATACTATAATGCGGTTGCAGAATAATGGATCAAAATACTCAAGCTTTCACGGATGTCCTCTTATTTTTCAGGCCGTTACCACAGAACGTGAGTGTGTATTTCAGTCCTTGTAAGAAGACAGAATAACAGCATACCACTGTGTCCTGGTTTAGGCCGGGACGGAGCTAGTTTTGTTTTCAGCAGCTCCTGTGTTTTGGCTTTAGTGTGAGAAGAACGGTGATAGCACACTGATGTTGCTGGTTGCTGCTGAATGACCAAGGACATTTTGCAGTTTCCCAGGTTCTGCTAACGTGCAGGTGCGAAAACTTGGGAGGGGTAGAGACAGGATAGTTGATCCAAACTGGCCAAAGAGAGTATTCCATACCATAGATGTCATGCCCAATGTAAGTGAGGGTCGGTCGGTGGGCCGCTAGGCTTTTTAGACCCTTAACTTGCCTTAATCCTTAAGCTTCCCTTTGGGTTGCTTTTTGTTTCCCTATTTTTCCTTTTTGTTTTTCATTCGTTCGGCTGTTTGTTCCCTCACCTGCTCTCTCTGGAACTTGCTGTTCTGGGATAGCTGGGGGGGATACCCCTGCTCCCTGCCTGCTGCTCGGGACGGGCTGTATCGGTCGTCGGGTGGTGAGGAATTGTGTATCGTTTGTTTTATATATTCTATTATCCTTATATATATAATTATTATTATTATTATTAATATATTTTTATATTTTTCCTTTGCTGTCCTGGTGAGCTGTTTTTATCTCAACCCGCGAGTTTTCCTTTCTCTCCGATTCTCCTCCCCACCCCAGCAGGGAGCAGGGGGAGTGAGCGAGCGGCTGCGTGGTATTGGGTTACAATTTGGGGTTAAACCACGACACCCTGTTGGAGTCAGGAGCCAGATTTCCATCAGTGATGCAAATAGTGATTTATATGTATATTAATGGCAGGGGAGTCCCCATCCTTGAGGCAGTATGTAGGTATGAGGTTATCAATCAGTATCTTCAGACCTGAACAGTTCACCCTGGAGTGGATGCCTTGCAGGCTGAGCAGGGCTAAATACTGGATCCCCGACAGCCATTGTTTTCTTCTGAGTCATAGTCGCTTCGGGCTGTGGTGACAGCTGACTTTGGAAATAGCTGGGCTGGTTGGGGATGTTAAAATACCATCTCTTCATTACCAATCTTGCTACTGAAGAGTATCACCCTGGTAAATCTTGTAATGGAAATAAGTGTGCTTATTTCATCCACTACAGGCCCAGCTAGACGGTTTGATTAAAACAGCCGATAACCTTGCAGGCTGGACTAATGTGAATGAGGGAGGGCTCATACCGTCTCTTTTGTTAGCAGGGCTCTGCAAGCGGTCACCTGCAACTAATGGGTTATGAGGAGCAACCAGGAGCGGTAGCAACTTCATCCCACACAACTGGATCTGAAAGAGGATGTATGCAGAAAAGCTTGTTCTTACTCACAGTGCTGCTGCTTCAGTTTAAATTGGTATGGGAAAAAGAATGCAACTCCCCCTTCTCCAAACACAATTATTACTAGTACAATTTTGTATGTTAGCTATAGGCTGTGCCAGTATAATGAGTTTTAATATCCAGATTGGTATCTCTGTGCTAGGAGGTCTGTATTCACCTGATAGTTTTGCTAAAAACATCATACCCCTTACTGAAATCGTTACGTGGCTAGAAAAAAACAAGCCTTAAAAAGTTATATAGGTAAGTGTTTATGTGGTGTCTCAGTAATGTTGCTCTAGATAGGTAAATAATTTAAAATGTTAAGTCAGAGTATCTTCCTTTTTTTTTGAATAGTGTAGACTGCTTATAATAAATGTAGTAGAATAAATAGGACAGATACTTGTTTTTACCTTTGCTGCAGAGTACAAATATTTAAAAGGTGTCTTAATCCTTTGTTGAATGTGTATTGGTTTTGTTTCTGGTCTGCAATTTGCAAAGAGAGACTCAGAAAAAGAGGTGAAAAGTATTTTACAACTTGAACTAGTTTTAATATCTAACAGACTTGTTGCAACATCTGTACCGGAGCCTGCGGGGAAAATGAGTATTCTGAAAAAAAAAGCTTCATGCCTGCTTAAATGCTCTTGTACGTTTACTTGTTTAGCATCAGCAAATGGAGTGGTCTGGCACCTCAAGACTCGTGACTAGGAGAATGGTGTCCTTCAGAATGACTGTAGTTTACAGACATTTTTTCGTATTTCTGTATGCTATTTGTTTCATTAACACATTTTTTTTTTTTTTCACTTTTCAGAGTACATTGCAAAACTGGCATGATATATATATTTATATTGTATAACGCGTGCTGAAAAGATTATACCTCATTGGGGGTAGAAGGGGATTTCAGCAGCATTTCAGTATAAAGAGACTATTTTGAATCACAGCATCTTGCTTCAAAGGAAATTCCCTCATGAAATGTATTAGCACAATGAAGACTATTGCTGTCTTTGTATCACATATTTAAATTAACTCCTCAGCCATAAATGAAAGGTTATGAAGGTGGCAAACAGTAAAATGAAGAAGAAACTGTACTTTATGTATTTGTTAGGTGAGGTAAAAAACCAAATACTGTGATGATGAGATTAATATGGCTAGGTGTGGATAGGGTTTATGTTACCATGCTCTGTGCAAGTTGAAGGGGATTTTGAGGGAATGAGGAGCTACCAGCAGGTGTAGTTTTTTATTTGTGGTGATGGCTCTGGTAAGTGAAGAAAAATACATACATGGCATAGTTTCTCTGACATTAACAGGGCTGTTCTTGCTTACACCTGCAGATTGTCCTGCACGTTCGGTTACAGTGATAGTATCAGCTGGATAAAACAAATTATGTACACGTTTCTCCACAGTCTCTTCAACACTAATTGCGACTTCTTCTGCTTCTCTGCTCTCTACTGTTGTCTATGCTGATGAGCGTTACTAATGTGACTGTTATTCCCCAAAGCAGTATTTATGGGACTCTTACGCTGCGCTAGGGAAAGAGGCTGTTCTAAGGGTGTTCAGGACCTCTGATGGAGTAGTTTTCAACAATAACACATTCTTTGAAAGTATTGACAATTCACAGAGTATAGGGCCAGTACTTCACATGGTTTTTGCTTCTTGCTGACAGTTTTCCTTCCTGTGTCCGCAAAGAAATGTCATTCATCCTGGGCAGTACAGGAAAAGGCAGAAAGGTGAAAATAGTAGTGCCAAGGACGGGAAAAGGATAGAAAACTGGAACTCTGTTAAGAAAAACTAAGACTTTTTGACATTTCAAAACACAGTCAACGATTTAGCTTCTCGATACATTATTTGTCCCCAGCTTTCTCAAATTTCTAAGTTTCTAATGTATCCCTTATTGTATATTATGAGTACTAAGGCAAAATTTCTAATGAGTGAGGAAGTGTAGTAGACAGCAAGTCTGATCTGGGTTATGATGATAATTCTCAGAGAAGTAGCAAAACTAATTCTAATACTAACTCCAGGAGCAGCTTTGCCTTGTTTTGTTTCTAAACAGGAGATACCTGGAGATACGTTCAAGGTCAGATTTAACTGTTGTTTTGACCAAGGAGACATTAGAAGGTGGTGCGTTCTCCCACTGTGCATCCAGGAGAGAGTTTTACGAAGTTAGATTTTTGAAAGCTGTTAATGACATGTATTGTAGAACTGCTAAAACCATGAGACAGGTATCAAATGTGCATCCACGTTTGACGCTAGCTGTTGCACAAAAAATATAACACATAGAATCTCCATCTCAAAAAATACTCCAAATGAACATGAGAGAGCCTACAGGTCCTATCAGTCACCTCACACAGCATTCGTAATTCCATAATCGCATTTTTTTCATTTAATGAATGTATCGAGTATGTAAAGAGTCCCTATATTGGTTGCGGTACAAGAAATGGGTAGAATACAGCAGGATGTTGTAGGAAGAAATATGACCTTTATGGGAATAGGCTCGTCCATAAGTGAAGGCTAGACTGAGAGCAGAGGTTAGAAATATACCGCCTCTGAGATGTACCCTCAAGTGTGAGCACTAGCTGCTGAATGGCGCTGTGTTTCTGTGACTTACCTGTGTCACAACTACTGGCTGAGCTAAATTTGTAGAAATACTTCTTCCGTCTTAAAACCACAATGAGTGGATGTTAGAGAGGCATCTTTTCCCTTTTGGTACTTGGAAGGAATAGCCATGATTAAGAACAGTTTCTTAGGTCCGTAATGCTCCAAGCATTGTGGAAACCACAGCGTGGTTTCGAGCGTACAACATCCTGGCCACTCCGTCCATGAGGGAGCAGACTGGTAAGAGAGAGCAGGACAGATGTCTGTAGCAACGTTAGCCGGTGTGAGCTCCTCTTGGTGAAAGGACAATCTTCTAGTCAGGCATGCTGCATAGTCAGCAGCTGGGGACACCACCACTTTCATTTCAAGTGGCCTCGTGTAAATGACAGGAGACTTGTAGGTGTCAAAAATCCAGCGCTCTCTTCCTTAACCACAGAAATCTTACACAAGATGAAATCAGGCAATCTAGATGCAATAAAACTAAGTAGGGAAAATGTTGGGCAATGCCTGCTGACATCACTATCGCTAGACATAGACCGTATGTGACTGCTGTCAGCCAAAGTATGTAAACTTTACTGAGCTGTGGTGTGCTGCGAAGGTTACGATTAGTCATGCTAGAACCCTAGCAAAAGGTCTCTTGAAGGTCCACCTCTGTGGCATTCAGTATCCCCCAAAAAATGAAAAGGCAGAAGTTTTTTCTCGGTGGGGATGTCCACGTCAGCAGCGTGGTCATCGAGCTGAGCGTTGGTGTGGCTCTGGAACCTGCTGCTCTTCAGAAGAGCCAGAGCCTCGATGGAGAAGGGGAACCCTGGTGAGGATGCACGCATGCTGTAGCTTTAAGTCTGTAACGGGACGCCTGGCAGAAGGGGGCTGAAAAACTCTGCCAGGAGTAGGAGGATGGGGGGAAAAGCGATTTAAGGTAGTAGTTCCCAAAGCTTCTGACCGATGGATGTCTGTTAGCCTCATTCTTTCTCCGGTACCGCCACTGAGCTGTTTCATCAAACCTTTAAAAGAGATACTGTTGAAAACAGTGTTTTAATAGACTTTTGCGGACCAGCCTTAGAGCGTTTAGCCTGGCCTGGTGGACCATACTTTGGGAGTGCCTTCTTAAGGGGAATTCTGGTCTACTTATTGTAATAAAGTTCTCAATTCATTGTCAGAAGACTGAAACTCTTTGGGGGATTCTGCACTATTGTCATTTGACATGGTGGCTGTCGGGGATTGTGGATGGTTTAGAGGCATATGGGGGGTATTGGCCTATCACAGATTCCCTGGGAGCTGCTGTGTGCCATGGGGGGGCCTTGGAGTCTATTCTCTCTTGCAGAAGGGGCATGCTCTGCCACCCCCAAGGAACAATAACGTTCAGACAAAGAGCATTTTTTCCAGATCTCTTTTGCAAACATGGAGCTGAGTGTAGAACCCTTTCTGAGCCGAGAGGGAGCTGCCGAATTTTGTGTATCATCTGCTCTACCGTGAAGCCAGGACAAATATTGGACAGAGGCTTCTTTGGAGGGTGATGTTTTGGGACTGAGTGCCGATGGTTCTTGCTACTCTAAAATCAGAAAAAGAGCTTCTGAACCCTGGACAGAAGGTTTTCCATCCTTGTCGTTAAAAACAGCTCCACTGAATTATGGAGACATGGATAGTAAAAGCCAAAGCACTGAGAAAAGCGGAATGGAGTGCTCTGAAGCCATAGGAGGAAGTCTGATTCCTGAGTAAATATGCTACTTTTGATGGAATTCCAGGATAGCTGCTGCATCACTGAGATCAGTTGTGGGTCTACGCTAGGTGTGGAATGTGTGGGACAAAGACACAGACATATTCTCTCAAGTGGTATCTTTTTAGGGGATGGTCAAATGAAACAGAATGAACAGACATACCCGCTCACCACTGCCAAAAAGATGAAGTCCTCTGCCCTTTTCTCCCTTTCTTTTCCCATCATATACTTTGTGTTTTCTCTGACACTTGTGTCTCTCCCGGAACTGATGTAATTCACTTAAATGGCAGACCATTTATGCTGTGGGTAGTTTTCTGAAATTTCAGTCAATCAAATCAGATCATAGAAGAGATTGATGCTACAGCCATAAAATGTGACAGTGGATTATGCGACTTTGAGCAGGGGAGGAGGAAGATAGGAGCTGGGGCGTAGAAAGAGAGAAGCAGGAGAATAAGAAAGGGGAAGACAGACCTCATACTTTTAGCTGCAGGGAGCCATTTGTTGAGTTTATCTACCCATCAAACTTATGCTGTGGCTTTATGCTGCTTAAAACATTTTTTCCAATTAAAATTGAAGAGTTTTCCTTACTAATTTTTGTAAATGCCTTTTTTTTTTCCTTTTTTTTTCCTCGCATGAGGAACTGATAGATAAACTGCATTTTAGCAATTCACATGCCTGAATTTTTCTGAACTTTGCTGAATTTTGTGACCTAGATGTTGGTCTTCTCTTGTTTCATGAGATATGTTCCATGTCTTCTGTAATTCTTTTTTTTTTTCACATGAATGATTTCATCTCTAATAAAATCTTCGACTAAAGAAAGAATAGATAAGTGGAAGTCGAACAGCAACAAAATTCACTGCTTTACTGCGTGCAGTTGTTCCTGTGGACATTCAGATTAGAGCAAGAAGAGATGGGCCATAAATACAATGGTCTTTAGAAGCCATGACTAATAGGGAGGTCAAATATCAACCAACAATTTTAGCCTCAGTCCCATGAGGATTATACACAAACAGCTAAATATAGGAGCATTCTCCTAAATTCAGACAAATTAATTAAGGCCAGAGAGAATTTTATGTGGTTCAGAGCTCACTAGGAAAAGCAAAGTCATATAATTTCATAAGTCTGATTTCTTGTTCTCGGTGAGCAAATTGACTTGAATGACTGATAGCTTCAACACTCTGTTGACCAGAACAAACACCTGTCCTTTTCACCCAAGACTGTGGACTTCTCTTCACCGTTGAAGATCCTTTTCTCTGTGATAGAACCTTGGGAAAACCTAGGTTTTAAATTTCGGAGAATTAGACTTTCTATGTACTCTGTTCTTTTAAAAATTTTACTCCTCAAAGAATAACAAAATCCGCCAGCAGCTAGACCCCTTTTTAGTGGTACAGGCATTAGCGATGCAGGGATCCTGCACTTGGACTTCAGAACATCTGTCGGGCAGTGGTTCTTTCTATGCTGGCACTGAGTAACAAGACAGAGATTGAAAAAAAATCTTTAAGAATCGCCTATGTTTGCAGCCAGCTCAGACCTTTGGCCGCGTATCCTCACCAGTGGCCATCGGTAGCCTTTTGCATACAACTTTGATGCAGCTATTTCAGGGTTCTTTTCCCCCCTACATGCCAACTCGTAACTACACTTGCTCTTTGGATGGGACTAGACTCTGGGGTTTTTGTCTTTAAATTGTTGCTACTTATAATTAACATCAAATGAAACTTTTCGGTGGACACTGAAACGGCTGGCAGTGAGAAGGGACTAGGGGCAGACAGACCCACTGGCGGGGAAGGGGTTGGGGCACTGTGGCTTGGGGGCAGTGAAGGGGTGACCTGCAGAGTCTAAGACCCTGGTACCAGGGAACAGGGGGACGAAGATGGGGTCACGCAGAACAGGAACTGGAGAGGAAGCATGGGAAATGCTGTTATGAGGTGCACATGGAAAATGAGGAGCACGAGGAAAAGGGGTGATTGGGAATGTGGCGTTTTACAGCAGTTACACTGCTTTAATCTGTCAGCGTGGTGTGACAGGGAACGAACGGGATCCGCATTTCTGCTGTTTCTTACGCATTCTTGTCATATTGGCTGGTTTGCAGGCATATATCAGAGCATTCATTTAAATTTTTTTATTTATATCTGAAATCTGCTCTAGAGGAATTTGTAGGTCCTTCAGCGTAGACATTTTCTTCCTTTGTCTTTGTAAAAGCAAAGATCAACCCACAACCTTTCATATTTCTTAACTAATTTTGTATTGAGATGTTTATTACATCTTTCTTGCCTGGGGAAAATCCCATTTGTCTCAAGCGCACAGTAGTTTGTTCTGTTTCCTGTGAAAAGCTGTTCTTCTCAGTAGGCTGTGCTTCAAAGATATTTGCTCTAAAATGCAGGCTCAACAAAAGCCACGCAGTTTGCTCTATCCTATCTGCTTTAAGCAATCGCATAGTAAGAGCTTCTCCAAACAAACAAACAAACAATGCATTCCAAAAGCTTTATGAAGATGTTAATGGAGAAGTGTATGTGAAAAGAAATCAAATTGATGATATTTTTTAACCTACTTTTTAAGCTTGTTTTAAACTTAAACTTCAGGCAAGTAGAAGGGTTGGAAAGAGAGGGTGAGGAAAAGGATCTCTCGCTCTTTCTGTCTTTCCAGCTTGTTTACTCTGTCCATTTGCCAGCACAGTGTGGGTATTCAGTTTCACTCTTTTTTCGTAAGAGTTTTATACAGACATGCACTGATTTTTTTTTTTATTTCTATGATTATTGCATATGTTAGCAGGGGATGTGAAACCTGTTAAAAAAGTAGAGGATCCATACTGTAAAGCCACAAAAAATACCCCAGGGGATTTAGGGACAGATGTGGGATTTACCCCACTTCAAACCAACTTTAGACTGGTGAGATTGCAGCGTGATGTAGTCCCTTGGAAGAGATGGCTGCAACAGCCTGTACATCTATGAACTGCTCTCAGGGTGACTCCAGGGCATGATAAACTACTTTTGACTGATACTAGGAGTAGGTTTACAACTTTTAACTTCAGCAGCGCCGCCCCCCCCCCCCCCCCCCCCCCCCCCCCCCCCCCCCCTTCTCGTCGTGTATGCTGGGTAACATACGGTGGGGCAACAGAGTAATGATTCTCTAGATATCTGATCGATCACAGGAAATTGCTGGCACACAGTCGTTGCTAATCTTTAATCTGAGATTGGTTGCATGGGAGAATTTTCTTACTTCTCCTCTCCATGGTTATAATCTGGCCTTGAGTTATTTTACTCTAGATAATATCTGATAAGAGATTAAGAACGTGATAAGAAGCTGTTTTATATGAAATTTAAGAAGCCATTAACATTCCATTGAATTGTAAAATTGTCAAGCTAAAAACAGCTCTCCTGGTGTTCTGCACAGATGCAATAGCAGATCACTGAGTCACAGGAAATGATTCAGTCAACATTTCTAAACTTTCAATGTGTGTTTTATGGAAGAAACTTGATGTAAATGTTTAGACAGTTACGGTTTTGGAGATAAATATTGCAATTTTATGGAGTTTGGGGTTTGACGTACCAGAATTGTGATGCATAGTTGTCAATTTACTGAACATCTAAAGCTGTTCAATTATTGTATTCCGTTCCAGTGTGGGATGTATTTTCTTTGGCTAATGAAACGTGGTGTCATATTTGGGCATAACAGATTATACATCAGAAAATCAAAGGAAAATTAATTATCAATGACCCGGGATTCCCTCTACACTGCTGTGGGAGAACTTGCATAGGCCTCCACACAGTTCTCCTTAGTTTCTTGTCACCTCATCCTGTAAATACAGTGCTTCAGTGATATGACCTCTCATGGCAGGTTATCCTCTGCCTTAAATGATCTCGCTGGGATAAACTGCTTTAGAAGGTTAAGTTAAAATGTTTCTTGGATCATTTAAATTTCATTAATTGCAACAGACAGAGTGCTGACAACTCAAAATTATTTTTTTCTTATGTCAGTTGCTTGCAGTTAAAGTGTTTCTTGTCTTTTTCAAATACTTTGTTTCAGCAGGGTTTTCTTAAATGTTTTACTTGTCAGGAAGTTGAATGGACCTGCAGTGTGCTATGGCTTAAAGGACGTGAAATCAGTATTACGTTTACTGTACAAAACTATTATACCTTGGTATACTTTTGTGAATCTGAAGTAGCACTAATAAAGCCAGTGTAGTTTCTCTGGATTTACGCTGATTTAACTGAGAAAAATCCAGGCCCAAATGTTAATATCCATGATTAAAATGTAAGCAATGAGGCAGGAACTTAGAGTTCTTATTACTTCTTGTCATTAAATATCCCGTGGCAGGACTTTTAAAAAACACTGGTGCTACCACCAGCATGATAGACAAATTCCAGCCTCAAACATATAATTTTCATGTGCCTAACTTGTCCTTGCAGGAAAATAACCCCAGGGGACAGCTTCTGCGGGTGAGCGAGTGTCTGCCAGTGTATGGGAATCGGTACTTGGACCCGAGACAGTGGAAGGACTACGGGGTGTCTAAAGTTTCTGGCTGTGACAGGTGAGGACAGGCATGTCAAAACCAGTAATGCCTTTGTGGTGCTAGATTTCTGCTTAGAGGCGGGCTAGGCTAGTCCAAAATGGAAAGCGAGACCCCTTTGCTGTGCCGGGTGCAGGTGCCCAGGCGCTGGCAGGGGGCTGCAGGGGCCTCTGTGAGGAGCGGCCGGGGCTGCCCCGTGCCGGACACAGCCGGTTCTGGCCGGTTCCAGTCAGCTCCATCGGACCCACCTCAGGGCACAGCCGAGCCCCGCAGCCAAGGTGGAAAGCCCGGGTAAGAAAGGGCAAAATGCTGCCTGGCAGCAACGGGTGAGGAAAAAAACAGTGTGAGAAACAGCCCTGTGAGCCCCAAGGTGAGAGATGAAGGAGGGGGAGGAGGTGCTCCAGGTGCCCGAGCAGAGATTCCCCTGCAATTCGTGGAGAAGACCATGGTGATACAGGTTGTTCCCCTGCAGCCCATGGAGAACCACGGTGGAGCAGATATCCACGCTGCAGTCCATGAAGGACCCCATGCTGCAGCAGTTTCATCCTGAAGGAACTGTGGCCCAGGTGAAGGGCCCAAGCTGGAGCAGCTCATGAAGGACTGCAGCCCATGAAGAGGACCCACGCCGGAGCAGGGAACAGCGTGAGGAGGAAGGAGCGGCAGAGAGGGGCTGTTATGGATTGACCACAGCCCCCATTCCCCATCCCCTGCACCGCTCAGGGAAGAGGAGGTAGAGGAGTTGGAGATGAAGGAGTGAAGGTGAGCCTGGGGAGAAGGGAGGGGTGAGGGGAAGATGTTTTTACTTTTGTCTTTGTTTCTCAACATCCCATTCTATTCTTAATTGGCAATAAATTAAATTAATTTTCCCCAAGTTGAGTCTGTTTTGCCTGTGACAGTGACTGGTGAGTGATCTCCCTGTCCTTATCTCGACCCATGAGCTTTCTCATCTTATTTTCTCCCCCTGTCCTGCTGAGGAAGGGGAGTAAGAGAGCAGCTGGGTGGGCAGCCGGCAGCCGGCCAAGGTCAACCCACCACAAATGCATGTTATTGTATGTGGGGACTATGAATATTCTAATTCAAGCAAATACCTGCTGTGTGATTGCTGGTGATGAGGTCTTTGATGTCAGATTGTTTTTGAGGGAGATATGTAAAGAGAAGGAGAGAAGGCAAGCAGATGTAATATTGAATAGATACTCAAATGGCAAACCAAGCACAAGTAGCTTTCACTGAAAATTTTCTTGAAAGGTTTGTAATGACAATGTTTCTTGATCTTTTTTTTTTTTTTTTAAATGTCCAGGGTGAAGTTTTTAAGTAAAAGCCAATAAACATTTAAAAAAATCACAATGCCAGTGACATGTAGCAAAAAAATCAAAGCTTTAAAAATGAAAAGAAGTTTCTTTTGTTCAACAGCCTGTAATAGCTAGCTTTGAAACTTCAATCCTGAAGCTCTTGCATTTCCTTTTAAAAAGTTTAAGTATTAATGTGGCCCCTTGAGATGGCACACAGTGTCCTTGAAAGGACAGAGAAATGTATCCTTCTAGGACTTATACTGTGTATTCAGTTTTGCAACTTACGGCATTTTTTTTTTGAAAACTGCAATATTCTCTGTGAAATTTCATAGGCAGCAGTTGGCCAGAAATAAATTATTTTTGCAACAAAACAAAAAATTCCTTAAGATTCACTGATATATGCAATTAATTGAAACTTAATGAAGCTATTATTAATAAACTTGTCAAACTTGCATTCCCCACATACCTATAAATCCTTTTGAACATACCTATTTCCAACTAATATTCACTTTTACTGCAGGGTACTTATTACTATTAATATCAGATTGGCTTAAAGTAAATAATTTAAGGATTGTCATAGCTAAGGTTTAATACTGAAATTGTTGAAAATGTATACACATAGAAAGTACTGTGACTCATGGTTTATCAGACTAGCTCAAGAGACAAAAAGTTGATTTTTTTAGTATACAGGTTCTGTAAATTCTTATGGGTCTGTCAAAGCCAAAGTAGTTACAGCAGCAAATGTAAAAATATATATGGCAAGTGGAAGACAGTGGAAAAGAAAGTCTGCATGAAAAACAGGACAGACTTCTTCATCTCTCTTTTTCATCTAATCAGATTTTAAATGTATCCTGAATTATGTAATCCACCTCTTTAAGATAAATTGTAGTAAAATGAGTCTGCAATAGTAGAGCAAAAGAGAAGGGAGGAAAATGTTAAGCTCCTGTTTAAGGACCATTCATGGAACTATCCGTCGTAATGAAGTTAATAGAAATTTGGCAAGGACGAATGCCAAACCCCGCGCCTGGGAAGGAGGGACCCCGCGGAGGAGCACAGGCTGGGGACAGAGTGAGCAGCTCTGTGGAAGTGACCTGGAGGGCTCGTGGGCACCAGGTTGGGCAGGATCCAGCAACGTGTCCTGGCAGCAAGGGAGGCCGACAGCATCCTGGGCTGTAGCAACAGGAGTGCAGTCAGGAGGTGGAGGGAAGTGATTATTCCCATTTACTCTGCACCTGTTAGACCACATTTGGATACTGTGCTCAGTTTTGGGCCGTGAAAACGTGAGAGACAGTGGTGTGAGTTCAGTGGAGGGCCGCGGTCAGGGGACTGGAGCACTTGCCTGGTGGAGGGAGGCTGAGGGAGCAGGCCTTGTTCAGGCTCAGGAGGAGACTGTGTTGGGGGGCCCCCATAGCAGCATTCCCCTACCTGTGACAAGGTCATTGAGAAGATGGAGCCTGGCACTTCTCAGTGGTGCTATGTGGGAGAACAATAGGCAACAAGCAGAAGTTGAAACGAGAGGTTCACACTGGGTGTGAGGAGAAACCTTTCACCATGCGGAGACTGAGATACTGGAACAGGTCGTGCGCTCTCCATCCTTGGAGGATTTTGAGACCAGATTGAATGAAGCCCTGAATAACCTCAAGGCTCATCCTGCTTTAAGCAGGACATTGGACTAGGTGACCTCTTGAGATCCCCTCTAACTTGACTTATCCTGTGATTCCATGTGATTTTATTATTATTATTATTATTGTTATTTTCTTTTCTGTAAGAGGTTGAAAGACTGTTGTAAAAAGTGTCCTTTCCAGAGTTTACATTCAGTCTAATTTCAGTCTTAAGTGCTTTTCACTTGTGCTAAATGTGATTTGATATACATGAAACAAATTGTGTCTGACACAGAAGACTTCAAAGTTTTTGTTGCTATGATCTCAAGACATTTAGATAATTACATATTTTTCCTCAAATAAAAATACTCCTCTGTCATTTTGGCAAATATTTATTCATCTCCCCTGTTTTAATTGGTAATTAAATGAATGGAGTATGACTTCGTTATCAAATAAATACTTACTTTAGAAATTAAGGGTATAATTTGAACATAAAAGATAATTTTTGAGTTGAACAGATTACTTGTATTCAACCACTATTCATTATCTATTTTCACTTTATGTCTTGGCTGTTTAAAAGGATTTAAGCATATATTCCTAAACTCAGCGTTAGATGCAGTAATTACATTTTCTGGTTGGAAAGTTAAGTTCTTGAACAGACCTTACAATAGGCTCAAGTGAGCTAAAAATAAACTCCAGGCAGTTCGTATTAACCGGGTAATAACAGGCAACAGCAAAAAGCAGTATCCAGCTATGATGAAAACAGGAAGTTCATTACACAAGCTGCCCTTTCCAGATAGGTATGAATTCTTAAAGGCTTAACTAAAATAATAATCCCTCAAAGTTTTTAATAAAAGCAGAGAGTTGCCTATTGTTCATAGCTCAGTGGAGACGAAAAACATGCACCCCAGCACATTGTGAAAGATCTGCTGTGTTCTGGGAAACAACACTATTTCCATTTAGTTATTGGTAACCCCGATTTCAATTTTAATTCACTATGGATTTGATCCTGCAAGGGGCTGAGCGTCTGAGCCCTGTCCAGCAAAGCTGCGTAATACCGCTAAGCCTGGGAGCGCGGTGAGATTGAAATGCAGAAGTTGCCCCTGATTGACTGGGGTCAGAACTGAGAGCTGAGCTCGCCATTGACGCCGAAGCTATCTGTGCTCCAGCATCTCCCAGGAAACCACGTTCCCTCTCTGAAGCAGCAGTGCCCTCTCCACCTTCTCTTGGCAGGCGGAGGTGGCAACAGGGTCCTTTCCTTCGAAGAAGATCTAGACCCCTCCTAGAGAGGTTTTGCTAGAGACATGCTACGCGTTTTATTTCTGTGGTAAGAGGCAGGTAAAAGAAATAGCCCCCCTCCTTATGACCCAAGGTATCTAGAGGAGATCTGCGTTTTCTCAGCCCCCTTTTGTGCTTGTGAGGTGATGAAGAGTAGTTGTGTGCCCAACCAAATACTCGGCGTATGCAGCTTCCCTGTTCCTGTGTCAAATGCTGATCTGAGTACACGAGTAGGGTGTTTTGGATGCAGGACCATCTTATTTGTATTTGAGGGGGGAGGTGGTTAACACTTTCTCTGATGTGTTAACGGGAACATTACAGCAGTTTAAGCATGTGTTTCAGAAGTGCCACTCGCTTAGGTCAGGACCCAGCCAGACTGCAGTGATGGAGGGTGCTGCCTGTCTGAGAAAGGGCTTGCCTCAGCCTAGCTACGGCCTTTCTTCTGTCCTTCAGCGCTGGCTGGTCCCTGCTGCCCTTTCGCCTTTTCCCTGCACCACTGAGATACCTTCACAGGGAACCTCTCGCCCACCTTTCAGGAGACCGCCCTTCCACAGTGTGGTTCTGCCTCTGAGGTTTGTAGTAGGAATCCGTGTGTATACGGTAAACATGATGCAGCACAACTCTCTCTCACTCTGTGTTTTCAGCATGCATTTGCATGACAAAAGAAATGTCAGTTTGTATTTCGCTTGGCAAATGAAATCATGTTAGACTTTTATGTTTGCTCTGATTTGGGTGCTTTTTATTTAATGCTGCCCATCCAATAAAATGACCTCTGAAATTAAGATGTTTGAAAGTCAGAATTGACTATTTCCACCCAGCAGGATAGAACGCAGCCATGTTATTAAATAATGACAATGTTGATTTACTGTTAACAAATTCTTCATAGAAGCTAAACACATTAGACAGTCTATGCAGATAATACTGGTATTAAACCCAGACCCATGGACGAACTATTGCCATTATGCTCTTATCACACAATTTTGGTTCTCAAACTGGAAAAAACTGGTACTTCGTGTATTAATTAAATGACTGTATAGTCTGCAAAGGCTCCTTATTGTGTTTCAGAAATACATAGCCATAATGATTCTTGTGATATACGACAGGAGAAAGCTTCTTTGTAAACTTAAGATAAGGTTTCCTGTGGAATCTCCTCAGGTTTAAAAATTGGAAGTCACGTCATTCCCTACTTAATTTGTCTATGTTTAGCTCATGGATTACAATAAGTACTTCCACTTTTAACCATGTCTTGCTCCTACATATTTCTTATTGCCGCTGCTCTCGCTGTGCTAAGTCCAGCTTGGATTGCTGTGCCTGGTACAAACACCTGGGAAGATGCAGTTCTTTCAAGCTTGAAGCCTAAAATTGAAAGCTTCCAAATGAAGAGAAGGAGGAGAAGATGACAACTATGCAAAATTATCACAGTGACCTCTTGATCTCACATCTTTTTGGTGTGTAGCACTTTATTTACATTAAAAACATTTGGTCTTACCATTTTATCAAGGAAAATTTCATGATAGCGATGTGGAAAAGAGGATTGTTGTGTTTTGCTATGGGAGAAAAAAAAAGAGGAGAACTAGGAAAACATGAAGGTATGAGAAAGAGCGTGTTGCGTTGGGGACAGGATGGACACATGGACAATAAAGTTGAATGGCTGATGTGTCACAGAGGTGAAGGAGGAAGAGAGGAAGGTGACTGCCAATCAGTAGTGACACAGTTCAGTGGCAGATCTGAACATCTGGCCCAGATCTTGCTGTTCCCATCTACAGCAAGGGAAAGAGGCTGCTGGATTTCTTGCCCTGGGATTTTCCTTTCATTCTTTGTCTTCTTTGCAGTCTATTAAGTCATTTTTTTCCTAACAGATAATTCTTAAGCATCCGTTTTATTTCATTAGATTGCCAAAACCTGTGGTAATGCTGAATAGCAATGCTTGTGATGGTCTTTTGAGTTCTTTGCATTTTTATACTATTCAGATTCAGATTACCCTGGGTTCTATTTAGGTCAGAGTGTGTGGGGACACAGCTGCTGAAAGTTTCTTTGAGGGAGCTCTGTTAAGTCCTGAGGAAATTGGGATGTGACTGAAAAAGGAACTTCACCAGGTCTCTTTACCTTCTTCCCTTCTTGTGAAGGACTCAGTTTTCAACTTGTGGTTGGATTTTGAAGGCACGGAGAGTTCACCACTCCCCCATCTGCCTTCAAAAACCGTAATTAACGTGCAGACTGAAGGCCTGACACTGAGATGGCACGGTCTCTGGTGCAGTGCACCGGTGGTTTGGGCAGATAAACATGGAGAAATGCCAAATAAGAGCACTGTGGGTGAGGTCCTGTCTCTGAAGGCCTGTTTCGTTGTCTCCTACTGGCTGAGAATACTGAGCAGGGAGAGGCAAGGAGGCCTTTCTGACTGCAGACGCCTCTCCTTTGCAGAGGGCCTGCATGAAACAGTGCTGCAGTGGATTGTGGTAGAGGGACAAAAAAACCCACAGCCCCTGCTGGGAGGCAGTGGGCAACGACGGAGAGGTGAGTGCCTAAAAAAAGACGCGGGATGGGGAAAGAGCACATCTAGAAAGAGAAGAGCTAAAAATAAAGTTGTAACTGTAAATGACAGCGATAATTAGAATTTTAACATGTTAGGGTTGAGACGGGGGCATAGTTATTATCTTTCAAGATAACTTTTGGAAGGACTGAAACAATTACTTACTTTCTCTGTGCACTTTTCTATATACTTTATGTATCCAACCCCTGATATACCTTACTAAAATAATAATAAAAAAATCTTAAAACAATGCAATCTGAAATGTCAACAAGAGAATGAAAATTTTTAATAAACTGATGATTTTCTGAAAAAAAATGTCAACTTGGTTGGAAATTTTTTTCCAAAATTGCTGATCAAAAAACCTTGTAGAAACCTCCTCTTATTATATTCCCTGGTTTTGCTTGCTGCAGTGCGGGATCATTCCCAAATTAATGTAGATTCTAGTGTTTATCTAATCTACTATTATGCCAATTAATTCAATTTCAGAGACCAATTAAAGTTTTCCCTCCTATTGAACTTCAATGTTCATCACTTAATTTTTCCTTGATATTTATGTAATACTGTCTTGTATCTCTCTAAATGATTCTGCTAATGAACCAGCGTAGAGTTTGCACATTTTAAATATTTGTTGTAGATGTAATCATAACTTACCTGTCATTTAGCCAGCACTCTACATGTATTTCTCTTTTCATCTTTTCTTTTAGCTTAGTCTCCCCTAATTATTTTTGTAGCTTTTCTTTGAACGTAATCCAATTTGTCTACTTTTTTCTGGTAATTAGGTGCTGATAGCAGAAAAGCATTTGGACAAATTCCACCTGTTATGTGAAGAATGATGTCCTTTTATTTCTTTGAACCTGTCTCCTACTAGCTTTTGTTAATGGCCCCTACTTCGTGTGTTTGAAAAAACACCGAGCGCTTTCCTTCTAGCCACCTTCCCACATGTAGCATGATCCGTTTTGCATTCGGTAACTCTTTTACAGTTCATTTCTTTTGACTTCCAAAATTACTTGCCCTGTTATTTTTGTATGGGAAAGAAGTGAGATTTGTTCTGCTAGTGGTTGCTGGAGGAGTGCAGTTTTATTTCTTCAGCAGTAGAACTGTCTGTGGTTTTCTCTAAACTTCTACTACTTATTTAGTTATAAATTCTTTACCTAATAACTTTAGCAGTTTCTAATGCTTGCCCTTCACCTATGAGTATGCACACAGCTAATCTGTTCAAATAATATTAGCGTGGCAAAGTGAAGATCTCAAAGGATAAACAGAGTTCCAGTTGCTTGGGCAATATTAATTTTGAGACCTCCTCCACTTCTATGATGTATCTTTAATTTATGATTATACTCTTTTTTTTTTTTTTTTTCTTTTACATAGGATTCTGACTCACTAAATGCAAGGATGGATAACACTGAGTGACAAAAATCTTTCACATCTCTTCCTTATCCTTCAGCTGTAGCATCCTTATTTTACAGGCAAGGCAAATATGTGAGAAGGAACTTTTTATGAGATGACATAAAAAACTTTTTTGACATTAGGACAATGTCTGTCAGCGTGGAGACTGAGCACTGCTTTGGTCTTCAGAGCTGGCCATGACCATGCCTGGGAGTGCACACTTTGCGGTGACCTTGCTACAGAACTGAGTGGTCAGGTCACATCCCTGAAAGTCAGCACCGCAAGCAAGGCGTACCAAAAATGAGGACTGCAAAATATTTCTTTCTTGGGGGCAGGGGGGGAAATCTGGAGATTTCTGTGAAATCTGTGGAAGAGTCAGGAATGGAAGTGAGTTTACCTGACTGAATTTCTGCTTCCTAAACTGTACATCTGCTCTCACCTTGAAGTCCCCCTGCCAGCCTACTGTAATGCTTGAAGCCTTGTAGGAATTGAGGCAGGGACAGGATCAAGACTACTAAGTGCCCTGATCTGTGTGTAGGTACCATTCTTTATGTGAGCTGTGTCAGGCAAGGGGGATGTCAGAAAAAAAAGGACATGAATGTATGATTTAAACCAAATTGTTTTCCTTGTGGATGGGGATTGATTGGGCAGTCTTAATTCTGGACTTCCCAAGCTTTGAGTGCTAGATCCTAAAAATTACTCTTCAAATGTTAGTTTAGGGAAAGAAGGATGGAAAGAAGTGAAATTCATCACTTTGTTAGAATACAGAAGTTGGGCTTCTTCTCATTGCTTTTGTGTATAAATTTAACAGCCTTGGTTTGTTGAATTGGTTTCTGCCAATTCATTTAATGAAAGGAAGGTTAATTGCTTCAGTATCTATCTGCTATGGTTTGCAGGCCAAGCAGTGGAAGATGATGTGACCCATAACACACTGATCAACTCTATGATACAAACTACTCTATCTATACAAAAACATAGTAATTTTTATTGTGTTGATTTTAGGGGTCATCCTGACGTTGTCTACAAAACCTGCGCTGGTCTCTGTTGGTGAGGAGCCTGCAAGGGTGGCTTGAGGTGAGGACAGCTGGTGTCATGCGTGATGTGCAGATCTCTCTCATATGATGAGTGTGTGTAACTGTCACCTTGGACTGGCAGCGTGTAACTGCTTTCTGTATGTTCTTTCTTTCTTAATATACCTAAGTAATGCTATGCTCTCGATCTGCTTAATAAATTTTTGCCACTTAAAAAAAAAAAATCTTTCCTCTCCTTTTCAAGAGGGACATTTTTTTGCAAGTAGGACAATGTTATGACGTGAGATACATTTTGTTATTCTCTTTCCCCCACCAGACCTTTCATTTCTCATTCTGAATTCAGCCATTCTATGGCAATTATACGCTCAGTCTGTGCATGACTTTGCATGTGGTTACACACCAGTTTTACAGCACTGCTCCCCCTTGCCCATAAACCCGTGCCTCCTAAGTGCTTCATGCCCTCTTGCCTTCCTTCCCTGAGTGCCTGTAGAGCTGTGTTCAAACTGCTGGAAAGAGCTATGTGGCAGGAGGGACAGGGAAGGGCAAAACCAGGCAGTAGGTGAGTACCAGCCAGTGCAACGACCAAGGTGCTTGTCTATATAAATTGTGTGGTTGGTTTTTTCAGTATTTTTGCAAAAATAGCAGACATCTTAGTAGCAGAACGTACAAATTTGTAAATAAAGCCTGGTTCAGTTCTGGTTACAGAGTGATTCCCTGAAATGGTAGGGATTTCCTTCCTCTCACAGTTGATTATTGTACAGTAGCCCATGTTTTATCAAATGTGCGACAAGAACCTTAAAGCTTTGCTTTAAGATGATAAGCTTTTCTCTCAATGGAAGATTATAAAGGTTCCAGGCAGAGTGACAAAAATTAACAGGTGATTTGAAAGCATTTAGAAATCAGACATTGAAGACTGGTCTATCACAGAGTAGGTGGACAAAGAAACAAAACCTGTAACTACTATAGACTATCGTAAGTGTTCTGTATTATGATTTAAAGTGAGATAATTTAAATAAGTCTCTGATAAAGATTATTCCTTCCAGATTGTAGCCATAGAAGGATGCCAGGAAAACTGGGGAAACTTTGTATTCAATGAGGTTTGTAAAAACAAACAAACAAAGAAGACCCTTTCTCTATTTTGTGAACTTTTCATTAACAAGTATTTGTGAACACTGGGGATTTCTGCAGATTGTTTTTAGCAAAGTAGATTTTGGCCTCACTAAATAGTTCCACTAATGCATTTATTTAACTTTTCATTGCTCATGGTTCTGCTATGACAAAAGAACTTGATCTTTTGGCATCCAGTAATATTTTTTCTTTCATCCTGTAACCAAATGATGCTAGCCACAAAATTATTTTAATTTTGTCATGATTGCACTCGAGATACTTACTATTCATTTTGGTTTTGGCACTCACAGCATCCAAACTTAACCCAAATAACCAATAATGTGTTTGCAATAATGTCAAGCAATATTTGGCAATTATTTCACTGTGTAATTCAGGAAGGTGTTTGACACTGACCTGATTGCATCTGGGAATAACTGTGAGTTTATGAAACCAAGAGTGGAATTATAAACTGAACAGCTAGTCATCTCTGACAGGAATGTAGCAATTATACTCTTTCAATAATATGTGTTTTTAACTGGAAATCAATACATAACAGGTAAGTGGTGACTAGTAGGCCAAATAATTCCTACCAAAGAGGCTAAGAGGGTAGCTAGGGCAAGGCTTTATGTTTTGCGCTTTACATTTCAGCTTAATTCTGTTTCATGTTTGTGTATGTAACTGGGTTCTACAGCATCAGTCAAGTCATCATTGAAGTCATTCAAACCCAAAAGGGGAACAGGCTGCCCAGGGAAGTGGTTGAGCCACCATCACTGGAGATACTTTAAAGATGCGTAGATGTGGTGCTTAGGAATGTGGTTTAGTGGTGGACTTGGCAGTGTTAGGTTAACGGTTGGAATTGATGATCTTAAAGGTCTTTTCCAACCTAAATGATTCTATGATTCTATGAAATTTTGCTCTCACTGTTTTTTGGGATATCATTATCAGCCTCCTATCAGCCACATACATTAGGAAAATGGGAAAAACTTGAAGTGTCATTCTTAACAGGTGCAGATATTTATTTGTGTCACCCCCCGGCATATTGATATTCTGGCTTGCAATATGAAGGACACTACTTTACTATGACATTTAACTTGACACTGAAAAATTGCAGCTTCTACTTTCTTATAGATGGATCCTAAAGAGGAATTATGAACAAGTTAAAATCTATTGTAATTTCTCTCCAGGCATTCATTCTGTGCAGGAGGGATGGATAAACAAGTTTCACTAATAATCTCAGAGTTACCTAATATATTAATTATAATGAATTCTAACAAACAAAAGTTCTAATCATTTTGATTGATAACTGCCATTCTTTGTCATAAGTAAGCACTTTTGACATATACTTACAGCCACTCCTCTCTTGCCTTTTCCTTAGCTCAAAAACTTGCCTTTGAAGGTGAAGAAAATACAGACGTTGAAGACTGACTCCTAGAACTGCAAATTACTTTTTTTTTTTTCAAATTTGTTTTGCCCAGCCTTTATGAAAGCTAAAATTCTTTCAGTAGAGTGTACTGGACATTATTTAAATTGCAGACACTGAATCTCACACGGTTGTTTGGTGAAGGGATACATGCTTTGCTGGAAGAGAGTAGTCTTTAGAAGGACTTTCCTGTTTAAACATTTACTCAAATACTTATGGTTTTGAATATTGTAATTTCCATATGACAGAAGCACATTCTTTATGTTAAAATATTATAAGAGGCGCAAAATCAATCATCTGCCTTCCCTAGAACTTTTCACATGACGTCCTGATTCTTGCCCTTCTTTTCTTCATCTGCAGTAAATCATTCTGAAGAACAGAAATTGATAGCTGTCTTGGCAGACTTTTGCTTTCTCCAGAGTCTCCTAGAGGGTGTTGCAGTTGTCAAATGTGGGAATTGCCCATAGCGGTACTGGTAAAGGAGATGATTTATGGATCAAAGACATTGCTGGGCAGTGTCAACAAGTGGCCTGTCACTTACATAGGACCTATTTTTAAAGGCTGTTTTGAGGTCTTAAATGGGTTTTGACCACAAAAAACCTTTTGGGATAGTCTTCTACAGAATGGTGAGTATCCTTCTCTGTTTCTCCATTTCCTCTTTAAATTTTCTAGGGTTGTTTTGTTTCTTTCTTCATGCTTTGTGAGGCTCAGCGTGAATGCAGTATTCAGCTATTCTGACATCCAAACATTTCGAACAGTATATCTGTGCTCAAGAAGTCTTATTTTTCAGTGAAGTGTATTTGTTCTTTTATTAATTCCTTGTTTAATATCACCCTACCATTCAAGTTCATGTTGATGAATATCCAGAAAATACTTGCTCAGAAACACTTCCATTTTTATCCCATCCTGGCAGAGGAATCCTTGCATTAAGCAAATCTATTTTCTTTTAACCCTCCTTCAGTCTGCTGAAAGTCAATAGGCTGCTGATGTTGCAGTGACTGCTTTTCTTGCTGCCAGACTGAGAAAAGGTCTATCTACAAAAGCATTCTCCTCTCTACAGTTACTTGCATGTACTCTCACCTCTCTTTCTCCCTGAGCTGAGAGTGACTTCTTCAGAAAAGAGGTCCGTGTTGGCCACTCACCAGTCTCTAAAAATGCCCAGTGCTGAGATGTATTCAGGTTCTGTTCAGCTTGATTGCTTGAATTTTGTGGCTGGCCTGACTTGCAGTAGTTTTTGAATGTATTTGATAATCCAGAGAGAGCTTGGAGCTTGGGTTGCGGAATTTAATAGTTGCTGTTCTAATTAGAATTGCTGCATCAAAAAACTCTTTGTGAGCAAGGATAGTTGTCTGATGAATGCTGAACTGAGGTGCTTCCTTTGTTTGTGAAAATTTTGTCATGCAATGCCTGAAATAGAAGTTTGTAGTCAAAAAGAAGATATTACAGACGTTTATAATCGGGCTCGGTACAAAAAATTCCACATTTTGAATGTAAAGATTCAGAATTGAGGTTTATCTTGAAGACAGAAATGTATTTATTTTACAGTTTACAAACAAGAAAATCATGACACAGTACGTAAAATGAAGTTAAATTCTTAAATGAGATATTGATATATTCCCCAAGGGAATGTCTGCATTGCGTTAGTTCCACTGTGGTAACTCTTAAGTGTTATTTTTACCTGCTACTCTAAACATTTTATAAGAAGCTTTGCCCTGACATATTTCAATAGAAGGATCAGCTGTCTGGAAAGTTACAGGTGGGCTGCTTTTGATCAGTACTTTTGATAGGACTTCATCATAACTCTTGGCTCTGGGGACAGTCCAGTTCCATTTTTTTCCAAAAAATGGAAAAGAAACATGTCATTGTTAAATGACAGATGTTAAAAAACCAAGCGATTAGCTGCGAGCATTAGGCATCCGATTCAGCTGGGTTTCATGTACATACTTTGTTTATATGTAATCTTCAAGAACAGTTTTTCATCGATACGAAACTGCTGCTATGCAGGTAATATTTGTCTATGACCTGTAAGCTGGACAGACAGAAGAATTAAAAAAAAGTCTCCCATATTGTGTGAAAAAAACCTTGGACAATGCTTGCAAAGATGTATGCTTGCAAAACAATTGCTTCTGCTGCAATGAACAGTGCAGTTCCCAGTCTGCTCCCAGGGCAGCTCGTTGACTTATGTCACCACCTTTGGATGGTCCTGAGCAACTTGATTACACAGGAAAGATGATACTGGTGGAGAAGAGCTTATAGCAAATGTCTATAGCAAAAGTAAATTATATATTACTTAGAATTCATGGTCTCATTGCCTTCTTATGCCCATTCCCTCACTTTTTCACATTTCAAGAAATGTTAAAACACCTGACAATTATTAACTGACATTTTGGAAATACTTAGACAAGAGTACCTGGGTTCCATAGTCTAGTAATGATACTCAGAAAGATGACTCTTGTACATAAAGATGGAGGAATGTTATAAAGAAATGATACTGTTCTTGCTGAATAATGGGATTTTACAAGAAAAAAAGACTCTGAAGTTGACAGCAAAATTCTTATATCTGCCAAGAGGATTAAGATTTCATGAGCTTTCTGAACATTTTAAAATTTTTTTAATAGCCAACAAGAAATTTTGGAATCACTCCATGGTGATAATGATAATTACTTTTATAATGTTGAAACCTCAGGTAGTAATTCTAGTTGAATGGACTACTTAACAGAAGTTATTTTTTAACTTGATTTCAAGATTTTTGGAAGAGACATATGCTGTGACATTGGCTGTCCATCTGCCTCCTTCTACACTAATATCTTTTAAATTCCTTGGTCAAATTCAACCAAATCTGAGTTACCTGTAAGAGTTCTAGTTTACTTTACGTTCCTTCAAGTCACGTGAAAAATTAGGGGCTGTGTGGAAGCAAGAGGCTCAAATTAGCGTACTGCTGAGGAAAGGGTAGGCAGAAAGCAAACACTATATGTTTTACTAGGCAGCAGTGGGCTAGGTCTAACTTTGGACTATCCACATTGCATGTGCTCTTTTTGCCCATTGGGGGTGGCATGATGAGAAATGGTGGTGTCAAATAGGTTTATGGGATGAAGGGAACCATCTTTCATTAGTTCTGCTGCTCAGAGAAGAGCTCATTTGACTGGCATTGCTGTAGCTACCTTAGTTCAAAAAGAGAAGCTTTCGAAAACCAATATCATATGCTTTATTAAACTCAAGTCTTAAGTAAGGCTATATATAATCATTTTAATTTCTGAGGCTTCACAAGTAATCCTACTTAAATATATAGAGAAGATTTATCATAAGATGTTAGTGCCATTTTTCTTGATTATCACTTACTGAGGCTTCAAAGTACTCTCTTCAAAGTGCTTAAAAGCCAAATCTGGGTTTTTTTTCTTGCCACAGCATCCAGTAACCTAATAAAAGGCAGATTACACTGATTTACTGTGAAGCACAAGGGAAAACTTAAAATATAAGGCTTTTTTACATGTCTACCCCATAGGATTGTGAGTTATTCCAGGACTACAGGCACTGTAGATAATTTTGTATTAAAGGTACAGAACATTAATGTTTTTTAAAAATAATATTTTGCTTCAGTATGACAAAGGACATGCCAGAAAGGAAGCTTTGCCTTCCAACTTAAAGCCACAGGGACTCATGCTCATTTGTCATTTCTGCTAGAGGAATCTCTCTAAAGACGCAGTCACTGATGAAGCACTGTCCTGCATGACCTTTGGTAGGTGGCCACAAGGGTGCTGCACAGCAGAGTCTTTTGCCTTCTGAACACAGTGCTGTCTTGCAGGCAATCTACAGCTGGCCACTCTGGTTGTGCCTGGTGTACCAGCAGGCTGCCTGATGCCACTCTAAGCCCCTGGGCATTCTTGGATCCATGTCTGTTGTCCCCCTTGCAGTTCCTCTGTAGGAAAAGAGACTTCTCAAGGCACCTCAAGGCACTCTTCAAAAGTCATAGAATCATAGAATAGTTTGGGTTGGAAGGGACCTTTAAAGGCCATCTAGTCCAACCCCCCTGCAATAAGCAGGGACATCCTCAACTAGATCAGGTTGCCCAGAGCCCTGTCCAGCCTGACCTTGAATGTTTCCAGGGATGGGGCATCTACCACCTCTCTGGGCAACCTGTGCCAGTGCTTCACCACCCTCATTGTGAAAAACTTCTTCCTTATGTCTAGCCTGTATCTCCCCTCCTTTAGTTTAAAACCATTACCCCTTGTCCTATCACAGCAGGCCCTGCTAAAAAGTTTTTCCCCATCTTTCCTATAAGCCCCCTTTAAGTATTGAAAGGCTGCAATAAGGTCTCCCCGGAGCCTTCTCTTCTCCAGGGTGAACAAGCCCAACTCTCTCCGCTTTTCTTCAGAGGAGAGGTGCTCCAGCCCTCTGATCATTTTTGTGGCCCTCCTCTGGACCTGCTCCAGCAGGTCCATGTCCTTCTTGTGTTGGGGGCTCCAGAGCTGGACGCAGTACTCCAGGTGGGTTCTCACCAGAGTGGAGGGGCAGAATCCCCTCCCTCGACCTGCTGGCCACGCTGCTTTTGATGCAGCCCAGGATACAGTTGGCCTTCTGGGCTGCGAGCACACATTGCTGGCTCATGTCCAGCTTTTCATCCACCAGCACCCGCAAGTCCTTCTCGGCAGGGCTGCTCTCGATCCCTACATCCCCCAGCCTGTATTGATACCAGGGGTTGCTCCGACCCATGTGCAGGACCTTGCACTTGTCCTTGTTGAACCTCATGAGGTTCACATGGGCCCACCTCTCGAGCTTGTTCAGGTCAATCTAGACCTGTTCTTTGGCTTGCCAGCACACTTTAGGTCACTACTGAAGCTGTGAATTTCACTGTTTGAGAAAGTTTCAGTGACAAGGAAATAATTTTCCTGTAGGTGAGAACCTTTTAGGTAGCCCATGGAGTGCTCTGAAAGGAAGAACAGAGTCATTTTGTTCTGATGTAACCTAGCAGAGTCAGGGTAATGGGTGCTGAGTGACTGGTGTGGCTGAAAGAGTTGGGCTGATGCACTTCAAACTCGCTGAAGCAATTCTAGGCATCAGTTAAAAATGCAAAGCTGTCTTGCAATAGCCAAACCTGGAAGCTACGCTTGTAAGAAAGAACCATGGCTATGTCATAATATGTAAAAATGATAATTTTAGTGATATCTCTGTTTGCAGCTAAAAACTGTTGAGATTATCTTGGAGTCAAAACACCAGTATAGCCTTCAAGACTTTTGTTCTCAGCTTCACAAGTTTTCCACGTTGTTAGGGTTTAGTTCCATCTTGGCAAAGCACTGGAACAGCTGGGCTGCAGGACCAATTATGCCCCACCTAGCAGATGCACGCAACTGGCTTTCCTCAACGTGCACTGGATGTTCAATCTGCAGTATCTATCTTCTGAATTCTGCCAGCACTTTCGGGTAGCTGTTAAGTGAAGGTGGGAGGGGGAGTGGACCTGCAAGGACATGAATAGAAATGGCTGAGACGTTGCCGCAGCAGAACCCTCTGGGATCAGACCACAGTTTGTGTTTGGCTACTATTCTGTTTCAATTTATGACTAGAGTAGGCTGGTAAGATAGTACTGAAAATTCACCAGTTCTGGTATAAAATCCTTATCCCTAGCCTATCAAAAAGGAGGATGAGAAAATAACATCTGTGTTGTAAGCTACATTTTATTCTTACTTAGATACAATGAAGGACACTAATTATCCAATTAAAATTGGCCTAACACTAAAGTTGGTTCTCAGTGAGTTTAACAGGAATATATTGTTCTCTGCTGCAGCGAGTGGCAAATATACCAGAACATACTGGATTATATCAGAGCGTGGCTCTTATACTACTATCCACTTTACACAAACTTTGAGGCTCTTGCCTAGAAGCTGCCAAAACCTGCCAAATTGCAGGACTGTAAGGCACTAGCTGCTTTTGTGGGGAGAAATCCTCTCTGTCAGGTAATAACTGGAGCCTCTCTAGCAAGCAGTAAGCCAGAGTTTTGGCAACCCCTCATTCAGAGGGACTTGATCCCCTAGATCAAGTTAGGGGCTCCTCTGAATTCAATCAGAATGAACATAAATGAGTTTTGAAATTTTGAATATTGAAGTCCTTCTGACAGAAATTAATAACTGGGCCCAAAACTATCATTTTATATAGTTGTTGGCCAAGTGACTTTAAGCCTTAAACAAAGACATTCACCAGTGATATTTCCTGCTGACTCCAGAGAAAAGCAGTCTTTCCCGAGCATCCCACATGTAGCCAGCCATTTTTGGGGAGTAAGAACTCTGTTGATATCTGCTGAAGTGTGAGATGATTTGATTAGATGGTCCAGGTTTCATTTACATGTAAACTTTGAGACAGCTGACATGCCACTTTGAAAACTATTACTAAGTTTTAAAATAAGAGAAAATGTAACATCAGTATGTGTGCTTGCTGAGGACTACCCAGACTGCTTTGCAATCTGTAGTACTGGGGCGATGAAGCCATAGGTCAGGCATGAATCTGGAAATGTTTCCCTATTGTCAGGACTCATTGGAGTTCATTTTGAGTAATGACTCTCTGTGAAGGAGGAAAGAAGGAGCGGCCAGGGCGTGTTGGCACGACGGAGCTGATAGGTCACTAAATTGGCTAGTGGGTATGGCAGCTACTCGTGGTGCCTGGCACACTCGTATGTACCAGCAACGGACTAGTCATGGAGTAGACCAGCCAGATGTTGTTGCTGAGTACAAAAGCCATGAGCAGCAGCTCTGCTCTGGGCAGAGCTGGGGTAACTAGAAGAGCCTTGGGAAACTGCTCCTCCCTTTGCAACAACAGATCAACCCTCTGCTGAGGTTATCTGAGAAGTATAATGTGGATGGCCATCTCCAGTGGAGGAGGGTAATAGCAGTGACTTCAGCGGCCACTTACACCTATGGGAAGGGAATGGGTCAGGACATCTACTGGAATACCTTAAGAAAGGGAGGAGGCTAGCTGATGGTAGTTTTGATTACTGTAACTCAGGTCTCCCAAACTCAGCTTTGGTTATGTTGTCATCTCCAAAATGAAGTTCTGCTTGTTTATAAACCTTTTGAGTGATCTGTTGCATGTGATGGTGGATATTTTCTCAGTTATGGGCATAAATTATGCTTCATACAGCATAATATAATTCCCTAGGCTTTTGGATGGGGGCTCAAGATGGTATTTAAGAATTTTACTAGAAAGGAACTGGAAACTGAACATATCCTTTAATTGAAGCCAATCAGTATGGGACAGAAAGGTTACCTAGCGACTGAAATTATAGGAAATATTCCACTCTGTAGTATTCTGATTTCAGTAGCACAGCTGCACCACTTTGCACCCTTAAATTCTTTCTTGCTTCTTAGCAAGCATTAGAAAGCACCTGTTCTGTCGGTTATGCTGGAGCTATGTAAATAATTATGGGGTCTCAACGTACCATAAGTGAAGCATTAATGTAGGAAAGTCATCAGCAACTGAAAATAATGTAAGAATTGTATCAGACTAGACTGATACTCTTATTATGTTAGGATAATTTTCATTATATGTTTGGATTGCTGCAATGCCTTACATCCATAATCTTCAAAATACTTCACTATGTATTACGATTTTGAATACCTCTGTGAGATATCATAGAATCATAGAATCATAGAATTGTTCTGGTTGGAAGAGACATATCCTTTTTGTCATTTCTGTTATGGACCTCTTACATCTGAATAGCCCTGGAAAAATAAAAAGCCGCTTCCTTTCTCAATGGGAGGAATGGCTGAATAATGAAGACATCGTGCAGTCCAGCCTGTTTTTCCAAAGAAAATGATGGGTACGTAAGTTAAGTAAATGCTAAGGCAGGTATCTGTGGCAAAATTTGGAATGAAACTCAGGTATGAGTCCTGGTTCTCACTGTCATTGCTAGGCATTATATACAGCGCATTTACAGGTCCACTGTATGATATTACTTATGAAATGTAACCGTTAGAAATTTAGTGGTGTTTAAACTTGACTGGCGTAAACAAAATAAAAGACTACAGGTGGTGTCACCCATAACTGGCATTCTCGGATATGTTTCATCATAACGACTCTCTTTCCAAAAGGCTGTTTGGCTGTAACAAACAGCTCCTTGGGTCCAAATCTTCTGTGCTGCATGACTGTCTCCAGCTAAAATGATTCCTTTTTTTAAGTTCAGCTATTATGAACCCAAGCCATTTACAAGAATGTTGTTCCATCCATTAAAATAATGCTTTTGCTGGGTAAACTCTAGAGCATTTATTTTTATTTAGGAGATATTTGAAATGCAGTGGAGATGGGGCTGGTAACAAATATACACCTTTTTGAGTCTCTATAGAAGCCTCACAATGTAAGCAAGGTACAGAATCCAATCACATCTTAGGTTACATAGGCAAATAAGGGGATAAACTTATCATCTAGCTTATCTGAAGATGTTACATACTTGATCTCTAGTATCCTGGTGGTTTGGAAGGCCATGATAAGTTTTCTGGAGCAGATCTGCAGAACTGTGTGGAAATACAATGTTTATGAACTAATCGGTGCCGTGTGGTAGATGTTGTAGTCTACCATCAGTACCTTCTGCTGCAATGCTTCTCCCTTGCTGTGTGACTTCACATGACTGCTGACTCCCCAGCATGTGACAAGTCCCACATGGATGGTCCACAAGATTCCAGGAGTGGTACAGTGCTCCAGAGAGGTTTGGGAACATTGATTTATCCCATAGATAGAAGAGGATTATCAAAGTTTTCCACTGTTTTTCTCTCCTGTTAGTTGCTGACGATGTTTGTGGAAGAATAGGATCACTGTCTTTTCTGTGTGATCAAATGCTTCTGCAGCTGGAGATGAGGCTAAAGGGAGGAGAAGGATGAAAAAACGCTCCTCTTACTTTTTTTTTTTTCCTATTAGCAATGTATTTCTTTTTATTCTCAATGCATTTTTCAGCTTCATAAAGAAAGCTGGGATTGGCTGTGTAGAAAAACTCCCCAACTTACTTTCTTTGTCTGCAAAATTAAGATTGCATCTCTACTCAGAAGAATGCAAAACTTCAAGGTTTAGTTATATCTCATGGTATTATCTTCTGGTTTTTGGTACTTCCTTCCTCCCAGTGATGTTGAGAAATTTATATTAAACTTAAGGAAATAACAAATGTTCTGTAGTATAAGGGACTAGACACGTTATTGAAAGGACTAGACATATCAGTCCTTGTTATGTAGTAACATACTTCTTTCTAATCAGCACGTTTGTATTGCCTTGTCCTGTCATTGGCCTGCCATGGTGTGGAGTGAACGATATGATGTCAGCCATGGAAAATCAAAATATACTCACTTGTAGGCATTTGGAAATCTTCAGAACCAAGTGACATACACAAGGGTACTGGTAACAAATAAGGCAAATAGCCTGGAACTGAGACTAAAGCCCTACTTCAGAAGGTTCTGTCTTGCAAAGCTCTTTCCTCTCATACTTTCTGTACCGTGCCAGTTGGCAGTCAGCAGTATGGATTCTGCCTGTCTCAGCTAACAGGAGGGAATGTAAGGGGCTGGACATGAGGGTGTTTGTTGCTGATTGTCTTGAGCTATTGCTCTGGAACTGCCTGGCTGGCAGGAGCTGCAGCCTGACAACAGAAGAGACAGCTTTCACAGAGTCACAGAATAGTTGATGTTGGAAGGGGCCTCTGGAGATTGTCTGGTTCAACCACCCTGCTCAAAGCAGGGTCATCTAGAGTAGGGTGCTCAGGACTGTCTCCAGTCAGGTTTTGAATATTTCCAAGGATAGAGGCTCCCCAGCTGGCCTGGGCAACGTGTTCTAGTGTTCTATCACCTTTACAGTAAAAAAGATTTTTCTTGCGTTTAAACTGAGTTTCCTGAATTTCAGTCTGTGCCCATTTCCTCTTGTCCTTTCACTGGGCATCACTGATAAGAATTTGGCTCTGTCTTCTTTACCGCCTCCTGTCAGCTATTTATACACATTGATAAGATGTGCCCCCTACCCCCAGCCTTTTTTTCTCCAGGCAAAACCAATCCCTGCTCTCCCAGCCTATCTTCTTATGTCAGACACTCCAAACGCTTAATCATCTTCATGGCCCTTTGCTGGAGTCGCTCCAGTATCTCTATGCCTGTCTTACACAGCACTCCAGATGTGGTCTCATCAGAGCTGAACTGTACGGAATAATCACCTTCATCAGCCGGCTGGAGATGCTCTTCCTAGTGCAGCAGGGTGCTGCTGGCTGCCTTTCCTGCAAGGGTGACTTGCTGGCTTGTTTTCCACTTGAAAACCAGGACCTTTTTGCAAAGCTTCTTTCTAGTCAATCAGCCCACAGCATGTATTGATAGGTGCAGGACTTTGCATTTCACTTTGTTGCATTTCCTAACATTTCTGTTGGCCCATTTCTCCAGCCTGTTAAGGTCCCTCTGAATGGCAGCACACTCACTGGACCTATCACCCATTCCTACCAGTTTTATATCAACTGCAAACATGCTGAGGGTGCACTCTGTCCCATCACCTAGGTCATTAATGAAGACACTAAACAGTATTGGACCCATTATCAACCTGTGGGGTACACTGCTGGTGACTGGCATCCAGCTGGACTTTGTGCAGATCAGCAGATGACAACCCGTTGAGCCCAATGTTTCAGCCAGTTTTCAATCCACTTCACTGTCCATTTGTCTAGTCCCTACTTCATCAGTTTGTCCATGGGGATGTTATGGGAGACAGTGTCAAAATCCTTGCTCCAGGCAAGATGAACAACATCCACTGCTCTTCCCTCACACCAAGCCAGTCATCTTATCACAGAAGGCTGTCAGGTTGGTCAGGCATGAGTTCCCCTTCTTAAATCTGTGCTGACTTTTCCCAGTCACTTTCTTGTCATTCCTATGTTTGGAAATGGTTCCCAGGAGGCTCCATCACCTTCCTAGGGATTAAAGTGAGGCTGACAAACCGTAGTTCCCTGGATTCTCCTTCTTACTCTTCTTGAAGACAGCAGTGACGTTTGCTTTCTCCCAGTTCTGAAGAACCTCACCTGATCCCTGTGACTTTTCAAAGATTATTGAGGGGGGCCTTGCAATGACATTAACAAGCTTCCTCAGTCCTTGTGGATGCATCCCATCAGGACCCATGGACTTGTGTATGTCCAATTTAAATGTTCCCTAACTGGATCCTCCTTGATGAAGGAGAAATCTTCATTGCTCTAGGCTTTCCCACTGGTATCAGGGGCCTGGGATTCTTCAGGGCAAATCTTACCAGTAAAAACCAAGGCAAAGAAGACATTGAGTGTCTTGGACTTTTTCATGTCGTCTGTCGTGAGGTGTCCTGCCCCATTCAGCAGCAGGCCCACATTTCTCTTTCCTTTTGCTGCTCGTAAACTTGTAGAAGCCCTTCTCATTGCCTTTCATGTCCCTTACCAGATTCAGATCCAGATAGCCTTCAGCCTTCTTTATCCCAGCTCTTCATTCTGAGACGTGGGTTGCCATACTCTGCTTCCACCTCTTGTATACTGCATTTTTGTGTTTTAGTTAGAGCTCCTTGTTCATCCATACAGGCCTCCTGCCACTTTTGCTTGATTTCCTACTCACTGGGATGGACCATTCTTGAACTTGGAGGAGGTGATCCTTGAAAATCAACCACCTCTACTGGACCCCTCTTCTCTCCAGAATGGTCACCCATTGGGATTCTTCCAAGCAGATCCCTGAACAGGCCAAAGTTTGTTCTCCTGTGGTCCAGGCTTGTGATCCTGCTTTTTGGGGGTTTTTTCCTCCTCTCAGCATCCTGAACTCCACCATCTCATAGTCACTGCAGCCAAGGCTGTCCCTGATCTTCACATCCCTGATCAGTTCTTCTGTATTTGTAAATATAAGGTCCAGCAGAGACCTTGTTGTCTCCTCATTCACCTGTGTCAGGAATTTATCATTCAGGTACTCCAGAAACCTGAGTTGCCTGTGCCCTGCTCTATTGCCCTTTCAGAAGGTATCGGGGTAGTTAAAGTCCCTTCATTTACCTAAAATGTGGTAAAATACCAGAATGTAGGAGTATATATTAAGTACATTGCGGTTAGCCATTCTCCCCTTCCTCTCTTGTATACCTGTGTATGAACAGTTAAAAGGCAGGCACAAACCTCTGTGTGGCATGTTTGCGTGTGTTCCATGTACATGAACATTTAAGTGACGTGCATTTGTATTTTCAAGTCTCTTACCAGATGCCACAAGGCTCTAAGGGCTGCTGCCATATTCCTGAAGAATGGTAAGCTCCTGGAAAATTGCCAGTTAGGTTGAGATACAGAGTCAAAACCTCGTAAGACACTTGTGCTGGCCATATTCTAGTTATTTAGTGAAAAGAGAGTTGTTATCCATTTATAGTTGCTGGTAACATGAGAATATAGTGATAGAGTCAAGCAGAGACCTCTGGACGAAGGGCCAAATCACTCCTTGAGATCATCTGAGTGTGTAGGAGGAGAAAAAAGCTTTGATACATGGTGGTCAGGCAGAGGAGGAACGGCTAAGTAGAGCAGGGAGCAAACACACAACTAGGCCTGAGTGATTTCTTAGGATCAGGAGGGCACTGGATAGAGTTGAGCTCAACTGCAAGATGACAAGCTGTTAGGTTGCCAGAAAGCCTAAAAGAAAAGATGTACTTCAGAAAGATAAAATAAACAGAGGACCTTCCATTGCAAACCATTCTAAAATTCATTTCTGTCTTACCTAATCCCTTGATTTATCTCTATTATAAACAGTTAACTCTTCTTGTTTGTATTTTAATAGAATCTAGGTTTTCACTTGAAAAGTCCTTTCATTTTTAGGAGCAAGGGAAGTTCATTTTATAAGCTTTAAGCAAATCTGCCTCACAGTTCCTATCTGATTTGAAGCTTAGTCCTTGGCTCACCTGAAAAAGTGATTTTCAGATTTTTTCAGAAACTGTTTCTAACTTCGCATTTTTCTAACCACATGTAGATTGCATCAACACAGTGCAGGTTTAATTTTGAGGCTTAATAATGGAATACAAAATCTGGGTTTTTTTGTCTTGTATGAGATGTGCGGGCTGGATGTCAACCAGATGTCAAACTTTCTGAAAATCGTTCTCTTTTGGGGAAGATGACCAGCCTTTCCATGTTTTAAAGAAGATTCCTTATTTCATTAGTGTGTCACATGAATCAAACATTTGCAGAGTGATGCTAAACCATATACTGTTGATTAAACCTCATTTTCAGTGTGGAACTCATCCTGAAGAAATACTGGTACTATCCAGAGCCGTTCGTATGTGACAAAAGATTTAAATGTACTCTCTTCCAAGGTTTATCCACAGCTGAAGTAATACTTCTTGGTAGAAGTAGAATTTTATGTACATGCTAATAATAATTCCTATTTCAGTTGAGAAAACAATTAAGCAATTAGGTTGGAAGTGGCATGTATTTTCTCTCTGGCCACCATCTCAAATCATGAAAATATCAATGTTTCTGATGGTTGTTCATTATCACAACTCTGAAAGAGGAACAAGCCTCTGTTTCTCAATTAATTAAAAAAGCAGCAATGAAACTGCATTAGGAATATTTGCAAATGAGAAAAGTACAGTGCGTTCAAATGATTTGGCTTTTGAAAACATATAATCATTTACATGGATAAAGCTAACACGGACTTTCCACAAACACTAGTAGGTTCCTGGCTCTCTTATTCCCTAACACAGCAAAGTACACTGTACGTAAATCATTACTCAGTTTCAAAAAATGTGCAATCATGTTTATAGTCAGTTTTCTTCAATTGCCAAAAGAGTTCCAGAGTTACAGGAGATATTTCATTTTATCAGCCTTGAATATTCGGAACTACTGAAGCATATCTCCACAAAAATATTATCTCTGCTGTTAACTTAAGATAACTGTGTTATCTTAACTGTGCAGTTGAAGGGATCTTGAAAAGGTTTCTCAGTGTTAGAAGTTAGTTTTCTACATTAGTTGAAGATTGCCTAATTGCAATTTCTAATTTCTTTAAGGATGATGAGGATGGGAGTGATGCTTTCAATGACTAAATAACTACTTAAAAGGGTTTTTTTTTATGACACACTTAAAAATTGTAACAACCTGCTCTTCTGTATGCTGGAGTTAATGATGTAATGCTTTCTGTGAAAGGTAAGCTAGGAAGACGAATTGACAACCGATTCATGCATCACAGTCTAATTCTTAAAAACACTTCACATCAAAGCAGAAAAAACACCAAGCATTTCATTCACCTTTCAAATACCCGAATTTGTATTAAAGCCGCAACAAACAAAACTAAATTTAAACTAAGCCAGTTGCTTTCTCTAGAAGAAGCGTTGGCCTTTCAGGAAATTGCAGATGTTTGTGACAGGCTGAACTTCCAAGTCTGGATATGGAACCTTTGCCTGAGGAATTTTGTGGAGGGTGAGGGTGTCAGTAGTACACCTGCTGCACAAGCCTTGTGTAAGGAAATTGTCCATGGCTCTATCCTTAAGCTGTCGTTCTCTCAATTTCTTTAAATTCATTGGCTTTAATATGCCCTCTGCTAACTTGAGTGCACACTCTGAAGAATATTTTTCTTTTGAAAACGGATGGTATGGAAATGTGTTAAATATTGGTTCTGTTAAACCCAAGCTATGAATTAATGTTAATCTCAGCTGAACATGTGAAAAGACATACAAATTGATTTTAAAAAACACCTTAAGAACTGTAATGGTTAAAAGGTATTGCCAGTTTTATCTCAATAAATTGAATATGATAGTATAACAGTGAGGGCAACAGGAATGCTGAATGAGATAAAGCTGGATGAGAAATAGTATTTCCCTTTTCTATTATGTTTTCACCCATGAAATATGATGTGCCAACTTCCGAGGCAATTAAAAGCTGCGTTGTCAAGAATATGGCATCCCATATGGATTTCTGGTAACTGTACTGCTAGTCCGCCCTTTAATCACAACAAAACTGATCTTTTTAAGCTGCACCTAATAAATAGGTGTCCATATTAAGTGTCAGTAGTTTCAACTTGTACAGCTTTCAGCCCTGAAGCTTGTTATATTACATATTTGCTCTTTATAAAGGTTCTACTCATAAGCATATTGCATTTATTTGTTCGGGTCTTGTCTTCCATATATGACAAGTAATAATATGCAGAGGCTTCATTTGGGTGGGCGGGGAAAGCAACCGAATATATCTAGGTTCTTTAATAAACTTTATAGGTTATATTTTCTAATTGATTATTCTTTGGTTTATTTTGGGAGGATGTTTTTTTCATAATCAGCTTTTAGAGCTGTGGTACTCAAATCCAACTTCTTTATTCCAATTAAGGCCTAGTCACTGCTGTCTAGACTGCAGTAATGATGTTGGTTGTTTTCCTGTAATAACCCTATTGATACGCCCTAAAATAGCACTGGCCCTTTTTTTTCAAATAGCTGATGTTGGCTGATTGTACAAATAATGGACCATCGTCCATTACATGTAGTCTGTTTTTTTGCTGTAAAGGGAAACTTTGCATTAAAGATAAAAATCCTCTTGAAGGGAAAGGGAAGGTTTAAGCCTGAAAGACGTTTTTCAGCCCTACTTGGGGAAACTGTCATTCAAGCTCTACGTATCAGGGTTGTGGTGCTCTAGGGAATTATGTCTGCTGTTCTCCTAGTCCCTCATGGCAAAAGGGTGAAGGTGAGAGCTGGGGTCCAGTGAATTGCAGGCTGAGGGCAAATTCACCTTCCTCTGAAAACTGTGATTGAATACCTTTTCAATAAATTGGGCATTAGCCTGAACCTTACTGTATTATTTCTTGCTATTATGTTTTACAAAAAGCCATCTTAGTTAGCTGAAGCACTAAAAAGACCTACTTCTGGGCGCTAAGGATTGTGTATCTCTGTTACAAGTTGGGCTGGTGTGATGTAAGATTGTAAGTGCCCTGGCTGGCACTTGAATGTCTCTGGAGGCAATTCTAGAGGATCACTGGCTATTTGACATGTCAAGAAGCATTTATGCAGTAGCCCCTCCATGGTGTCAACTTAGCTCAACACGTTCATACTTCTTTTCTTCAATTTGGAAATCTCCAACTCACTCTTTAATCTTAACATTAGTCTTAACAAAAGGGCAGGAAAGTACAATTTTGGAAAGCTGTCACAGGCTCCAGGTATATATTTTGAGCTTGAGTCTTATTTTGTATAGACTCGTATGTCTGTGGTTTAGTTGGGAGCTGTGTCAGAATGGGGTGCTCTAGCTGCTTTCTTCCTTTATATGTGTGAAGAGACTCGCTTTACCTCTTTACCAGAAGATTTCTGGTATCTCTGGAGGTGTCGTGATATTGTTGAAACTGTATTATTTGTTATTTTGTCCCCTTTCTTGAGACCATGCCAGGTTTTTGTAGATAAGTACTATATGAACATCCACAAAGTTTTCATCAAATATTAGCAGCAATGATGGGAGGCCTTAGCTACTGGGAATGGCATGGGTGGATGTTGCCGGGCTGTTTTGTACTGGAATGAAGGAAGAAGTCTGGTACAAGGACCTCTGCGCTAGATGCTTAGATGAATGCTTTGCCTTATACCAGCTGCTGCAGTCAGGGAAACGCCAGCCAGCCAGCTGGACTCCTGTCCTGTAGGAAGAACAATCTCTGAATTTCCCCGAAGAATGGTGTGACTCTGCACCATCTGTAATGACAGCCATTGCGCTAACTGCACAAAAATCCTCCACAGGTGCATCTCTGGCTGGGAGAGAGACTTATCTTTTGTTTATTTGTTGTTTTCTTTTTCCCATTAGTATTTGTGAGCTAATAAAGCAATAGGCCACAATATACACGTATTTTGAATTGCAGTACTTGTTACAGATAAGGAATTCACACAAAATCATATGAGAGGAAGAAAGGCACATGACCAGCTTTGAATATATGCTTCCCACACAACAGAAAACCACAAATATGTGCAATTGATGAGCAGCTAAATCAAAAGTGCTCTGTTGGTGACCATATTAGCTTCACATAAGGTGCTCTGCTTGACAGCCACTCAAGAACTTGTGCTGTAAGTTCTGCTAGAAGGCTGAATTTGTTTCAGACCTTCCAGGGTGTTTGGGACAGTAATCCTACAAACAAGGAGATACCAGGCCAAGGGAATGGGACTATCACAGGAGGCTGCACGTAAGCACGTAGGCTGTGCATCTTAACTTGACCTCTGCTGGCTGGTGAGTGCATCAGGCAGGGAGATAGGAGACCAGCACTCTCTTCCTGACTCTGCCAATGACCTACTGGTGCTTCCTGGCAAATCACTTTATCTTTCTGTGGTTTAGTTTCCCTGTTGCTTCAAACAAGGGATAATGCTATCCTGGGGAAAAGTTTCACCTAGAAGAGCCAGGAAGCTCATCATAACAATAAGGTTTGTGCTTGTGATGTTACTACCGAAAGTACCATGAGTTTGTTACAGAAAAAAAAGTTCCTTGCTTCTCATCCATCCATTTCCTTTCTGCTGGGCCTTTCCACAGCGGTTGGTTGTGGATTCTAACCAATTTTAAAGCAAAGCAGGGCTGAGTGGCTTCCATTAAGACGTGCTCAGTCAGAGACAGAAGTGGATAGAAACAGTGCACAATGCAACTGCATTTCTAAGAGTATTTTGTAGGATTGTTTTTTGCTATCGAGGAACCAGGAAAAATAGAAGACAATACTATTTAAGTCTATTCTTATTGATGGGATTTGTGCAAATTTAGGATTCTATTATTTTTTGTAACACTCATACTGCTCCAGGGAGAGAGCTGAGGTTTATCTGTCTTGGCAAGAAGCTCCAAAGATTTGAGGGGAGAAGTGTGAGGGAGAAAAGACATCCTGAAGTATATAACCAAATAAATAAATAAATAAATAATAAAGAATGGAGAGAAGAGAATGAAAACTCAAGGCTCATTTTTACATAAGATATTCTATAGTAACAAATTGGTGATAGTGTAATGCCAACATTAATAATGCATATCTGTGTACTAAAGTATATGAAATTAACTCATATAGATGTGTTCCTTCTACCTGTGTCCGTACTGAATTTAACCCAGAACAGTAAGATACCTATTGTGGCTAGTCCTGAGTATGACAACTATGAGAGCTGCAGCCAAATGACTAGATCACTGACTAGGTCCTGGCCTGAATTTAGGCTAAAGGAAGAGAAATTACTGGGCATCAAATTAGAAATTCCTGAATGTGATAGAATAAAGTAAGAAGCTGGCAAAAGCTTCAGCTAGTACCGTGAGGAATGGCAGAATCACCTGGATTAGAGTGTCAAGGTCTTTATGTAACAACACTGGGACCTGTGGGAAAAACAGGAAACAGGTGTGGTTGGTGTTTATTTGGGAGAGAATGAGGATGGTGAAACAGAAGAGAGTGAGAAGGGGAAAAGGGAATGTAAGGGCTAGCAAGTTGTGATTAGTCCTGTCTGGGGATACCTGTTGGGCAGTCTTGTGCTTTATCACTGTGGACTAAAGTAGGACAATAAACCAAACTTCTCGTTCTGACCATAGCACATGCATCAAACCTGCTTCCCTAGTGAGGAGGACCAGGAGGAGCAGCATGCTTTCCTTAGCCAGCCAGGGAACACCTGAGCCAGATCAGGCATCCTGGTATCACTGTGACCTTGCCTGTCCCAGGCCTGAGGGCATTGGCATCCTCCTAATGACTTCCTGCCAACATCAGAAGGTGCCAGTGGAAACCTTGTGCAAGCCCACTAGAGGCTTTTGAGTCTGCTTCTTCGCGGCGTTGGTAGAATGAACTTCAGAAACTATATGAAGTCATGGGAAGGACCTCTGGTCGCTATCTGTTCCTTAGTTTGGCTAAACATAATTCCCCTAAAACTAAGAAGGTTCATTAATGTGGCATCTCTGGAAAGTACTGTCTCATCAAAAGAGCCCTGGAAATACTTCTGGTGTATGGTAGGGGTGAGACTTGCAATATGATTTTATAGCTGTTGTTCACTTAACTATCTAAGTGAAAAGAAAAATATGAGTAGAAGAATCAACTTTGCATTGCTAGAATGAATCTGTTGCTTTTTTCTTTAACCTAGTTTAGTATTAAGAGGGATCTCAGAAGCCATAGCAAGAATGGGTAGAGTGGACACAAATAAAACCTTTCATAATCTGCAACCTGGGCAAGTTTAGCAATCCCTGTGTTGTCCTGCCAACAAGCTGCAAGGTGTAGTTTGAGTCAGTGGTACCAGCAAACAGAGCTGGTCTGGTGGGAGACAAGTAATAGAGAGAAAGACCTTCACTTTGGGAGACTCTAGATTATCATCCACAACTGTAAGAGATTTCCTCTCGTGCATTGTTTCGATTTTTGCTATGTGAATGACTGTGTCTTTTATATGGGGAAATGTGTATAACAGTAGTCAGTGTCCGTAAGCATGCACTTGATACCTCCAGATGCCCTATGCACCTGTCCAGATGGTGGTTTTGGATAGTGAGGCCTTTTCTTTTTTAATCTCATGGCAAACTCTGTGTATGCTGCGTAGCTACCTGCTGTACATAAACTTGCGCTTTGAAAACATACCTGCTAACAAGGCATTCTTCACCCATCTGGAAATGATAGTAAAGAGGGGAGTGCAGCTGGGTGAGACTCCTGTTTGTTTGTCACATGGCAACACTCTGTCCTGGTAGACCCAGCTAACCTTTTGGGAAGAAAACTGGAGATTGCGGTGACAGTGAGACAAAGTGAGGCAGAAAGTGCCATTGGGATCTCAAAGAGTTAATATTGCCAGAGATATCTCTGCTCTGGCTTACTCAAAACTAGACAGCATAACAAGATTTTAGAGTTTGAGATGGATCACTTGAAAATTAGCGTTTCTCCTCTGTGGATGGAGCAGAATGATTTTTTTCCCCTACAAATGACCTAGTTTGCAGCTGCCAGGCAGCCCTGTCTGCACTCACCTGCGGGCCCTACTCATCATGCAGGCTGAGAGGTTCATAAGTGCTATTTACAACCAGGTATTTACAACCTTGTTGGCCAACAGAAATGTTTTCAAGACTTGGAAGGTAGCTCCAGACTACTTGCCCACACTCACAATGAATATGCTAGCTGGTATGCCTAGATGCATTGAAAATTTATAAATTTTTGCCATCCAAAATTACCCCACTTCTGGTAAAAATTTGTTGAAATTAATTTTTTTAAAATGTTTAACATGACTTTTGATTTGTATTCAGTTTTAACAAAGTTCATACTTTTCCCTCTCTGCAACATTTTAAAATCAATTATAGAACTTCTTACAATTTCATTAAGTTAAAAAAAATCTGACAGTTGTGGGGAGGAATTCTCCCTCCTCCTGTCTTGTTCTGTCATTGTTGTGACAGACTGTAATGGCTTGTAGGATGGTGGGAGGCAACTCTGAGGAGCAGTGAGCTCAGGAATATTGTGCTTATCCTCTGTGAGCTCTCAGACAATGTCCCAGCAGACGGATGTAAGACTGCTTCTTGAGACCGAACATTTTCTCTTTTGGAGATCAGGGGATGCGTACGGCTCCATAGTGATTCTGTGCAGGAGTAGGGTTTGTGGGTTGAGTAGAGAGAGCTGCAAGCTGGTTTACACGTTGTTGTCTGAGAGGAATCCACTGGTCAAGAGACAGGAGCCGTGCCAGAGAATATCTGGTGCTGCAGGCTTGGCCTTTGGGGGCTAGCTCTGGTGGATTTAACTGTGGAGGTCTAAAGGGATGGCTAGTTCCCACGGGCGTCATTTGCCAAGGGTTATTGCCTCTGCTGCAAAGGTAGCAAAGCAGGATTCGCATCAGTTCCTTGGCTGCCCCAGGTCACTATCCAGTATTTCAGCATAAACCCCACCTTCTGCAACTGTTTATACAAATGAGTTAGGTAATGGACTGACAGGCAGACCTACGTCCTCTTCCACTGCCTGCACTATCGAGGTAGTAATCTCTGGCAGGGAGCTGCAGAAAAGAGGTGTGCAACAAGCTACAGCGATATTTTCAACTCTGCTAAATAAATCTCCCAGAGTTTGTCTGCCACTCATCTTGCAGGAGGTCGAATCAAGGGACAGCCTGGTAGTGAGGGGTGGCCAGCTGGAGACCGCCTCTGCCTTCTCCTGTACTGCTGGCACTCTTTATAGCATGATTTACCTAAGATAGATACAAGGATGTTCTTAAACCCCACTGACCTGCATAATCTGAGAAACTTGTGCCTGAATTTGGTTGATATTATGAAGTTATTTTTTAGCTCTGGCTACGCATGCTGTTGTATCATAAATGCTTTTTTGCCCATGTGCATTCATTTTTGTAGGTGAGACTCTGTCACATCTCTTCAGATCAAGGCCATTAGTTAGCTCCTAAATTGCAATGGTTAGTGGTTGAAATAGAAAACATTTGAATCAAGGATTGTCTGAAGCTTAGAACAAACCATTCTGGCTGTCTTGTCTTTGAACAGCATGTATGGGTTAAAAGAAAATTATCAGAGAGAGAAAAGAAGTCGCATATAAATGGGGAAACACAAAAAGTCCTCAGGAAGAGACAAGATTGGAGACAGGTAAGCTGCTCTAATGGGGAGGTTGGGTTAGAAAAAATAGGGTGCTTTGGGAGTGCCCCATGTTTCAGGAGAAGGGTGTGATCCGATTGGAAATTCCCTGTATAGGTCCAACAGGTCTGAACTAAGCTCAAAGGAAGACTCTGATAGGATGGTGAAAAGGAGGAACGCCTTATTTTTGTATAGATCCATGTATTTATTGTGGCATGAAGTAAGTAGCGGTGGAGTCTTAATGAGCTTTGTCCATAAGTCTGACTTTTGTTTTTGGTTTATTTAGCTCTACCAAGTACTTGTAGAGAGCTAAATGGTATACTGGAGAGCTTGCACTTCCAGGGGTAAGTTCTGGGAGATAATGTATTTCAATCCTGAGGGACCAGCCTTAAATCCTGGGGGGACAAAAATTTATTCCATCTTTTGGATGCCCAAGAGAGGATCTAGATCCTGAAAACTAGAGACATCAGGTGAGTGAGTGCGCTGATCCTTCCCAGACTGTGGAGGTTTCAGTTTGGAGAGAGGCCATTGAGCGGATCTCTGGCACTTTCCTATTTGACTATGCATAGCTCTGTAGCAATAAAGTCTTGTTCTGTTTAGTGTCTTCCTTTGGAAATGTAAGGTAGGCCCATTTCCACCAGCTGGTAATTGTTGTATGTCAATTGGCACAGGTTTTTTTAGCACGCTACAGCATCTGTTAAAATATCTGTTTGATGTTAAGACACTGCTTGTTTATTCCTTACGGCTTGCTTTCTCACCTCTTACTTATTGTGGCAGGGCACAGGGCTATTCCCAGAATATCTGCCTCATCAGCATCTCAGTAAGTCTGCATTAACAGACGTGTGATCCAGAAGAAAAGTCATAGCTAGAGAAATTAGATATGGATGGGGGAGACTTGAAAGGCTACTGATGAAATGTCAAAACATGGCCAGATATTGCATGCCTGCGTTCCTTACATTGCATAATTCCATGTGCTCTCGTGCAAATTGAAAGTAGAAATGGCATCACAGTGTCTGTTTCTTATTTATTCAAATACCCCCTGGCTTGGAGGTTAAGCTGTGAACCACAGTGCCACAGCCAGTAAGATCTGCTCTGTGGGGGTGTGTGTGTAAAGTGCTGGGAAATCCTGGGACAGGAGTCCTCTACTAGCCGTACAGGGAATGTAAGGACAGCTTGAACTGTGGTTTCACAGTCACAGAGCGTCCAGAAGAACCCGAGGCAGCAAGTGCTTGTCCTGTAAATTCCTCATCCCTCTCTGACAACACTCAGGGGTCTTAAGGACTGCTCCTGTTGGTGTCTGCAGGTATGTCCACTTACCCCTGATGTCTGAACCACAGTTTTCCAGGAACCTTCCAGCGTTTAGGGTGGCTTCTTGGGACTCCAGTGTAGTTGCATTTCCCAGAAACAGCAGAGACCCTTCTCTGAGTGAATTGACTCGTATGGACTGCTTATGCTCACGGAAGCATAGAACTGCAAGGAAATGGCAGTTTTGATATAAAAGCAGCGGGCTGGTGAGCGCTGAGCAAAGAGGAACTTGCTTAGGGCTGCAGGCCTGCCTTCAGTTGCATGGGGAATAAAGTTGATTGTTGCCTGGGCTCAGTTAAATTGATGACCACATGAGCAATAGTGTGTTTAATCACAAATCCACTAGAAACAACTTGACATGAGATGGAATTACTTCATCAGAATTTGTTCTGAAGGGATCAGGGACCGAAGCAGTGAGGGTATGATGTGCCGCCAGTGCAGAATAAACCTCCTCGCCTCTCTCCTTCCTAAGCGGGTTTGTTCTGAACCAGTGGAACAAAAGTGCTCCTTCTGAAAGGCACAACCTGCCTAGAAAATTTATGTCAACCCCACAGTAGAGAAATGGGGGCCATCACAAGTGCTTCATTGCAGAACCCCACTTCTTGCCTGAGGTCCTGGGTGAGATTTTCAAATATATCTGAGTGAGTCACTGTGTGGTGGCTGGAACTCTGAATTTATCGAAAAACCTAGCAATCATCTCCACTAAAGAACAGAAATGGATAGCTGTTTCTGTGGGTTTTCAAAGTATCCTTACTTTCAGAATTGCTACCGCTGACTGTATCACATTTCAGTCAAGTGAGTTGCCAATTTTAGCCTATGAGAAAGGAATTGCCTGGGAGCAGGTGAAGTAACTGTTCTGAATAGTTTGTCTTTTAACAGTCTATATACTCTTCAGGAACTGGACAGGTTACCTGTACGTATTTGATAGAAGCGCTAGTATTTTAGCTGAACTGGCTGTTTTTCAGGAAAGGAAGGGGAAGGGGAAGGGGAAGGGGAAAGGGAAGGGGAAGGGGAAAGGGAAGGGGAAGGGAAGGGGAAGGGAAGGGGAAGGGAAGGGAAGGGAAGGGAAGGGAAGGGAAGGGAAGGGAAGGGAAGGGAAGGGAAGGGAAGGGAAGGGAAGGGAAGGGAAGGGAAGGGAAGGGAAGGGAAGGGAAGGGAAGGGAAGGGAAGGGAAGTCTTCACAAATCTCTGAAAGAAACTATCATTTTTCTTCTATTATTATTCTCTTAGAAGAACTGCACTTGAGTGACTAAGTTAAATAACACAAGCAAAAGATGATGATTCATGCTGCTTTTCCTGATAGTTTCTAATGTTCAAAAGCCAGTATCACAGCTGCAGCTTTGAATAAATGCGTGGGGAAAGGAATAAAATTATAGTAGGTATGTTAGCGTAATGTTCCCAATGTGCAGCCTGTGTATGTGATTACCTAATATTCCTTACCAGCTGTTTCTTAACATTAGTCATAGTGATCTAAAACAACCACCCTCTCTTCATTTATCTCAGTAAACATTGTTCTTTTTTGAAGAGGTAAGCTGTTTAGGAACAAAAGTTGTTCCCTCCTCCCCTTCAGCTCTTTCGTATGCATGTCGTAATCATCTTGAATTGGAAACAGCTATAGCTAACTGTGTAGGTAATAAACAGTGAAGAAATATTTAAATATGGTAATAGCTATATTTGAGTATCATTATGAATGTGTTTCCTAGTAGTGTCTGGAAAATGGAAGGCTCTGTTCTCACGCCAGTACAAAACAAAGACAAAAGGAGGAAATGTTTTCATTTTCTCATTTAACACTACACTTCTGTCTTTCCAAATGGAATCAAGATATCCTCTGCAATTCAGTGTTTGTCTTTTCATCTGAAGCTGCTTATACTGTGCAACCATTTTGGTTTTATTTCAAATATGCATTGTCATCATCATTACCTGCTCATGCTAGTATCTTCAGAAGTGTCTGTCCCACTTACTGATGGTGAGCTGTGCTCTGTTCCTGCCTAGCTCCCATGAAACTCAGTGGGACATGTGTTCCCAAATTCACTGGGACACATTCAGCGGAGCAAAATGCTGCCCAGGGTGAGGAGACTCTGCTCAAGGTATGTCTGAAGGGAAAACGGCAGGAGTGCTTGTGAGACTGAGGAGAGGCAGTGGCTCTGTGGCTTCAAGTACCTTCTCTAGGCAGGGTGGTGACCTTCCTTGACAGGAACTGTCAAGGAAGCTGCAACCCAAAACCTTCCTGTGGCTGAAACCACAAGACTCATTCCTTGCTCCAGAAGAAGGCCAGAGTCAAGACATGAAATGATATTTAGGGTCATAAGCTGATCATAAGCAACCTGGTCTGGACCATGTGATCTCTGAGAGGGCTTCTTTGTCTTTGTGTTATGTCTGTGTAAGCGAGAGTGTAATTTTGCCCAGTGCTTAAAAGTGATCATTTCTCACTGCTTAGTCTAAGGAAAGATCAGATTAGTCTGTGTTCTAGTATGTGTACGATACTGAAGTGGAAGCTGAAATTTCCTACCTGGTCTCGAGCACACAACAGATTGACAGGAATACTTTCTTGTCAGCTGTCAGCAAAGAGAAAAATTTGTGCTCCTCTACAAAAATAAAGCATTCACAAAACAGAAATCAGTTGATAAGTATTTGGATAAGTTTATGAATAAGTATTTAGAACATGCTATTTAAAACCCCTAACAACAAGAAACTCAAAGGACTAACCATTGCGGAGAAATAATCAAACTGGGCATATAAGGAGGGAAAAAAACCCCTTTATTTGCAAGTTTGAAGGCTAGTAAATGGTAGTAAACCCCAGATATCAAGGAAAAATGTAGAGAGAGGCTCAGCTGGGGTTTGATTAAGATCAGTGGGGAGGTCTCATTAATATGTAAAGTGCAGTGTATGTACCTCTTTGTCAACGTATAGCTGATGCAAAATCAAGGTTGATTTCTGCATCAAAACCCCCATGTTTTCTTTTCTTTCTACTAGCATACTCAGACTGTGTCATCTTCTCTTTCTGTCGGCACCATGTTCCTGATCAAACTGATGGGCAACTATTGTGGTTTGACCCTGGCTGGATGCCAGGTGCCCACCAAAGCAGCTCTATCACTCCCCTCCTCAGCTGGACAGGGGAGAGAAAATATAATGAAAGGCTCGTGGGTCGAGATAAGGACAGGGAGATCACTCAGCAATTACCATCACGGGCAAAACAGACTCGACTCGGGGAAAAATTAATTTAATTTATTGCCAATTTAATCAGAGTAGGACAATAAAAAATAAAACCAAATCTTAAAACACCTTCCTCCCACCCCTCGCTTCTTCCCAGGCTCAACTTCACTCCCGATTTTCTCTCCCTCCCCCCGAGCGGCATAGGGGGATGGGGAATGGGGGTTGTGGTCAGTTCATCACACGTTGTCTCTGCTGCTCCTTCCTCCTCAGGGGGAGGACTCCTCACACTCTTCCCCTGCTCCAGTGTGGGGTCCCTCCCATGGGCGACAGTCCTCCATGGACTTCTCCAACATGAGTCCCTCCCACGGGCTGCAGTTCTTCACGAACTGCTCCAGCGTGGGTCCCTTCCATGGGGTGCAGTCCTTCAGGAAGAGACTGCTCCAGCGTGGGTACCCCGCGGGGTCACAAGTCCTGCCAGCAAACCTGTTCCAGCGTGGGCTCCTCTGTCTCCGCGGGTTCACATGTCCTGCCAGGAGCCTGATCCAGCGTGGGCTTCCCATGGGGCCACAGCCTCCTTTGGGCATCCACCTCCTCTGGCGTGGGGTCCTCCATGGGCTGCAGGGGGACAGCCTGCCTCACCATGGTCTTCCCCACAGGCTGCAGGGGAATCTCTGCTCTGGCGCCTGGAGCACCTCCTCCCCCTCCTTCTCCACTGACCTTGCTGTCTGCAGAGTTGTTGCTCTCACATCTTCTCACTCCTCTCTCTGCTGCTATAATCCCACAGCAGGTTTTTTTCCCATTCTTAACTATGTTATCCCAGAGGTGCTACCACCGTCGCTGATTGTCTCAGCCTTGGCCAGTGGTGGGTCCCTCTTGGAGCCGGCTGGCATTGGCTCTGTTGGACATAGAATCATAGAATCATAGAATTGTTCTGGTTGGAAGAGACCTCCAAGATCATCGGGTCCAACCATTAACCTATCACTACCAAGTCCACCACTAAATCATATCCCTTAGGGCCACATCTAAGTGTCCCTTGAATACCTCCAGGGATGGTGACTCAACCACCTCCCTGGGCAGCCTATTCCAATGCCCGACAACCCTTTCGGTGAAGAAATTTTTACAAATATCCAATCTAAACCTCCCCTGGCGCAACTTGAGGCCATTTCCTCTTGTCCTGTTGTCTGTTACTTGGGAGAAGAGACCGACCCCCATCTCTCTACAACCTCCTTTCAGGTAGTTGTAGAGAGTGATAAGGTCTCCCCTCAGCCTCCTTTTCTCCAGACTAAACATCCCCAGTTCCCTCAGCTGCTCCTTGTAGGACTTGTGTTCTAGACCCTTCACCAGCCTCGTTGCCCGTCTCTGGACACGCTCCAGCACCTCAATGTCTTTCTTGTAGGGAGGGGCCCAAAACTGAACACAGTACTCGAGGTGCGGCCTCACCAGGGCTGAGTACAGGGGGACAATCACCTCCCTACTCCTGCTGGCCACACTATTTCTGATACAAGCCAGGATGCCGTTGGCCTTCTTGGCCACCTGGGCACACTGCTGGCTCATATTCAGCCGGCTGTCAACCAACACCCCCAGGTCCTTTTCTGGTGGGCAGCTTTCCAGCCACTCCTCCCCAAGCCTGTAGCATTGCCTGGGGTTGTTTCTAGCAGCTTCTAGCCTGGGGAAGCTTCTAGCGGCTTCTCACAGAAGCCACCCCTCTAGTCACCCCCCACTACCAAAACCTTGCCACACAAACCCAGTACAGCAACACAGAAGAGGAGACTTCTGATCTCAGACTGTGTTGTTTTTTTTTTTTCAAAAGAACAATCAACAACTAAAAGAATTTCAAGTGATTTTCTCAGTACCTGCTACTATGTAGCTGAATAGCCAAAGCTCTTTATAGAAAACAGTCTTGAAAAGGCAGTCCTAGAAAATGAAGTGTGCCATTTATAGACAGTAAAGAAGGCTTCAAAATTGGAGCACATTGATCCATACAACACATTCTGCTCTTAAAGTTATTTAATATATGTAGAATACCAGCATGAAGTATGTACAGTCAATGTTTCTCTTTGTACTTCCATTTAGATGTTTGCTGCAGCGCAAGAAAGAGATGTGTCAACTGAAGCATATGTTAGGATACCTGACAGACTAAAATTCAAGGCACAGTATTCAAATACTGAATTCAGGTCTTTTGTGTAGGTAACCAGCTGTTATTTAACAAAAAGATACCGCATAATTATTCATAGTGAAAATATTTATAGTGAGCACATATAAGCAAGGAAAGCATGCGTTCTGGAATACTTTAAAAACAACTGTGTAAAAGCAATTTGTTTCTGAGGAAGTTTAATCCAGTGTACTGCTATACTAGCTCACACTCCTGCTGTTGCCCATACATTATGTTCATGAAAAGTAACAGCTGTAACATCTGTTATCATCACAGCATATTTTCAGCACAGCATTAACACACATTTATACCATATATGCAGTCTTTCTCTTCTCCTCACCTCTTCTTCTGAGAGATAACTACCCCTCCTTCAATATAAACGTGCTGTGCTTATATAACCTGAACCTCCAGAAGTTGAAAGGCATTCACAACATATCTGGATCTATTGCCAAATCCTTCTTGACTGGGAACATGCAGAAGACTCTGGTTGGGAAATCCTCAGCAGTTAGAGCATTCAGGGCTCTTGAAAACGAGTACTTTCTTCTCTTTAGTTTCTCCGATTCAACAAGGATGTTCCCTGGAGACAAAATGTTAATATTTCTGGGATGTCAGCAAAGACAGTAACCTACCTCCTGCATTTCCACAAAGCACGTTTCCTTCTTATTAAACCAGTTGAATCAAACAAGGGATTTAAAAGCTTGAATCTCACTCAATTCTTCCTTTTCACTTGTGTTTCTTTTTTGTTTTGGTTTGGTTTTTTGTACTTACTGGGAAGGAACAGTAATCAGTCAGCTAATAGGTAACTGATACACTCAGATTTCATGGTCCTCTCTCACAGTCCTCCGTATTTATGAATCTACTGTGGAATTTACGTTTTATTTCAGTAGGGCCTTGTCTAGTAGAAAAATGATGAAATAGCTACTGCTTGTCATCAAGCTATTAAAGATGGGTAGAACCAACTCCGATGACATATCTTTGGTCTCTTTTTTCATTTTTTGTCATTCAGCTTGTGGGTGTTTGGTTATCACTCAAAGCCTGACTGAGTCTGATTCACCAAGCGTTTGAGCTCTAGCTTACCAGTAACATCAATCTCTATGCAATACATAGGCTTACATCTGCACATCCAGCTAGCTAGGTCCTCTGTTGTTCCACACATCCTCCTTCCCTAGTCAAACATAGCAAGAATTCATGATCAATGCTAGCATAACACAGAGTTTCAAGACCATTCCAAAAAAAAGCCTCAACATTCAATGATCTCTGATTAATTGCTGATGCCTCAGGTGATTGCTTCCCTCCAAACAGTGTATTTCCATAAGTCCTGGTTACCTCCTGGGGTCTAGCTCTTGACAGTCATTGACAATCTTGCCAATCATTGACAGTCATCTAAGACTGCTGTCTGTGTTGACCCCATCTGGGCAAAACAGCCCACTCAAAAACCCATATGTTTCTCCCCTATATGATCTGAAGAGAGTGTAATTGATATGTCTGTACTGTGTGACTGTTTGAAATGACTATCATGTTCAAAACAGCTTTTGGGTCACCACTGCTGTCTGTGATCTGTCTTGTTACAAATAGGCACAGAATAATTTTCATGAAATAATAGTAATACCCAGAACCTCACATTAAAATAAGTCTTTTTTTTACACTAATCTGCCCAATTAATATCTGCAAATCCCCCTTGATTTCAGTAGCAATTTGCTGGATGAGGGAATAACAGGCTATTGATGATATACTTCAACCTATATATCATTGCTACTTACTCCTTTGTTACTAATTGGTGGCTTACTATTAAACAATATTGTGTCAGGTAGGGTGCATCTAGAGAAAGCTGTAAGATAAAAACATTCTAGTAATTATATTTCAGGGAAATCATAGAATAGGAGCATAGAGTTTACAGCCTCTCTCCTGTGCAGTCTGGAAATATGCTGTTCCTACCATCCTGTGCTTAGACTTTTCAGTATGGTCTCATCTGCAGCAGGACACACGAATTCTGTGTAATGGAAGTAATATACCTGGCAGGAAAGGCAATACAGCTAAACTGAGACCTTTGATAACATGCCCTCCCACTCAGATAAGGAAAATGTAAAAGACTTCCTGGAAACAATGAATTAGGTGGGGAAACATGCTTGTGCTCCTGTGCCACAGCTGGAAAGTGAAACCATTGTACTACCGAGCAAAGACAGTCAAAATGAAACAGGGTAAAGCTGTTCACTGTCTGGGAGGTGTGATATGTAGGGTCAGGTCAGAGCACGTGCACAATTGCTTCCCTGTCGTGTGTCCAAATGCACATGTGGACATCTCAGCTAGGTTTCCGCAGTGCCTCCAGTGCATGGTAAACTAGTTCTCACTCACCGTGCTCCCTTCTGTCTGCATTTACGTTACAACTTAACGGCATGAATTATTGTTTCATCTTCTAAGGGATTTTTTAGCGTTTTGCAGAACGACTGCCATGTGAAATACAGAGAATAAAATATTGCCAGTGTTCATGCAGTACTTAGGAGCAACACTCCTTTAACTCAAGAAGCTGCAGGGTGAAATTCTGTGTCCAGTGTTAGACAAAGAGATCAGAGCACATGGGCCCTTTTGGCCTGAAAAACCTATGAATTACTTTGATAAAGGTAACACCTGGCACGCTATAAAGACAAATCTCAAAACCCGACATTGAATTTTTTTATATTTGTTTAACAGCAGACAGGAATAAAGAAATGAGAACAAGGACGACAAAAGTAATGACACTTTGAAAGTAGAACATATAAGAAAAAGAGACAATAAAAAGTTATGAGAACATATTAATCACACACAGTCTCACCATCTGTTGACTCCATATATATACCCCATCCTACTGCTCCATATGGTACTTGAAGATAAATACATATAATGATGGATAACAAGTGAAAAATAGCACACAAAAGGTCTAACGTACACATAGTAAATAAGCATATGGCATAATGACCCCATTTTGGTGTATCTGGTATGACCTCCCAGAATACACAAGCAAGGAAAGGAACTGATCAGCAATTGAGCAAATGTGGCATTAAACAGATCTAGTGACTTCAGACACTGAAAACTCAAAAAACCTCAGCTATGGAAGGAGCCTTAACTGAATAAACAGTCTAGGAACATTAAACCCTGAAAATAATGGGACATCGTACAACCACAGAGCTCTGCCCAATTGCTGTCACTCCTCTTCCATCAGTCTCTCCCTCTCTTCCATACACATCCAAATATCAGTGACTTTCTTCTATCACAAATTCTATTTTGCTTTGTCTGTGGGTGCCTTCAGTGATGGAGTTTCACATTTGAGGAACTGGAAATCATTGAAGATATTCTTCTGTAGACTGTGGAGCAGAGGACAGAAGCGGAGAGTCTGCGCTTCCTCTTTTTCTGTTGATAGTTCCCTGCGCAAGGTAGAACATTGCCCAGCTAAGAACGAGGTCTTGCATCAGAGAACAAGGCTGGGCCTGTAGGGCAAGTGGAAATAATATTGCTCAGAAGGCGGATGGTGCTCCAGAGGAGCTGGTAACTCTCCTCATTTTTTGCTTCCCTCCTCTTGCTTCTCCTGCCTGCCAAGTTCCGGGTAGGAAAGAAGTTGAACTCCGTGCAACATGAAGGTTAGTCATGCATCTAAGTGCTATGTTTTCTTTGCAGTCTCTGCCAGAAGAGTAGGGTTTTTTCCAACCATGAACTCTGGGCACCGAACAGGGGCATCTTCAGCTCTTCATTCCGGTTAGAGAAGCTGGTTTGACAAACGTCCTGTGGTCATTTTTGGATGTTCTTTTTGCGTCCTCTAGTCCCATCACAGCTTGTTTTGGCCAAATATATAGTTCTACAGTCTTTCCTAATTTATTGTATGTGTAATTAATGGATGGATAAGCTGCTTAGCATTGTCTACATTTCCCTCTCAAAAATCTAGAACTAAGGATGGAATTTGTCTTGCTATAAGTGGTAGCAGTTCCTGTATGAATTTTCAGATGAGAATCACCTGGCACATGAAGGAACTGGGCTGTGCAAAACAGATGCACCCTACCTCTGACAGCAGCTATCAGCTCCCAGCTCACAACAGGCTTGCTGATTTGTAAGGGAAGCGGGCAGCCTGGTGCGCAAATCCTACTGGTTTAGAGAGACTTCCTTTCATTTGCAGCCTCTTCCCGCCACCCTGTATTTGTGGACTTCCACGTCATGCAGAAGAGGTGACCCTCTGGCCATCAGTTACTGTGGTTTTCATGGCAGCTACAAAGATTATTTTGGAAAGCAGTTGACTCTAGCTGGAATCTTTGATCTTTATTTCTTAATGAGTTGTGCTCAATGTACAAGTATTTCCTATATTTCTGCTCCTATTGCAACTCAAAGGTTTCCCTTTGCTTTTTTAATGGGGATGTTTTCAACCCAGCAAGAAAGTTATGCCTGTCCCTGAGGGAAAGTCACTGCAAACTGCTCATCTATTGGCTGTGCTGTAGGGTTGCTGACTTGATGTTGCTGTGAGCGGAGGTCAGCATGTCACGGGAGTGAGCATTCTCCATCCACTTTCCTGGTCCTGTGCAAGTGATGGACCTGGTGTGGGCTGAGACTCTTTTCTGGAACGTGGAAGCAGCAGAGTCCTGCTCTAGTGCTGTACCTGCCTCCATGTGTGGCCCCACTATTAAGAGCAAGTGACGTTGCTACCCTTATACAAGAGAAGGGAGGGGATTAAACCTGGTCCAGTTGCTAAGTACTTTTGTGATTAAAAACACAGACCTCTTGCCAGGCTCTGTTTACTGTTCTTAGTTGTGTTTTGTTTTCTTGCAGTTGTGTGGTCCTGATGGATGCTTGTGGTTGCAGAAGCCCTGTTTATCATTTCTGTTGTCAGAGCAGTGATATGTGTTCTGCCAGGTAAAATTTAGGGGCACGTGTCTGTGGCAGAACAGTGAGCTAAGAGGATTTCATGAGCGAGTTTTGATGACAATTTTCTATTTGTTGACCACAGATAATAGGTGGAAGAGCTGATAAGAGCCTTCATTTCTCTCTGGAAAAGTGACCTTTCTGGAGGTTCAGCTTTTAAATCCTTTTTCCTGAATTTCTTGTCATCTGTCCACCTTCTGGTTTTGGCCAGAAGTGAAAGTATTGCCCTGCCATGAGAAATGCTTTTTCTAGGGTATTTCTGATCTACTGAAGCAGTGAAGCACTAGAAAGCTTTGTGAGAAATCTTATTCTCGTGAAATTTGGAGTTGTATTTGGAGTGGTGTTTCCTCAGCAGCATGTGCTTACTGGGAAGAAAGATAGAAGTTGCTGAGCAGTGTAACATTGCATCTGTCTTCTGATGAGTTATTTAAGTAACCTAGAAGGGGGGAGGGAGTGTAAATAGTATGTTAGAAGATAAATTGGTGCAGTAATGGTTTTAAGTAGGCAGTGACAAATCATGACATCTTACTGTGTCATCCCCCCCATGTGGACAGAGGATAGTCTATTGGCTAGAATGCTTTGATTTATTTTCTGTACTTCATGGTGCCTCGTATTAGTCTATGTTGATAGGACTTTCTGGTTTTAGAAGCCAAAGGCAAACTCTAACCTTATTCCCAATCCAATATAGCCAACATGAGGCTCTTTTTTTTTGTTTTGTAGGGTAAGCCTACATACTAAGCTGCAAAGGGGACAATGTTCAAAGATGAATTGAGCCAGCTCAAAAATCAAGACTATATAACTTACTGTAATCACTGCATCACTAAAAACTGATTTCTCCCCTGCAGCAGTGACAGACTATGAAGGCAAGAGGTGAAAACTGTCTGTGCGGGTAGTATGCTTGGCTTTTCTGGAGGAGGTTGTGGGGCTGGGCCTTGATGAATCCATCTGGACTGGAATCTTGTCCTTATTGCTTCCATGCACTCCGAACATGTAGGTCATACTTTTTTTTTGGAGCACAGTGGACTAGATTTTTACTGGTTTGGTTTTAACTCTAACCCAAATGTCTGTCCAGAAAACCAGGTTGTCCAGATCATTCCTGGATGAATGCTTGGCTGCCCCTGGCAGCCTGCCATTCCCAGACAACCAAATTCCCTGCCTTTGCCTCGGGCTGGGTCTGGCTAGGTAGGTACATTTCTGTTTGGTGTGCTAGCTGTACAGTCTGAGATAGTCTTGTTTTCTCACTGGCCTGATTTTCAGAGGTGTCAAGCACCCACAAATCTACAAAAGCCAAAGGACATCTGGGTGCTTGGAAATCTTGCCATGGAGGGATACATTCAATTCAGCACGCAGAACACTTGCAGGTGATTTAGCCTGTCCTTAACCGCTTTTCCTGCCACATGTTTTACTTCTGGCTCTCTTTGTGATTAAATTATATTAACAACTTTGTCAGACTGGGAAGCTCCTGCTCATGGATCCTACAGATTAGTTCAGATTCTATAACTTCCCCTTTATTTATTTACCTATTTTTTAAAGCAAATAGCTAGTTTTAGAGAAAAGCATAAACATGTGCTGTTAGTGAGCACAGCATCACCGTAAAAACTAGTAGACAAAGGCAATAATATTTTAGAAGATCTTCATGATTGTTCTAACTATACCAGGAGCTTTGTGGCCTTTATTTGTAATTTTTACATACCCAGATTCGATAAAGTTGTACCAATTTACATTCGCTCTTCTGTGCGGTCTGCGGTACAGCATCAGTTACCCAAACGGGGCATATACATGCGTGCAAGTGAATTAGTCTGTTTTTACAGAAACCCCACAAAGAATAGTTGTCTTTTCTCTCCTCTTAGAATTCATCCTCTAATATAGTTTACCATCTCTTTAGGTCTTGAAACCATGGTTATGATTTTTTTGATTTGTGAACTGGATGCTGCTGTTCCAGAGGAAGAGGCTACTGAGTTTTAACTATAGCCTGTTAGTTCTGAAGTTCAGTTTTAGGTAAGGTGGTAGAGAATGACAGACTGTGGAACAACTTAGAGATCATGGAAAAATTCTGTAACATCATTTCATTAGGTAATTAGAACATTCAGGTGACTCAGTTTTTTTTGTAACCAGCCTTACTGTTTGGAAATATTGGGAGACTTTTCAAGCTGATTAAGATGTTCCTTGAATGATTTGTATATTACGTTCTTCAAGCTCTGTTTCTAAAACTGCAGCAGCTATTTGGCATATGCTGGAACCTACTTTTCTACAACAGATAAAGAAAGGACTGTGAGTAAAGTATGAAGTAAAAGCAACTTTTCTCTCCAAAGAGAAACTTTGTGTACCCACATGTTCTTGGAGCACTGCTCTGAACAAATCAGAGTTCACATTTGTTGGTCCAGCAGTTTCTATCATCTGTTTCCCCACTAAGCTCAGACTGTTTTCAGATGGAATGAAGTGCTGTTTTTTTCAGTTATGGTGCTGTGGAGGCTTTTCTTATGACACAAGAGAACAGTAAGAGAGGCTGAAGGATGAATATTTTGATGGATTTGAGAACAGCCTTATGGCAAAATAACTCTGATCATGACCAGTCGTCTCTAACATGTGCTGGTGTTTTATTTTGTATCCATTTGGAAGCAGTTTACTGTTAGCTCCCAGCCTCGCTTCCTCTTTGTGTCTTTTCTTGGATTACTTGGAGGCTGTTTTCTTCTGTTACTGGAAGTAGCCCAAAGTGATTTGAAGAGTTTTTCTCCCTCTAACGTTCCATCCTGGACCTGAAACACGCCAGTTTCTATGACGCCTTCTTTTGTTTTGGCAAATGGTATTTGTTGACTTTTGAGGGAAGAGGGAAGTGTCAACAAATTTTCAGACAACTTTCACTGTGATTTAATCTAGGTATCTGTGCAGGAGAACAACTGAGAATCAAGTACTCTCTCATTGCTCAACACTAGCTATCCTAAACTTGAACAAAATGTGCTGCTGTGGGGAGAGGTAGGTATATTGGCTCTACCTTGCAAAACTACTTTTAGCAGAACTAAACTGATGTAAAGTGTGTTTGTGGTTGGAATGGTCAAGTGTCCACTGAGTTAACTGGATTTCTGTGAAGTCAGTGCCCAGAAGATCTGCACTGGATCAGTGTAGTTAACACCTCTCCTGTGCCTTATGATGCAAGACTGCATCCATAAAACACTTGATACTTTAACTGCACTTGTACTGAACAGGGTAACACTCCTTGAGTATACCAAGGAATTACTCCTATAGAAAGGACAGCAGAATAAGGATCCAGAGTAATTTCTAAAAGCACACTAGGTTTCCTTCAACTCTCACCCATAGCAAAGACATTGAGGAGGACCAGAATAAAAACGTGATGGATGCACAGGAATACAAAGCTGGTATGTGCAAAGGCGGATCCACCTGACCCTCTGTCCCCTGGCTAGGATAATTAATGTGCAGTTGCACAGGTTTTTTTCTAAATGGAAAAAGAGCTGGTGCTCAGAGATGTGGGTGAGTGAAGAGAGTGTTATTTGGAAATAAGATCATGCAAAGGCTTGGAAGACAGCTGTTGTGTGGCTGCACCTTCAAAGGAACCCTCTAATTCTCTTCAAATAAAAGAGAAAGTAGACCCAGGTCCATTCATGCAAAACCGTGAATAGTTTCCTGGCTTTGGGGGAACATGCAGCCTATGCTTCATGAGACTGTCATCTCCTCCTCTGAGAAAGCACAGTGGAAATACCCTGGAGGGAAAAGTCACATGGGAGAAGATCAAAGCAACCTGAAAACTGTAACTGAATGGCACTAGAGAGGCAAAGGGGAGGGGTGGTAAAAAGTGCCTGCTACCTAAAGGCTCTGACGCCGGCAGGGTCAGGGAGAAGGAGATCAGCTGGGACAAAGAAAAGGCACCCTCAAGAAACTGTTTGCCATTGTGTACTGTGCTATTACAAAAGGCGTATATCTAGAGTAACGCTCACACACCCTTAAGAAAATAAGATAGACTTTTTCCTTGTGATATTTGTATTTTACTTTGCAATGTTTTTTTCTCTTCATGCTTAAATAAAGCTGCCTGACATCTTACATACCTTTTAGGCTTTGGGATTTTAGGAGACACCAGATAGAGATGACACACTTTTAATCTATAAGATCAGTGATACGGAAAGACCATATACCTGGCATCTACCCCGCCCATAATGTGCCATCACAGGGCGTAAGACTATGGACCATTCTCCCACGTGGTGAGTTGCTCTCAGGCCTAGGCCATGCAAAACTGGCTAATGTAAGTGCATAATCTTATCACTTCCCCTTCAAGTCCACAGCCCATTCTTTCCCCAACCAATAACCTGTCTAAATCGCTGGTTAAATCTAAATTTTCTAGATAAGAATCTACTTATAACAGTAGTATGCATAGTGTACAGCACAGTGGCCTAGTGCTCCTGTTGGACCTTTAGATTACTAATTAGTAATATTAACAAAAGCAATAAGTAAATATCCCATGATTACAAGTGAAAACTTTTCAAACGGATCTAAAGTGACGCTTATTAGCCAAAACCTTTGAATGACAGAAGAAGCTGGCATCACTTCCCGATTCCTTTTCAGTTAGGAAATGTCTGTGGTCAGAGCATTTTCATCTACCGTGAACCCAAGACTCTAGATTAAGAGAAGTGGCTAAAATGGATTTTTATAAATTCAGTGCAAATGCCACTATTTTGAGGAAGTGAATTTCTGCTACAAGACGCACTCTTCTGAACTTGCTGCTTGCTATCCAGGTTTCATGATCTAAATGATTTACTGTTTGTTGCCTCTTGAGAGCTGAGAAATTTCATTCTTATGATGAAAACTCCTGGGGAGATGCACTCATTTGTAGAGTGCTTCTGTTCAGATGAACTATATGAGTGTGTGCATAATAATACCAATGACAGACTTCCTTGGCTGACTTTTTCAATGTACACTTGTGTATTTTTTTTTTTTTTAATTTTTATTTTTGGGGCATAGTGTCTGGGGATTATAATCTTGATTGGGACTTCCAGTTCAAAAAGGGAGCAGTAATTCTTTCCTTTGTTTCACTGGGGTTTATCAGAGTAGTGCTTATTTAACCTTGTGGGCGTTGTCGTGTGATACCACTTTTGAGCCTGACAGACTCGGGAGATTTCCTTCTCTACCACCTATGACGTAGCTGTGCAAATCAAAAAGGGAACTTAGTTTACTTCAGGGAACAACTTGCTTCTACTCTGATAAGATTTGGTGTCTTTCACCTCTGAGTTTACCCAGAGTTCCCAGAGATTAAACAGTGAGGATAAACTGAGTTCAGATTGGCTGAGCTGAATAAGGTTTTTAATCCTGCTGGTTTAAAAGTAATGCTGGACACTTTAGGGTTAGTTTTCTTGTTTTGCCAGTCTTCTAGTAATCAGGGAAAATTTGATACAAAGTCGAAATATTTCGGGCCTGGAACCAGTGCATGGGTGAGCAATTGCAGGTGTCTTTTGAACAATTTAAATGAGGGAGCACAGCAGGCTCTCATCAGGCCAACAGCAACCTTGTGCTAGCACGGGATGTGCTCAGATGAGTGCGCTGCTGTAGGAGGAAGCAGAACACCAGATGCTGCTGAGATGGCACCGAGTGAGTTGGCCTGAGATATAACTGCTTAGCCCGGCCAGCCTCAGCCCATAACAGAATATGACTGAGACGTTTGGGGATCAGTTTCCGCATCCGATTAATCATACAGCCCCCCTTCCCATGGCTTTTCACTGTATGTAGTGAATGCCGTGGTCACCTAAAGATTTTGGTGTGAAAATCAGGAGGTTGTAAAGATTAATCATGCTGGAGTCCTGCCATTTCTCATTTGTCCCATAGCCGGTGGCTCATAGCTGGGAGCCATGCTCTGCCTAGGTGTTAGTTGCACAACACTGTAACTTGGTGCTGCTTATATAAAATTGTGTGCATGCTCTGTGCTCAGTGTAGGGATGTTCACACCCTCTATATGAATCTCTGCAGGGCTTCTGCTTTACCAATGCTTTAGTTTGGTTTCTTACAGAAATTCTGATATGCAGTCTTACAGTGTGCTTGCCCCCTTTCTCCATCCCTTTTCTTCCTTCAGTAGCTTCTTAGACAACCAAAAGGTTGAAGTCTTAAAGAGATGTGTTTCCTGCAGAAGCCATAAAGCTGCATAAAACAGAACAAGCTTACCTGTGCCCTTATTGAGGGGCTGACTTTGGTGAGCTGGTCTCCTTCCAGACACCAGAAAGACAAAGAGAGGAACCTTATAAAAGCCTCAACCATGAGAAAAGCTTCATCTGAATCTCATCCCTAATTGGATGCCAAAATCAGGCAATCATAAAGCTGCAGAAAATGTGAGTCCTTAGTTCTGGTTTGGTGGAAGGGCATCATAGCCTAATGCTCTCTCAAGGCCCAATCTCAGCTGAAGACCTTCCCTTCACTATCTCCAGGCCTGTCCCCTTCTCTCAGTCCCGATGCACAGTGAGGAATTCCATTTCCAGCCTTCCAGATCAAAGAGTAGAAACGAATAAAGAAAAAGTCCACAAGGGAACTGAAAAGAGAAGCCTGCTGCCTCATCTCCACCTTGGCTGCTGTCTAGTGCTGTGTTCTGGATGAGTACCTCGGGTTTCTGTAGCAAGCCTTGTGCTAGCATCAGTGCTGCTGGTGCTCTGCGTGTTTCTGCTGTGGAACATTTAGTTATGTGAGAGGTGGAAGAGCTCTGAGATAGGGGTGCCTTGGACTGCACAGTATCCCTGGGGCATGGACCACATCTATTCTTCTGTAAAAGATCTGGCGTGGTTTTTGGAGTTATGTGGAAAATGCACTCAGAGGTGTTTAATGAACTTTATGCATCTCTATGCAGCGTCCTATGTGGAGAAGAAGCATTAAGTCTCGGCTAAGGGACAGTAATGAACTTAATTTTGAGACTACATGTGACAGTCAGAAAATTTCCTGTCCAGGCAGATCAGGAGCACATACCAGCTGTTCTGTGTAATATGCTAGACCTATATATAGGTGTATATAGAAAGACATTCTTGTCTCTTCACTTCAAAAGGGCTTCAGGTTAACCCCAAATTTCTGTTAACAGAAATGATACATTGTGTAGTTTATCACCTTGGAAAGCTCTCTGAAATGTCTGCTATGAAGCCAAGCTACCTCTCATTTCAGCAAAGTTTCAGTGTGGGAACTTTATAGGAAAGTAAGTGTCTGAGAGTTACGGGCACTCTGCTGAAAAAACACGTCACTGAAGAATTCATGGTGCACTCCTTGAATTCCTGGTGGTTGGGATCGTGTCCATCTTTTGCAGTTTGTGTTAGTGGATTTCCAGAAAGGGGTACCGCACACACAACGATGTCTCCATATTTCAGAATTAATTTGAAAACCTAGTGCTCTCTGAGTGCTTCACACATACATAAAAATTGCAAAACTTGTTGCTGGTCAGTTTAGGATTGAAAGTGATGGCAATCTTCTGTGCAAGGACGGGGTTTCAGTTTTCCTTGATTTGTGACATAAACAAAGAGCAAGTGGCTTTGGAATGTGCATCTTGAATAGATCAGCCTGGGAGTAGAGATGGTTGCTCTTTGTGTCACATTTTCTCAGCTTTCGCAAGTTTCCTACAGTAGGGGAGGCAGGGCTTCTGCTGAAGCAAGCGCTGCTAGCTCCACTAATGAATGGAAAGTGATGTCTGACCATGTGATACGAGAACAGCACCTTCCATGTTTGCCTGATTATCGAAGAACTGGAATCAGCATTGACGAAGATAATGTGATGTCACTCTTTAATCTGGCAAGCCTGCAAAACCACTTCCTCCTTGTGTAGGCTGGAGGTCTCATGATTGCCATTTCACTCTAAAGCATTCATTGAAAATGATGTAAGACAGTAGAGCTTTGACTTTGTCTTTTTTTTAAATGAATGAATGCTATTGTGAAACTCCGTGCAGCTATATTAGGAAATACACTGGTTATTCAACAGAATATGCTGATTATCAAACAAAAAGGAAAAAATGAAAAGATTAACTTCATCACAAAATTTAGATTTCTCTCTTTTTTTTTTTTTTTTGAGCTTTAGCTTTGATTTCATTTAACATAGATTAATAACCTAGCTAGTTAAAATTCATGATCTGAAACACCTAGAGCCTGGGCATTGCTGGGATTGCAAGAAGCCGGTCATCTTAAAGAAGGAGGGGGAATGGGTATTTTATACCATGAGGATCCTGTCCGTAACTTTATCTTAATATTGTTTTAATAGGTTCCCTGGAATAGAACACTGACATTTCTTGGGATTTCTAAATGACTAGGAAAATCTTGCAGGAGGCTACTCCTGTAAGGGTTTGTACCGCTGTGACTTGTGTAGCGGGGTACGTGCTTTTGCAAGGAGTAGTCTGTGAGCTGTTGAAAGTCAGGCGACAGCTAGGGATGACAGTGAGGTCTCCAAGTCCTTTCGCATCGCACAGTGCCACAGCTGCTGTTGAAGTAACGCACGCTGCTACTGCAGGCAGGGGGCTGTCCAGTGAAAATGCATTATAAATGTGTTCATATGCATTTCACTCTTAGTGGAATACACTCATAATAGGAGCTAGGAGAAGGTCTTCTAACTATCCCTTTCATACCGTTCTCATTCTCCAGTCCTGCTCTCTCCTGCCTGTGAGGGCTGTGGACTCTTTAGCTAGGATGACAGCCTCTTCCAGTAGCTTTGCTATAACATATAGAAAGCGAAACTGCCATTTTTGGGGGGGCCTTTGGAACCTTACGTGCTGCAGATAATAATCACTGTTTCCTTATTAAAACAGCTCAGTTTGCTAATTAGGGCTGAATGCGTAAAGGAAAACAATTAAGGTAAATCCTGAAGTTTTATATGGGAAATAAAAAAAAAAGGATGGAAAAAAGCCCAAGCTATTTTTCTCAACATGTATCTGAACTAGATTCTTAAAAGACCAGTAAAAGAGCAGAGCAAACATTGGATGCCATTAGAACCAAAAGATGAGATGAAAGATGCCATAGTATTAGATCACCTAATTAATTAATTTTTCTGTTCATGGATTTTGAGGAATATTGCTTTGAAATTGTGTTTTGCACTCTTCAGGAACTTCTGAAACATCGTGTAGAAAAACAAAACCCATAGTGGCTCTTTAAAGGATGGCTGAAAAATATAAAATCTGTAGAGGTCTGTTCTTTTAGGGCATTATCATTTTGGGGAAAGAAGTGATAGCTACTTTTTGTTGTTGAAGGAAGCAGGGGAATTAAAGAAGAAAAAAATTATATGCTGGTTAATACGAGTATAACTTCTTTCTTTTTGTTTGCTTTTACTTAGATTGCTGAAGTAAAAAAAATCAATTCTTGGCATAGCCCTGTTCAATACAGACTTTTGTGAAAGCAGACGACAAGAGCTTCTGTTACCTGTATGTATATGGCAACTGTTACAGAATCGGACAAACCTTCTTAAAAATATTGTTTATTATATGTGACGTGAAACACAAGCATGCCTGCACACAGACTAGGACAAAACGTGACACTGAGTCTGATGGCAAGGTACGCTGGATGCAAACACCAAGGCTTGAGGGCACAGCTGAGCCTTGTGCGGTCACATTGTGTGTGCTGCTCTTATTCTGCCAGGGCTTGACACTGGCTGAAGGGTGACTTGGAAGGACAGACTCGTTAGAAGAGTGGACGGTGACGAGGTGTTCTCCTGATAGCTCAGAGAGAAAGAGAAAACATGGACACATCTAGAAGGTAAGGATTTGTAGTAGTGGTTGATTCAAAGCTTCGCCCTGTGTCCTGGATTCAGCGAGACTGCCTGTCAATTTCATAAAGTCTTCAAGGTCACTGTTTGGCTTCTGTAACATCAAGATGAACCTGACGCTTGCTTTTTTAAAGGAAACTGAGGACTTTGAGAAGTTCGTAAATTCTGTTATTCAAATTCCTGTCCAACATATGTCAGGTATCTCACTTTGAATCATTTTCCCGTCTTTAGTGTCACTGGTGGTATAGCTGAAAATGCCAGCAGAAACAACTTTTGAACCTCAGCACAAGCCATTACTTGGCAATTCATCTTGATGAGTTAAGCAAGATCTGCAATGCTGAACACCTGCCAGCACGTTCCTGGGATACTTCTGATGATGCTGTTGAGAAAAGCTTGTTCTTTTGCTAAGCTGGTGCTAAAGCCACAACAGCAGAATGTATATTCAGGACATTTCAGGATATAGGTATCAGAGTCCAGCAGGAGCAGTGTACTGCAGCGTGCCTGGGTGGTGGAGAGAAACATTAGTAGCCTGGACAGCTTTTTACTACATAAAGCATGTAAAGCCTTCTTGGGTTCATATATAGTACTGGGATTATAGGAAAGAAGAATGTCTTGAGAGGTAGGATAGCTATAATATGATGCCTTTAAAGATGTAAAAGCATTAAGCAAAGGTAATTTAGTAAATAAGCACCTTTTGTCAAGTTTCTCTGATGACACAGCTTTCTTCTGCCATTCATACCTTGTTCAGTCTGTGGCAAAGTGCCTTTCTAAAGGTACCTGTGTACCATGCAGGTTCCTAAAATTAGGGATTAATGTACAAGTATACTTCTTTTTCTTCTTAAATAGTTGAACAGTCTCTTCTTGTTATGTCCTTCAGTGATTCTTACTGAGTTGTGGCTTAGTCCAGGAAACTTCCAGCTCTGGACATGCAAACCAGGCAAACCTTTCATTCCACAAAATGTAACTGAGATGTCCATATATGACCGAGTGAATGCATTTGGCAAAGATCATAGAAACCAATCTTTGTGAGCACAAAGGGAAATCTATCTTCCTGGCTCTTTGAAAGACCTGAAGAATCAATCTAGACCATGTAGGAACTCTACAATCAGCACGTGAGGGAGCTTCAGGTGCAGCTGCCTGGCCCTTTCTTTTCTCTCCCCTCTCCCCGCAACGATGATAGCACCACTGACTGGGCCATTGAAAGTGAAACTGCAAGATGCAGCATGCGAGGTGGTCCTCCAACTGGCTTTAGCTGAAAATTTGGCGGTTTGGCAGTTTCTGCAGGAGAATCTTCCCCCACCCTGCCTGTGGAAGTCTTGAAATTCCTCATCTTGTGCTGTTGTAACTCTGCAGGGCAATTTCCCCTCAACATGCTGGAAACAGAACGAGCTTTACCTAGTGATCAAAATTGATCTATAAATCTGTTCCTGCCTCCCCTTATCCCTGTTCAACCTCGTATGTAGTGTCCTTCACTACCGTGGGATGCATCACAGTAAGTTCTGAGTATACTTAAAATTATCATTTTGTATCTCTTTTTGTATATTAAACCCAGATTGCTAGCATGCTGTAATTAAAGGTTTTGTATCACTCTGAAGCTTTAGAGGAAGGAGGCTAAGAATGTGGATGTTTTGGGATCTCCTCTTCTAGCACATGTCTGGATGACTCATTAAGGCTAACTTTAAATGCTGGTGGCATGTCCTGTCAGGTTGGCTTAGTTTGCCATTATTCTTCATCCCTGCACCCAAGGCCAGTTGCAAAGTCTATGCCCTGCTCTATTCTCATTGTAGGTGTTAAAAGTTCATGTCACTGGGCTCTGCAGCAGTTGTTTTGCTGCAAAGCGCTCTAATAATTGTCTTCAGAGCCCAAGATAATACCAAAGCTCAGAGAAGAGGTCAGATGACCAGCTTGTATATGCCAATATTATAGTTGACAGAGCTATGTTGATTTTTACAAGGGAGCAGAATATCAAGCAGCACTGGAAAAGCAGATGTTTTAATTCTTGACATTTCCACTGAGTCCATTTGTTGTACTCCTCTTCTTTCAGAGAAAGCTGAAAGGTATCGGCCCCACAACAGATCCCAGTTTTGATCTGTTGTGGAGAAAACCATTACAAAATATTTCTTCCTTCTGTATGTATTTTCTTTATCTCAGTTGTAGGTTTCTCTTAGGGCTTTTGTATGGTGGTTGTCTTACAAACGTTAATGGAATAATCTTGACAATTTCCCGTGAGAAGACTTCAGCAGGTATTTAGATATCTGCCACAGAAATCTGATTCCTTGAGTCATTCGAGTTATTCTGAATTCTTTCATTGATTGGAAGAGCAGATTTTTATTTAATGCTTAGTATATACCACAGAGCAGAGATTTCTGCATTGCAGCAGGAACCAGAATGCAGAGAGACGTAGTGACTTGTTCAGTGTGACACAGGAAGCCAGCAGAAGCACATAATTTGAAGCCAAATCTCTGTTCTGCCCTAGGACCTTTTTCCTGGCTTTTTAATACCTCGTGTCTGAAAGCCAGATGTCAGGATTTTAGAAAATGGAAAGCTGTCATAATTTGTTACTATGGAACTTATTTGATGAGCTGACTGACCAGTGTTTCCTTCAGTCCAGAAATGGTCACCATCTTCTACTGTCATCTGTCAGATGTCATTTGTAGTAGGTTAAGTTGCAAGACAGGAGAAGTGAGCTACAAGGCTTTCCTTAGGAGAAGTGAGCTAGGAGGCTGCATAGCACTACTCTTCTAGACACTGCCTGTTTTTAAACTGCAGTGGGGAGTGAAGTCTGTCCTGTCTAGCATCTGTCACTGGCTGGGGTGTGGGTCTGTGTTCTGTAGCAGGGATGTTGACTGTGAGAGCTGTGTCTCCCTAGGAAGTATTGGGGGACACTGCCATCTACTGTCTCCCTTACCTGAAATAATAATTTGGTTATCATCAACTTTGTAGAAGAGAAGAGTTTCTTCTCCTGCTGCTACTACTTTTTTTTTTTTTTTTTTTTTTAAATAACTATTTTCAGTTTCTTGAGTTTCCTACTTGCACATCTCTCTTAAATGTGGAGGGATCCTGGCTGAGGTGCAGTAGAGAGAACAAGATGCTGGGATTCAGGCAGAGTAGCTTCTATTTGTATATCTCCACCACTTGGCTTATTGGAGAACCTTGGGCAAGTTCCTCTGCCTCCATTTCTATGCTGCTGAATGAGGAGAATGGTACTGATCTGCCTCATAAACTGCATTAGAGTTTTAGCAGCAAGTCACTGTCATTATTACTCTGTTGAATAGCTACAGATTTGGAATAGTCCAAAGGAGGAGTAACTCTGGTCTGGGAAACCCGTGCACAGATGTGAGGGAAATCGTTGCCACAATATTTTCTTTTTGAGAAAAGTAGCCAGTGTCGTGTGCTCTCTTTCTCTCCCTCTGGTGATGAGGACTGTACCATGACATGTTATCACACTTCTTTCTTCTTCCTTTATCCCTGCACTGGCCTCCGTACAGAGGTGGGCTCTTGCCCTTGGGCAGGGCATAGACAGAATCATCATCCTCTCCAGTGGGAACAGCGTATGTACAGCTGCTGAGGGGAGCATGTGGGTCCATATTCGTGATGTCAAAATGTGTTTGTAAGACAGCACAGGCATCCCAATGGCCTTAGCTTAGTCATACTGCTCGGTACAAAACCAATACAAAGAACGCTGGGTTCAGTTCTAATTATCCACTCATAATTAATTCATAATTAACAACAGCAATCAACACTGCTGCCCTACTCATTTAATGTCTTCAATATTGAAGGCTCTGAATAAATTTTTTTATGTCTGAGACAGCTATAACTCAGCAACATACTCATCTTGTGGAACTGATTGTTTTGGGTAGTAAAGCTAGGTATTCATGACAGGGAATAAATAAAATTGCAACTTGTTGTAAAGCATTTATTAATTTTTGTGGGTCTAACTTCTGGACAATAGTTATCACTGGGCAGTAAATCACTCAGGTTGAGCCCCAAGCACCGAAGGGCAGCACAGCTGAAAACAAGCGTTCCAAGATGTACCTTTGTGTTCTGGTGAGAGTTGGATGCGTTGCTCCTCCCAGCTGATCATGCTAGGTTTGCATACCTCAATGCTTCTAGGCAGTCAGTGCTGCAAGGATGCTTTGGGAAAACACCGTTGTTCTACAAAGTCTTCACATGGCTGGGAATTAAATTTTATACCTCATCCATAGCAAATAATACGTACAGGCCACAAGGTCACAGAACCACAGAGTCAGTGAGGTTGGGAGGGACTTCTTGAGATCTTCTTGTCCCACCCCTGTGCTTAAGTGAGCTAGCTGGAACAAATTGCCCAGGACCAAGTCCACTTGGATTTTGAATATCTCATAGATGGAGACTACAACCTTTCAAGGCAACCCGTGCCAGTGCTCAGTCACCCTCACAGTAAAAAAGTGTTTTCTAGTGTTCAGATGGAATTTTATATGTTTCAATATGTGCCCATTGCCTCTTGTTCTATCCCTGGGCAATACTGAGAACAGTCTGGCTCCCTCTTCATCCCTCTGATCAGGTATTTATACATTTGATAGGATCCCCCCTGAGCCTTCTCTTCTCTAAGCTGAACAGTCCCAGCTCTCTGCTTTTCCTTCAGTCCCATAATCATCTTTGCTACCTTTTTCTGGACTTGCTACAGCAAGTTCTTATCTTTTTTGTACTGGGAAGCCCAGAGCTGGATGCAATAGTCCAGACGTGACCTCACCAGTGCTGAGCAGAGAGGAAGGATCACCTTCCTTGACCTGCTGACAACGTTGTTCCTAATGCAGAGGATTCTGTCATACAGTCCTGGGAGAGATCCCTCCAGCTGACAATGACAAATAACTGTGCTTGAGTGCCATCATGCTGGACATGCATGCTTGAACTTCTTGTGTTTGGAAAAGGCAACCATGCAATCTCTTACTTCGGCCATTCCGGTACAACTCCTCTCTGGCTATCACTTTTGCATGGAACCGGCATTTCGTAGACTAAGATTTCTCAGACCTTCAAGATAAAATTATAGTTTTTCTCATTTCTCACTTTTTTCCATCTCTTTAACCCATTTGGGTGCTTGGAGGTTACATTTGTGTCTTCAGATGTGTTATGGAGGAAGCAGACAAGCAATGAGAGTTCTTTTTCAGTGTATCAAGCATAAAAGATTTATAGAAATGGAAAAAATAATAATGTCCTGCATATATTTCTCAGCTTCCTCATCAGTTTAGAACATTTTAACGAGTCCTCCAGGGCAACCAGAATCCTCTTTTTGCATCTCAGGGCTTCTCCTCAAACTAGAGCATCTCTCTCCCCCCACCCCCCGCTTCTTTCTCTCTCTCTCTCTCCCTCCTCTCCTTTGTCTTCTGTAGGCGGTTTCTTCTTTTGACCATGTCTAGCCTACAGATCAGTCCCATATGCTCCTTATGTTTCTCTTGCTTGCTCTTTCCTTAGTTTCTAATGCCATAATTCTTTCTGCGGTCTTTCTGTGGTTCTAAGAACTAAAAAGTTAAAGGGAGTAAAAAAAACGAAATCCCTGAGAGTTAAGTCATCCTGTGTTTCTACCTATGCTAGTGAATGGTTGTCTCCTCTAAAGAAAGACTTGTAGGTATAACTCTCCTGTCTCCTTAACAGAGATCACGAGAATCACAGTAAAAGACCATCATAAGACTTGAAAGGACATGTAGTCTACAAAAAACAAACTGGATTTTTCTATTTGTACACCTGTCTTCTAACCACTAGCACCACTTTCTGCAACACCAAGATTTACTGTCTGTCTTCGCAAAACTACTACTGTGACCTCTGGTTCATCTCTAGTGCAATATAATGCATCAGAAAAGAGTTTATACAGAAGCTAATAACTGATGATCAGATACATGAAGCCAAATTGTGGTCTTCAAAGTCAGTGAAATTATTATGGTTGGCCTTCACCTGTAAAGAGTGGAATTGGCAAAAAAGGGTCAGATTTTTAACTATGATAGATTAACATGGGGACATGGATTTCAGCAACGTAATTTTCAACTTCTGTCAGTAAACACGGCTTTTCTGTTTACCGTGTCTTTAAAGAGAGTGGCAAATGAGGATAAAGCACAGAGCAGATGTACCTGTCTGAGAAGCCGCCTTTTATTTTCTGTTAAGCCTGCAGAATTTATAATAAATAAAATGGCAAGCTACATTTATTGCTGGGTAGTACCACATCTGGGATCAGAAGTGGATGAGTGATGCGATTCAGAATTCAGTTACTGAACTGGACAGCTGTAATAGCTGCTTGAGGGTCTTCCTTTATCTTGTGGAGTTATCCATACAGCCGGGGAAGAAATGCTCTTCATTTCTTAAACCTGCTTCTGTAAAACAGATCTGACTCCCTGGAAGCTTCCCTGTTTTGGTGATATAGAGTTAGATCTCCAAGCATTGGCCAGATACTGATAGCTACTGAGAGTATGTTATAGGATCCAGACCATTTTGAGTTGTCTGGTTTTTAGTCAGATTAAGTCTGTTACAACTCTTCACAAAAGAACTACGAAGTATTACAAAACTCAACTGTGCTATCAACTGTGTCGCCAACAGGAAAACGCTTGATATCCTTCATGACAAATCCTGTGATATTTCCATCACGGTGCAAAACTATTCAAATATGTACTTCTCTCATCCCTTGAAGTGGTTTAAGCCATGTACTGCTGTGATGTAGGAAGTCGTTTAACCAATGAGCCGGTGATATCCTTAGGCGTTTGAGTCTGAGTGAACAGAGGGCAAAATCATCTGTGTTGAGTCTAGACAATCCACGCAAGTAAAAGGCCTCAGCTGTGGAGCATGACATATTCTCACCTTGAGGACTTGGGCATGGCAAAGTCTAGAGAGGATATATTTGATTCAGAGAGTGTAGTGTCACTCAGCACCAAGTAAGAGAGTGAGATATCACTCACTAAGGTACCAAGAAAGGATTGACCATAATGCAACTTGGGCGATTATCTGCAAGGCAAAAGAGGAAGAGACGATAAAGAATAAACCAATCAGCATGCAAAAAAATTGTAAATAAAGCCTGAGGCATGATGGAGACTCAATGTAGAGGACAATACTACTCCTCATAGTGGTTAGCACAGATGAACTTAGCAAGTCAGTATCTATGAAGAAAGCCCTAATTGTCTTCATTTAAAAAAAAAAAAAAATCTTAATTTTAAAAATCAAAGAAGTACTTGAAGCAGTCTCAGCATTGCTCAATAGCCTGTGTAACTGTTACATGAAATGCATGGCCAAACATTAGCAGTTTCTACACAGCCTTACTCATGGTTGCCCACGCAAATGTTCTCCCATTTGCTTTTAATGGAGGATGTCCCACTGTTCAGTGCAGCATTGCTCATCTTAATATAGATAAATCTCCTCCCTTTCCATCTTACTAGTAAGTTGACCTATTGATTTGAAAAGTACAGCTACTGCAAGACAGAAGTTTGTTTTCACTGTAGAGTTTGCAAGATGCATGGATCATGCTGACTATCAAGAGTTGTCACTTTTTGTCCGCCAAGTGTGAATCCTTTTCCCAAATTGCCTGTCACTGATGATTCAGGACAAAGGAAGATGAAATATTAATGCTTTGCTAGCAAATATAAAACCTGAGTAGCTGCAATGTAACTACAATCACCTGGGTGTCAATGGTGATATTTGTTTTCATTCTGTGTAGAACTGTTAACTTATAACTGGATCGAGTAACCCTTTATGACAGCGATTTGCTCAGCAAATAAACATCCAGTATGCTGACATTTTTATTAGGTAGCAAGTAGTCGTCCAGAAATACTGACTGCTCACTACTTAGCCAAAGGCTCCGTAGCTGCTTCTGCTAGGGATTACGTCGTTGTTTTAATACAAGGCAACAGAGGAGTCTCAAGGTTAGTCTTGGGGTAGCCATAATAACAACAACTATGTATTTTAAGCGCAGACTCTGAGTTGTTTATGGCCTGCTTTTCCATAAAACACAACGTACCATAGCTAAGAAAGCAATGCGTCCTGGAATTTAAATAGCTTTGTGTAGATGCCAGCTTTCTGTTTCCTGCCATAACTGGGTTCTTCTGGTTGAAGGCAAAGCTTAGTGTCTGTGACTTCAGGTCAGCTGTGAACAGCAGTTAACTATCATTGTGTTTGCCTTTTGCTTTGCCTTCAGATACAAGCAGCATGCTCCTCGCATTGACACCGATCATCATAGAGTCTCTGTCAGAACTGATAAGCTCAGCATCCAAACTCCTCCTGAGCCATAAGGAATGACATACAAGCCTGTTGGTCCTGTTGGCTGATCTCTAAGAATAGCTGCTCCAGTGTCCCTTTTCCGCAGCCAGGCTCTTATTACAGACATGCTCAGTCATAGGAAAGATGATTCTTTCTGGAGGATGGATGATAGCGTTTCCCTTGACACTCTTATTCTCTAAGCATAATTTTGATTTTATGGCTGTTCTCTACCAAACTCTGAGACATGGTATTCTGAGTTTATCTGGTATTCTGAGCTGGACTTCAGAGAGGGATGAGTAGAGATGTGACTGTATTCTGCTTTGCACTGGGGAAAAAAAGGAGGAAAAGAGTGTGTAGGCTACTTTGTCCTCCTTGCAGCTTTTCTTCATTTAGTTATAAACCTTCTGATAAGACTTGAATGGCTACAATACAGACTGGGTTTATACTTGAGGAAATACTAAAGAAATACCAGCTTGAGCCTCTCTCCCCATCCCACCAACCAAAAAAACCCCGGGAAAATTTAATTAAACTTTCTGTTGTTCAGTGAGCTAGTTTTCCCTTGACATGCGTGATTCAATTGACTTAACAAACAACAATTTATCAAAGAATAAAGGAAATAATCAGGAAGGTAGATTGACAGAGTAACGTGCACTGCCAAACTACTTTTTTCCTGAAGTCCAGTTGTTCACGCTGTTCCTCTGCTTTTTTACTGAGACTGCTGATAGGTCACCTCGTGGCTTCCCACTCCCTCTGCTAGGACTTCATTTTCAGTTTGGGATGGACAAGTGCCAGATGCAGAGTCTTCTCTTGGTTAAGTTGTCCCAGTTGAAGCTGCCAGAGATCTTTCAGTCAGAGCTGCTCTTGCCCTGCACTAGCTACTCACCATTTCCCTTCTTATTCCTTTGTTACTACTCTAAGCCAGCCATCGCAGCTTTGCTAGCAGCTTCTGTTTTTCAGCTCTTCGGTAACAGCAAAGGAGCAGCACACAGAGCTATTGCTCAGACCTCTCACGTATGGGGGACAGGCACTCCTACCTCTCAGTTTAGAAGAGGCTTAAGTAGATTCTCCTGCCACCTCTTCCCTCCCTCTTGCCCTGCACACACAACTATTGGCTTTGTGGAGAGAATCTACAAGGTGTTTACATAGATTAGGGTGACCACTAACTCCAGGCATATCTAGGCATAATTCACTGCCCCAGGTACCTATTTTCCAATCTGTAAACTTGTCTCAGATTCATAATATTTCTCTCCTTTTCCCTTTTCTTTTGTTTTAAACAGAAATGCCTCCCAAACAACATAAACCAACATGTATAAAATAAACATTTCAGAGTTGCCCGATGAGTTTTTTCATTCATCTCTCCTACACTCTATATGCGGTCTCAGTGTTACAGCACCAGACAGAGGGGAATGGCAGAGAGGAACAACTGAGAGCAAGGTGATGAGTTAACTCCTCTTTAGGGTCTTTCGCATGCATAGATCAATAAATGGGAAAATAATGGACTCACAAATATTATGAAGACATTGGGTCAAATCCTAGTCTTGTTACACAAAGGGTTGCGGATTATGAAGCCCAAAGGCGGAGGGCAGTTAGAGCCTTCTCCTGAAAGTTCTTAGAAGACCAGGACATGACTGTTCTGTCTTTGGTGTACCTGGTTTCCTAATCAATGACTGGCATCGCCATTGGACTGTCTTCTCCTGAACTTGACATGTCGCAGACAGTACAGCTACTACAGAGCCACCTCCAGAAGAAAGTGCCTATGTGTTTGCCTCTCTGTACATAGACTATGTGCATGGGTATCTGTCACATCCCTGTACATTAACAGAATATCAGAATTCTTTCTGTGTTCAAACTGATAAAATTCCCTATAAAGCAGTCTGTAAACTAGTCTCTTCTAAAAAATTAGTCTGAAAATATCTTTGAAATCCTTCCTTTAGGATAGTGCAACCTTATGATATCAAGCACACAAAAGCAAACATAGAAGCCAGATTTGCAAAATAATGCTTCAAAATTCCTGCAAAGTGTCAAAAGACTGAAGTCATTTGCTTAGATCTGCAGTAGGAGAGGTAAACTAGCACAGCTAAATGGAAAGCCCGCCTTAATGCTGTTTATGCTTCAGCCCTTTCTAAAGACTTAAAAATACTGGTTGTATTTCTTTACTGACCATCGGAGAATAGCTAGGTGGGTAGCAGAGCTCACAGTTATTCAGGAGTTGGAATGAAGCATGATTTATTAACACTGCAACATTGTCTCCTGCTGGCCACTGGCAGTAACGGAGTCAATTCTTTGGCATGTCAGCTACCACTGAATCCCACCCAATTCTTCAGCATTTCAAGAACACACTTGGAGTGTATTCCCTTGACTTCACAATGAAAAGGAAATATTCCCCAAGGAATACCTTCTCTTCCTCCATATCTACATGGTGCTTTAATGATGTAGCAGTGAAAAGGAGGTAAATGATTTTTGTTGTCACTGAATTTGGGCTTTTTGGCTATTCATTTAGACCATACATCCTTTTGCTTTCATCTTGAAAAAAAGGACAGAAAAGAAATAAGATTTATTTTTGGCCTGCTTCTTGAAATAAAATAATTGGTGGCTGTGACAAACTCCTTGGGGAGCCTTGAGTTTGAGCATCTGCTCCCCACAATCTTTTCACCGAGACAGCCAGAGAGCCTCTTTGGTTACTGCTGTCCACCAGAAGACACTTATGCATCTCCAGACTCATGTGGTCTGGAACTAAGATCTCTGCTTGGTTCTTTCAAAAGAAAGCTAATAATTTCAAAATGTCCCAAACTATTATGCTTTAAATACTCTAGCAGGCCTGCTGGAGAGTTGGGGTACCTGTGTACTACAACCTAACTTATGTTCCACGTAGTTGGGTAAGGAATGTATTGTCATTACTTACCTAGCTTGAAATTACTCTTAACTCATCGTATTAAGGTAAATGCAAATAAAAACATTTATTTGCAGCTTCTAGAGCAGATGATCTAATTACAAACATTAGTGGCTCTCGCTTGAGATCTCAGAGGTCAAAATATAACAACCTCAAGATGATAAAAGGCATAGGCTGTTTAACCCCTATTGCTTTTTTCTAGGCATACTTGAACAGTGATTAAAAAAAAATAAATCTGCAATACTTCCATGGTTTTCTTTATATCTTAGGCAAAACTGAAAAATTTACATAAGAGAATATGGCTCGCTCAAGTGTCTTTTTGGCATTGCATTTGTTCTCCGTTTCTTTCATTTATCAGGACTGGCATTGTTCAGAGCTGGGAGATCCGTGCCTTGGTCTCAAAGTGACAGATCATATTTTATCTTTGAGTGGACGGTGAAATTGCCCAATTGTTTCAGAGAGAACATAAATGTACGGGTAGAATAAAAGGACCCAGAGGGCCAAATTCTGCACAGACTAACACCTGTTTGCCTTAGGGATTTAAATTAAGACAAAATTTCTTTCTTGAGCTAAACTCATCTCTCTTATGTGCAAGAAACTTTCACTTAGGCAATTTTGAGTTATGCAAATCTAGCAAAACAAAATATGGCTTTTTGAGAAGAAGTGCCAAGTTTTATCTCATTTGAAACCCCACTGACTTCATTTGTGCTACACACAAGTAAAGGAAGGCATTTATAAACCCAGAAACGTATTGGTGCATGCATTATGATTTGGAATACGTACACACTGTCACTAGTTCTTCCAAAGGAAGATTTTCTCAACCACTTCACCAGAAAGTAATTCAACGGGTTACGGCTATAAATGGCTCAGCTTTAAAATCTTCCCTGCTGTTACAAAGAATGAAAGCAAATGAGGAAACTGTATCTAGACCAGAAGTGATGGTGGACTGAGTTTTACTTGGAAAAATGGAAAGGATGAATTCCCTAGCTCAGAGAGCCTTCTTAACTAAAATATTTGAATGGGTCCTAGTGTGTCACTTCTCAGACAGCCTTTCAAACTGAACTGAGTTAAGAGAGCAATTGCAAACAAAGACTGCAATGAAATGCCAAACTCGTGAGATTTTTCAAAAACTGATCGGCGTTCAGGATCTGTGAAGTCTAGTCTCTAATAATTTAACATTGGTCCTACACACTCTGAGCTTTTGCAGTACAATTCGATTCCCCCATTAGTCCATTAAAAGTTGCTCTCATCCTAACAGCTATCAAAAGAGTTGTACTGAGGCACTGAAAATAACTAGCGCTCTCCTCTTTCTAAAGGCTGACTGAACTGCCAGATACTTGAGTAACATGGGCATTCAGAAAAAGTACTGGTAGCAAACACGCACATCTGCGGCTAGGTATAATCTTGTGGAATTTAGTGGGCTTGATTAAAGTGTTTTTAACCAGATTTGGACAGCTATTGAAAGGCCAGGAAGGGAAGATGACTTCATAAGTAATTTAAATGAAGCTAGGGATAAGGTTGTGAAGATGTGCCCATCTCCCGGATCAACAGACAATAAGGTAACATGGGTGTGAGAGAAACAGAGACCTTTGTTCATATATTAAATCTTGCTCCCTAACCTCCCTCTGTTATAGGAGCTATGAGCAGATGTTGAGTTCAGTACATACTTTTGGCAGGCAGCGACTGGTGTCCTGTAACTGCTTTGGATAAATACAGTAGCTCCAGTAAGCCCTGCCTAGTTGCATGTGCCTGGGACTTTTTCTGAAGCAGAAGTACTGTGAAGCAGCATGCTTAGGAAAAATACGGTTAGCCCAGTCTCCCGGCAGGCAACAGTTTTGATCCTGGGCTCTGAACTGCTGCATGTATCACATCAGACTGTAATTTGCCCCACAAACATGACTATCTTTCTGCCCAAATCAGCACTAACGTAAAAGGAGGGAGTCGATGTGACCTTTACAGTCTTGATTGCAACATGCCTTCTAAAAACAGTTAAACTACACTTTCACTTTTCCAAATTGTAAACTTTGCCCAAAGACTTAGTCATTGCTTGAGAGGCCAGCCAGGCTGCTAGGCAGCATGCGAATCTCAGGTAAATAGACAAGCTCTCCAACAAAAAAGGCAACATTCACAATGCTTTTGGTAACGTGACTGTGTCGAATCATCCAGTTCATTGTTTGAGATACTTAAATTTGTTTGTAGAGTTTGTACTGAAAGAGAATTAAGCCCCAAGAGCTCAATGGAAGAGAAGTTGCTTCACTGTAGTTTTTCCTTTGCAGATCGGTTCTGGGAAAAAAAAAAGCCTCCTAGTTGAACAACATTGCTAAAATTATTTTCTATTTTGAGCGTGTGTTTAAGCTAATCCTTTTGTTCCATTCAGAGCTCATCCGGTGATGCAGTGCTCCCTTTTTTAGTTCTCAGAATTGTTGCCCATAGCTAATCTATGCTCATATCTAAGCCTTTAGAGTTTATACCCCTTTACGTGGAAACCTCCGATTTCAACCGACTGAACTGGACTTTGTGGAAGTCTAAATGAATGGCATGAACAAGGCGCTGATGATATGGCATCTTATAAGACTTGCAGCTAGCAGGAAAGCGTGAAGTGTTCACAAAGAGTATGCAAGGTCATCTCTGTTTTAATTTATGCTATAGTCCCTCAGGGCTTTGGGCCTCTGTGTTAGGACAGGCAAGCTCTCTCAGATCCTTCTAAGTCTTCCTTATACCCCTTAAAACAACATTTTGCTCCTTTCACAGTGGGTAACTAGCATCATGTCCAAATTGCTCTGATCTGGTCTTGATTGCTATAGCTAAAATGTAAAATGGCATTTAAGACAAAAAAAAAAAGTACATATTTTTTGATTTGGGGCTAGATTCTTCTCTTATATGACTACACCACCTACTCTCTTTCCATCAATTATGTAAGATCAGTGCTTAAAATTACTTCTCCAAGGGATACTTTCATTTCTCAACTGCTCCATACGACCCCACTCTTTCAGCCTGTGTGGCCTTAGCTCCTGGCTATATCCTACAGCATTTCACCATTTATCCCTCTTACTACACCGTCATCTAAAAATAAAAGATGGAACACCCCTTGGGTTATGATCCCTTTACTGTTCTCTCCAGGTGTTGACTTGCTTCCTATCCAGCCCATGTGACAGCTCACAGCAACACAATCTCAGCTTTTAGGAATAAGCACAATAGCCCTATGTTTCCAAGAAGCAAAATGTCTGTGTTTTGGGATCCCTGAAAGGATCAACAGTGATGAAAACAGTGCTTTCTTGCCCTTCTGATTTTGCTGTGTGAGGGTAATACTAAAGGAATCTGTAAAAGTGCATATAATGCTGCGCTAGCCATCAATTATCTCATGTATTACAAATTGTCTACAGCTTTTGGGATTTCCTGGCTATTTTTTAAGTCATCTGGAGCTCTTTCCAAAGTGCAGAAGCCTATCCCTTAATCAGTCCCCATAAGTCTTGAAGCCTTTTATATTTCTCCAGTTTCCAAATGTTTTTAATACATCATTGCAGTGCTTTTGTAGCACCATGAAACATCCAACCCTTTGCCAGCCCAGGCCAGTGACTTGGTGCTTACCCAGGATCTGCCACAGGTAGGAAAATACTCTCCATTTTAGCGGTACTGCCAGTTTCAAACCTCTCATGCCAGAGACCAGCTGCACCTCAGATAACTGAATGCACAATCCTAGTCCATGCACAGTCTGTTTTGGGCCGGGACAGGTAATGGGAGCAGTGTTAGCTACTCCCATGGGTGCTCTTTTGTTAGCAAAGGGCACGCTGACATTCTTCTTATTCTGTGGAGTCTTCTTATATCATCCTGAAATTCTCTAAAGCAGCTGAAGTCGTCCCTGGATGGGCTTCCAAAGAGTTTTTATGGGATAGCTTATCTTTGTCATTACATTTCTTGCCAGTTGAGACCCACCTCAGTAATTTCTCTCACTGGTCCCGTCAAATGTCTACATAGAGCTATCAGCTGAAATTGTACCACAGCAGGAAAACAAGAGCCAGCAATATGCAGAAAGGACTACCTTCTTGTCCCCTGACGTTGTCTAACACAGACACTGCCACCGAGACTGTGCTTATTTGAGATCAGATCAGGGACGAAGACCATCTGTTTGTATCCTGGCTTAAGGAAGCCAGAGCGATGTTTAAACTACAGCCTTCAGAACATCGTCTGTGTCATCTGTGTTAGGACAAATAAGTGATATGAACAATAACAATAACCTTAGAAAAATGTAAAATTATCTAGGGGTAAGACCTTTGGAAATGAATCAGGTTCTTATGGTAAGCATAAGAGGAAAAAGAGATCAATCTAGGCCTTCCTGTCTAAAGGTTTTGGTATTAAAACTAATGTGTTTTACCAAGGGATGCCCTAGGGAACATTGCATTCAAATTGTGAAAAGCTATAGCTTATACTAGATACAGCACTTCATGTGCTCATTATGATACATCCTTTTCTGTTACTAAAAATTGTTAAAAATAAGCAAACAAACAAATTGAGACTACACATCTGTAATGTCATGAAAGATACAGAGGAAATGCAGCACTGAAGATTCAGCTGAAGTTGAATCATGGATATCTATTTAAATTAACGAGAAAAGATATTTTTTCTTTAATGCATAGTGACTAAATGTATTCAGATAATAACTGCATGATTAAAAGGCTGAAAACCGGATATATTCAAAATCCCATGCTTCACGAATATATAGATTCGGGAATTTTTAAAAACTCGTGAAGAAGTTTTAATAGTAATAATGTTCAATAGGAACACTTGGAGAAACAGAAATGATAGTTAAGTGCCTGAAAAGGATCTTCACATCATATCCTGAAATAAGCCCAGTATCTTAAAACTGATATCTATTTGTATGCATGTAATTAGATGTCTATGCATGGAAGTAAGTGGATAGGTACATGTATTTTATTTTGTAGCTCAATATGTCAAGGATGCATTGAGAAGTGGTCTTTTTCTTTCCTTCATATAGGTTTTAGACTGCAGTTGCATCTAATTTATTGTAAATTACTGTGAGTGATTATTTAACATTCACTGACACTACCCATTCATCTACTATATCTGCTTTGGCTGGTGCTATCAGCTGCCATTGCTTTTACTGCTGCTATAGATACTATAAAGATCTTTCAGTCTTCAAAAAATAGCTCTGTTTTGGATCTCTCTGAGGTAGAAAAATGCTTTTACAACAGTTACTGACATCTGTTTCATCATGTACATAATATCTAGCCTCACAGAATTTCTTCCTTTACTGTTTAAAAATATAGATAAATTTGATGAGAACACAGTAACTTAGATTTGCCTGCCATGGAGTAAAAGTTCTGTAGCATGTTTTCATCTTTTTATAAGGCTGTAGAAATTAAAGATGAGAATAATTCTTATTTTTCCCCCAGGAAAGATTCCTTCCAGTTTTGAACTGGACTGCAAAGACAAACCAGACTCTTAAAAATAATAGTATTCAGTGCACATATTGACAAAACCAGAGAATCATATAATGCAAAAGCAGTGCTCAGAGAACTCCAAGAGTCACTAACATAGGACTATAAAATATTAGAATTTGAAAATGTGTAAAAGGATCCCTCCTCATGCCATTTTTTTTTTTTCCCCCAGAAAGAGTAGACACCTCCACTTGCATACTCTTTTTTTGCCTGGTAGGATCTGGAGGCAGAAAAACCATATTCTGCATCAGGATATTTATTTGCATGCCTTCTTCTCTCCTCCCTCCTCAACATGGCACGTGAATTTTTGATCGTTTTCCACTGTGCTGTCCATCACTGATGATTTTATCATAATAATGATTACATGAGCGGGTGCAATTTGCACTTCTCAGGTGCGCCTGTTTCAGCCATCTGCCCTTTAGAATACATCTTAACTAAAAATTTATTTTTGAGGTATATGAATATCTTTCATAGGGTCAAATATATAAACTTTTTTCCATTCTGGAAGAGGCTGTCCATGTACAATGGGATTTTTTCCCCCTCAATATCTTTGCTAGGGTTGCAATATAGACTCTGATGCAATTTTTTGGAGTATTTCATGATAAAAATAAGTAGCTGAATTCTATGGAATCCCAGATGAGAGAAGAGGGACAAAATTTGAAATTCAGAACTGATAAAATAATAATCACTGCCTGGTTTTGGTGAGATTTTGGGTGCCAAAAAAATCCCCCAAAACTCAAGCCCCAAAGGTCAGTCCTATTATTATGCAATCAATGGGAAGAGTCCAGCTGACTTCAGTGGAAGGGAATGAAACATCACTTCAGCGGACTTTCAAGATTTAAATAGTTTAGATAGCTTCCTTCCTTCAACTGCATCGCTGCTGAGCCCATCTCTGGGTACGCCAGGAGGCTTTACAGACCCAGGGGTGGCTGCTCTCCGGCCATGCTGAGTAGTTTTGCGTGAAGCACTTCAGAAATATGTTACTAGAGCACACATGGAAAAATCTTCCAGCAGCTGAACACCGAGGGCAAAAGAAAATTGTGGTATCACAGAAACCTAGTGTCTGAGAAAACACCTATGTGTGATTCCTGTGTCAGGGTATGATGCTCTCTGTCCCTGAAGCCAATGGATCTTCTGTCATTTACTTCAGGGAGTGCAGGGCCAAAGAGCTGGGCTATGGGTTGGAATCCGGTCCTTGAGTTTGTAAGAGTTATATGATGGCTGATGGGGAATTCCTCCGGTGGAGGGACAGTGCAGCGTTGCTCATTTGTGTTCTCACAGCACCCCTCTTTTACTGCTCCTCTTCGCTCTGTCTCTTGTGAGCCCACACCGCTCCAAGGTTGGTCTTGTGCTGTGCGTACTGTGAGCCTGTCCACAAGCCTGCGGGCGCAGTGAGAGCGTGCAGAGCTCAGCGGGATAACGCGACACCAGGCGGGCCAGGAGGGCTGACCTCCACCCACCCACCGGCGCGATGGTGCTGCGGAAGGGTGACACGCGGCAAGGGGAGCACCCTGTGCTGGCGGCCTCTCCAGGGTCTGCTCTTTTGCAGTGGTGTGCCACAGCTTCACTAGTTCTCGTGCACACGCGTTTGCTCCTCTTTTTCCTTTGTAACTGTTCTGAGCAAAAGGGCTGTGAAAAGGCCTTCCGGTGGTATCTTTTAACAGAATAGATCAGCACATCGTCCAGACCTGAAACTGGTCATATTTAGTCAATGCATTTTAATTTTAGGCTCATCCTTTAGATTAGAAAAATAAGTTATTTATAACTTTTGTATAAAATCCATATTTTTTTATCTCAGTCAGAGAAAAGTATTTTGTTCTTACTGGGGATTACTGGAGTTTTTGACAATATCCAGTAGAATTTCAACACTTATTTGGGAGAATAAGGCAATATAAACATACAGACATGAAAAGGCAAATAGATGTGGTTTGTCCTGTCCTGCAGAAAACACTACAGGCAAATGATCACAGTGGCAAAGTGGGAGTGACTGAGCCCAGCAGCCCCTCTTTGAATTCAGTGAGATCTGCTTAGGAAGAGGTTTCAAATACTTTTTTCCTTTTAGTTTGTTTAGGTTTTTTTTGTCAGATGACGAAGATCTCAGCCACATGCTCAGCTTTCTCTTGGTGCTGGCGATTTCACTGCCTATTTCAGGCTCTAGCATGATAACGTCACTTCTGCATGGTTCCAGGAGAGCTGAAGTAAACACTCCCATGCAGTGCTCTGAGAGCCCACATACAGTGGCTCATGCTCGTTCTGCCAACAGAGCTGTTTCATCCCAGACACTATATTGTCTGCATAAATAAACTGGAACAGGAATTCATACACCAGCCATTCGTCAGAGATTTTATTTCTATTTTTGCAGCTTGCAGTAATTATTTCCTCATAGGGAAGCTGATTCTGCTTATATGGACTTTTCTTAAGATGGAGCATCTTTTCTGTACATTTCTTATTCTTGTTATAAAGAAAGATTATTCATCTCTAAATTTATAGCATCTAGACATGTTCCCACTTGCAGCACCCAGACAGACAGTTATTCACTTAGCTCTTCTCAACATCCGTTTTAAGAAAAAAACCCTAATATTTTCTTTTTGAAAACGACCAGAGTCTGTCTTTTTCATCATACTTAGCAACATCTTTTTGATCTTACGACATTACAAATTAATATTTTTCTTGCCAAAATCCAAGTGCCTATTTGGACTTGCTTGCTCTCTTATGTAAATGCTACTGTTACCATGTTTGTGACCAAAGTCTAATAAACTCCCATGAAATAAAATATGAATTTAATTAGTCAAATTAATAGGTAGAAAGCTTATAACATGAAGATATATAAATGCTTCTGTCTTTAATTAATAGAACCTCATAAAACTCGTGTTAAAACTTGTTTCTGGGCTTTGCTTTCAAACTTCATGAGATTAATCAGTGCTGATAATTTCTTGAAGCTAAATTGTCCTCCATTGACAAGCTGATGCTGCAGAGCTTTCAGGCTTTTTCTGTGTGGGGAAGATGAAGGCTTTGAGTTGAAGAGGGAACATGCCGAGGTCTCATTTTCTGTGCACTACGACCTGCTAGTTCACTGTTCTGGCGGAAGGCGTAACAGATTGCCGGTTATACATATGGGGGTGAAAAGGCTCACTACAGCGGGAGGAAGTAAGTGAAGGCAGGTTCTTGCCGCATCAAGTTTGACCAGGTCTAAATCTGTCCTCTGATTTTTCTGCTTTGCATAGAGGAGTTCAACGTGTAGTACTCACACCCGTGTTTGTGCCTGTCGTCAGAGAAAACGTGATGGTCCTCAGCTCTGCTGTCCGTGGCTGCCACAGAGCCTCCTTTGGAATCCTGACACATGGCCAGCCTGGGGTTAATTTCGGATTGTTCCAAGTTGCACAACTGGCCTGGAGTCAGGCAGCGCAAAGGCAGGAACAGTGACATCACCGCGGAGGGACACTGACCTCACTGAGGAGGAACAGCGATCTCCCTGAGGACGGACAGGGCAGCTTGGTGACCGTGGCGGGTTCTGTCAACAGTCCAGTAACCACTGGGCAAAAGCAGGGCAACAAGTCAGGTCTAATGTCAGCCTAGGACCAGTCAGCAGGCCAGGGTCAGGGAGGGCAGCTAAGGACAGGCCTACCCAATGACACAGCTTGCAGCGAAGGCCTGTGAGTACATGGAGCCCCCCAACCATGAGGGGAGGGCCAATGGAGGCCAGTCAGGGCCAGTAAGGCCTGCTGGTGGGGCCAGGGCCCCGGCAGCTGTGTGCGGTGCTCAGGTGGGGACATGAGCTTGAGTCCTTGACTGCGAAGGAGCAGCTTGTGAGGCTGAAGAGGGAAAACAGATACTTAGTTTGTGATCTCAGGTACTGTTGACTGAAGTTCAGTTTTTAAGTCATTTGATCTCGAGTCCTTGATATTAAGCCAATGGTGAGTGAAGGGAAAACAAAGCTTGGTGAAATCAGACACCCTCGCCTTGCTCAGCTTTACCGGATCACTGGTGCGTGCCAGGCTCTGCCTTCTGGTCAGCAAAACCTTCCCTCCCAGGAGGCCCGGTGCTGCCTTCCCGTGCTAGTGCTGTCATCCACGGCTTCGTCAAGCCTCTGGCTACCAGGACCATCTTGCTATCTGAGTCTTGACTTTCATCTTCTTCCTGCAATGACCAATCTATTGAAACACATTTGGAAATTAAGGTGGAGGATCAGAAAAAGGAAAGAAAAAAGATGAAATGAGAAAGATAAAAATGAGGAGAGAAGAAAATGATCAGGGAAGCTAGGATCTCAGTTTCCTTCTGCTAGACACTAGCGAAAAGCTTTTGAAGTGTTAGACCACATATATTCAGATGTGCCTGGGATCACGTCTCTGCTGAAGCTGCTGATCACCTGCTTTTTAGCTGTGAGGTTGACTCTTACGCTGAATGCCTACTCTGCCAAATCCAATCGTCAAGGCAAAATACTTCACCTGCTGTAGTTAAATCTCAGATTTTTTAAGCCTGTCTCCTGATTTTTGGAGCCTGACTCATGGTTTCTGTGGAAAACTTCGGCTTGGCAAATGCTGAAAGCAGTGGGAGTATTTGCAGCTTGAAGGCACTGTTCAGCGAGAGGAAGGGTGGAGGAATCTGCCCCTCAGCAATTAGTAGAATCGCTTTCTACGAAAGGACGTGTCATTTGGTAGGTTATTTTAGCATGCTGTACAGATGCAGATTATTTTTTAGAATTTTTAATTGGTGATACCATAGCAACTTTATACAATGAAAAACAGTCCAGGCCAGATTGTGCCTGACAACCACCCGCCTGTTTGGGGGTGGCACAAAGCTGTACTGACCCAGGAGGACTTTGAGAGGCTCTTGATGCTCCGAGTCTTGGTGTGGAAGGCTTGTCAGATAGGTGAAATGGGTTCCTAACCCCACAGGTAGAGGGGACAGGTCCAGTGCCTTGTGTCCCTACAGGCCTCCCTGTGTCCTTTGGGATTGGTCAAGATGTTGCAGCTAAAACCCTAAGATGCCAGAAAACGATTTAATTTCCAGCGTTCTGATAGATTTTTACCCTCTGTGAATCAGAGACGGGAGAGAGTCTGAAGTACAGCAGGGCAGAAATACGTGTAACAGATTGCTTTGTTTCTAGGCCTACTAATGCTGCTGCACTCAATAGTTTTCTTTCAGTGATCAGTGAGAACTAGGCTTTTCCTCTGTGCATCCATCTTAAACATTGTTTACCCTTTTGGGCATCAAAATCTAGATGGGATATGTTCAGTGCTGGATCTGCTTCCCCTGGTATCAGTCTGCCAGTGAGGGGCAGAGAAGAGTGTCACATCACTATCGTGATGTAGGTTCTTTGGTGTTCTCTCCTTAGCCAGAGGACTGTTTTTCATACCTGAACATCACTTCAGGTGTAAGTAGATCTCGAGTGAGATAAAGAGGCCATATTCAACTCTGTGTAGTATTGTGCTTTCATGCATGAACTCTTTGCCTTTCTGTCACGTCTAAGACAGGTATATGTATGTATGTATGTATATGACTATGAGACATTTTGAAGTCATTGATAGAAATGAAAATGGACTGTGCTTGACTGAGTGAGTAGGCTAGGGACCAGCATGAAGAGGCTAAATGTATGAAGTGGACAGAATGGATGGAAGCATGAGGCAGTATATGAAAGGAAGCATGAGGCAGTATATGAAAGTGGAGGATCTTGGCTAAAAGATGGAGAATAAATCAATCATGAGAGCATTGTGGTTTCCAGTCCACCTAGGGAAGATGGAGAGCAGACAATGACTTTCACTGAGAAACAGAGTGGCGGGGAAAAAAGAGACTTTCAGGCAGAGGGACTTTCAGAGGAAAGTAAGATGTGATTCTTACACTGTGATAGGTAGTTAGGATAAGAGAAGGCCAAAGCAGTGCCATGTATATACCATTTATTGTGGACACATATTACAGCAAAGGCTGTCTTTTAGTGAATTTAAAGTCTTTATGTGGAGACAAAATTCAACACGTGATTAAATTGCACCAAATGTGTGGAGAACGGTGACTCTTGGGAAGGAGGATAGTAATGAGAGAGTGAGAGAGAGATTTTACAAACTGTGCAGAAGTTGAGACTGGTCCAGGTAGTGAAGACATGAGGAAGGTACTTGACAAATACAGATTTGCCCTTTCTGGGAAAGGGAGGTGTGGAAAGAAGGCCACTTACCTTGATAATATCAGACTCCTTCTGCGGGAGCCTCCAGCAGCCCTCCATGGTCCCCAAACAGATGTGTGGAAAAGGAGCTTGGAGGAAGAGCAAGTGCAACACTTGGGAGCTGTCTGCTTCGTTCCCAATGTAGATTCATTAAAAAGCTAACACAAGACATCACTGTGCTAAATACTCATGCTCAAACGTTTTCCCACCCTTGTGGGTAGCCCTATGTCCCTGGTCATCCCCCAGAGATATGCACAAATCAGCTTAAAAAATACAGCAGAAGAGGAATGTTGCTGAGTATCCCTTTATTCAAACCACTTCCCATGGGATTTTCAATGGAAGAGAGCAATCTGACTGTGGGAAATTAAACATTCTTGAAGCTATGAGCAGAATTTATCATGAGCTAATGCTATTGCAGTAGAAAAACACCTGAAAATGTCCCCAGGGGTCTTTTAATAACAATTTTTAAATGGATTTTTCTTTGAAGATGGAAGAATATACTGTGTCTGTGTATATGTATGTTATTGTTTATCTATAAGAATTTAGCATTAATTATCAATTTAAAGAAATCTACCAAAGACTGATTAGATGTATTTTTGTTAATTTCTGCTGCCTGTGAAAATGAAGTTCTGCATTTTGAATAGTGGTCTGTGAATCATGGAAGTGTTTCTTTTTTAATTAGGGAGATATTAAATACTGTTCCCCATTCTGCCAATGTGGTCAAAAAAGTATGGTGGTGGTCACCTATTTTTTCGAACACATTCATAATAATGAGCTGAATTTTTCTTTCAACATTGAATTGCTTTTAATGAGAAGCTAAATAGGAAATACCATGAAGCCAAAGCTTATGTATTTACTTCTGCATAATGCTGTGCTCTCCAAATCCCTTCTCTGCTTTATTAAACCGTAGATAACTGTTCCCCTTTCCAAGTAATCTTCGTTTGGTTGAGATCTTTATATCAGTTTATGATAAAAGATTATCAGAATGTTGCCATTTTTTGAAGAACGATATCACTTCATCTTTCATAAATACTAATTAAACAACTCGGGCTTACGTCAGTGCCAAGATTCATGTCAGCAGTTAGTGCAACTTGTTATTGTAAGATTAGTTCTGACACATTCCTTCCAGCACAGCAAGCAGTGGGATCCTGTGCAGCACTGGGAAGAAGTCATCTCTCTAGAGACTGCCGGTAGGTATCCAATAGGGAGGAAGATTGCTTTCTTTAACGAGATTAAAAACTCTCTGCTGACATACTCCCTAACTGAATCATCTCCAACTGTAAGTCTCACCACGCAGAAGGAACGAACGTATCACTCATCACCCAGTCTTCTCCCTTTTCGACACTGTTAGGCCATTTGTATTATAACATCTATACATTGTGCCCGATGCACGGCTGTGGGGCTGGCTTAAGGAGCCTTCTCTAGCCTGGTCAGGGATCATTCACAACTGCAATAATTGGCAATGATTTCTTGACAACAAGAACATCGAACGAGGCTTGTTCCTTTGAGCAATTACTTGCTGTGAAAGAGATGTAAGGGAGAGAAATGAGCTTGTTGTGTTCAGCTGGCAGGGACACTGCTGATTCAGGGGCGTTCACTGGGCTCTGCTTAAAGGGGTGCTGGTAGTGGTGTCAGTGTCTAAATGTTACCATTTGAGTTAGCTGAGATATCATTACTTCAGTGCCCCATAGAAAACTAAGTAGAAAAGATGAGCTGAAAAGCTAAAAATACGCTTTAAACTAAGCACACATAGTTTCAGCAAGTACGACGAGAATATGGGAGGTAATGCTGTCTCATGCACCTTGCAGAATTCATTGCATAGTCTTTGTCCAACACAGAAATGTTATGCCAACATGCAAACACTGGTATTTTAAGGGCTGTGTAAAATGTTGCATCTCCTTAGTAGAGCTCATCCTCAGAAGAATTGCTTTAATTGTTCAGATTCACAGGGGTTCTGTTACAATGCCTTTTGGGTATCATTTTATTTTACTTTGAATGCTTGTGAAGCTGTAGAGTATGGTGACAGGGAGATACAGACAGACAATGCTTCAACGCAATACAGAGACTGCTTGCCCAGCAGTGCACTGCGAACCAGTATTCTGTCTTGTTTCACAACACGTTAAGACCCAGATTTTTCGGAATGGCATAGGCATTTGTGTGTCCAGTTGGCATATGCAGTTGCCATGAGTGTGTGCGCAACTGTAATAAAATGTAAATGTAAGGGACGGAATACATATCTAGTGGCCTGTGTGCCTAAAGTGATTCAGTGAGTGGTGCACTCACTCGAAATTGGATTTTAATCATATTGCAGTTCTGAAAACCAGTCTAGCCTGAAAACTTGGATCCTCACAAGAACTGAGGCATACACTAGCATTGCTGTTTATGCCACATATATTTTTCTCTCTTTTTCTCCTTTTAATTTAGTTTTTCCTGATGAAGTGCCATTTATTTTTAAAAAGGCACTGCATACCCACAATCAGAAAGTTATTAAATAGATAAGCCTTCTTTATCCTCCTGTTTGCTGCAGTGACTTGAAGTGAGTATGTGAAGCTTTGATCTCGGTTTGGGTAGCTAACGATGAGTTTGGACCTCAGCATTAATATGAAGAAGAAAATCATTATGATACAAAGTGGTCTGACTGATCCAGGAGTTGCATCAGATTGTACCGTGCTAGAAGGTGCATTTAGACTCTGTGATCTGTAATCAAGTGCTACTTGGGATCAAGTGTATCATTCAGATACTGTCTTTGGCCATGTGTCTAAATACATACTGGAAAATAAGGAGTTAAGATCAAATGCCAGGATATGTGTCTTCCAGGTGGTGTATGTGTGGTGCTGTTTTGCGCATGCTAGTGCATGGAAAAGAAGTATAAACACAAGAGATGACAGAACAATTTTTAATTTCTGTCTTCATCATCTACTGAACATCAAGTGGGAGCCCAAAGCATCTTTACAGAAAGCAAAGCTGTGAAGCGTGATGGTACTTTTTGGCTTTGTCACATGTGCTGCATAAATGACAGATTAGTCCAAGCAGTATCTTATTTGAAGAACCTAAGTCTGCACAACTGCTAGTAGGCTGATCAAGTTTTGGGCTCATAGATAGATGCGTGAAAGCCTTGAGCTTTCTAAACATCCCAGACTGGAGGGTGCTTCTTAGCAACAGCTCGTGAAGTGAGCAGAGACACAGTGGTCCTGGCTGGGTGCGTCAATCATCATCTTTGTCATTACACATCCGAAATGGAGGGGTGTTGTGATATTCTTTGCTGGTTTTAAATCTGCAAATGTTGAAGAAAATTATATCACAAACAAGTCCTATTTGTTTGCTGAAAAATGCTGAATTCCTACGCTAAAGAGAACTTTCCATTATTAAATAGAGCAGAAATGGGCTGCTTTATGAACTTCAAGGGGACCACAGCTATATAATATGACTTTTTTAGGAAAGGTCTCAAATAGCATCATAAAGGGCACCTGGACAGGGTTTTTTTTAAGGTAGACAGAAATCATTTTAGTCTATTTCCAGTTGATACTAAGACTCAAGTCAAGAACTCATACTGCATTAGCGCATGTGGCACTGCAACTGGAGACAAAGGCAATTGGGAACATTTTTAAACTCTCTAAGAATTAATCAGAGATTTTCATTTGTTTGTTCTTTGATTTATTTACTCTGAGGTCTGCATATTGTAGCTTAGACAGCACGTCTTTACGTGCAGAATAATATCCCAAGGATATGGGAGGGAGGGTGCTAAGAAAGGCTCTTATATCAAAGGAAACGGGCATAAAAAGAGAAATTAGTCTCATTAATTTATAGGAAAGAGGTGGGAAAATTAATGATGACTCAGAAATTGCTGAGATGAAGTTTGAAGTTTCTTCCTTCAGGCATTTTTGAGTTGTGAATGTATAAACATTTTGTGTAGAACATATGGAAGAAACAAAGCTTTTATTTCCACTTGCGTAACTCAAAAACTGTTGAGTTTATAGGAAAGGAAAAGAAAAAAAGGAAAAAGGAAAAAGGAAAGGAAAAAACCATTTGGCTGAGACCAAGCATGAAACATTTACATTCAAAAAGAAATACTTTTTTTGTGTTTTGTTTTGGCAGAGTATTTTAGAAGGACTTGTGAGTAACTAAGAAGGGGAATCTGAATGGGAAGCAGAACACCACTGTCACAGATAACCAACTACACACACACAGAGATAGAAGATATTTGGTGCATGTGAGCTCCTTAATTTAAGCTTAAGAAGTCTGATTTACTCTGTCCTTATGCTTAAATTAACTGCAATTTCAAATGCCTGATGTACATATACTGTAATACTGGGGATGGTAATATCAGAGTGCTTTTTAAAGTGTACACCACTGCGTCGTCTGTTCACTATATTGGTATATGACAGGTATTCAGGCTGTTGAGTGTTACTGAAAGCTGACCAAATAACTGGACTTCCACCAGAAAGAAGTAGTTAATTCTTTCCCCAAAGCAGAGATTGTTGTTAACTATTCCAGAACAGTAACTGTTAAAGCATTCAGTCTCAGAGATACTCTAATGAAGACAGAAGGTTTATATAGGCTTGGCTAGTCCCCATGGTAACAGCCTTTCTACTGGGTTACCATAGGAATCGTCAAAGCCTTTGTAAGCCTCCCTTAATAGAGCATATACGCTTTCCAGGCAGACTGGAATATCTGCTAGAGGATACACCTCCTGTTGTTAAATATAAATATAAACAGATTTTGTTTTGGAGCGGTACTCATCTCTGTTTAACTAGCTATGCTACTCTTTACGTTAGAGTTATATTAAACATTGGAGTCACCTGTGATATAGGAAAACGTGTGAGAGCCGAATGGTTTTACGAACAAGACAACCCATATACGTTTGTACCTAACCTGCAGGGAACCGCAAGCAAAAATACTGTTCTATACAGTGCTTCCGACGTAGCCCAAACATCGCAGTACATTGCCCTTTCACCTTCCTGTGGCCACTGCAGAGCTTTAGTCAGTCTGAAGCTTTGCTGGACAAAAGTTATACAACAGGAAACAAACAAGCAAGAAACGGAGCCAAAGGAAACAAACAGAACCCCCAGCTGAAGGAAACAAGCGGAAAGCAAGCCAGGGAGTGACTTCAGCTCTCTAAGTCTTTCAAGACAGTTATTGTTTGGAACTTCTAAATAGTGTTCCTTGAAACTATTACCTGGGCACAGTAATAGTAGTTTCTTGGATAACTAGGCAGGAATTGCCGTTTCACGTCCTCGATCCTGAGGCTTTGGAAGAACAGGGAAGTACGGTGGAGAACTGCAGGTTGTGAGGGAACCCCACACCTACTTGCTGGTCTTGTCATCACGGGCTTCATTTTATTCAAGAGATCTTGACAAATGAAAAATTTTAATATCATTTTGGTTCTGTTTAAGCTCCCAGGATTAACACAGTGTTCTCCATACAGAGGAATGACATCAATAAGGCGATTTATTAAGGAAATCTAGCCAAGATCTTCAGGGCTTGTTATTTTTCCAAACAAATGCTAGCTACAAGGCTTTCTACTGTAAAGCTGACAGCATCATAATGCTTTTATATTCTCCCTTCCAGTTGGCTAAATTTCATTATACAGTTTGGGCTTATAAATCAGTGGAGCTGAATTGAAGGAAATGGTCTTACAGGATGACACTAGCAGAGAATTTGGCCCTCGAGTTCCAGTTACCAAGATACTAGCTTCTATACACGTAAAGATCTCTACAAAAAGCAGTGTAACTACTTACATACTTTGTTTAGGCATGTGCTTCCTCGTCTTACCAGAGAAAGAATTCTGACTGGAGAAAACAAAGGTTTTGGAATTACCTGAAAATGCATCTGTTTTAAAATGGATAGTTGGAACTGCAGATGTGAAAATTGCTATATATTGTGGTAAGTTTACACAGATGGTATGGCAAGACACACATCATACATTACTCCTTTCCAGAGCTGGTAAAAAGGCAATATATTTTTCCAGGAAAATATTTGAATGAAGCCAGACGTGTAATTGATTTCACAAGTAACAGAGGTGCCACTATTGAGGACATTTTTGGACACCCTAGTCCAAAGATAATCTCTCTAGTTATCCAAAAGCAGGCAGTGAAAATCTTAGGACAGCAGTCATCCAGAAGCGATCTGTGAGATAGAGGTCTATTTACAGGGAAAGGGAATGAGAAAAAAGAGAGAGGATTTGTAGAAGAGTTAATAAGGGATTCGTCTGTGCATTGATAATTTAAAGGCTGTTTTAACTGTCCTCTGCCAGTTATGAGTTGCTCTTACACAGAAGTTGATCCCATATTTTTAGTTCCATTTTAGGACCTGACAGAAGCCACAAAGATGGTATCTGCAGCAGCAAGACAGATAGGATTATGCAGGGTATGACAGTACGAGTGCTCTCCAATGTGCTCTCCCACTAAAAATGTAGAATGCTTACTATTTTTGGAGGTCTGACTTCCCTAGCCATGCATTGTCTCGCCAGAGCGGATAGTTGCAGGACTACCTGAAATGAAGGTCTAAAAATAAAGCCATGACTAATTCATTGTATGGTTCAACTAGTTACGTGTCCACCAAATGGAACAATGCAGCTTTAATTTCAGACATTTTATTCTTTGACCATGAGAGCAAAGAGCATGATGTGGCCCAGATAACATTCCTTAACTCACTATTATTATACAGCCTCTAAAAGGCCTTGTAAAAATGGCTCTACCTGTAGGCTTTCTGTAAGAGTGCACTCGTTATGTAAACTGCCCCTATTTGCCCCGCTCTTTGCCACTGAAAAGTCCTTACTGGCTTCATGCGGCAGAAACCGTCACTGAAGCTTTTTGGAGGTGAGAAATCCACCTGGTTTGTGACTCATGTTTTGAGACTGTGTGTCTGCAATTTTTCCCAAGTGTGTCAGGTTGCGAAGAAACTGCTGCACTCACTGCAGCTTCCCAATGAAATAGCCAATATATTTTATATGTTTTTATGTTTGCATAAGAAATCACTGACAATCAAATTGTATTCTTGTGCAAAACATGGCACATGAACAATTTGCCTGGCCTGCAGGGCATACACCACATCTGCTCTATTACTGAAGGTGCTAAAATGGGTGGGGGTAGGGTGAATATATTTGGCAATTTTATGGCAACAGGAGCTCATTCTAAACTCCACTTGTAGACTATCTGCTGCCAGATGCACTGCCTTTCTCAGTGGGCAAGAAACTGGGCATTGCTTTCCTGGTCTGGTGTCTGTCTCTATCTGTCCTTGGTCCCGCTTGTATCCCCACTCTGTTGTCTCCTCCCCATCTTGTGTTTCCTGTTTTGTCCTACAGGGCCAAGGGTCTGGATCAGACCTTACAAAGGGCTGGAACATGCATCACTCTCTAGTTCTCTCTCCGGTGTGTTTTTTGCAGCAGATGTTTCCATCTGTGTACCTTGGTTTCCTCTCCTCACGAATATGAGTATACATACGCAGCACATTGCGTTTATCTTTGTCTGTAGCATACCTGGGTTGGAAGGAGGTAATGAGTAGGTGCCAGCCCAGGGACAGTGCTGTTCTGCTGTCTGTGTTGTGTGCTGTCATCAATAGATGATTCCTACCTTGTTCGCCACATGGTTCATCACATGCCACGTTTGCTGTATGGACTGGGAGGACTTCATGTTTCTTCCCTGCTCCCCATCACCTCGCTCTTGCTTTGGAACTACTGTAAACTTACAGCCCTGTGCTGGCACCTCCTCTCCTCATCGTGACCCGGCAGCATTGTCCAGCCAACCCCAGCATCTGCTGGACTGCAGAGGCACTAAGTAGCCACACGTGGTACAGCACAAGAGGAACTTCCTTTGCTTCTGTGCCTGCACACACCTCTTCGGACTGGTATGACAGTGCCTTTTTGCCGTCTTAAAGACTTTGTATTCTGTTGACGTTGGCTGGATATGTCAGGCTTGAGCTGGTTTAATGTTCATGGATACTTTTTAACTTGAGGGACAACATGTCTTAAATAGAGAAAAACAAAAACCAGCTGAACATGATTATGTTCCTGGTTGGAAAAGCCTGGGCAACCATCCCTAGGGTAACAAGGAAAAGAGGTCACTTAAGAAATACTGCAATCTACAGCATGAATGGGAGGAGGGTTGAGGTATCTATCTGAAGCGTAGGAGCTGTTGACAAGGAAAACTGGAGGCTTTTTAAGGGAAAGAGAAATCGTGTCAAGGAATTTCTGCCTGCTGTGTCACAGGTACCTTTCTGAAAAAGCTAAAGCCCTGCCACAGGAAAGGGCTCACGGGGACACCAGCAGTTGCAACTTGCACGCCTAGGGGAAGTGATTAGCATTAGGCGCAGTTAAAGTAACCACATAGTGTTCTTCTTGTTGGAAGTAAAACATTAATGCCAAGAGTCAAGTAGAAAGGCAGGGAAGTATCTTGTTTGTAGGTTTAAAAACTCAAAAGATTTAACATGTGGAGAACAAGGGGAAGACTCTAACCATCAAGACAGCAGTGCAGAACTGAGAGTCGAAGGGAAGTCTAAGGTCTTTTTAGTTCATTCGGTTTTGTTTGTCTAAGATATTTCAGCAGCTGAACAGCCTGTAGAGCAGCCTTGAGTGCAAATGTGCATAAGTCGTCTTTGATTTTTATGGAAGTGTTCATGTGAATACACTCAGTCATACACTTGATCGGGATGCATGCTTGAAATCATCATTCCTTCATTCAGTTAATGCCTATTTCTTAAAGTATTAAAAAATTACATATAGAAAATACCAAGAAAGTAAAATGGATTTATGTGGTATGAGAGAAAGGACAGTTAAGCCGTAGGCCAAGCCCTAGTGTAAAGAGGCAGAGTACTGTAGGTGCCAAAGGAGCTGTTGAATGGAACTGCGCCAGCAAAGACAGTGGGGAATTTACCCAGTACATACAAAGATGATCTTTCTTTCTGCCCACAGTTAGTCTGTTAGCAGCTTTCAAGATCACAGTAGACATGAGGAAGAAATAATTTCAAAAGATCCCAGAAATGCTGAGTTGAAAGCAAGGAAGTGAATGTTTATGAGAAACATTTATGAAAATATTAACTTTTGGCAATGTAGGCATCCCTTTTAAGCTGAATGGGAGGGATAGGCTTTAAAATCATAAGGAACCCCTTAAAAATTCATGCCAAGATACAGCCTAATGGGAGCAAGAGAGTACTGAAAAATATTCCTGAGAGTATTGGTTCCATCCTTGTTTCACATGTGTAGGGTAAAATTAAAAAGATATTTAGGAGGAATGATAAAGAAGACATCATCTGAAAAATGTACCCACCCAAATCTGTCAGCAGTTATTTATTTTTTGGTCAAAATAATGAAGCCCTAGTGAAACATTTTTCTCAGTTTTTTTTCTCTATGCTGGAAGTATTGACTGAGCAAGGAAAATTAAAATCAGAAATAACAATTTAAGGAAAAGAGTCTGCAGTCCCTGTCTGTAACAAGGACTAAGTACGTATGGATTGTGAGACAGTGTGGGACAGAACAAGAACACTATAGGTTATTCATTGTAAAGACAATACAAAGAAGTTGAGACTATTTAGCTCTCATACTTTGCAAAAGATTTAAAAAAGGCCATGCTCTTTTGAAGGACTTTGTAACTTTTCATATACATATGCATATAATTTTCCAGATGCATGCTTTTTTGCCCTCAGCAGAATTGCCACAGGTCTGACGCTGTGAGCCTGAGGATAGGCAGCAGAAACTCCACCAAAGGCTACACCTTGTAGCAATCACTTCGTGTTGTAACTTGTTACATGTTGTAAAAGACTTCTGTAAATACTTATTTTTCTAACGTATTTAAGTTAAGCTTTTAACTTAAATGCTTTGGAGATCTTGTGGATTCACATATATTTTATTATCTTGATACTTCATTACCTGTACTATTCATGTTTTGTATGACATTGCTCTGCTAAATCTCATTTGTGCGCACGCCCCCCATACCCCTACTGCAAAGGATTCTGTTGAGATCCCCACCAGCTAGGAAGCATTTAAAACTGCTTTTTAGTTTTAATACATGGTTTCACTGTATGTTGTAGTCCTCAAGCATTTTGAATGATTCGCCCAAAAACTGAGTTAGAAGAATGGGAAATCAGAGATCATTTTGGTGTCTAAAATCAATTACTTCTGAGTTTTGTGAGTGCCAATTATGTGTATGGGCTGTGAGATTGAAATGATTATCTTCTACCTCCTGAGCAAAGATCAATAAAATTAATTTTAATTGGTGATTTTGCTACCATCCAGGTGGAAGAATGCGAGCAAATGGAGGAAAAAGATCTAGAACTGAATTTTCTAAACTAGACTGATACCATGATCATACTGTCACCAACCATTGCTAAATATAAACATTCACTTCTTCAGTTTTTAGTTTACCAGCATTAAAGAAACACATTAAAAAGTCAAGTGCACTTCAGCATCTGGTAGCCTGTGTTTTTATGTTTCAGAATAATATTCCTGACATACAATCATAATAAAGCTGCATCTCGTATAACTGGTAGACATTTTGTGTGTTTACTGGTCTTGGATATGCAATATTGCACCCAATCTTATTATTATTTAGCACTAAAATATTATAGGCTGAGTGTCCTTTATATTTTTGTTCCTTTCTAAAATTCTAGTTGTGTAAAAGAGCCTTGGAAGTGGCTGCAGATTTGGCAGAGGCTTTCATAGACATGACAGTCTTGATGAGTTCATAATGACTTACAGTACCCAATAAGTGAATGATGCAAAACAGAAGACAGTAGTTCATTGATTGTCATTTCCTACACTTGCCTCTGCTCATGCAATGCGGCTGTGAAATATTTTCATATTGACAATATTGTGTTTTGCTCATATTTTGCAGTCATCTTCCACATGTGTAAATGGAGCAACAGGTGCAAGATTCTTGCATTTTCAAACTTCAATCCTTTCCACGGATGAAACTGTAAAATGTAATAGAATCATAAAGGAAGTAGGAAAATGTGATGAGATAAGGCTACACATGTAGATAAGAAAAAGTGTGTGCTTATGTCTTTTATGATATTACGCATTACATATGCACACACACTTTTTGTCAACAAGCCCAGTCCTTTTGAGGTGAAGAGGACTTTAGACATAGATAATTGTAGAAATAGAAGTAGAAATGACTAGAGCATGCGCTCAAATGCAGGCTTGGCATAGCACTACATAATAAATTCATGAATGCTGTTCATAATAGCTTGTTGCAATTAGAGATTGGATTTAACTGCGATGAGTGACATGACCAGATGACATCAGGGGAAAATAAAAGCTGTTTTGCCAATACTCTTGTTTTCTATCTTGCTACTTGCCATTATAAAGTCAATATTAAGTCAGAAGTTTCCACCTAATAGGAGACAAGATTGTATGCCTATTACCTATGCACTCTCTGAAACCTGTATCTCAGATATAACCCTGTATTCGCTGTATTCAGAATATTTATGTGTAGTGGTCACCACTGTATATTCAGTTCTTCCTGTCATGTCTGTTGAGATCTGTGGGTCTGTAGAGGCTCTTCTGCTTGAATAAACTGGTGTACTTCATGCAAAATTATACATAACTGAGCCAAAACAACACATGTTTTGCTTTAGTTTCCTGTTTGGGTTCAGTTGTGGCTAAAGTTTACTGGTCGTGCCAGTTACAGTTCACTATGTGTAAGTGGTATATACTGTGTATTAGTATCTCCAGCCTTACAGCTTCTGTGGGACTCTTCTTTCTGATATGGTCATATAACAGTCTAAAATTTACTAGCAACAAAGCGTTTAAGACTTCAGACAAGTGTGAAGTAAATCTGCTAAAGAGATTCTCTGTGAACATTACCATTCCGTTTTCAATGGTGTGCTTCAGCAACCTTCGTGTCAAGGGGTAAGGGCAGAGATCTGTACCGCAAGTCATCCTGAAAAGGAAGGTGAGGAAAAAACCAGAAATTTTCTGGTATTATGAATTCTCTGATGCGTCGGATGAATAGAAATGGAGGGCAGTACTTTCTCATCTATTTTTTAACTTTATCAATGTAAAGTGATTAAAATATAAACAATGCAATAATTTTCAAAAGTAGATCACCTTTCAAATACTAATGTGAGCATAAAAATCAATAACAGCAAATTGTGTAAATTATGGTAAAACATATGTGATGCTTTAACATGGTTAACCGAAGCCTGGTGTGCATCAGCAAGCTTTCACGGTTAAATCATAGCACTCTGGTAGCACACTTCGAACATTTTAAAAATGTTTTTGAACATTTTTAAAGATAACGGTTTAAAACCACCCCATTAACTTCATTATGTTTTCTCCCCACAGGTTCATTTTATTAGATGATGAATATGCAAAATCTTCCATGTAATCATGCAACAACATTAAATGACCTATTAAAGGACTAGACGCTGCTTCTAGGTATGGTCTGGAGCAACAACAACGGATAAAAATGTTGTCTCAGGGGAAGCACCAGGAGAAACTATCCATCTGAGACACCCCTCTGTGAACAGTTTTTCTGCTTTTCCTCCTTATTCTACCTTTGTCATAGAAGTCATAGTCATGGGATTCCACCTTAAAAAGGTCAGCGTTCTCAACAGACATCTTGTCAGCTCAACGGGATGTGTGCATGTCTGGTGGGTTGCCTGGGCCAGAGCAATGATTCTATGCACTTGTCAGTGGAGGGGCTCAGAAATTTTGAGCAGAATGTTTCTCAGTGAGAAAATGCCAATTAATTCAGTTGTAAATGTTCTGTGGGAATGTGTCAGGATTGACTATACTTTGTTTGTTTTGCTTTCAATCAAAACAAAGCTTTTTGATAACTTTTTTATAATCTTGTCATGACAGAATATTTGAATGTTTCATTTCGGAACAATATTTCATTTAGGATTGTGTTTGATATTATAAATTAGGCAAAAAAAAAGTCAAAATTAAAACTTTTCATGTAAGTTTATCTTAAGTGAATTAAAACAAATGTCCTAGGGGAAACATTTACTTTGCTTCAATTTAGAAGGGGGAAAATGTTAAGATGTCAGAGTTTTCCAGGAAACAAAAATTCTACTTTCATGAAAAGTATCTGACAGAAGTCCCTCACTCATCGTTTAAAAAGGAAAGTTTTACAGTTTTCAAAAACAAATTAAACATATAATTAAATGAGTGAAAATTGCTTAAAAATAATATTTTGCAATCATCTTAGTTTTGAAAGATTAAAAAAGTTATTGGATCTTTTATTTATTAAGTTACTGAAAAATTTTTCCAAGTGTCCAAACCAATATTTGAATATTTGAGTCCTGTCACTGGGCATTACTGAGAACAGTCTGGCTCTTTTTCATTCCCTCCTATCAGGTATCTACACATATTGATGAGATTCCCCCCTGAGCCTTCTCTTCTCCAGGCAGAAGCGTCTCAGCTCTCCTCATATGAGGTGCTCCAGTCCCTTAATCATCTCCACAGCCCTTCGCTGGACTTGTTCCAGTAAGTTAATCTCTCTCTTTTACTGGGGAGCCCAGAACTGGACACAGTATTTCAAATACGGCCTCATCAGTGTTGAGTAGAAAGAAAGGGTCACCTCCTTCAACCTGCTGGCAGTGCTCTTCCTGATGCAGCCCTAAATGCTGTTGGCGCCCTTTGCTGCTATGGTATATTGCTGGCTTGCATTCAACTTGTCATCCACCAGGACCCCAAGGTCTTTCTCGACAGAGCTGTTTTCCAGAAAGTCATCCCCCAGTGTGTACTGGTGCATGGGGTTATTCCCCCCCATGGGCAGGACTTGGCATTTCCCTTTGTTGAACTTCATCAGGTTCCTCTCTGCCCAGTTCCCCACCTTGCTGAAGTCCACTTCTACCAATTTTGTATCATCTCTGAACTTGCTGAGGGTTCACTCTACCCCATTGTCTAGGTCCTTAATGAAGCAGTTAAACAATATTGGCCCCAGTATTGACTCCTGGGGTATACCACTAGTCACTTGCCTCCAACTGAACATTGTGATCACAACCCTCTGGGCTTGGATGTTCAGCCACTTTCAGTCCACCTCACTGTCCACTTATCTAACCCATACTATCTCAGCTTGTCTATAAGGTTGTTATAGGAGACTGTGTCAAAGGCCTTAATAAAGTTGAGGTAAACAACATTCATTACTCTTTCCCATCATCTGGCAAAGTAGTGTAGGAGGCTGTCTGGTTGGCTAAGCATGACTTCCACTAGGTAAATCCACATTGACTACTTCTGATCACCATGCCCTTCATATGTTTGCAAATGGTTTCCAGAATTAGTTGCTCCATCACCTTCACAGGGACTGATGTGAGGCTCACTGGCCTGTAGTTCCCCAGATCTTCGTTCTTGTCCTTCTTGAAATGACATTTGGTTTCTTTGAAGATAGGAGTGATGACTGCTTGCTTTCATCTTTCCTTTGCTTTCACATGTTCCCTTTTGCCATGAACAGACACTTAGTATTCCCATATTCATTCATTCCCTTACCAGATGCACAAGCAATGCTCTGGATTTCCTTGACATACACATAGTCGTCGTTGTGGGTTCCCACTCAAAGCAGTAGGGAGATTAAGAAGCAGAACACTCAGATAGGACCCTGGAAGAGCATTTTTCTTCATCCTACTTCTCTTTTTGAGGTACATCTAGAGATTATTTCACTTCTATTACAGATAAGAGAAAGAGAGCCAGAGATGCAGGGCTTCTTTCTTTCCTCTTTAAAATGCAGAGAGTTCCCCTGCTTTGGTGGCAGAGGTAAATTACAATTCTGGAAGCATTTTCTTGTCACTTTTGATCATGGCTGTTTCTCTGTCTGGGACTGCCAGGAGACTGAGCATCTTAGAAGCAGTCTGATGAGGGTATGAGGTGTGAGAGTTTGGATATGTGAGCTACTAAAATAAACTGCTTCCAACATCCTACTGTTTTCCAGATCAAGAAGTATACTGGACCTGTAGGTCTTCATGACCCAGCCTATGATTGACCTGGATTGTCTTCCTCGTTGGGCTTTAAGAACTCCATTAATAAAACTGACTTTAACTAGATCTTATAGTGTAACTATTCTGTCAGGAGTTCAGTGACATATGTAGCCCCAAAACAACAAGGGTATTTTATTTCTGATAGAGACACGTAATAGTGAGTTTGTTGCTTCATTTAGTACTTTCACCTATATGTTGGCTCTGAACCAACGTCAGCAATTTGGCTGAGGCTGAAGTTTGCTAATGATAGGAAACAACATGAACCGCCTTGAAGCTGTAGAGCACTCATGCTCATGTGGAAACTTGTAAACATGCAGAACCAGACACCAAAGAAATATCTGGATACAACTGTAGAGATAAAAGAAGCACATAAAAAGCCAGAAATGTGTCCAGTAACAGTGACACGGAATTTGATGGTAATTTTTATTTAAATGCTTGTGGGAAGATTAAGAAAGAAGAAAATAAGCTGAAAATAGAATTGTCTTCTTCTAGAGACCACCAGGCTAGATCAGAATAATAAAATATCCTGGGTCAACTCATCTGGTACTCAAAACCACATAGTTCTTTTACCCATGGGGAAATTTTAAATATGTGGACGTCTGCTGGGTAACAAACATTCAAACTTGGTTCATTAAAGTGCAGTTCTACTCTTTAAAGTGGATATGTGAGAATGACATTTAGGACCTCCATGTTTGTTGCCTCTCAAAGATCACTCTATGAGATTGTTTGTGCTTACTGGTTAAAAGATGCTTCTTTAACATCAGTCCACAAACTTAACCTTGTTTCCTCAAGGTAGTCTGTGTTTTCTGCGTATTGGGCTTTGCCATGAGACTTTTCTTCCCATGATACCGTTGCAGCCTGAACAGTAGACAACTCTAAGCAATCAGAAAGCAGAAAACACAGCTGTTGGTGAGGCAGAAGGAGAAGCAGAAGCAATTTCTCACTTGGTCTTGCTATCTTTGATCCTCCGGGGCTCCCTTTCTCTGTACCCTTAGCAACTCTGATCAACGTGAGCGATGGAGAGGACATAGCTGAAGCAGTCCCTTTGCCTGTCATCTTGGAGAGAAGCTGATTTCTTGTCTCCTTCTTCTAGAACTCACAGCCTGAGCCTAGTAGTATGAAAAGCTGCCATGAGCAATGGCTCTCCACAGTGGTTTTGTGGAGAGCAGTTATACAGTTTGAGGAAGGGAGATGGTGGATGATGAAGAAATCTTAATTCTAAACTACAGACCTGCATTAGATCTTAAGAAGAAGGTGCTCAGGAGTGAACCATGAAGAAACCACAATGTTGACATATAATGAGGGAAATGAATTAAAATCAAGGGGCTTACTCCTGATTGTACTGTTCATTCTGCCTGTTAATGTAATTGGCTACTTGGGCCTTCTGTCTGTCAAAGGTAGGTAGAAGGCCGAAAAACGCAGGTGGGAAATCACAAGAGGAGATTCAGCATGGAGAAACTCACAACAAAACTGGAGGAAATCTGTTAACTTGGAGGGGACAGGGAGGGAGAGAGAAAGAAAACATCTAAAACAGAGTAGCCCCGTTTTAGGGTGGAGCAAGGTTACTTTCTAGAAGTGCTTACTATCACTCTAGTAAGCATGCAGTTGCTACTAGTGTACGTAAAATTAACAAGTAAAAAAGTGCTAGACTCTATCGTCAAACTTGGATTGGAAGAAGTAGCTCTAGTATCCCGGTAAATCATTTTCCTCTCTAGTTGTTAGGCTGGTACACTCAGCCCCAACAGCATACCTCGATCTGACTTCTTGCCCTCGTAAAGTGTTGTTTCTGTAGCCCTGTTCCCACAGAGAACAGTGTTTTCTGCTGGAATTAGTGTTACAGACGGCTTCAGGAAGCGTCTGTCCCCGGAGCCCTGTTACGTAGCTACCATGGGTGTGTATAATTCTCCATATGTTATGAATACATAACCTGCCCTGTATTTATCATCTTCAGAAGAACAGTCAGCTAATCTGAATTATAAAGATTTTATGTACTTGTGTACTTTTGGGCCCCCAATATGTATACCCAGTTATTGCTCCCGTCAGTCAAAATAGGTATATAAAACACATTAAAAAAAGGAAAAGAAAAAGAAAAAGAAAAAGAAAAAGAAAAAGAAAAAGAAAAAGAAAAAGAAAAAGAAAAAGAAAAAGAAAAAGAAAAAGAAAAAGAAAAAGAAAAAGAAAAAGAAAAAAAAAGTTTGTGAAATCCTCAGTTGTCATCCCGGATCACATTTTTGATATATAAAATTGTAAGATTTTTGCACAATCCAAGAATGGCTCTTCAATATTTTAAAATATGATTAGACTATATTGCAGTATCAAAGAGAAATCTTTCTGATGGGATATGTTCTAGCAGTCTTCTTCCTTCCAGAAGGCAGCAGCCACTCCCTGGGTCATTACTGAAAGAGTTACAAGGACCTAAATTTTACATTTAGGAATTCAGCAGTAAATAGAAGGAGGTAAAGTAGTCCTTATTCACTTGTACAATATCAGAGATACTCTGCATAATTTATTTTACAGATCATGAGAAGGCCATATCTTATATCTCCTGATACATTTCTGAAATGCGTCTAGTACAACATTTGTGGATATTACTATCAATAAAATCTAATGTAAGAACATAAGCTTGTCCTACAAAGGTAGGTAAACAGCAGAATTCTAAGCCCAATCGCTCTAGCAAAAAAAAAAAAAAAAAAAAAAGTGCTTTTCTCCTTCCTCACTGTGAATTATGAAAGAGCCTCCAATTATATGGTGTGCCCATTCTTTGCTCCCCTCCCCCTTTTTAGACACGATGGACTCAGAGTGGAGAAGGCTTGCACGGCCAAGGAGTCTGCTCTCTGTAGGCTTCCTTCATTTGTTGCCAAAATTGGAAGATGCGCGAGAAATGAGCCAGGTGACTGTGGGAGGGCAGAAAACAAAGGTTCCTCTAAAAGAGTTGGATGCTATTCAGATAATTGAATTCTATTCATTGTAGACATGTGAGAATTCCCTACACCAAGTGTTTCATGCATGATCACTTAGAAGTTGTTCTGCTACCACTTTACGCTCTTGTCTGTGGACGGGATGGAATCAACAGCATCCTGATGTTGGATACATAAAATGCTATGCATCTCTCACCAAGTGCTATTAAAAATATGAGTACAAGGCACCTCAAAATGGACATCTACATTTACTGATTTTTTTTGTCTTTAATTGCACTTTGTTTCTGCTGTCCCACTGTAAATTGGGGATAGTCAACCCTGCCTCTTCACAGGAAGGCTGCAAAGATAAATTAGTTGACATTTTCAAACATTAACTTTCACTCAGAAGCTACAGTGATGGACACCACTAGTGAGCTCACAGGAAATTCATTTCAAAATGTTGTAGATTTCCTCACTGACTGACTGACTGAATACCCGCTGATCGACTTTCAAACTGAGGTAGAAATCCTGAAGAAAAGCTGGTACAAAATTAATTCGTTCACTTACTCAGTGTTATATGAAAGTATAACGGGACTTAGTTAAAGTTACACGTCAATTTTAATTCTGACATTACGTAACTTCCAAAAATTTTACTTTGCAAATTTATTATTCTCTTAATGCAGATTTTTGATGTTTTATAGCACAACATAAACATTTTTCATAAAGCTTTATATGCGGGAATTTATACTGGATTATGTGTAGTAACTGGTGTTTTTTTCTTACTTCAATTACAGTCATTAACAATGACAACTAATACTGTCATGTTAGGTCACATCCTGAAATGCCGTGTGGCCATTTCCCTCCTAGAAAAAATGTGTTTATTGTGGATCACCACCAACTTCTGCAACGCACATGTAAAGTACCCTTGGCATAAAGTTTTGCCAATGTGCTTGCAAAATGTTGTTTCCATAAACTTTAGCATGAATAGAAGTTTGTAAGCAATTTTCTTTTAAGAAAAAATATAAAACAATTTACAACTTAAAGATCTAATGTGTTAAAGCAAACAAAAAGAAAAGAGAGATGAAGTGATTTAATGAATAAAACAAATGGAAACTTTGCCTCTAGTTTTCTTTCGCTGATCTGACATACAGAATCATATATTCCACAGAGATATAATTCTACCTACATCTTGTACCATCTTTGTTCATCAAGTACAACCCTCTTTATGACTCCAGTTCAACGGGGTACTCGGGACACAGTAACTTTTAATAAGCAAGGAAACCAGTTGGCTTTAATGAGGTCACTCATGGATGTAAAATTAAGTATGCGCCTAAACACTGTGCTCTGGCCCGTTTAGCTAACACATACACGCAGTGCTTCATTAATACACAAAATTTCAGCTAAATATAAAGTGCAACAGCTATTGCACATGTGCATTCTGATAAGAAGACGTAAAATTGCAAAATCTTGTATGTAAAGTACACAATATAGGAAGATAACTAAATGAATATTCTATTCGTAACAAGTCCCATCCCTCAGGGTGACTTAGTATTGGACCTTTGCATCTGAAAAGAATGAGAGTGATATACTGAGCTAAAGCTGAATCTGCTTCTTAAGAGCAACATTGATTCCTCTCCCACCCGCTCTCAAGAGTTTGGTTTCAGCCTCCAGGAATACACCACGCTTCAAATCCAATAAGGTAGTTTTTTCAATGATGCGTTTTTTGTATCATTATCTTATCCACTGCAAAACAGGTGCAGAAGTTAGGAAGGCTCATTTTTTTCCGGAGAAACGCTATCATGACACAAAAAATCATATAGGTTTCATTTGCACACCAGGTGAAATTTCTAGCATGCAGAAAAGGAATTGAAATTTTCCGTGCTGCCATGACATTGCTGGGGCACAAAGATAGCTCTGTTACACCTGTGTGTCCTGTGTTGCTTCTGGCATGTCCCTTGCTGTAAAGCCCCTAAAGTCCCCTTCAGTGCTGTTTTATGGAGATTAGCTTAGCTCTGGTTCTGTGTCCCACCAGCTGGCTTCCCTTTCAGGATTTTCTTTGAAATTTGACCAATTTTTTTTTTTTTTTTTTAATGGATAATGTTAAAGGCAACAAATAGTTGAACTCTAGAAAATCTTAGCATTTATTAGAAATACATCCCATTCAATATCAGCATTTTTTTAATGCATTTTCTTTTAAAGAATGTGTTCCTGTGGTGGATTTCCACATTTTTTCCAATGTCCCAACACTGCAGCTTCTGACAGATCACCCATGCTTTGGTCGTCCGTTACAACTTTCTTCAGCTCTAAGGTTTTTAGCTGTAATCTTTTTTACTGACTCTTTTGCTGCTTTGAGATGTTATGTGTTACATTTCTTTTCCAGAGAAATTTTTTTAATATATATATATTTTTTGTGGTGTGGGTTTGTTTAGCAGCTCTTGAAACTGTTCGCTCATTGCTTTCTTTATTTCTCATCTATTTGAGAAGTCTTTTCTTGCTCATCCTAGGCTGGCCCTAAACTTGCCTGCTGAGAGCTTATTAAGCTGATAAAGTTTTACTATTTCTCTATCAGTAACCACTTCAATATGCTTATAAGTGCTACATATATTCTTCCTTTTGTCTCTTCTCATGCTGTTTTTCACTGCTCTTTATCTTTTGTTATATACAGAATTTTTGACCATTCTTGTCTTTCTGGAGGTATTCTGGAGAAAGTGATTTTTCTTTGTCTTGTTTTCTTTCTTTAACTTAATTCTGTTTGTTCTTTCTTTTCCAGGTTTTTATGTGGCTTGTGTTAAAACCAGATACTATCGCGACACGTTTTGTGTTGCTGCCACACGAAGAAAGGTTCATGGTATAGAAACAATGTCTTGTAGTGGACCTAAATTTTAGCACCTAAACACTGTTCTTGAGGCCAGTTTGAATTTGCCACTCATAATATGTCTTGCCTGTTAGCCTTCTACTGGCCTTCAAAGATGTTTTCTTGAGTTTGATATCTGTTATTGCCAGAGTCTGCAGGGCTGAACAACAGGCAAGTGAGTGGACAGACAAGCAACCACGAACTCAGAATCTGCAATAACATGTGAAATACGCGACCGAATGGCCAAATTCTAGTGGAGGCTGATCATCAAGTAACATAAGCTTGGCACATAACCGTATCATTGCAGATACAGTTTTGCATCTGAATCCAAGTATGTGTTTTGAAGTGTGTTTTCATTTTTAATACTTTCTGAGGGCTGTGACTTAAAGGTATGGCTGCTTCACTATTGAATCCTGTCAGTTGTTTCTTGGTGAATTGATACGTTCTTGTCAAGTATTTAATTGCCATTTAATTCTTAAGTGATATTCCAACCACTTTATGATATCCCCTTTTCTTTTGTTAATTGCTTTGTAATGAGAAACACGTCGAAGAAAATGTAAAGGTCATCATGTAGTTGGAAAAATATTCTTGACCCATCTTGGCCCTTTTTATGACCGCTGGACTGTTGCCATTTACTTCAAGGATGGTGTGGACAGTGCCTTGAGGGTAATGTCCCTCTCTCATCATTGCAGCATGAGCACACTTTCAAGTCAAAAGACTAATATCTGATACGTGTGGTTTTTTATTGTCTCAAATAGCTACAATCAAAAAACAGGCTCTAAATGTATGCATTTCACTGCACTGCATGTTCTACAAATTCTGGTGGTTGTGAGCTAAGAGCGAGTTTTTAGTGTTTGGCTGGCTCTCAGTAAATTCCCATTGATTTAAGCTGGTAGTTTGTTGGTGGTGAGCGGCAAACCCACCCAAGGGCAGCTGAGGCCTGGAAGGGAAAAACATTCTTCTAGATATCCCAGGATGAGATCAGTCAAAGTCTGGAAGAGATTCACAAAAGCCCCGGTTTTCAAAACAGGCATCAATTTTCAGAAAGAGTTTGGTATATACTGCCTTGCACGGCCAAACATGCCAGTATCTTAGGGGAATCTAATCCTTTAAGTGCACAGTAAAAGTTGGTAGTTGGCTGTATACTCTGCTGATTAATTTTCTTTTAATTTTATTCCCAAATAAACATTCTGGAGTTGATTCTCATGTTTAAAATTATTATATTGGGATGTAATGGGGGACACAATATTCAGAGGCTGTGAACATCCATAGCCCCCACAAATTCAGTAGGGCCACAGGATTTTTGTGAGTATAGTCTGCAAGAAAATATGAGAAGTTTTAATTGTGCATCAAATTCTACGTGTGACCACAGGACTGTCTAAAAATATTTCTCTGTTATTCCCAAGTAATTTATGATTTTTTTTTGAATTGGTATGAGTGTAGAAGATGTTGAGTAGTTTTTTCTACGGCCAAAGTAAACTAAGTCGGACATCACTCATTTGCTACATACGACTCTTCATTGGCCACATAAAACTTCAGCTTTCATTCAGATGTACCCAATTTCTCTTTTTTTAGGTTAACAGTCATATGTTTGTCAGGCTTCCTGAGCTATTCTTACTGTCTTCCATAAATATTCAATTCTAATATTACAACTTATTATTTTAAAAAATGGCTTGCAGCACATCTAGCAAAGTAAAGTATTATTCTTGGTTTTGGAATAATGACTGGCTTAAGAGTAATTTAGAGGACACAAATAAAAATGGTAAATGGATATGGTTCTGCTTTTCAAAGGAGTCAAGTGTCCTGCTTATTTTCTGCTACAGGAGGTTATACTTCATAGATATCTTAAGTTTGTTTGAAGTTCATTCTATTATCAAAAAATAAAACAGCTAATTATATTAAGAATGATTTTATGCATGTTGTGATTTAGGAAAAAATCTAGTTTATAACACTTTTTCATAAATATTGGAAAGGATCTTCTGTGCCTTCTTTGGAGAAGCCAAATCTTTCATCTGGAATGTAATTATTCAAACAAACAAAACAGCTTTATTTTGGGGGAGTTAGAAAGTTGCTCCATGATACAGTCATAAAAATGTACTCTCAAACAACCACTGCAGAAAAATATAATTATGCTCACAAACACAGTTGTTAGAGACGAATGAGCAAAGAGTGGACAGAATATGTTGCTCGATAAATTTAGCTCTGCCTCTGTCTGCCGCTTGTTTGTGAGCTGCTCCGGTCTTCCTTGAATCTATTTGTTACTCTAAATTATTCTCCTGTCGTGGTGGCAGGTCTTGTGTGTTCCCACGGCCCTGGGAGCTGTGCCAAACATGTTCTGCTGCAAGCAGAGCCTCCTGAGCAGGGCAGGATAGAGGGGATGGGCCTGAGGCAGGATCTGGTGATCTTCTAGTTTGGCCAGTGGGCAAAGGCTGAACACTCTTCTCCTTTTGATACAAAGCCAAATAAATATTACAGATGATAAACAATAATACAGATAAATTACCCAGGTACGGAAAACAGACTAAGAGCCGAGGACGTGGAACATCTGGATCTCATCAAAGGCAGAAATCCCAGCCAAATATGGTGGAGTAATTATCTCAAAAGCACATCCTAATTTAAGCAGAATGGAAAAGAAATGGAACCTTTGAGTATGAAAATCTGCCAGTGCATTTACTGTCTTTGAAACAAACTGCAAGCAAACTTGATATCAGTGTGCTCTCACTGAAGAAGCAGTAAATCAAGTCTAGAGAGAACTCGAAGGAACCTATACCAGCTCCCAATGTTGACATTAAAATGATCCTTACACTAAGATATTGAAGTAGGGAAAGAAGAAGGAACTGTACCTGCGACACAGCTGCTTACAGTGGAATCAGATCAGTCAGCTTTGCGGATCTGAAGACCATCTCATTGTACTCACAATGGCATTTCCAAGAATACGTTAATATTGAGAGATGGAGTTCTTATCTACTAGATCAACCGCAAACTTATTTAAGACAACAGACTGACATTCAGACTAAGGGGAGCTACTTGTGATTCAGGTCACTGTTGTGTAAGAACGAAAACTGCTCCTTTAAAGACATGAGAGTAAGAGATGAGACACAGCTAAAGCAGAGAATCCAAAGAACAGGAGAGAATCACGCAATGATGTTGGTCACCAAGAGCTGGCTTTAGAAAACCGTTGATTGAAATGTACAGAGAGTGTTGAACTGTAGCTCTGTTGCAAGGCATGGAGTCAGATAAAGAACGGATGGACTGTTTTAATGAGTTTCTCAGTGGTGAAGTGGATAAAGACCAAGATTCAGAGCCATTTTCTAGGCAGCTGAACCACTTGTGAAAGCATTATGTTTTTTTAAAGAGCATAAGGAAGCAACCAGAGCATAAAGGAACAACAAAGTTTCTGATGAACTATTAAAACATAGGAAGGTGTAAGTGAAGTCAAAGATCTACAGATTTATTTCCTATGATGTCAGGAATTTTGAAAAAAAAATCAAAGTAAATGCAAAGTGGGAATCAAATCCCTAGTTTTTCAGATGGACAAAATAAAAGACTACTGCAGACATTTCTTACTTCATAAGATCCCATCTAACTTTTACAGTTTGATATATGCTTAACAGTTACACAGAGAATTTAGTAAGAGAATATGAAGGAATTATAGAAAAATAGGTCTGTTATGGCTCAAATATTTTCAGTTTGTCAGCTGCTTGAGAAAAGATGGGAATATAATAAGAATATATGATTTTACAAGAAGATACGGGATAGTATAGCTCAAGACAATACTGTGGCCACAATGAAAAATTTGGATTCCCAGGAAAAACATCAAACTTTGTCTTTGGAGAGTATAATGAGAGAATGAAATCTCTGCCTAATTTGCTACGAAGTGATACTACTCGCTCTCTACAACTACCTGAAAGGAGGTTGTAGCAAGGTGAGTGTTGGTCTCTTTTCCCAAGTAACAGGCAATAGGACAAGAGGAAATGGCCTCAAGTTGCGCCAGGGGAGGTTCAGATTGGATATTAGGAAACATTTCTTCACCGAAAGGGTTGTCGGGCATTGGAACAGGCTGCCCAGGGAGGTGGTGGAGTCACCATCCCTGGAGATATTTAGAAGATGTGTAGATGTGGCGCTTAGGGACATGGTTTAGTGGTGGACTTGGCAGTGCTAGGTTAACGGTTGGACTCGATGATCTTAAGGGTCTTTTCCAACCTAAACGATTCTATGATTCTATTCTATGATAAGTTAGGAAGTAATTTTTAAAATGCGAATGGAAAAAGTGCACTGATAATTGCAAAATTCTTTTGGTGGTGTAGATGGCCCTTACTGACTTTTAATTTGTGCTGATATATGCTGATGATCAAACTACCATGAAATAGACAGAAAACATGGTATAAAAGAATGGTTGAAAACTGTGCTTGAAGTGGCAAGAAACCCCAAATATATGTAAAACTATGAGAAGATGCTGAGCAAGCTTGCTTAGTAATAATCCAATATTATCAAAAATCAGATAGTGTAATAGTTGGAAACATTTCTTGCTAATAATGCCTTGTGGACCACTGAACTTGAGATGTGCTGTATGATTGTCTGTTTCTCCGATGGGTATATTTAGCCACCGACAGCCACTGAGGAGAAGCAATACTGCATGTCTGTAGCTTGGTCTGTGGACTTGTTTATGCGGATGTATGATGAGCACATCCAGTAAGGATGAGGAAGGCCTGGTGTTGAGACACACTTTTTAGTGAGGAGGGGGAGCTGATATATACAAAGAAAACTCTGATGAAGGTTTCAGGGCGGTCAGTGAAGATTAATAACTGTAAAAGTAGTGATTCCTGAGCATTTCAACGGGCTGAAGTGCTGTGGTGTTAGAATAAAGTCTAACTGAACATCTCTTGGTAGGCTCTTTGCGTGATTTGTAAATGCGTGGCTGACCACAGTAAGAAAGAGTGATACAGAGTGAACCAAGTCTGAGAAGTCTCATGTAAAATACCAGCAGCGGGAACAATATGACTGCGGTAAGTTGTTAGAGCAGTCCACGACCTCTAGCAGCTTTCCTGCTCTAGTGTCAGCCCTGATTGATTGTTACTCCCTGTGGGTACGTGATATGAAGAATTTAACAACATTTCCGTTCCTATATGGAGGCCTAGATCCAAAGTTAATGAAGAAGGTGACAGTGATTATATCCAGCTAAGGAAAAATCTGGGAACCATGCTTCCAGTGTGAATTACTGTGTGTATGACTAGTAACTGCATGCTAAAACCGCTCTTCAGTTTTCTCTGAATTTGCTATTTTGCGAAGCGATTCCTACAGCACACTTGTCATGAATAGATGTGAAAAACAGACTCAAAAAGGTCATACAAGATAAGTGAATGGAGTTTTCTGTCTTGAATATTTGCACTATTGTACTTCTGTTGCTCTAATTTATTTAGTATTTAATTTCCTCTCTCATTCTGAGCCTTGAACTTCACTTACTCCGTATGGAGGTCAGAACTTATTAATAAATCAGATTACTTTGTGAACGGCTGGCATCTAGAGAACATACACTATACTTTTACATAAAGCCTCTTTTGAAATAGCTGTGGTTGTTGCATATATAACAATAGCCAGTGTTTGAATGTGAACTTTTTGATTGGACCATTGCACACAAACAGAAACAAGATCTATTAGAATTATGTTTCTGTCAATTACTTTTTAAAAATTAAAAAATATCCAATGGATTTGTACCAATTCCAGATGCCTGTCTGAGCCAAGCAAACCATCAGATTTCTGAATTACAGAAAACCGGTCAAATGACTGTAAACTCACAGTGCTTCTTGTGATACGGGCTTACAGATTAATCTGAGGGAGGAGAGTCTGGAAAAAAAGGACTTATATGGCTTGGAATAAGGGATGACAAGTGGCCAAGAATGTTTGCTGTAGACTGTGAGGACATCTACCTGTTGACGACAATGGAATGTGGATCCTGTTCTGCTTAGAATTAAAGTACATGAAAGCAACTGAAGCCAATGAGTTTGTACATGAAACAAAGAAGGAACCAGTATGGTCCATATGAAAGAGTCCTTCATACCCTCTCTGCTTTACCTGGTTTAATGCAGCAACAAGCAATATATGTATTTATATTTTTAAAAAGAGCTATTTTTCAGGCAAGCATTTCTTGCTTTGTTTTGATATCAGAAGATATAACCTGAAACTAATAATCCACTTATTTTTCACTGAGCAGGCAAAAAAATTTAAATTCTTAAAAATACATTTAACTGGTAATGTATACTGTTTGCAATGTATATACTATTACATTTAAATTATATTTTTAATCTGGTGGTATATTTTTATATACATGGTTTTAGTACACTTGTGTGAACATTTTCTTAAAGATTCTTAAAATTCTATTCCCTGTGGATAAAATAAGCAATGCATCATTTACCAGACATGTTGAGTATCTGAAATTCATGGGATTTGGAATGCAACTTATTATTTGAACACTGCTGCCTAGCACTAGGCCTAGTATTGTTTCCTCAGTACTCAGCAAAAAAATAAGTAAAGAAATTCTGTTCTGTTCCACTCTTTATAGCACACCAATCTCCTTGGTATTTGAAGTCCTATAAAGCCATCCATTAGATAAATGGGAGGGGGGAATAAGAAAGCCATGTTTATAAATTCAGGGATCAGGGTAGACCTTAGATCATCTTTTCACAGGCAAAAATGGGACCTATAATTCAAAGGAATTACATCAGAATAATTAAGATCAGAAAACGACCTTTCAGGACACATCCTGCTCACTCTTTCTCTGACCTTTTGCACATCTCTGTAGCAAAGATGGGACAGGGCGCTGCTCCTAATAGGTTACGCAGAGATCCTTATGACACGAAGGATACGTGGGTGCCGTTAAACTGATGTATCAGTTCTGTCTCTGTGTTTCCACCCCAGGGATGTCTGAGCTTGGCTGGAATCGATAGCAAGTGCTGGGTAGCACGGTAGGAATTGCTTTAAGAGAAAAAACCCTATAAAATAACAAATAAATTATGAGTATAACCTAGTCATGTAAAATCCTCCCAGACATGTGGAATCAGGAGGTTTTAATAACTTTCTGTAACCTCTGGCTGGAAATGGCACAGCTTTTTCCATAGGAGGCAAAATATGACCCTTTCTGAAATAAGGGGTGAGCATTATCATACAGATTTTCTTTTTTGGTCTATGGGCTGATATGGCTTCCAATGTTTGCCTCATGTTTCAGGCACCGGTGCTACTTCAGCTTGGCCCTTTTGGGGGAAAGAGTGAAAAAGGAAGGAAAAGAATGATATGGTTGCTCCAAAAGCCTAATTATATGGTTGCTTCAAAAGCCTCTGCTGACTTGAGAATCAGTGAATTCAGTTCTTCATTGACTCCTTTCTGAGGAAACAGAAAAAGAAAAACAGGGCTTTCATCAGAAGAATTTAGAGGAGAGTTATGGGTGGCAGGTGGAACGGTAGTTTCACGGATGCTCTGGTTCTGCAGTGAAATAGCCACGGAAGCTGGTGGTCAATTTATTGGAACAGGGATTTGTTTTCTGAGGATGCATAGCAAAAAGCAAACTGCACCCTTTACACAAAATCTAGGTCTTATTCTGACAATAACAGTGATAAAAAAAGGCCGCAGAAGAGCAGACTTGTAGAGAAAAATCTACATTAACACAACGATTTCTCAGCAATGACCATATTGATGCCACTACTTGAAGAGAAGTTTTTCAGCCTCGAAAGGTACATCAGAACACTTCATCGGTCAGAATGGAGGCCGCTGGCTACCCAGCACAGCAATGGATGTGCGCGGCTCCGTTACCGCTTCGTCTTGCTCCCGAGGAGGCAACGTGTCTGGGTGGACTGTGGGTCTTCCCTCCCCTCTAGGTGCTGGTCTTTACAAGATGGCGGCCAATTAAGTGCAGTGAAAGCCGGGTAGCTGCAGTGACGGGAAAGTGCTATTTGTCACCAAATCTTCTTTGTGTCTGAATCTCGCAGCTTTGCAAAGCTCCATGTAGGTGAGCATAGGTTATTCCTAGCCCGGGTATATCCTGAAATTCCATAAGGCTCAGTCACTTTGAAATTATATCATCAGCCTCACGAAGAGTATGGTCAGACTTCCTTTGATTTCAAACACCTGCAATTTTGCCAAAAATATTTACACGGATCGTTTGAAGCAAATCTCGTGAGTTTTCGGAGGCTGACAAATCTTTTCTATGCCAGTAATGTAAACCAAGAGATGTCTAGTGCTGCCAAGTGGAGCTGAATGAAACATTTTTGATTGCTTGCTTTGTACACAGAGTAAATAAAAACATTTGTGAACACAGGTTGTTTTAACTGAAAACTTATCATCAGCTTAATATTGATGTTTTTGAAACAGAAATTCTAATTTTTTTATTTAAAAAACTTCATGTCAGAAGTTAGTTACATTTAATAGTGAAGTAGGTGAAAAATAAAAAATCAAAACCCCACCCAAGCTTAACAGTTTCATTTGATCTGAAATGGAACACCCTTTGCTCTTTGATTTCACTGTGGAAAAAAATAGCCCATGGCTGATGGTCAGCCAACATTAAGTCAATTCTTCGTGCTGCCCTAGTTGTAATCGCCTTTCAGTCCTGTGACAATTCAGAACAATTTGCGTGTTTGGTGTTCCTTTTCTCGTGGCCCATCTTTACCTGAAAGACAAACATTGTCCGTGGCCTCAAACTGTGCTTTTTTTTTTTTTAAATCTTGAAAAAGATGCTGAATTACAAGTGTTAAAGCTTGGAAATGTGAAGAAAGTGGTGGCTTTACCTGTGACACAGCGTTGCCAGTTTGGCGCGGAAGACTGTGTGCACCTATGAAAGGGATTAATCTTCAGTCCCGGCCGCAAAGGAATAGCTACGTTCTTTAACAGAAGTGACACAATTTCTATGTTACATCATGCTGTGTTCTCCTGGTTTCACACCCAAACCTTTGCAAAAAAGTATCTGTACCCGCTTCCCCCATTTAACATAACCTTCCAGAGCTTCATGCGAAAAAAGTCATTTTCAATACTGCTAGCTAGAAGAGTAGCAGCAGAATGCGGTCTTACTGCCGTGGCTGTCAAGGCAAACTTGCTTAGCTTATTTTTGTAAAATAGCCAAAGAACTAGCTAAATTTTAAAATACTTGAAATTTACTTACAATATACTCACAGTAAATATTCACTTTTTTGTTGTTGTTCTGTATTTCTCAGCGTTCAAGAGGCACAGTGAATATTTTGGTTAATTGAAACTTAAATAAAAGAAAGTTCGAACTTTCCCTCCCCCTTTTCTAAAGAGCACTTAAGGAAACGTGTTTAGAAATGCTGTGCTGAAAGTTTTCAGCCTTTTACTTGCACACTGTCCACTCCTGCTCCTTGCAGTTCCTGGAGCTTCCAGTTGAGATCTGGGTCTTATTCCTGCAAACTCTAACCACGCATAATCAGGGACAATCCTGTTTCCAAAGACCTTCAAGGCTAATGAAGCAAGACAGGAAAAATAAGCACCAGTGTTCCTGCTTTTTCCAGCTGGGCACTAAGGGACCGAGTGGTTAGGAAACGTGCCCAGCGTCAGAAAAGTTTGTGGCAGTAACAGGAACTGAACATATGTCTTCATTTTCCCAGGCTCCTGCTTTAAATAGAGACCCTCTTTCCTTCTGTGAAACCTTATTCTTTCTGAAATGCTGTATTGAAGATTCAGAATGGTCAAACCTGAATATTTGAACATGTATTTTTCAAATTGGTTATATTTTGACAAACTTCAAAAAAAAATTGCCTGCTAACATTCTTTTTTTAAAGGCCATTAAATAGTCTGGGCCTAGATGTTAGGCCATACTTTCAAAAATTTTTGCCAGCAAAAATATCTTCCTTACGCAAACAAATCAATATTTATGTGTCCTAGCTGGACATTTACATGAACAAATATGAGTTTTGCCTGGGCAAACACTGATACATGAAGACTCCACTGGCATGTCTCACGACAGAGCTCTAACTAAACATGTTTTCTAGCAATAAGTAAACTATCCGTTTTGAACGTGTAGTCTTCTATGATTTAAGAAGAATGATATTTTTCATATTAGTAAAATCTGGAGGAATAATAAACTGATGGGACAGAGCAGAAATGTTTGATTCTACATTTTTTACTAACTTTTCTAGTTTAATAAAGCTTCCTCTTAGTAAGTTATTACTTACTCCTTTTGCAGTGTACTCTGCATTTTTGCCATAATTTCTAGATGCAAGTTGTCCTACCCAAATCATTAATTCAATGTCTATTTAACTTCTTGGTTTTGAAAGAAATGCTTTGATTGGAAATTCAGGGCAATAAATCAACAACTTTTGAGGGGGCAGGGAAGAGAGAAAAGTCCTGTGATTTTAATTTGGAATAGAAAGACTGTTTGTGTTCTTTTGCTTGGGATTTGTCTTGGGTTATCCTTGTCAGCTTTAGCTATCTACTGTCATCAAATGGAAGATCCTGACTCGAGAACTGGAGACTCTCCAAAATGTATGGAAGTTAAATAAATCAAAATAAATATGCTCTCACTTTTACTGCAATTATTGTATTCAGACTGGGAGGTCTTGAAGGAGTCTGTCTCCTTGATCCCTTTTAGTGCCTTGGAATTCAATCCAGAAAAAGAAGTAGAAGCGGCTAAATTTAAAACTGCAATCCAAAAACCACCGTTTCCTTGCTACCACCTCATAGAGGTGTCTAAGCTCTGCAGTATGACTTATTTTTGTCCTCAGACCTTCTTTAGGTATCTAAAGCATGTGCTTCTCTGCTCCCTGTAAACAATATTATGAAATCCTTTTTCAGCCACTTCCTTCAGAAGAGGGCTGTGAGAGACAGAGGACTGATTTACCCTACTAACTCGATCATTCGTATAAAGAGTCAAAAATCTGGATTGATTTCTTCCTTGAGCTATTCCTTGCCTTTGCTAAAGTCAGTTGAACCAAACCTCCCGTTACTCCCAATCAATAATGGAGGAGAAGCCTCACATTTTTGATTTGCTATTGGAGACAGAACCAGAGATCTTTTCCAACTTTTAGCCGGCTGCAGAGGTGTGCCGCCAAGTTCACTGAAAATGTGTTTATACTGATACTCCAGTCTCTGTGGCGTCGCACAGTACAGTTGTCCCCTCAGGATCACAGCACCCCTGCTCTCACGTTCTGCCTGAGCTCCAGGTACCACGAGTTCTCTTTGCGGTAGCTGGCAACGGGGACCTTCAAAGTAGTCCCCTGTTTCTCGTGGCCCATCAGAGCGAGGGCAGATGTGGTCAAAGAAAGCCAGATTGGCCTGCTTTTGGGAATCCTCTTGAAACCAACCACGCAGGAGGTTTGTTTCTGAGAATATTAAGTAGCATGCGCTAGCCTGGCCTTGAGGGCACTCTTCGCCGAAGTAGCATAGATGGGGGTTAATATGGTGCTGAAGTTACTAGGGGCAGCCAGCAATGGAGGGGTTAAAATCAGCCCTGTGCAACGGTCTCACCTGAGCTCACTTTGGGACATCATGTCCTACATTGAAGCCGTAAACCATCATCCATGTAAAACCAGGATTTCTCTCCACACAATAATTTGACCTTTGCTGAGAGAACCCATTCCCCTTTATATCATTTGTTATTAGATGATTTAATTCTGCTTTCTGCTTCACGTCCTTTTCACCATGCACCACAATGATGCTAGATGCTACCTGTCACCACAGGTGTCCTGAGCCACAGACAGTGTAGATTCATTGTCCCTGCATAAAGCGGTAACCTCTGTGTGCCTCAAAGTCAAAGATGAATAGTTAATCCCTTGACTTCCACCACAGTTAAAAGTAAAACAAAGTTTGTGTTGTTTAGTAAGAAGTTTATAAAAATTAAAAAGAATACATCAGTTACTTGTGCTACTTGCAATATAACGCAATACAACTTCAGGATTTCTCTTTTTAGACATCTGAACTTCAGACTGATTCCAGTTACTTCACAAGCGTTCTGTCATACGCAGGCTTCATGCTATCAGTTGCTGGGTGTATTGGTCAGACCAGCATCTGTTGGTGAACCTGACTTGCAGAACAGGTCCTCTTCCTCAAGGTGTGTCTTACGGTGTGGGATTCAAAACGAGCCACAAGCAACTTAGCCTTGTATTCCAAAACGCCCCTTGACTGTGAGCTAAGGGGGGATTCTATCATTTCTGCTTGCAGAGCATGCCTTAGAAAAGTGGCAAGAATTTGTCACAACCCCTAATAACTGAGTTTGAGTTGTTGAGCATAACTTGATCCTCCAGAGTTAAACTTCTCAGAACAGAAGCCGTGACAAGGGCTACTGCTTCCTGCTGAAGAAAATCAGGCATTAAAAAGTATTCCAAATGTCCTCTTCCTCCTGTCTCCTTGACTTGGGTGAAATTCAGTGGCCCATAATTCTGCTTAACTGATCCCAGATAATGAGCAAGGAAAACGGAGGAACTGTTTCTACACCAAACAGGCAAACCACAGGCACTGCTCTGGCTTGGGCCATTTGCCTGTTAACGTAAGACCTTAATGTCTTTTGGCTTTCTAAATGGTCTTTCTTTGATGGTCCACTGCTCAGCTTCAGTAGTTTTAATAAGGCATGATATAAGGATATTCCTAAAGGCTATCTCTGGCCTAGTGAAGATAACCTTCTTTAGCTCCTTCTGTAGTCAGCGGAGGAAGTCAGGGCCCAAGTTTGGCTGCAGTTTAAACCTGAATTTGATTCATCTATAAAAGGCAATATGGTTAGATTCCTGCTGTAAATCACTTTCTAGAGGACCTGTCTTTCTGCGCTAACTATGGAGGGAAGAGAGAGATTAGCCATTGTGGATGCTTCCACTGATTTAATAATGATTTATCATCAAAAATTATACCTGTTAAATATTAACAATTACATGCCAGCCTGAGTAACGTTTGTTCTTGGAACTACTTAGAAGCTAACTGCAATACATTAATAACCCCAGGAAACAGAAATGAAAGTGTCGTGAACAGGTACCGCCCCATTAGCCATTTGGGGAAATCCAGTTACTTGTCACATCTTCTTTCTCTTCTGCCTGATGTAGCTTGCTGGCCAAACACAAAAGGCTGGCATAGTCAAATCTTAAGTATTGAGATACCTTACTTCAGATGAGAGGGAAGTGGTTGCTCACAAGCATTTGCCTATGTCACCTTTAAATCTTACCTTTAAAATCAGATCGTTTAATAAAAATCTGGTTTTGATGTTTGTCACAGTAGGTTGAAGAGAGTTGTAACTTGGCAGTTACAAAATAGAAGATCAGCTTTTTTAAGTTTGCTTTGTAATTCTCTATATGTGTTACAGTGCCTGAATGAGTGAAACTTGCAGAGAAGGCATATTGAAAATAGTCCGAAAAGTCAGAAAGCAGAACAAAAAGTGATTCATACCTTCTCATTCATTCACTCACCTTCAAACAGGAAAGCTTACAGAAGTTTCAACTGAAAGAAGCCTGGAAGCTACTAGCTAGGTAGAAACCATGGTATGGCACGTCAAATGCATACTTACCCAGCATTAGCGCACAGGGAATGAGGAGATGCTATCATCTGTTAACATTGACAGGGAGTTGTGTTTTGTGTTTTGTGTTTTTTGTTTTTTTAATTTGCTACCTATAAAGACGTAGCACCAACTTGTATTGTTTGAAGAAAATGTAATTATAGGAAAGCTATAAACCTATAGCTGTTGACTTCGCTGCAATCTCATCTGGTCAACCACTTCACAGAGAGGAAAATCCTCACAGGAGCCCTCAATTTTCCTTCAAACACCCTCCCTTTCATTGTTTAACTGAATGTCTTCCATTCTGTGCAGCGTTAGGAGCGCTCCCTGGGTTGGTGTTTTCCAGAACACAGCTGGGAAATCAACGGTGCAAACTAGTGGCAATTTACAGTACATGTGGAACTTATTTATCAAAAGTGTCATCTTTTTCCAAAGTTGCAATCCTTCTACCGTGCATCAGAAGGGCTTGTGAGAGAAGTGAACCTTGAGGAAAAATTATGAGGTACTCACCTATAGTCGTATCTATCATAATTCTGTGTCACATTAAATGTAGCTTCTGAAGAACAGACCATTTAAAATTGAGTTCATGCTCATCTGAAGTTGATACTTGAAAACCTGAACACTTTTTCATACAAAAATTACCCCCTGTTTTTACCAGACTTGACATTTTTCATATTGACAATATGCTTTATTGTACATGTTCTCCGTACGCTACTCCCTAACCATGAGCATTTCATCCTCTTTCTCTGAGTCTGCCCATAGATGCGGTGGTTATAATCACCGTAGCAAACGAAACGCAGTGTCACAGGTTTCAGCAGGAAGGGGAGCCAGGAGCCAAGCGTGGTAAACACAGACAGAGGCAGCGTCCTCACCAACAACGGTGCCGTCCTGCAGCACCGGGACATGGAAGCAGAGCAGGTTTCGTGGTGATAACAGCTTCAGCCAGGAGTCCAGGCTGCCAGACAAGCCCACAGCGACACGGCGGGTCCGAGGTCAGGCCAGGCGATCAGGTCGGCCAGTCAGCGGCAGGATCAGCCTGTGCTTGGACGCGGTAACCGGGGTCAGACACAGAACCGGCGCTTGCAGTGATGAGGCAGGTCCACGGTCAGGCCGGGGAGCCAACTCAGGGGGTGCGGGTTGCGGTGTGAATCACCGGGGTACAGCGGCCAAGACTGGGCACAGCTACAGCGCAGCTGCTCTGACCAAGGGTGAGACCCTCAGATTAAAAGCGAGAGCGGCTGCTGAGGCTTCCTAGCAGAGCGGTCTCAAAGAGCTCTCCTCAAGGCTCAACATCTGCCTAAGGTGGCCCTGGTCCCAGACGGCCAAAACCCCGGGCAGAGCGGGGCTTGCTTCAGCGGGCAGCGTGCACTGAAGCCGGCGCGGCCGTGGCTGCGTTGCCCCTCGCCCGCGCAGGCCTGTGCTCGCGCGGCAGTTTGCCTCTAAAGGTGCTGAGGCCGGCATGGCCCAACATGCGGTCTGCGGGCTTTGGGAGGTGTGAAAAGGCGATCCCAAAAGTGGTTGCTGGATCCTGATTGTTCTTAGTGCCCGGGGAAGGGATCTGTTGCATTTTGTGTGCAGTATTAATTATAGTTTGCATGTTTGCAATGAGAACATAATAGAGATTTGGTAAACGGTAACATTGGGTGGAATTGATCCGCTCTAATTTAGGGATCTAAAAATTACATGGCTAAATCAGACACTTCAAAAAGCTGAAGCGTATCTTTTAAGTAAGTCACAATGAGAAATTTTGGCATTTTGGTGATGTGCATCACCCAATTTAACAAGATATACTAACGCCAATTTTAGTATTTTGCACTCAGGATTTTTGTCTTACAATTGCTCATATTTTGTCAATTAAAACCTGCAGTGCTCTTGGTTCATCTAAATTCATTCTCTTTAGGACCCATTACCAAAACTATCTGCTAGTGCATGGAGGAAAAAAAATGTTTATTATGTACAAACATGTTGGCATTGTTTGTATAAAAGTTCATTCACAGCTCCTGCTAAAAAGTGCTTAAGTTCTATGTTATTTCTCATGAAAACTCTTAAGTGTTCACAAAAGAAATGCCCATTTAAACAGAAAGCAACTGACTTTTAAAAACAATCTCTTCTTGCACCTTTTTCCTTAAATGTGAACACAGCTTATGAGTCTGTACTGTCACATTAGAACTCAAATTTGTATGCTAGATATTAATAAATGCCAGTTCACCTGCATTTTTGTAGTTAATAGCTCTGCTTCATACATGTAACGTATTTTATGCATCAGTTCTTCACACATTTTATGGCCCCACTCAGCCCCTCAAATAATAGATGATCATAGATAACGGCCAACCAAAATAAATGGCATCAGATCTTCTGAAAGCTCTATGTTTATATCTCTCATCAAAACCAGCAAACTTCTGACACATTGTCTTCCCTCACCTCTTGTTAATGTACCATCTTCTGTTAATGTACCTTTTGGTATTGTCTTCATATCTAGCTCTTCATAAACATTTTGTGCCTCATTCACACAAAGTCAAGTCAATTGAGCAGGGTTTGCTTTGCCTGCTAAAAACAGAACTTTGGAGTTCAGAAAGATGGGGACACCTCGCTCACGTGAGTGATAAAAGCATGACAGATGTCTTATCTATGGTGAATACAGGGTATTTTAATCCGTTAAAGATGATGCCATGTACATGCTTGTTTATCAGGAGGGGTACGTAGCCACAATATACAGCACAGGAATTCAAGTTGTGGTTATGAGCTTTTTTTATCTACACTAATCTACAAAGTTCACTTAATTTTTACAAGAGTGCTGCCTATGCTCCAGTCTGGGCCTTCCCCCCATGTTTGTGGTGTCTACGCTGGGCCAAAACACTCAGGCGGCTTCCAGAGAAACTCTTACATACAGCAGAAGGTTGGCATGGGAAAGGTGCTAAAAGTTTTCCAGTTCCATTAGGTCAAAGGAAAGGCTACTAGTAAAAGAAAGCTTTGATGTTTTCACATCTGAAATTCAGGTGTATGTCGATGAACAGACTGCTTCATAGCGATGTGACACAGCTAGATCATGGATAGGTATTGGATGGGAGTGTCTGAGGGGGGTTGAGACTGACAGGAGCAGCTCCTGATAAAGAGAATTTGAAGTCTACTTAAAAAACTGCCTTTCACTGTCCCTTTCAGAGAAAGCTTGAATCAGAAGGCCAGGCTGTGCAAAGGGGCTCTGGACTGTCTCCACGACGGACCCAACCTGAAGGAGTAGTAGAGTGGGGAAGAAAATGAGGCAGGAAAGCTTACAGAGGACTTTTTTTAGGGGTGGTATAGATTCCATACCTCTTCTGTTGTCTTCTGTTAAAATAGCAAGCGATAATTTAGGAAATCCTTTGCAGAGTTCCTGTCATTTGCTTCAAGTCATGAAGTATCCCCTAAAAACACGCAGCCTAGGAAAAGACAAGATTTGGGAATAGTGTAGGGGGTTCTTGGACACTAAAGCTTAAATTTCCTTTAGGAGAAATGGTGCTAACAATCATGTACATAGTGAGTAAGATTAGAGAAGAAAGGAAACAATACATTGAAAGAGACAGGCATTAATCCGGGTTCTACCACAGCAGGCTGACGAGTGTCTGGCAGGAGGGAAGTTGACCAACACTGTGACAAATAAGGTCATTTCCTCACCGGCCCTCTTGGGATGGTTAGTAGCTTTGCAGAAATAAATTGCTTAAGGTAATAATGCAGTCAGCAATTATTATTTTTATTGGTTTGTGTGGGTCAGTTTTGCTACTATTGTTTTGCCTTATTGTTGCTACTACTAATTTGTTAGGCATTTTAAGAGTACCTACTTACCACGCTGAAAGCAGAGGATGGTGTGTAGGGGGACATGCACGGATGGAAGATGGGCGTTTCTGTTCCAGACCTGGTGCACACAGCATTCCACCTGCAGCCTTGCCATCTCCACCTGCTCTTACACTGTATCCCCACCTGTACATCCTGATGTGCCTTTTAATTGTTTGCCACAAGGTGACTTTTAAAAAAAAATTATGTTCAGCCTGTGATAAATTTGCTTAACACTTTTCTCCAGAAGTAGTAGTAAGCCAGTAGGTCCACGTCCTATATTTCTGGAGATAATGATTTCAATTAGGTGTCCTTTATGAATTTCAGGCTAATTTTTCAGATCATTTCTCCAGTTTATTGACATCCAGCATACTTGTAGACCTCTCCTCTTTCGTGTCATTGGCTAATTAAAGTAAGCATCTTCTCTGTTTCTTCATATAAGCTGTTAATGAAAATATCAAACAGCATTAAATCCAGAACAGCCATTCAATACAGTCTTCAGGCTGATTGTGAACCATTATTACCTAATGTGTGCAAACATTTTCAGCCCCTTTTTTTTGCTTACTCTACAGTAATTGCATCTAGTCTCTGGCTGTGTCTACATTCATGGTCTGATTTGGAGAAGCAGCGTGTCTTTGGCCTGTTAATGTGTGTTGGTTTGGTTTGATGGAGATTTTGGAGGGTGTGACCTAGACTCTTTTCAGATTAAACTAAATCCAAAGTTTGGCTCCAGGTATACACTGAAAGCTCTGCAAATCCCTCCGGAGACTGGTGGGGTCCAAACTAGTGATTGGTTCTTTAGGTATCTTTGAACACAGGCCTCTAGTTGTACCTGCTCCTGTTGTGCCAGATTACTTGCTGTGTAGGCATGTTTCCAAGCTTGCTATCAGATAAGACAACTTTGAGAGTCCTATTAAATTCAAACCCACTTTCGCTTGATTCTGGTTCCACAACTGTGCTACAGTGGCTTAACTTCATTGCCTTAATGTTTTCTTTAATGTATGAAAGCTCCTATGTGATTTGTAACTGACTAAAGGAGTATGTATCTACAAATGCCTAAACAGCCTCTTGATATGTCATGGGAATTACAAATTGTCACACCAGTCAGAATTTTGTGAAGTAGCATTATAGTCTTTCTCTCTGAAAACTGCCAATTTGAGCATAGTACTTGTCAAAACCGGAGTTTTTTTCTAGTTTACTTTTCTTTGTCCATTTTACAATCAGGCAAAGAATATGTCTAGTAAGCCAGATCTTTTATCTGTATTGTTCCCTGAGAAAGACTGTTGTTGTTGGGATGTCTGTTGCCAGCTTCTTATAGGAAATTGTGATAGTCGCTCATAGTTGCTGCTAATAAAATGAATTGTATGATCTTCTAAGCAGCAGGAGTCTCTGTAAAATTTTTCATAAAACTTCTCTTTCCAGGGCAAAGTACCAAAGTGTGCAACTGGGGGAGACAAATGACGGAAAAGACAAATTTCCTCTCCCTCCCCCTCCCCTCAATGAAAGCTTCATGTTGGGAAGTACGGGATTTCTAAAAAAGGGACACTCTTAAACCAGCAGAACTGGGATGGTGAAAGTTTGTGAGAGGAAGCTTGAGCTGAACACAGTCCCAGATACTGGGTCCAGTCCTCTTCTAGCGTAAACGGGTAGGGCCCCATTCCTGGAAACTGTGACGATTTACACTAGTGACACTTTCTTCATGGCACTTCCAAGTGTCTTTTCTGACTGCCAACTTTCGCTTTATTCTCTTGACTCTTTGACTTCCTAAGAGCTGTATATTTTCTTTGTAGTATTTACTAAAAGATTAAGTGCCTGAAAATTTTTGATGCATTTATCACACTCTCTGCTTTTGGGTCTAATTCTCCTCTGAAGCTTTTTGTCAATCTGCAGTAACGCATGCCAGTAACGGCACTGCCTTTGGTGAAAGCCACAGGAGAATCAGGCCTTACATATTTTTGTTATTTCTATACCCAGAAGTTCCTGCTCCTGATAGCAATTGCAGGAGTGTCAGCACCAGTAGTGACTATGGCAACAGGACTGCTTCGCAGACAGTGTTATCATCCGTTGTCATCACTTGGGTAAATCAAGAAGCCCTCCCAAAGCATGCTCAAGCCTCTTTGTTTCTTGTCAGTTGCACGGCATGAAAGGATGTCCTTTAGCTCAGCCTCACACTCGCTGTGACTGGACTAAGGCAAAGAGAAGGTCCATCCAGGTGGTTTGTGTTCAAAGTGCTGTGGCAACAGTGCTCGGTGCACGCCCGGATCAGGCCGTCACTTCACGTGGTAGCCGTGGTGGTCAAGCACGTGACTGAGTTATTTAGTAGGAACTGTAATCGTCTTGGGGAGCGATGGAGAGCCTGTGAGGCTGGAGACTTCCCTGGAGCAACTAATGAGCTGTCTGTGGTGCCTTTCAGAAGAAAAACTTTGATATAAGGAAGGGCTCAGGCTGTTGAAACTGGCCTTCCTAGATTTCTTCAAGGAGGAATTACTGATTTAATCACTTGACTGGCTTCTGCATCAGATCATTGATTCATACGACAAAGGCCTTAATTAAGGCTAAGGCATATCAGTGCATGCAGCAGTCACTTTCTCTGTCTCTTTTCTGGGGATCTTTCAGCTTCAGGAAGTGAAGCGACAAGCAATAAAAAGCCCGTTTTGTACAGTCTCTGATGAGTTGTGTGGGCCAGGCAAAAGGGAACAAATACTTCTGAGAAGGCTTTGAATGAATATGAGTGGATCTCTGGTTATCATCCAATTGGGAAACAAGTCATCTCCTTTGTAACATTTTAATTTTTTCAATTGCTCATTGTTGATTCTGGTTCTGATTTCCAGGACTTGGTGACCATAAATCTTCATGCGAAAACAATGACTTCTATTCCACTTTATGTAAGATGTGTTAAGATATGGCAAAAAAACCCCTGAGTAGACCAGTTTGCAAAAGACATCTTAATGCAGTCAGGTCTGAATATTTGCAGGTCTAGCTACAGTCCAAATCCTGCTGACTCAGACTAGTTTCCATGTATCAGCCTGCAAAGTTCTTTGCTGGTTTATTCTGTAGGCAGCTATAGGCTGGCTGGTCCATAATTTCTTAAAAACAAATCTCTCAATCAGCACTTTAAATATCTCCTGAAATGTCCATTTTGAACTTAGAGGAATCTTCACGTAAAAGGTCTTGTCATTCCTAGTTTTGTCTACAATTGCTTATGTGTTCACAGTGTTGCAGCGTGAAGTCATTTGTCCTGGTTGCTTAGTCAGCCTCCAGTATGAAATAACAGGTTATGAAATGGTACAGAAAACCTGCCTATAGCTGGTATTTTGCTATTACTTTCTCTTCAGCAGTAAGCACTGAGCGACACCTTTATGCATTTCATCTCCTCTATAACATGGTTGACTGGTGATCATTGGGCTCTCGCCATCATTTGAGTGGTTTAACTAAAGAATTTCATTTTAACCAAGAGATTTGTGTCCTTTGTGTACCAATTAAGTACACATTAAGGCACCATATCAAGTAATCATGCACTATCCCTTATTTTTATTGCCATAATCATTCAGTGTGTTTTATTATAAGCAAGATAAGAGAAGGTGCTTCATCAAACTTATCAAGGCTTGTGGTTGACTGAGGGAGCTGTGACTATTCTCCTCAAGCTACAGCTCACTCGTGAAACACTCAGGTAAAATGTGCTGCTTGAAATCTGACAGGAACCCCCATCTGCTCCATCTGGAATCCAGAGCATAATACTGACCCATGGGTAGTCATGACGGGCTAATAGCTTGTCATACAGCAGTGGGCAGCAACGTGGTGATAAGGTCTACATAAAACTGAGTATCATCTATTGACAGCTGAGTCACAGGTGCCATGCTGCTGGTTCAGGGCAACTTGCTGCTCCTGAGCAATACTGCTTCTGCTAGGTATCATAATTAGTTGTGTTAAGGCACCAAAAGATATAAATACGTATCTGAAAGGCTTCGCAGTGAGTGCTATATATCCTTTTATCTATCCTTGGGTGTTCAAATATGTTGGAAAATCTGGACTAGCAGGCTGTATTGTCTACAAACATTGGTAAAACAAAATGAAACAAACAAAGAAACCAAAACAAAAACTAGCACTGAGCTGAGAATGGTGGCACATTGCCCGTGCTCCATCTCCACCTTCAATTTAAAAATGACCTCACACGGGGCAGCATGCATGACTTCTTGGCTTTTGACACTGGGAGCAGTCATTTACAATGACTTCTGGGCAGGATAGTGAGAAACATTGCTTTACTACCAATCCTTTCAGCAAACCTTTGGGTCCCTAAATCTCCACAGCCATTCTCTGGACTTGGTTGCTTCACCATGGACTCATCCTCATCATGTCCTGGCACTGTAGCAGTCCTAATTGGAGCTGTCATAAGGTATGCATACACTACGCAATGAAGTGTATCACCACATTGTACGATGTCCTTTAAGATATACCAGCTCAGATCTTGTAGCAGTACAACTATGGAAAAGCAGCAGCCTGTTGGAGTAAATAACCTTCTGTAGCATTTGGATCTTTGCATTATGCTCTACTGCACAATGTATACATAAGGTTTTTGCTGCTTCTCTTCCTTCCTGACTGTCACTGTCTCTCCCAAGGAGCTGTTCATCTCCTTAAGAGGTCTTGGGTGGAGATAGCAGAAATTCTTCATAACTGAAGAAAGGGTTACTAATCCACTTCTTACACTTTCCCAGGATTTTATCTTCATTCAAAACAACACTCCCCCTTCCTCCAAAGATAAAAAATACACAAATGTGACTAGTTGCTATTGTGTAATGATTTTTTGTGCAAGAAATTATGTCCCCTATAGTCAAGTTCTTATCTTCAGTTCTCTCATCTGCACAACAGTCAGAAATTTAACTCAGCTTCAGTATGTAATTCTTGCTGTCCTTGGGAAAGTAACCTCACAGGTAATCAGGAATGTCTTTTCCATTACTAAAATCTGTCCTCACAACAATGACAAAAAGAAAAAATAAAAAAGAAAAAGGAAAAAAGAAAAAGAAAGAGCACAGAGAAGAAGAAGAATATAACCTAGATACTGCCTGGGATGAAGCACTTCGAGTAAAATACTGTGCAGAGTCAGGTCTGCAATGGTCACAGCAGATCTTGGAGACAATGAGACAGGGGATGAAATTAGCCTGTCCTGCCTTATGTTTATCAAAATCAGACATCCATGTTTGTGCTGGATATCTAGTGTCCTTACTGTTGATGTGGAGAAAAAAACACCCCTGGAAAGTGAGTCATCTAATCCTAAGATAGGTTGTGTGTAAGATCGGTCAGGTGAATCATCACGCGGAGAGGCCCATTTCTCTTCAGTGACTGCAAGACAGCTCAAAGTGACTGACATTACAGACATTATACATGATATTAAATTGTCTGAAGTCAGGCGACATGAGGTCTAATATCCTATGTTGTAGCTGAAATAATTGTGTCGGTATGTGAAAGTTTGAGCACGACAAAGAGGCTACCAGCTCTTCCGAGTCCCATCAGTAACAAAGCAAACAGAAGTGAGTTATTTCTTATCCAGTGTAAAGCAGCAAGATCCCATCGGCAAGATTGCAGTGACCCAAGGTTTTGCTCCTCAAGGTGAAGATGAACATCTATATCTGTTACATTTTACATTTTATTACCTGGAATCAGATTCCTCTCACCTCACTACAGCTGACTTTGTCACCCATGCTGCCTTCATGGGTGGTGGAAAGCAATGAGCACCATTAGCATGGGATTCACTTGACCTACCTTAAAAATTTGCTTTAGGCAGAGATAAGTAGGTCCATAGTTTGTGTTAGTTAGACTGACTAGATGCCCATTGTCTCCAAGAACAATTTATGGTGATTAGCTCCTGTGTAGATGTCCACATTATACCTTGAACCATCAGGCAAATGGTATTCCAAATACATGGAGTAGCTGATTCCACCTTAGTTTATCAAGATCATAGAGAAAACTTACGGCATCAAAAGATTTACGTAAAATAGCTGTTATTTTTTTTGGTGCTCCTATTTCTAACTTGTTTTACTTCTCATACAGCTGCCATTACTCCTCTTCATTGCAGTAACATGAGAGATATGTGAAGGTATCCGGACATACAGAACAGAACAGGGCACATCATTACTTCTCCCAGTAAAACAGACCTCAGTTCTGGTTGCCCAAGGCTGTGTTCTCCTTAGGCACCAGTGGTGCATCATTTGCAGAAAGCACTCAGCATGCCTGAAAAGCAAACTATTTCAACTTAGGTGTCTTCCATGCATTTTGAATGCTCTTATCTCAGGCTTTAGCCATGAAGGAAAGGTGGTTGTGATACTGGGCTTTGTGTTGGAACATAAAGTGAAGAAAACACTCCATTTTTACTAACCCAGAAAAAGAGAAAAAGGATTCTCTCCTCTCCCTCCTAACTGCTACTCAGATTTTAGAAGAAGAAAAGGCTAGCACATTTTTTGGCACGGAAACACTTCCAGATTGTGTCTTATTTCTTTGAACTATGCAGGCTAAGATAATGATATAAGGATAATTATATTTCATGCTTCAAACTGAAGTTGATAGGAGAGAAATATCCTTCTGTGTGGAGCTTTTACATCATGTTTAAAACATCTGTTATTAGCTGAAGCCAGAAAGACCTATGCATGTATTTAAAGAATACATTTAAAGAATGGAGAATGCAACCAGCGTTAAAAAAACAACTCTTTTTCTCCTTATATGAGCTAATCTGATATTTCAGTTGCATCAACAGCGAAGTCGCCAGTGACATATCCCATGCTGATCATCAGTGTACCAGAAAGGTAATTCAACAGCAGCTTCAAAACACGCAGTTTCCAAAAAAAGATAACAGCAAGATTATCTTTTGTCCAAAAAACCCCATCAGTAGCCTCCCAAAAGTCCTTACCATGTGAAAAAAAAATACTTCAAGAAAAATAGAGAAAGCTTCTTCAGAAACAACCTCACCAAAAAGGAAAGAAAATGCAATGGTTTAGACTGCTGCTCTAATCATCAGTTCTGTGAGAGGAAAAGAGGTTAGGATGAGAAATCGAGAGGCTGTTTCCTGACGGCTGCTAAGCTTCGTCACCGAGGGAGACCGGGGTCGGCCGGTCTATAGCTAGGCAATGCCTCTCTGTGACCCCTGTCACGATTCAGGAAGCTGAGTAATGACGTAGTGGGGGCTACTTCAAAATTAGTTATTACACAGATGGTTACGAAAGGCTTGGATTGCCCCTCTTTTAGGTTTTGTACAATTTAAAACCACACTGAGTGGATATAGAGCACGTAATTGAAAAAATATGAATACGGAAACTGTTTGGAACTTTGGAAGAAGACTTCCCTTTGTTGCTGGGAGTGGAGCCGGAGCAAGAGCACTCCAATAATGCAACAGCGAGCAGTAAGAGTTGGTTGGCGTTTGGCCTTCTGCTGGGACACGAAGCAGCAGGACTTCTGTGCGACAGCTGGCAGGACAAGACTAGTACAATGCCTAGTGAAATAAATGAAAGCCATCTCTTGAAAATGAAGAGAGGTGGTGGATGGAGATCTTTTGTGCTGTACCCAAAATATCTGAATCCTTCCTCTTTTAACTTGTTTCACCTAGAATGCTCTTGGAGCAGATGCTTTCATGAGAGGGAAGTGAAATGGCATTGAAAACCTTATGTTACCAAATCAATTCCTCTGGAAGAAGGAGGAATTCCTTTGTTGCCTTTCTTCACCCTCCAGAATAGATTTTGTAAAATTCTGGAGATCTTATTTTTCTTCTTGTCCATTAAACTTACAGAATGATTGGATAACTTATTATCTTTTTCTTTCTTGTCACTGAATAATTTTGATACTTTACATTTGAATCACTGTAAGGTCTTGAAGCTGTGGTAAATAAATAAATGAAAAGCTATAATTTGGCGGTTCGTTCCAAATTTTTGATTTGTAAAAAGGGACGGAATACCAAGATCAGCAGACACTGGTAAGGATAACTCTTTCACACTATCAGGGTAAGAAAGTGGTGCAGAACATAAAGCTGTGCCATTTGGAAAGGAGCTGGGGCAGCATCTGACAGGATATCTGACAAAGCAGTTTGCTTGTACGTCTCTTGCTGTACACAACACGAAGCTGAGCGCTGGCAGAAACTCTTCGAGTGAAAGGATGTTATTAGGTCCCCCTTTCCTCTGTGACTGGCAACGTGACTGGAGCTGACTGATTAGCAAAATTGCTGATCATCGTTTTTAGTCTTGAAATTGTGGGGCTGGGTTTTCGGTTTTGTTTTGCTTTGTTGTTAGAGAACGGGATAATAATTCATGATGAAACCATATAGGCTACAATAAAAAAAACCCCACAAAACAAAAACCTTTGCTAAGCAGTTGGTATTCAGTTCTCCGACAGGCAGAATTTAGAATAAAAGGTTACTAACATTTTGGCAGTGTTTTCCTCAGGCTTTCTCTTGTATTTCTGCCAAATATCTCACAAGGCTCAGATTTGATTAAAATGGCAATGCTCTCTGCTACTTGAATGTAATTAGAGCCATTCATTACAGCTTTAGTTGACAGTTTGGCAACCTGTACATTTTTCTGAATATGGACAGCATTCCATGGAAACGGTTCAAGGGAAGAGTGCAAGAAGAGGGTCCTCTCTTGAACTGCAGCAAATGGAAGGCTGTCTATGTTTAGAGAAGTTTACGGGTTTCCAAACTGTCAATCGAAGCTGCAAGGAAGAGCTCTAATTAGGTTGACGTAGCAGAGCACCGCATTTTTTGTCAGCCAGCTCCTGCAAGCTCCAGCTACGTAGTTATCACATACTCTATAGGGCCATTAAGTATTTCTATTGCAAGTCACTCTGTTTTGCTGCTATTAAACCCGGTCTTAGAACACTGTTGGATGGAAAATAAATCAAGAAAGTGTGTTTGCCTATGTAAACCTTTTCCGCAGGCCAGCCTTTTGCAGAATTTAGGAGAAGATTTGTAATCTGCTTGGATTTCCCACCCTTTCCAGTATACGTCAAATAAAACACGGCTCAAATAAAGTCAGAGCAGACCTGGGCTTCTTTCAGGTTCCTGATGAATTGTATCTTTCAGTTCAAAATATTAAGTTAACTATCGTTACTTTTTCATTTTGCATTCTTCTGTGCCATGCCCAGGAACTGCTAAAATAGAGCAAGAAATGTCATTTCAAGCATCTTCTGAATCATCTGAAAACACAAACCCTCTTGATTCCACTTAAGCTTTTCTGTGATTAGAGTAAGAAAGGCTCAGTCCAAAATCCGATGAGAACAACTTTCTGTTTTCCCTGTGGCTCGTCACTGTTAAAAGGGAAAAGGAAGAGTGCAGATTAACGGATGGGGCAATCTGCAGTTTAGTTTTGCATTGCTTGTTGCTGGGCTACTTCGGTATGTGAACCAGGGGATGATAGCCTCATTGCCCTTTTGCTTTCATGGCAAACTGAATACCGAGGCTTTGCAGGAGAGTGGGTGCATCTGGATGAAATATGGGTTCAAAGTTGGGATAGTCTTGAGGTCATTTGTTTGTTTACAGAATTGTACACAAAGCCCAGTTCCTCTCAACAGCAATAGGAACACGCAGACATGAGCTTTTGCCAAAGTCTCCCACCAGACAGTTTAGCCGTGTGCCAGAGAAACATCTGTCTCTTTCTGCCTCAATTCCTTTATCCTCTGACATTTAACTGCTTTCCTCATTCTCAGCCTTGTTAGATGTCCCAATCCCTGAGTCTGGAATCTCAGAAAACCTCTTAATTCTGGGTGGAGCCATGGCTTTGGGCTGGCCAGTTAGAAATGGGTTTTTTTCTGCTTTGCAGTCGTGTGAGTTGCAGAGCAGTCACAACTCAGGACATGCAAGCTGTCATGTTCCTGATCCTGAGTGACTGCCGAGCCACCCCGCTTTCCTCCCAGGTCAGCTGAACCTCCCTGAGTGAGCTCAATGTCATTACCTTTACAATACCTAGGATGACCCTTGGGGTAGTTGCTTGCTATGGCTGTTGAAATCAAAAGAAGCTCAGTCAAACAACATCCTTACTGTCAGTGCAGGTATTCTGGTAGGATGTACGTCTACTGCTAACAGCTGATGCCACACAGAGCTGTTGTAATCTTATGACTGACGTTACTGGGATAGTACTGATTTTACAGCGTTTGGGTAAATTCACACCTTTAAGTAAAACAGCTACATTGGTAAAAGACCAGCAGACATTTATTGTCTCTAATGGTGTCCAGCAGACATACTTCTTAAATCCAGCCTACCACTATGGAGCCTGAGACTATGGCGTGATTCCCAAGATAACCAGTGCCAAACATACGTGAAGTCAGAGGAGCAAATTAACAGAGTAATAGCAAATGTTTAACTCTTTATGCAGTGTTCTTCCTGTGACAACATTTCAGCTCATCATTGCAAATCCATTTTATTCCCTTCCCATTCTTCTTGGAACCTCCCTCCTCGTGATCATCTTTCTTTCCCACACAGTATGGAAAGAATGGCTTTCAGATGCTGTTGTTTGGCTTGGCAGAGGGCCTCACAGGTGATACCTGCTCAAGTGATTCTAACTCATAAATTGGGATTTTACTGGCAGCCCAACTGTATTTGGTGCCCACCTCTGTACAAAAGCATCACAGCTGTGTTACATTCTCCCATGGGTTAGTCTGTCTTACAGTCTTGCTTCTCATGGGAGTGCAGTAAATACATTACAGTTCTGAAAGTTTTCCTATGCCTCAGAAACATTTTTATGCAGTTCTGTCTCAAATTTTCTCTAAAATATGTATGCATTTAGATGTAAGAAGCCACTCAAGTTACCTTAAGAAGCATCCTTAACGCCATGTGTTCTTTTACCAAGCCACAAACATTAATATCTGTGTTGAACATAAAAGGGAATTTGAAACATAGGTAGGCTAAGGTACCCAATTTGACTCTGAGACTACCTGAAGTCTATCAAAAGCAAAGTAAAATATTCTGTGGAGAGCTCTGTGGTTAGATTTGCTTCTATCAGTTTGCTAGTAACTCACTTGGAGTTCCCTCCTCTGTACTGCAGTCTGCACTGAACGCGTGACTTTGGGACGGTCACAAATGGCCTTCGGAGGAATTCCCTACTTGGCTAGGATGCCCAGCACCATTTCTTTCTCCTGATGCGTGGGAACTTTTGTGTCCAACAGTGACCCACAAGACTCCAGGTTTCACACTTCAACCCATTTCTCTCTTTTCTTCAAAGGCTACTATAGTGTATGACTGGTATTACAGTCATATTACAAGGTTGGTCCCTAGCACTAGGACAGATGCTTACTGCGCTCCATTTCTTCTATATGAACTACACATTTCAAGGGGATTTGTATAGACTAGCCACACAAAAAAATACTTCCTAGTGTTTATATCTTTTTAAGATATAAAGTTATAATTGACAACATATATTTTGACTTGTCCAGATCCTATTCAAAATCTAGAAGTCCAGATTTCAAGATAATTTTTTTGATATGTGAACACATTTTGACACACTGCCTCCATTTGAAGTGAGTTAGATTATTTAGTTACAGATCCCCTTATTACTTAGTGTTTTAAGTAAGTCTGCTTTAACAAAACATTATCAACAAAGTCAATGTCCTTATGTATTAAAAAAATCCAATACTGAAATGATATTGATATGAAACTGAAAAGACAGGCCAGAATGAAACACATCTGAATTTCACCAGTATGTACTTGATAGTTCTTAGATCAATTCTTACATCTCAGACAGGATGAAAAGATTTTTGTTTTGGCAGACTTAAATTCATGACGTTTCGTGTCTCCTGCTTTTGCACATTACTAGTATTTGACAGAACAGGTGCCCATCTTTATGATTTATTGACAGTCCTTCCAGTCTCATGAATCAATGTTAATACAATTTTGTGGTGGGTTGACCTTGGCTGGCTGCTAGATGCCCACCCAGCTGCTCTCTCACTTCGCCTCCCTATGCAGGCAGGGGGAGAAAATAAGATGAAAAAGCCCATGAGTCAAGATAGAGACAGGGAGATCATTTACCAATTACCATTGTGGACGAAATAGACTTTACTTGGGCCAACAAAATTTGGGTTGAATGGTGAGAAATAAAGGCAAAAATTAAAACAACACCTTTCCCCTCACCACCCTCTTTTCCCAGGCTCAATGTCACTCCTTCATTCCTGACTATTCTACCTCCTTCTGCCCTGAGTGGCACAGGAGGATGGAGAAAGGAGGTTATGGTGAGTCCATAACAGCTCTTCTCTGCTGCTCCTGCCTCCTCATGCTGTTCCCCTGCTCCAGCTGGGTCCCTCCCACAGGATGCAATTCCTTCAGGATAAATATGCTCCTGCATGGGCTCTCCATGGGATGCAGTTCCTTCAGGAAACATCCACCTGCTCCAGCATGGTGTTCTCCATGGGCTGCAGTGTGGACATCTGCTCCACCATGGTTTCTCCAGGGGCTTCAGGGGAATCTCTGCTTGGGTGCCTGGGCCACCTCCTCCCCCTCCTTCTGCTCTGACCTTGCTGCTCATAGGGCTGTTTCTCACACTTTTTTTGGTCACTACTCACTTCCTGCACAGTGTTTTGTCCTTTCTCAAACACTTTTTCTGCAAGGTGCCACCATCTTGGCTGAGGGGCTCAGCTGTGCCCTGCGGTGGGTCCTTTGGAGCCGGCTGGAACCGGCTGTGTCTGGCACGGGGCAGCCCCAGCCGCTCCTCACAGAGGCCCCTGCAGCCCCCTGCCAGCGCCTGGGCACCTGCACCCCACACACCTTTCTAGACCTCTAAAAAGAGCCATGAGCCAGAATGGAATTTCCTTTTCCACAACACATACAAGGCAGATGTGATGGTACTACTTTCACGGTGGTTGGCCTCCTTTCTCCTCAGGACCACAGAGGTGGGAAATTTGTAAATACCCTTCTCTGCCCAGATTCTTTGATCGGCCCGTCAGCTTGTCAGGGTATCTCTCTTCCAGTGGTCTGCACGGAGGGAGAAAGGCTGCTCTGATGACTTGGTTGCCCTTCTGGGCCTCCCCAGCGTCGTGCTGCGTGTCAGACTGCTTTCCTGGTTATCACCAGCCAGTAGAAGACACTTTCATCTGTTTCCTATGTTATCTACCTGAACGAGCTCCTGACGTGATCCCCTCTGCTGCTCTTTGGATAATCTAGAAGGTGTGCTGGGCAGTGAGGGTGCACGATAAGGTGCCTTGGGGCCTCCTTTGGGATTTGCCACATTTGTTGGTCAGGAATGTACCAGTGATATCCATATAAAATCATAACTCACTAATCTCAAGGCAGGTTAGGGTTACGAGGCACACGTTTATACATGCAATGTGCATAATTCACTTATAATAGTTTTTACGAGACAGAGGGAAGAAAACTCAGGCTTAATCCATCAAAAATTACATCACAAAGGTCACTCTTTCTCCCGCTTTCTTCCCCTTGCCCATTTAACCTGCTGTTCCCACTGAAAGGGTTATCCAATTCAGTCCTTCGTATAGTCTCTACCTTAGTGGAGCATGATGGCTTTTAGAGTAAGTTTCTTGAAGAGGTTCTCGATAAATTCTTTCTTTCACCCCAAACCCCATTCCAGATTTTGCCCTGGCCATTCTTCTTAGTTAAATTAAATATTATTTCTCTTCCTTGGGATCTGCAAATCACTCTCTGTTAAGATAAGGGTGATTTCCTGCACAACTCTGCTGAATGAGAGATAAAATTTGTTCTCATCCTCTGGTAGTTTTTAGGCATGTTTCCATGTGAAGCATTGCTGTATGGACTTCACACCTTATAGAAATCAATATGTTAACAAACATTCTGGATACAAATGTATAAGGGAGTTAAGTGCAGGTAGGTAATTTCTGGCTCTTGGTTGAAACCAGACGCCGTGGCACTTGACTCCTGCAGCAATTTGACCCTCACCCTTAGCCTTTCTCACTTCGGCTCCCTGCCACACAGCTGTCAGTCTCAGCTCTCGCTCTCCTCTCAGCCCTGTGACCGAGGCTGTGCCTACACTTCGGATGCCAGAGCCAGCTCCGGACCCACTGCGTGGTGTTAACGTGCTGCCGGTTTCCCAGAAAGGAGCTGATCCCGTCATCCAGCAGACGGCTGCTATTGCTCAGGTAGCCCTTGCCCTCAAAGTGCCCACTCTCCTCCTCTGAATTTGAAGGGTGCCTAGATGAGGGGTTTATGCATCGGTGCAGACAGTGTTTCAGTGTTCTGTATGTAAAACATGAGAATTGTAGTGGTTTGTAGCCTAAAAGGGAAAATGTGAAGATAAATACCGTGTTACTATAATTAGACTATTGGCTAGATAGCACTTCTGAGCTTTTTGATATTCTGTTCTGTAAAACCTCTCTCCAGTTCATGTTTCCTCAACTAGTTTCAAGCTTTCTAGATCCTAATTCCTTAACGACCTTCCTTCCCACCTCCAGCAAGATGGCTGATCAGAAAGAGCCAGAGCATGCATAATTTCTTTGTATGCCTTGATTCGTATGATGACCTGGATGCATTTGAAGCAGACCGAGTTCATAACTGAACTACCTTTAAACAAAGTATGGCAGCTACGGCGGCAAAGCCGCTGTTTGGGCTGCATGTCAACGCAGCGACCCAGTAGGCTAGGTAGGTTTCCAACTGTGCTGAAGTTCCCAGCGCTGGGCGGGACGCTTCTGTGGGTACTAATACCTTTAGCTTGCAGTCCAAGCTGAACACTGCCTTACTGAGCGCGCCAGGGTGAATTCTGGCACAGAAACAGAGATCTGAAGCCATACCCCTGCATGTGCTCTGGGTGAGTGAGCGTTTGTTGCAGAGAACCTTGGTGACGATGGATATTAGGTAATTACGGATATCTGCCTCTGTTTTGGCAATGCTGAGGGCTCATCGCTTACGTGGCTTTGGCAGTGCCGGGATCTGTTTTGTCTTGTGCTGCTGTGTACTTCTGGAGGCTGGAATCCGCACACCTCTCCGAAAAGAGACGCGGGTTTTGTGCGGATCATTCCTGACGTCTCAGCTTTGTTAGGGGAGCTTTACCTCAGCGGCTGGGCGAGCGGCAGCACGTGGTACGGCAGGGGCAGAACCGCGTGAGGTACTGGTTGCCCTGCCAATACACGCATGCTGACTGGCCACCTGGCCGCCGTCTCTAGCCACGCGCAATGGCTGGATCCCTTTGGCAGCATCAGCTCAGTTCTTTTTCCTTTACCCAAACACAAAACTTGTTGAAATGTTTCATCTTTGACATCTTCATCCGTATGCCAAGTGTGAATAAAATTACTCCGTTGTTTCAAAAGAGAAATGTACGAGTGGACAGACAGTGTGATCATCTAAACGTCATTTCCTTAGAAACCCAAAGTAATCAGGGATCTCCAGAATCCTGGAAAATAGTAAAAACTCTCTGGAATGTTACAAGGGGGTATATAATACAAAGGGCTAAATATGTCCTAGGTTTATTATTTAGGTTCAGAGCAGTAGGGCTATGAACCTAAAACTGGAATACATATGGAGAGTGGATTTCATTTCAGTGACTGGAAGCCAAAACACGGCCATCTCAAACCCAGTTTCCTTCTTCCTGTGCAGTTTTCTGAGGTAGGGTTTAATGTTTTCCCTGGAGAGAAAAATTAAATATTTCCTTGAAGAGTATTTATAAAACTAAAGAAGACTACATGCTTGTGACATCAAATCACAAATGTAGTGATATATTGCCCTGTGGGCATGGAAATTTCAAGCTCTTTAGTACACTATTATAATCATTTTAAAATGCATTTTTTTGCAAACAGTGTAATTTCTGGAGACACTTTAGTCGTACATTGGCTTACAGATTGTTATCACAGTTGTGCAAAGAAAAGAAGAAAATATTTCTATTTCCAAACACCAAAATCAGACTGACAGGCCTGCGCTCTCTCTGAGGAATCAGTGGTGACTTCTGTTTTCCTGCGACTGTACAACTGCTTTCCAACCCTAATGCAAAAGCATTAATATTTGCTAGAAACAAAGCATCTCTCTTCATAAAATTCCCTTTGAGGATTTATCTCAGTATGTTTTCAAGAAAAAGTTTTTACATGCTTTCACTAAAGCAGGATAAATTGAAAAGAAAGATTTGACCTGGAAAAATAGCAATGACTTTTAGTCAGATACTCCAGTGTATCTGACTGGCCTTGCTGTCACATTCAGGTTATGAGACCGTTGTCAGCATAGCTGTTGGTCTGTTCCATGTATTTCAAGAAAACTGGGTTGTAATAAATGGGGACAACTTGTGACAATATAACATTTAGCTAACAGAAGCCATTTCTGATCATTTGGGTTAGGAGGTAGCGAGCGGATTCCCTAGTTCATGTTTCTGCATCTGGAAAGCTCTGAATTTATTATGCTAAAGTGACTCCCCCCAGACTGGTGTCTTGAATATCCTCAGGGAAGTTAATTTCATAGTCTTTCCTGGCACCTTGTTTCTGCATTCACAGCTGGCTTTATTCTGCCTTCACATACTTATGAAAATTTCTTTAATTTTTAATCTGCATTTTTTCATGTTAACACTTTATTTTATTACTTCCCGGTCTTCCCAATTGGTTAATGAGACCGATTTGTCTCTTATCTAATATCCATTCATAATTCCATTAATAATCCTGCTTCTCCTTAATCTTTTCTTTCTATGAAAGCTTCTCCATGGTTGAAGATGTCCTCTCTTAAACTCTTTCAATTCTACAGCAGCTTTAAAATTTGCCCTATATTAAAAAAAAAAAGCAGGATTGGCTCCATTGTAGTGACATAGTTGTATTTTTAACTTTTTATATTTTTATTAATACTACCCAACATAGTGTTTGACTTTTCTCTGACAGTCACAGTAACTTGAATGCAATGTATTAACAGCTTTAATCTTCCTCTCATATGAGTGGCTGGTGTCTTTATAATGGCGGTTTCGATTAACTCTGGACACTTTGCTTAAATTTCCCCCCTCTGATTCAAGCCATATTTATCTCTTTAAAACCCTGGAGTGCTGTACAAAAAATCAGTAGTGAGTTTTAACTGTCTCTTTTGGCCCATGGACAGACTTCAAATGCAAAGTTTTTGACGCTTAACTCAGAAATATAATACATTTTAAATGCCTCAGTGCTTGAAAAGTCTTAGAAAGTGCAAGCTCTGAATGCCTGGCTCTGCTGACCTAAGGAGGGGTAACTACACTGCTATGATGTGGTAGAAACACAAGCAAAGGTAGGGGAAACTGCTGGGACAGTGGGAAGGAGCTGGGGGCTGTTACGAGGAAGAAAAACACATGCAAGACAGAAAAACAGATCTGCGCTGGAACTGGCAGCTGGAGAAGTCATTTTGTTGGAGCCGTGACCGAAAACTGAAACATTATAGACTCATAAGGCTCTTTGACAGCAGTATGTGATTTCGTAGTAACCTGCAGAATATAACTGGATAACAGTTCGGACCGGGTAACGACCATTTCTAGCCTGAGTAACTTACTCGTGCTAACGAAGATGGAAATGGGCTTTCGCATCTAACTCTTATAGGGTTTTCCTGTATGTTGTCTAAAATGGATTTTCATTTTATCACCGATGACAGGAACTGACCCAGCTCATAACTAGGATGGAATAAAACTACTTAATCCAGGTATGAAATGCTATTCTTTGAAAATAACATTTCCTCCTTTCCCCAAGCTTTTTCTGATCTGATTTGTAGTACAAATTTCCTGTGTGACACTGATTAGCATGAAATGGATTGCTCAGTAAATCTTCTAATCTGGGCTTCTGCTAGGCTAAAACCATCCACTTCAAGGATTGTCCGTATCATGTCAGTGAAAAAGATCTCGTTATTTGTTTTAAAAAGTTCTGAATTGGGACTGGTATTTTAGTCAATCTTGAAATTTATTCTGGTTCCTAAGAGCCCGACTCTTAAATGCTTGTGTTCGGTTCCTTCTCTTGGTAGGATACTTCAGTGAGGCTGGACTGGGTTACAGTTACCCATCGAAAAGACTTCGGTGAGATTTCCTTGAGGAGATTTAAAGTTTCTTGCAAACCCTTCTGTTACAGACAGTATCTTTTCCATGCTTGCCCCAGTTCTGCTATTACAGAACCAGCAGCTGATTTTCTGTGGCTTACTGGTCCCCCGAAAAACACGGAAACGCCGTACCTTTGCTTCTGCTTCACACATCCCTGCCCCTTACTTACTGCTTACTAAAACCAGTAATTTGTTTTGTGTTGTTATGAAAGTGCTCCCACTCAAACTGTGTATTCACGTTGATGATCTTCTGTGATAAGATACTGTACAACTTTACAGTGTCATACACCAGCCACAGCAGCATGCAGGAGCTCACATGATGGTCATTTAATATCCATGACTCACAGTCCACAGGACTAGGATTCCAGCCAGCTGGGATTTGTTCTAAGTGGCATGAAATGACAAACAGTGCATGAGATACAGCTCAGATACCAAACTTGGTGGCCAAGCATTTAAAAAAACATGGCTCCTTGCCCTCTCCAGTGAAAAAAACCCACAAAATCATGCAACAGATTCACCCAACGACTAATGAATATCATTTTTCAAAAAGTTAAGAAAAACTAAGTGCCACAATACAGAACATGGTATCTTGGCCTCTCTAGGTGGTTTCTGTACCCTCCCTGGTCTCTGGTTGTTTTCTTTTCTTACCTTTGCTTTGTTTTAATTTTTCAGTTTGAGTTTTATGGTGGAAACTGATAACTGCTCTAACTGTGCTTGTTCTTTCTGCCTGATTCTTGTACTTAAAACTGCAAATTATTTTCTGTGGCTTGCTATTCAGCTGGGATGTTATACAGTTGCGGAGTGCAAGAGGGATTAGATGTTACACTGTGATTCACCCAGTCCCCAAGGAGAGCTATATAAAGATCATCCTCTTCTCCTTGGCCCCAGGGAAGCTAGGGGGCAGATTATGAGCTAGCGGAAAAGACGAAGGCATAAAGAAAAAAACCTCACCATCTGCAAAGAGGTTCCAGGAGCACACATCCCCCTGCTCACACATTGTACAGAACGGGGAAAAAGTGTGCTCCGCTGCTCGGCCACTGTTAGTAAAGCCGTAGAAGGGCAGTTTAAGGAAAAACAAAACCACTAAAAGTTCTCTTTCCCACATTGCGACTGCTCCTTTCACAGAAATTGCTCAAGGTTTCCTTTTCTGCGGAGAAGAAGGTAATGTGGAAAGGCAGGACCCTGCTGTTTACAGATGCCTTTTTCTCTATAGCCTGGGAATCCTGCAATGTGATTGCCTTGTAAGGGCAGGTTATTTTCAACCACTCCCTTCATTTATGTTCCTGTTAAACCCATGGCTTAAGTGGGGCTTCTGTGCTGGAGAGCTTTTGCGCTGGCTGGCTGCCCGGGGATGGATTGCAGCAAGAGGAGGCTCTGACAGAAATAGGTGGTTATGTGTGTAGACTTCTAAGTCTTGAAATGAGAACACCGCTGCTAGAGGTCAAGGTTTACACTTGCCAGTATTTCCCTCATTTACTGAAGTCAGTTGACTCTCCTTTGCCCGTGCTGGCTATTTTTGTAACAGCCTCACAATGGTGGGGATTTTCTCATTTCAGTCCTTACAGAAATGACACAACTTGGGATACTTTTGCCTCTGAGACCTCATTGCGAAGTCCAAACTCTGTGTTTTCATGTTAAAATTTCTTCTAGATTACTTGTTTACAAGTGAGAAGTGTTTTAAATTCATTTCTATAAAATATTTAATTGTATTTTTATGTGTTTTATCTGAGGCTTTAATATTTTAAGATTATTATTTTGTTCTCCAGAAACTCTTGTCTTTCCTAATCTTTCAGAAGCAAAGCTCTGAATTCTAGATAAGAAAATCAAGACAATTGGGGTGGGTTTTTTTTTTTTTGGTGTTTTGTTTTGGTTTGGTTTTTTTAAACCAGTATGCAGCAGTTTTAGACTGGTTTTCAAAACACTTGGATTTATGGATTTAAAACCAGAAGTCTCATATCTGGTCCTTATTTTGCTTTTCCATGGTTTTTAAGGAAGAATCAAGATATGATTTGGAAAATTTGAAGAAAGAAGGAACCTGGAAGCTGACAGCTATGACAACACCTGCCTCAGCTTTCCGTGTTCCGAGTGGCACATTTAGTTATATTTATCCTTCTATTTTTGCATCACCATTTTGTCCCACATCTTGTCACATGGAGCAGGGTTTTGCTGCTTCAAAGTCTTTGTCAACTGTAAAGTCACTGCTAGATGTAGCTTATTTAAGATGAAAAGCCTTTCTAAAATAGAGGTTTGACCTTTTTACAACAGGAGCGGTGATAGGTTTTTTTTCAATTTTGAATTAAGAGTTTTGATATAGCCCTACCTGGTATTACCATTGGCTTTACTAAGGCTTCACTGCCTTAACTTTTGTTTTTAATGCTCATTATGTTCAAATGCCTTTTGCTTTTAAAATACATGTTGCTATTCATGTTACCGAAAGCAAACTCAAAGTGCCCAAGAAGGTAATGAGATTTGTGATGATTCTCAGTTCCTTGGAGAATTTTTTCATCCTTAGATGGCACTTTGAGAACACTCTGTCCTTGCACAAGCAAGCTTTCCTTAGTTATAAGGAGATACTTAATATAGGGCAAGATTGAAATCAATTATACAGGTTGTAATGACTTCACTGGGTCAAGAATTTGACCATAGGATAGCAAAACACAGAAACGAACAGAAATGAACAATGTACTGCACATCGGGCTGTGAAGGGAGATCACTTTTGGCATGAATGTTGGATCTCAACAAAGCACTGCTTCTTCTGAAGTGAGAGCTGTAGCGTGCATGAAGATGAATCCACACCATTCTACCCACTGGATTTTTTGGGTTGGTTTGCATTTTCTTGGCAATAGCATGTAAGGAAGGGAGAGGTGAATCTGTAAACATTTGTTGTCTATTAGCAGATGGCATTGCCAAGATGTGTTTAAAAATTCGGCTGACTGGCCTCAATTTCTTTGCTGTCTGACAGTCTAACCTATATTTATTACAGATTACTGAACACTGAATCGGTAGATATCTAGAGGAACCTTTCAGTCACCTTTTGACAATAGCTGTTCCTTTCTAGCAGTTTCCATTGAGTATTGAGCTACTCAGGCACCACCTTGGGTTAGCTAGGCTCTGGAGTCTGGTGATGTTTTCTGGTATGGATATGGGAATAAATGGACAGGATTTTAACTTTGTTATGGCTTAGCCCCAGCCGGCAACTAAGTACCACGCAGCCGCTCGCTCACTGCCACCCCTCCCCAGTGGGGTGGGGAGGAGAATCGGAAAGAAAGGAAAACTTGTGGGTTGAGATAAAGACAGTTTGCCAGGACAGCAAAGGAAAAGATAATAATAATTATATATTAGTGATGATAATAATAATGATAAAATATAATGATAACAGAATACACAAAACGAATGATGCACAATTTCTCACCACTCGATGACCTGATGACTGATACAGCCCGTCCCAAGCAGCAATCACAGAGCGAAAACAACAGCGATCTCAGAACGATCCCGAGCAGTGATCTCAGAACGGCGATTTCCCAAGCAGCGATCTTGGAACCCTGAGTTCCCGAGAGTGAGAGAGAGAGGGAGGGACAGAGGGACGTAGGAGTCTGGCCCATTGGCTGACCTGCACTTATATACTGGGCATGATGTCTATGGTATGGAATACTTCCTTTGGCCAGTTTGGGTCAACTGTACTGGCTATACCCCTCCCAGCTTTTTGCACCTGCACATTAGCAAAACCTGGCAAACTGAAAAAAGTCCTTGATCTCTTAGCAACAACTAATAACATCAAGTGTATTATGAACATTCTTCACATACCAAATCCCATACTGAATCCAAAACACAGTAGCTACTGGGAAGAAAATTAGCTCCATCCCAGCTGAAACCAGGACAAATTTTCAATTAAAAATTGGTTACAAAGAACCTAACAGACTAAGATGTTTTGCAGAACTATTATCTAATCTTAACTGCCTTAATGTCATATAATCGGAGCGAAGAAAAAAGAAAAAAAAAAAAAAGGAATGAGGAGTTGTTCAGGTTTGGAACAATTAGTTTTTCTCGACTTTGCTCTCTACTCTATGGTTTACGTTTCCAAAAGAGAATGCATTGGCACTGGTACTGTGTTGATTGGAAAAAAATCGGTATTCTGAGCCCTACCCTGCATTTTGCAGGGCTGGCAATGCTTGTTTACCCAGTCTCCTGCTACCTTCCACTGGCCTCTAGATAAAGGGCCTGAATCAAAGCACTTTGCTCATCTAATTCACAACGCTGCCTCTCTCTCTCTGCATTAGCTATTAGCCCACTGTTCCTTCTTTCTACTGCCCTGCACAATTTCTTCTATATCTTATCTGTTGCTGTAAGAGGAATACATGCATATGCGTAGGTCCAGGTGAGGTATACTTCAATTTACTTAACTTAATAGTTTAGATGTGCTGACTTTTGTTGCCAACATCTTTCTATTCTGGTTCTCTGACAGGAAGTCATGATTAGAAGATCATGTCTACGTGGACATATTATTTTGTAGAATTAGTAAAGACAGGATCAGAAGATGCTCTCAGTAGGTATTTTGGAGAGTACATATAAAATCACAGTCAAGTTGGAGGATCTGTTTCACATAGCAAAATGTCAAAAGAGTCTAAAAAGCCTTTAAATGGGAAGTATTGTATAGGAAACCACCTTCTCGTTTGCTGATGACTGACTTGTTTCTCCTGTAGAAGAATGCCCCCATGCAACTTGCTATCTTTTGTGGCTTCTGTTTAAGTGGATGGAGTGAAAAAAGAAAAGGACAACTTTATGGATCTACTGTCTGCAGGAATCAAACTGTGGAATTCAGTATCTCACTCCACTTGGACCTTGAAGGTCTTCAAGAATCGTTCAAGGGGAAAGGAAGGGAGAGTCGGGGAGCCCAGAAGCCATGAAGCATTATGGTTTTGCACATCAACTGGTATAAAGGATCAGATTGATTTTTGTAACTGAATTTGCCAGGGAGGGAAAAGAACAAAGAAAGACCCAACTCCAAAGACCTGCTGGGCTGAGGCTGGGTGTGAGCTCATTTCACAGTAAGCTCTAACAGCGGGGAAAACTCTGTGTCCATGTGTAAGGGGAACGCTGGCGACAGCGCTTTCAGTGATGGCACTACATTTACTGACTGTTTGGGAGGTGGGGGCTGGCACGGGGGGTGATGCAAACAGCTTCAGCAGAACACTTCCAAGAGAAGAGAAAGTGGTCAGCAGAGAACTCCCCCTTTCTCCTTTTGTCACCCAGGATGATTTACGAACCTCTCCGCAGCTCTGTCCTGGTCTTTTCCGTGAAAGAATCCAGCTAGCTTTCTCACAATGGCAGAAGTAATGAAAAAGGGGATCAACTTCAGAGGAACATAAAACACAGACCAAAAGTCTGTCTCTTTAATGACATCCCCTACATACTATACTGGCGGGGATTCTGCTAATCGAATACCTGTTGATTTTCTTTCTAATTAGGGCTATAGCTCACCAGAGGCTGTTTTATATTTAATATAGATATGGTTAAGGGGCCTAATCCTCAGGCAGAGAAAGAATCTGGAGCTATGGAAAGAGATTTTAGAAGAAGAGAGTGGAAGACACGGTACACAAGGCACTGGAAGATCAATAGCTTGTTTTATCTTGGCTCAGAACAACCATGGCAGATGCATGGAGCTTATACTACTTTGAATAGAAGGGGATTTTATAGAGAGACAGCTCAATGCAGCCATAAACGTATTAGCTTTCATTACAGACATGTTTTATGCAATGTGATGTAAAAAATCCCAGGCCTTTTGAAAACTCAGAAAATTAGGGCCACTATGCTGTTTGCAGAATAGAATTATGAATATCTGGCATCCTCCTCCTTCCCCAGTGTTCCTCCAGTGCTGAAGTGAGGCAAAGCGAACACCTGGCTTCTGGGGAAAGGCCATCTCTGAAAAGGAAGTGTATATGTATACGTATATGTATTTCCTCTTTTGAGGTCAAATGTTCCACTTTAAAAGTTAGACTGAAATTTCTCAATGACATAGGTTTTGATCAATTAAATTTTTGTTGAGCCTGAGCATTTTAAAAGTATATTTCATTACTTTCTAACACACGTGCCCTGTAGAATTCCTGTCTGAGTCACTGGATTCTTGGTGAAGCAGGTATTTCATAACTCTATTTCAGGGGAGATCCAAGAGGCATATTGCCAAGCTTAGGGTTCCCAAGCATGTGCAGAGTCTGAGGCTTCCCAAAGCTCTAAGTCTGAAAGCTCTGGGAGGGAGGAGACTCTGAAAGCTGCAAGCCTCCTCATCACAGAACTGAGATTTAGATTTTAGAAATCCTGGAGTAGGCTTCTAGGGTCTGTAGCTGCAGCACTTTCTGTATGATGAAGTTTGGGGTTTTTTTTGTTTAGTTGGATATTAGGAAAAATTTCTTCGCTGAAAGGGTTGTCAAGCACTGGACCAGGCTGCCCAGGGAAGTGGTGGAGTCACCATCCCCGGAGGTATTTAAAAGACGTGTAGATGCGGAGCTTAGGGACATGGTTTAGCAGTGGACTTGGCAGTGCTACGTTAATGGTTGGACTTGATGATTTTAAAGGTCTTTTCCAACCTAAACGATTCTATGATTCTATGATTCTAAGTTGTCACAGAACTGTGAATCGCAGAAGCTGCCCAGAGCCTATAGAAAGTGGCCTGCAAACATAGATTTTGTGTTGGAACAAGATTAGTATGTATTCAGTGGTGACCGTACCATGATTATTTTGAAAACCAGGTCATCCCAGAATGCACTGATATGGCTTAATGGGCCTTACAAAAATTTCTTGCTAACAGGAAATCCTCTATTTTCAGCTTCACTTCATGTAGCCGGTCAGAATCCTTGTCTGCAATTCTTTATGAGCAAGAACTTTCAGTTAGGTTGAAGAGTAATGTGAACTAGTTTCAGGAATCACAGCTGTACTGTGGAACACATTCCATCTAGAACATCCCCAACTTGTATTGAAGGAGAACAGATTACTGTCTTGTCAAGAAATAATAACTTCCCACAATTTTTCAGACGCTCACTGAAACTACATTTGGAAAAAAGCTATCAGGGCGTTCAGTCTTCATCCTCTTATTTGCAGAGGGAGTTCTTTGCTATACAAGATCTATAGCTTGATCTAGCTGAAATTATTGTATGGGGCTTTCACAATTATTCTGCTCCTTAAAAGGTCACACTGGGCTGATTTGCAAAGCATGAGGAACAAACTTCAGGGATTCACTTGAAGAACTTGCACTTGAAGAAAATTTGCGAGTAGTATCGCACTGGGACTGGCTTCTGCAAGGATCTGGGTATGAGGCTACAATGAGAAGATGCCTCTTTGAATTCTAAAGGAGCTTATGGCTATCTATAATGCGTGCAGTAATGTAGGGCACCAGTCAGGAGGAAATAAGGTTATACGTTTGCTTTCTGAACTTCCAGTTATTCCTAGTAATAAGTCCTTCTATCACTGTAATTCTGTTCATGTCTGACAGTTCATGTCTCACAAACTCTCATACTGTGTTTTAACCCTTCAGTTTTTAATTTGATGCCTTTTTTTTTTTTCTTCAAATATGCATGTCTTTACACACTGCCAGAGCTTGCACAAGACTAAATCAAACCAAAAGAAAACATCTGGAGATGTCAAGATGTGGCTGAATGGATGATGGAGAAGTCTCAGCTGGAGTGTTCCATACTGTTTTGGGCACCATACTTCAGAAAAGATGTGGGCCAAATGAAGGTGCACTGCAGAGATTAAAAAGACTAACTGGAGACTGTGATCAGCAAGGGGGGAAAAAAAAAAGTAGAATTAGGTTTGTTTAGCCCGAAAAAGAAAACTCCAAAGGAAGACAGGAGAAACATTCCTCAGGTATGCAAGTGGTTGCTGCAGGAAGGAATAGTTTCTTCTCAGAGCATTCACAATGCATAGGACAGTAGATAATGGATCTAAACTGCAGTAAAGGTGATTCATGGCCAAATCAAGGGAAAAAATGTTAAAGGGTACTCTTGTACTGAATTATATTGCCTAGGAAAGCTGTTAAATCTCTGTCACTAAGGGAGACATTTGCCATTGTTTTAGGCAAGTATCTCTCAGGTATGGCTGGACATGGGTTAAAAGGAGGAACTATGTTGATTTTTGAGAGCATTTCCAGCCATATTTTCTGTAATAGGATTCACAAGTGGGGAAGGAAGGACTATTACAGTTTGTAGGTGAAGCATGAAGAAATACCCAAAGATTATGATCTTTCACATGATTATTTTATTGCTTAAATACTACATATAAAAAGTAAAGGAATTATTTGTATCTTCTCTAATCCATAAAGATTTCAAAAATAGTTGGCTGCTCTTCTGTTTTGTCAAATATGATGAAGTGATACCCCTGTTGTTATCTCTCTCCTTGCTCTGTTATTGAAAGAGCGATAGAATAAATATATAATTTTCACTCTGTAGTAATTTTAGGGATTAAAGCTCAGGTATTATTGTCAACCCTGCAATGGACTCTCTGATCTTGCACAAGACTCAAAACCTTTCTAATACTCCATTTTATAAACGTCATTACTTTTTTGCCTCACAGACAAGGCATAAGTTATTCAGTGTCTGCAGACAGCTTGATCTATGTATTTGAAGAAAATATAAGATCTTAGTATCTTATTTATTAGTATTTTTATAAATCCCCTCAAAAACAACCCTACTTTTCTGTTTTTACAGAGCTTTTACAACCTGTCTGTGAAAATGAATTAAAGAGTGATTATCATGTGATTGATATTTTTTCCTTTTGGCTTGCTTTCCTAAGGAATGCGACTCATGCAGTCCTGCTTTCTTTTTCTTTCCCTTTCTTTGCATGTGCATGTGTCTTTTGTATGCGCTGACCAGTTTCCGTGAGATTTGATAGAGGACCAGAGATCTTGAACATACTCTGTTCCTAGATGCTTCATGAAATTAGGCATAGAGTAGAAAAGGGTGATTCTCTTAATCCTCATGGCGGGGGGAAATAGCTGCCTATGTTATCTGTCAGAGATACTCTTGGAAAAGAGTTGTTACGAATGCCCAGCCACAGGAAAAGCTTCGTTCAGAGTCTATGGCTGCGGATAACAGGGGATCTACTCCGCAGCGAAGTTTTCGTTCCTGCGTAGACTCTCATTCTCTGGTCGTTAATAATGGGGTTAAGAAGTTTAGAAGTCAGTTATCACAAGCCCAAAAGCCATTCAAAATCAGGCTGCATTAGTTCATGTGCTCACCCAGCTACGTGTTTTCTTGCAAAGAAATTCAATTAAAAACAAAGTCATGATCAGAATCCTAAGGGTGAATTTGAAAACACCAAAAGCTGAGAAACCCACAGGTAAGGCTCTGTACTCTTGCATATAAACCATGCATTATGAAAACACGCTATTAAGATAGTACTTTGTGCTAAATTTTACAGTGATTGTTTTAAAATCCATTGCAACCCAAGGCCTTTAATATTCCTCCTAGCCCCCGCTTAAGAATTTGTTTGCTGCTGGCTTTTCTGGGTGTGAGGAAAGCAAATGTCACATTGGCTGGCTGCCTCTTCTCTTGGGCATGGTCACTGAGATTGGCTCTAACCATTATTTGTTTGTTTTTCAAATGTTCTGGGGCAAAACGATGGGAAGGGAAACGTCTGAGCCTGTCTGACACTCCTGCAGCACGAGCCCTGCTGGAGCAGCTGGGGCTCCTTATTTTGCTGGGTACTCCTTGGCTCAGGCCAAACTTTCCTGGCACTTTTTCACCTCTCCTGTTGCACAGCTCCTAGAAAAATTGTGTCAGCGTCCTGAGTCCATTAATGGGCCTTCATTGCTCTGACCAGCCTTACCTGGGCGTCCACCCTTACCTTCTGCTCACGGGTACCGTCGCAGCTCACTGCCTGCCCGAGTTGTGCTGTGAGTGTGCCTGTCGCTAGCTCCAGCTGCCTTGCAGTCATGCCTGGCCATGGGCCCTGTTGACCTGGCTGCATCCTGGCCTGTGGACCCTGCTCCTAGCTTGACACTGGACCTGCCTTGTCACTATGGACTTGCCTGGTGATTGTGAGAACATAGAATCATAGAATCATAGAATAGTTTGGGTGGGAAGGGACCTTTTAAGGGTCATCTAGTCCAACCCCCCTGCAATGAGCAGGGACATCCTCAACTAGATCAGGTTGCCCAGAGCCCCGTCCAGCCTGACCTTCTGGCTACCAATGTCAGACCTGGCCTGACCCTGACTTGATGATTTGCATGTCTGGCTTGACCTTGAACCTACCTTGTCACCACAAACTGCTCGGGACTACAGGAGGCCTCACGCCTCAGAGGTGCAAGGCTGCAGTTTGTCTTAAAAGGGTAGAGGTCCTTCCACTGCCTGACCTTCCCTCTGTCCCTTCTGTGAGGGAAATTGGCCAGATGGAGCAAAACGTGGTAATTTTGACCAGCTGGTGTACATGAATTTGCCCTTATCCCTCATTCTTGCACATCCAGAAAGTCCTGGCTAAAATCAGGTGCTGACATGCACATACTAGTATTTACACATGTGACATGGGCACACTCCTGGGAGGGGTGCCACAATGGCGTGGCTTGCCCTTGCTAACCCCTTCCCCAGGGAATGGAAATATCCTTCTGACAGGAGATAGTGGGACTTAGATTCCTTGAGTTTCAATCACAGGTGGAGGAAGGGAGGGAGGGAAGGAGAGCTGGGTATTGCTGCTGTCTGCTTCCCTGTGCACAGCACACATTTCTGCATGGATTTCCAGCAGCAGGCATTGATGATCGCATCAGCAGTAATGTCCCTTGATGCTCGCAGTCCCTCTTAAGGAGGCCAGGGACAGGAGCACTGCATGGAAACAGGGCTGAAAGCAGGAGGGGATACCGGTGACAGGTAAGTAGAGGGCAGAAGAGCTGCTCTCTGCGTGGAGAAGTTCTGTCCAGCCCAGCATCTTTTCTCTGACAGGAGCCAACAGCAGGTGCCTGTGGCAGAAGAGAGGAGCTGGCCATTTCTGGGGTGACTCCTCCTTTGTTACATTATTTCTGCGTATCTCCAGCAGTCTCTGGGTTAGAGACTTCCTAGTCAAGAATCCGAACTGTTCTATCTGAAGACTCCCAATGGACATGACCGTCTTGCATATGTTCATTGTCTTTCAGAGAAGTTTTTTAGTCCTACCCAGCAGTGAGTGATGCTGAGATGCATAATTTAAATGTGTATTGTGCAAACCTACCTTCTCTATTTTTTTCTTTTGTGCAAGGATTTCCCTTCTAGAGATCTACCTAGGCCTGCCAGGGCATGTTCAGAAAAATATGGTTATATCACGTCACCAGTAAAACTCCTCTCACAATCTGAAGCTCCTTCATTTGTGTGAGTTTTTATTGGTAGAGTTTGGGTTGTCTGTTTTGTTGTGCTTTGTGCTCTTCCATGGGGTGGTAAGGTAGAACCTTTTTGGCTGCTATATGTTGTTTCAGTTGAGGATGATTTCTTTTGCTGGGTGGAAAAGAAACAACACATTACCTTGTGCCCTAGTTTATTTGTTCGTGGAACAAGTACTCTTCCATGGCTGATGGAGGGTAACTCAAATGCTTTTCTGAATTGTCAACTGCATCTTCTACATCTATACGCATTAGGTAGAAGCCCAGCTTCCTTGTTTTACTTTGCCGTGAACTTCCCAATCTAGGAACTCTAATTCCTGTGGTTTTCCCATCCAAATATCACTGAAGATTGTCTGACTAGCCATACTTCTGTAGACAAAACCAGATCCAGATCAATTTCTCTTCTTTTGAGCTAGCTGGAGCTAGCTCACGTATTGAAAGCTACTTAATGTATGGCTAGGTGGGCTGATGAGGTTATTTGGCTATATGAATGAATTTATATTTATTATTTTACTTCTTTTACTTATTTGTTTAATTTAATGTATTATTTCTGAAGGTTTTCAACAACAACCACTATTACCTTGACCTTGCACTCTCCATCTCTTCCAGTAAAATCCTACCAGACAACAGTGGGGAGAGTAGGAATTTCCTGAGGTGTATTTCTGCTGCAGGGATAGGCAAGAGTTTCCATTATCCTGTTTCTGTAAGAGCTGCAACGACAGTCATGGGAATTGCTTGCATGAAAATTAAGCCCTTTGTGGATTCAGATAAGCAGGATGGTGGTACTCTGGAATTCGTGTGTTGTTTTAGGATGACATAACAAGTGGTCCCACCATTCTCGGTGTGTGACTGAACAACTTTTAGGTGGCATCCTTCCTGGCATCCACAGAGATGGAGGATGAGGTTTACTATTTCACAGTTGTTGGTGACCTTCTTTGCTCACCAATTTGGAGTCAATGATGTACTAATACCCTTGTTTACGTGGAAGTTGACATCCTAGAGGGAAAACAAAGATTCGTCAGTCCCCTGGGCTGGCTTATAGTGGCTTAATAAAATGTTATTTCATTGGCATATATTATGTTCTGGTCACTAATGCACCATGGACTTTGCTTATCCGTGATCTAGTCTCTCATTTTTCTCCTGGTAATTTCCAAGCTAATTGTTTAACTGGTGCATAATTTGGTTGCAAACCTTTCTGGCAAAAATAGAATTAATGAAGATCTCAGGCATGTTTCAGACAAATAAAATCTGCCTCAGACCTCAACTTCATTTTGAAGTCTTGAAAGTAAGTATTTTTTAAAAATGACAGAAAGACAAGGAAAACAGTTAAGAAAACTGGTTTTCTTTTTGGTAATGGTAAAGAATGCTTTTAATTTAATTTTCTTCCTTTGTATAGCAGTCTACCTCAACCTTGAAAAATGGTTGAACTGGGGATATTTCCTGTCAATTAAAAGATGGTTTTGATTTGAATTAAATCGGCACTTAGAATTCCACCTTAAATTCTCCAAAGACGGCACTTGCTTAAGGTTCTGAAGATGGGAATATGATCTGCTAAAAATCAGACAAGTGAGCAGAAACAAACTATGACTTCTGCCCCAGGGGTAATGGAGACGGAGATGAATCCTGACAAGCACACACATGACAAGACCTAGGCAGAGCAAGAACGGGTGACTCACAAATTGTAGTGGCACGTTCTCTCCAAGGGCCTCAGTGTGCAGTAATGCCTGAAAGATCTCAACCAGCATCACATGATGCATACAGTGGTTGGCTGACTGTCGAGCCATATAATAAAACCCCAACAAATTAAGTATAAAACAGCCTCTGGTGAGCTATAGCCCTAATTAGAAAGAAAATTAACAGGTATTCGATTAGCAGAATCCCCGCCAGTATAGTATGTAGGGGATATCATTAAAGAGACAGACTTTTGGTCTGTGTTTTATGTTCCTCTGAAGTTGATCCCCTTTTTCATTACTTCTGCCATTGTGAGAAAGCTAGCTGGATTCTTTCACGGAAAAGACCAGGACAGAGCTGCGGAGAGGTTCGTAAATCATCCTGGGTGACAAAAGGAGAAAGGGGGAGTTCTCTGCTGACCACTTTCTCTTCTCTTGGAAGTGTTCTGCTGAAGCTGTTTGCATCGCCCCCCGTGCCAGCCCCCACCTCCCAAACGGTCAGTAAATGTAGTGCCATCACTGAGAGCGCTGTCGCCAGCGTTCCCCTTACACATGGACACAGAGTTTTCCCCGCTGTTAGAGCTTACTGTGAAATGAGCTCACACCCAGCCTCAGCCCAGCAGGTCTTTGGAGCTGGGTATTTCTTCATCTTTTTCCTCCCTGGCAAATTCAGTTACAAAAATCAATCTGATCCTTTATACCAGTTGATGTGCAAAACTGTAAAGTTTCACGGCTTCCAGGTTCCCAAGCTGCTTTCGTCTGCCTTTCCTTCCTTTTCAGCTATTCCTGTTTGTCCACTCTGATCCTTCATTTCTCTGCCCAGTCTCTTGTTCCTTTTCCTTCTGCTCCCTCTGCATCATATTTCCCCTCCTCTTCTTGTATCCTTTTCAGTTCGTCTCACTTAAGCCGCTCTGCCCAGAATGCAAGTCTCCATTGCTTCTTCCTCATCTTGCGGAAGTAGAACACTGTCCCTGTACGCCGTCTAAATAAGAGTAATCCCAGACATATAGATATCGCATGCAGGTCTCCATGCAAGCTCAGATATGGCAAATACTCAGAGCAGAACAAACAGCAGTGGCAGTGGGGGCAATCAGAGTTTGTCTCTTTTTTTAGTTCATCGGTGACCTCCTTCTAGCCTGAGATTCCGAGTCCATGAAAGAGACACAAGAACTGTATCCCCTAAGTCCACCAGAGTGGATTCTGTGGCAAGCCATCCCTCGTGCTGTCTGCTGCACCCGTAAGCATACTGTTGGTCTGTGGTCCTGCCAGCTCTATTAGGTAAAATAAAGGCCACCAAATTCCAGATCTAAAAGTAGGAGGGTTCTTGTCTTCCACACGCTCACTGCAAGTCAGCCGTGCCTGTACAGTACAGATCACCTGTCCCAGAGGTAGTGGGCTTGCTGCACTTACCGTGTAGAGCTTTTCCGTGTGCATGCAGCGGCCATCTCATCATGATTATGATGAAATTATGGTCAGGTCTTTGACTTCCGAAGTCTGCTGTTCTTGCCCACGTCCCTGCCCAGAACAGCAAACTTTTGGTGAAAGATGGACCATGTTTGATTAAAAAGCCTCCGAGAAGAGGCCTTCTGCCGGAGCAGTCCTGTTGGGGGAACAGATTGTCTGGACAGTGGTGTTCAGAAAGGAGGCAGTTTTTACAGTGCGTTTATAAATGTCCTTTGAGAAAATCAGGTACGCGTTTCAGTTAACTGGCTGAACACCCAGAAAGAGTAGTTGGCTCCTAAGTTCTCAAGTAAGTGCAATTCATAGAAAGTGTTTTAAAAAGTGTTATTTCAGGATGCAATTATGCATCTCACCCTGGATAGTCCCATTCTGCCAACATGAAGTGCTCCCATTCAGGGTCTAAAAACACTCCTTTCTCCTAGGTGTGCTCTGTGCTGATGGCTGTTGTCTATTTCCTTCCTCTTAGATGTGACTACATTTCATGAGTGATGGAGAGGATTCCAGCTGAAAAGATGGATAGATTTTGGCAAATCTGTTGTCCTTTTAAAGCCACGACCCTACAAGGCACACATGGTATGAGTTGGCCGACAGTATTCTGGCAGACTCTGTAGACAGCTATTGAAGTCAATTTTTGGCAAGGATTTAGCTAGCTGGGTTGTTACCACACGTTTTTTATAGCTACTGTGGTTTACTTTGACATGGAAGGAGTGACGTAGCACACTGATTTTAAAAAAGCTTAGGTTGTTACCACTTTAATACTAAGAGTATAGACATCAAAGGATGGCAAATGTGTTACTGCAGCTTAATGAGCTACTGTTTGTCATTGCAAATCAGCTGAGGAGTGTTAGCTAGTTAAGCTCTGATAACCTGATTGCTTGTAATCTTCTTTTTAGAAAATTAGCTTGTCATTGATCAGCTTTGAGCATATCTGGATGTGGATCAGCCATCCTGAAGTATGAAGTGGAAGCCGCATACCTCTAAAATACCTGTCTGCTTCCCTAGCCCAATCTCATTTTCTTTTTCAAACCGGTGCAATGATGACTGCACTTACGTGTTTGCTGCCCTATTTGTTAACTATGTCTCAGCCAGGAAATGCATTAGAGGATTCCTTGTTCTGTATATGCACCATATATGCTTACATGAGGGCTCCAAGAAATCATCTTTAGTCAGAAGGTAAGGCTGCACTTGTGTTTTACTGAATTAAAATGCTAGACTGGGTCATAAATGTGAAAATGAATTTGCTGTCATCAGATACGATAGTTTCTGTTTACCTCTTTGTTCCCTCTTCCCCAGAGTGCACACGCACATGTGTGCGCACGCGCGCGCGCAGACACACACAGTTTGTCGCTATTCAGTACAGCTGGTAATTTTCAGTTCACCAGAAGCTCAGAATAGCAGAGAAATTGTTCAGTCAGGCTTGATGTGGAGAACAAGTGTTTGCACATAGTCCTCGCTCTCTTTCTGGGAGGAAACTATCAAAAGAGGTTTGAAAAAGGAATGTCAAAGAGAAGAGAGTCAATACGTTTGCCTGTTCTTTTTAATATGCTTATTGCTGTATACAGGTGCAGGTCTGCCATGGTTTAGCTGAGAAGTGAAGCAGGAGTTTAGATGCTTTAACTGGAAAGGGGGACAGGAGCAAAGCAGGTAGCATTTCACTATCGGGAATCTTCTGCTGAGTGTGTCATATCAACAGAAAAGGCTTGAGAGGTCTTTCCTGAGAAATAACTTATTTATCTCTTTCCTACCCTAAAAGACTGGAAAACCTAACATCTCTCATAGCCCTCTGAAGAGGCAGAGTCACACACAACCAGAAAAGAGTTTGTTAGCTCAGGAAATACAGCAAAACAAGATAAACACAACTGATGATAAAGTGGCTCTCTTCCACCCTTCCACCTACCAGACTATGTTCCTCAGAAGAAAATTTTTTGATTCCATCGCTTCAGTCATCCACCAAGCACCAGACGTGTGTCTCTTTGGGGCTGTGTATTCAGTGCGAGAAAAGCTAGCTTCTACCAAGAGTCACCAGTAGATTCAGCTGTACTAAGAAAAGAAGTTGGAGTTATGCAGACACTCAAAACCAAATGCTCTTATTTCCCTTCTTTCGTTCTCTCAAGGCCAAAATATTTCCTCAGATATACATATTCATCTCCATTGAAGATAATGGGAACTAAGCGAGTCTCAAGGCAACTGCATGGAAACCAACTGTTGTTTTCTGCAGTAAAATACAGTTTTGTGCAGAGTAAAATATGTCTCTTTTTAAAAATGCAAACTCCAGATATAAGCTCCTTTTGACATACCAGTGTTTCCAAAGAATCCCTCTCTCTCTGCTATATTAACTGAGCAAGGAGATTTTATTAACTGGTCTTTTGTGACTTAGGAGAAAAATTCATCTATTTTGGCTATAACATTAACCTCAAGATTTAAAACTGAAATGTATCTTGTCTTTGTGAAACAAATCTGAAATTTCATTTTCAGTTACATATATTACATCTACATCCAGGAGCAGCAGACAGTTTACTGAAATCCATCCTTCCCTGACATTGGCAATATCACAGAAAGAAGGCCTAAATGTAACATGAAATATGAAAGTATTTAACACATTACAAATATAGATAAGTATATTTTTAATATAGATACATTGGAGAGGCATGGCAACCAGTTAAGTTCCTTTGAAAATGCCAAACCGATTGTTTACCTGCTGCACGGAGCTGTAGGCAAGCATCCTAGCGAGCTGCTCACAACGTATGAGCTTTTGTTTGTGTTATGCAGTGAGTACAGGCCAAATCTGCAACCTTCTCAAGTTTGTTTACAATATGATCCGATTAATTCACATCCGATATTGAATAACCAGTTCTACTGTACCCAGTTGCTAACAATTTTTGACACCAAGCGTTTTTCCTGGTGGTGCTAGTATTCGTGGTCAGGGACGGGGGGATGAAATCTTGATGGGACTAGAAAGGAGCGACAAGATGGACGAGGTCCAGCCACATCCATCTGGCTCCCCCATGTTCACCTGATGTGCTCTTTGGTGGTTTTGTTGCGCTACAACCTTCTGGTGCCTCCAGTTAGCAGGGTATATAATTTTATACTTCTTGTTCTTATACTTCACTATAATAGACAGTAGAAAGTAAAAAGCCTAATAGTACCTCTCACACCCTCTCACAGGCAGGCAGACTGTCTACACAGAGTTTTAAGCTGGAATTTCCTTTATGCTTTGGAAAATTCAAAAATGTACCATAAAAACTATGCCGTATTTTAACGGCAGGAGTGACTTCACGGTTACTTTGCTTTCACTGTAACTTGCGTGCATTCTTAGATCTTCCAAAACCTTTCTAAGAGATTCCACCAGGAGGTAATTGGCATTGCTTCTCTGTGGTATACACGCTGGCCAATTCAAGCAGGAGACAATTTTGACTGAGCAAACTATGCAGCATGATGTGTATTCCATTAAGTACTGTCATTCCAGCTGAATGTGGTTGATTTAAACTAACTTAGTCTGTGCTGAAGATAGCAAGGTTGGTTCAATTATTCATTGGCACAAAACTCACTCCTGTTCTATTGCTTGAGAATCAATCACAAACATTTATCTGCAACATGTAAGTGAATATTGTTCATGATACGTTGAACAAGAAGGACACGGACCTGTTGGAGTGGGTCCAGAGGAGGCCACAAAAATGATCAGAGGGCTGGAGCCCCTCTCCTATGAAGCAGACAGGCTGAGAGAGTTGAGCTTGTTCACCCTGGAGAAGAGAAGGCTCTGGGGAGACCTTATTGTGGCCTTTCAATACTTAAAGGGGGCTTATAGGAAAGATGGGGAAAAATTTTTTAGCAGGGCCTGTTGTGATAGGACAAGGGGTAATGGTTTTAAACTAAAGGAGGGGAGATTTAGACTAGACATAAGGAAGAAGTTTTTCACAATGAGGGTGGTGAAGCACTGGCACAGGTTGCCCAGAGAGGTGGTAGAAGCCCCATCCCTGGAAACATTCAAGGCCAGGTTGGACGGGGCTCTGGGCAACCTGATCTAGTTGAGGATGTCCCTGCCCATTGCAGGGGGGTTGGACTAGATGACCTTTAAAAGGTCCCTTCCCACCCAAACTATTCTATGATTCTATGATTCTATGAACTGTTTGTTTGCTGCAGGTTGCTGTCTGATGGGTAGTTGATGTGAACACATGGGAGCAACTCATGATACATTTGCTCTGGCTGTTGGAGAGTCATTTCTAGCCTGCTTTTTTATGTGACTGTTTTACAAATAATTTAAACCAGGATGAAGATTTTAATGGAGGAAAATATTAAATAATGAATGAAAAAGACTCAGGAAATAAGAAATTATCCTGTTTGTGAACAAATACCGTCGTCCACCTAAGAAATTAAATGTGAACTGTGTGAGTGCCACTTAGCAGCACTCAGAAGAATAGATGGGCACAAGTGGCCCTGTAAAGGACCCTCTGGACTATGGAAAATATAGTTTGTTTCCGAGTAGAGTAAGAGCCTCCCAACACCCGCACAGACATGCATCACTGCTGTTCTGTTTTCATCCTAATACTGCCAATGGGTAATCAAAATCATCAGGGGGCACTCATAACAGTGAACCATTGGGAGCTGTCTTGAGTAGTTCCAGTGCATTCATCTGGATAAAAATGTGTGTGTGGTGTTAGTCCATTTTGCGGATACAGATTGGAAAATAATAATAGGAGCAAGGACTGATCAGTTATTATAACAATACGGATGTCTGGGCTGGGTCTGCTCAAAGGATACAGGCAGAAATAGAGTAACCTCATATTTGCACAAAGGATGATCTGGAAAGCGGTGACGCTGAAAGAGACTCAAATGTAAACTGAATAAATAGCTGAATGTGAACTTCTGTGGTGTCTGGCTAAGAGGGCTTGAGCATGCTCTGTAAAAAGCAGGGCTGGCAACTAGCAATAGAAGGTGGTACGGCCTTGAGGAAACTGCCACTAAAATCCTACCCAGTCTCTACACACCAAACGGTCTGTCGTTAGGAAAGAGTTCAGAAAAGAGTTACAAGTCTGTAAAACCTATGTAAGTGTGACTGATGCAATATGCTATTTAGTTTCTATTAAAAAAAAGCTTAAAAAAGGACTCATTTATGGCACACAAGAGCTGTTGAACACTAAAGAAAATGGCAGAAATGAGATTTCTGGAAAGCAAATGTAGATAAATCAAGCTAGAAATGGTGTGCCTACTTCTTGGTGTGCTTAGCTGACCCCTGGAAACCACTTACCTAGACGTGAACCTTGCCACTTGAAATCTGTAAGCCAATACTGGATATCTTACAAAAAGTTTTATTCCATCCCAGTCAGGAATTACGCATGTGCGAGTGTTTTCAGCTGTTGGGCCAAACAGGTCAGCAATCAAACAAGCTCAAACACCCGGTTACAGAAGAGGAAAGTGTTTCAAATAACTTACTTGAAAAGCACTTAAGTGAAAATATTAGTCACAGACCAGAGCAAACAGATTTATACAATGCTATATATAAAAGCAGAATAATTTTATGAACTTAACAGAAAGGAAGTTATCAGTACTGCATTTCTGAGCATTTTACCACAATAAGAAACAATAACTGGCAGCTTGCCTGTAACAGAGGAATCTCATCTAAGTTTCCGTGAGGAAGCAAGGGTCTCATAGCACTTGCAGATGAGTTGCAATGCATCTCCGGCATAAGCATCATTTGATAACCATTATGCTTTCTAATCACTTTCTAATTAAGCTGCATTATTACAAATATGATGTGCAGCTGTACTTTATTTGTCATATTCTTCCTTGGACTTATTGGCTCTAACCTGTAGCCTAATTTTCATACTATGGGCCTGCCTGAAAAAGTTCATCTTGTCAGTTCTGGCTGCTGAGTTGAAAACTTCATTCCTTCTACAGTCTATTACCTATGCTCATCTCCTTTGATATTTCCCTCCTTTCCTTCCTTTCTTCCCTCCCTTGTCTTCCCTCCCTTGCCTTCCTGTTCTCCTCCCTTACTCCCTTCCGTCCTTCCTCTCTGCCTCTCTTCTCTCTCATCTTCTCTTCTCTCTCATCTTCTCTGCTTCTTTCACCCCGCCCTTTCCTTCTTGCTTTCCTCCCTTTCCTTCTCCCTTTCCTCCATTTCCTCTCTCCCTTCCCTTTTTTCTTCCTTCCTTTCTTCCCTCCTTCTTCCTCTTGTCTCCCCCCCTTTCCCTCCCTTCCTCTCTGCCTTCCCTCTCTCTACCACCCCCCGCCCTCCCAGGACTTTTGCCATTAGCAGAAATTAAAGCAAGAGTGTAGTTAGCTCTACTTTTTTTCCCTACTCCTAAGAATAAATACATAACGAAAAGCAAAAGACAGAGTTGTTATTTAGTTTAAATTTGTAAGAAAGCCAGAAGAGAAAGGATATGTCGAAAGCACAGTCATATTCTCTGTGTTTTGGAAGTAAAAATGAATGATACTCAAATTACAGGGAAGCAGGTTTGGGTTTGAGGTCTGGAAAGGTAGAAAAGCTGCATTCAAACCCAGGCGGCCCAGCTAACCAGCGTGATTATGGCATGACTGTTTCTACAGCTGATGGCACCCCAGGGTGACTCCTCCTTCCACTTCAAATGACCAGGTCAGTTGGAAGCAACCTTTGGTACAAGGCCTTGAATTCACATCTCTGGACCGCTGTGTCTGTTCGGCTGCTTAAACCATGTGCATAGAGTTCCCTGGTGTCTGGAGCGCAGTCTGGTGTAGAACTGGTGTAGTCTGGTGTAGTCCTCTTTCAGCAGACTACGTACCGTTGCAAACCTTGAGCTTCACTCTTTCAGCAGATGCGTGGTATACCCACTGCCCTCCTTCCCACCAGCATGATGCTACGGCCTCCAACTTTCCTGCCTGCAAAGGCAGAATCTATTATTTCAGTTACCAGTAACAGGGCCAGGACTAGTTTTCATAGCCTCTATGCCACAAAGAGAACAAGAAGGGCGAACTGAGCCATGGAGTTCAGAGAGATAATGTACTGTACTAGGATAAGTACATACTTCCTCAGACGTATTAAGGTATTTTTATGGCACGTAAGCTATAAATAGGGTGAACAAACTTTTGGCAATGGGAGCTTCCATAGCTTCCATCTGGACTTCTGACTCCATTGCTGCTGAACTAAAGCAATGTCTGTACAGAGAGCCAGTATGAAAGTGACTTAACTGCTGTTTCATGGGTCTCATGACTAAGGAATAGAAGGTAAAAGGGCCTTTTGACAAAACCAAATAATGACAGCTTCTGGATAGAATATTGTATTTGACCACCTTACACCTGTTTGAATGACAATCGTATTTGATGATGCTTTGTTCAGCTTCTCACCTAAAAATACAATGCATTCACATCATTGCTTCTAATTGCATCCGTAAAACTAATTGACATCTTTCATGTGTTACACTGCTTGCCTGTTTTATTTAGTACAAAAAGAAATGCACTAAAATGGACTTCAGCATTATTAAGGCATAGTGTTTAATGACGAGGGGTTTGGATATCATAAAAAAACCTCCAAAAGCCTAAGTGGGTATTATATATATGAGTGAGATGGGGGAAGCACTACTGTGTTGTAAATGAAGTCAGTAGAATTTTATTGATTTCGCTATCAGTGTTGCAAGACTTCAGTACAAAAGCTACCCCCAAGACTTTGGAGATTTAGTAAAATTTTCTGTGTTCAGGTTTCTAAAGAGTAGTTGCATGTATGATCAGTTTCTGCACCATCCATTACCAAAAGGAAGGGGAAAAAAAAGAGAAAGCATAGTTAGTTTTATTTATTACTACTCTTGGTTACTACTGTAGTATTTCTGGTTTTAGGTAACTGATGGTACATAATGTGTGTGACAACTATTGTAATATTTCCATTGTATGTTTCTAAAGAAATGAAGACATTTAAAATGTCTATTAACTACCGACGTAATCTTTTATCATCCCCTTATTTGGTTATAAAGCAAATACAGAAATGAAAAGATGAATCTCCATATTCTCACACTGTACAAGCAACATTAATTAATTCAACATGACAAGCTTTGTGAAGTATCTGGGTAAGTCAATCTAGTAGCATTTTGTTCATGAAGCCCAAAATATAGACTGACAAAGCACAAGTATGAAATGCATTTCAATCACTTTAATCAAATAGAGTCAACGTAAAGAAAAGGGGCATTGTCAAGATGTGTCAGTGAACGTTTGACCTGCCTTGCAGTTAATATTGTTTTGTGCAGATTTCTCTTGGGGGGATGCCCTCTCTGGTCTGCATTTCAATTCTAAGAAACGAAAATTTTATTTTTGATCTGGTGAGTGGCAATCTATAGTAGGAATGATACAGGAAAGATACCACTTGCAAGTCATTATCCACGCAGAATCTGAACATGTGAAAGCAGACCCTTTAAGGAAATCAGACCATTTGGGGTGACTTTTGCCTGGATTGCAAGAAATTCTGCATTCTCTGAATGAGGTTTTGGCTGGTGCTTGCATAGATGCCAAAGATAAGGTTATAGAGCACCAAATCCCAAATCTGCTGGAGAGTTTATCTTGTTCTCTTCTCTAAGGCACAAGGAGACTTGGGCAGGAAAAAGATGTGGGCACGCAATGAACCTGTAGCAGAGCCAAGCGGCCACAGAGCTGGCAAACTGTGCCTTTTTAAGGGCAGTGGAGGGGGTTTGCCACAGACGGCTTCAGTGAGACTTCAAGAGGGATTCCCTGGTAGAATAATTCAGGATTTTTCCCAGGAGTTCCCAAAGCTGCATTACTTCTCTGCAGCCCAAGTCTCCCTTTATCACTTTCCGTGATCCCAGTGATAAGCAAAGCAGAACGCAGGTCTGTATTTATTTCTGAAAATCTCTTCCCAGACCTCTTTTCGCAGTGCTTGATCTAATGCTGTAGTTTCTGATCACACTCAATATGCAGGATAACATTAATGGTCAAATCATGGTGCAAAATAATTCTGCTTTGCCTTTAAATCTACTCCTCGGCCAGGGAATAATATGATTGTTTTAAGGCCATTAAAAACTGTCTGTTACTTTCTCTGAAAACTATAAACTGGGCAGGATTTAAATTCAATGAGTGTGAATATACACACGCACGCACACCAGAAACTAGAAAAACAGCCGTTACCTTTTTTTTCTCAAGTGAAGACAAAGCTGTGGGGGTGACCAAGATTCGGGGAACAGTTTCAAAAGCCCATTTGTCACAACAGTATTTATTTGAAGGTCTTGTTTCATTTCCACAACTCTCAGCTTTTGCTATGTAAAAAAATCACCACTGTCTAGCTGCTGTGGTGACCTCCGACACACGAACCAAGTTTGCCGAGATACGGAGATATCTGCAAGGAGAATCCTTAATGGATGCCTGAGCAAGCTGCTCTATCCGCCGCTATCTATCCGCTCTATCTAACATACAAATGTTGAATGTGACACCCAGGAATGAAGACTGAATTATCAGTGCTAAGTTTCATGCATCTCCTGAGAGATGACAAGAGGAAACCCATAAATTTTCTAGATTTCAGCCCCACTGATGGCTGCCATTTGTGCCCCCTCCCCTGATTCCTGGTCCCTTCCCCTCCCCAAACCTAGATGGAGTCGTGCCTGGAGCTCGGCAGAGCCCATGGACGTCCTGAGAGCGTTCCCAGAGGATAGTCAAGCTCCAGATTCACAGTGGACCAAGTCACACTTCCAGCACGTGCACGCTCTGATGTGAGCAGGGTCCATTTTAGCGACTCGTCTGCGGGGCATGTTTTTCAGGCAGCGCTCCAAAGATCGTGACTGCACATTTTTCCCAACCTGTTGATGGGTGAAACACAAGAAGTTCACAAATCCGGAGAGCTCTCCGTACAGTTCAGTGTTTCTCCCGCATCTCTTGGAAGCGCAGTACTATGCTGAAGTATTGCAAGTTCTCCTATGCGATTTTTGAACGCTTCCTTCTTCAAACTTTGCTGGAATGAGTTTAGAGCTACATGGAAAGAATGATTAATTGCAGTTTAACGAATCACAGGAAAAGTCGGTGCCTGGAGATGCACCTGTGTCAGTCTTATTTATTTAAACTAGTTTACCCTTTAGTTTTACAGTCAATAAACTAGAATAACCAGAATGGTCTCAAGTGTCTTATTTTGATATCAGCAGCATTTTCACTTCAGTATTTTATTTAAACCTTTCCATTTTTCGTGAATATGTGCTGCTTGGTCCTTGACTAAAACATTTAACAACGTGAGAGTGGAGTATTTTGCTGCTACAGACTTAGACCTTCTGAAGAGCCTAATCAAAACCACATTTTTTTTTCTTTAATTGGAAAAGAAATGAGTGTTTTGCACTATACGCCAGCTAGTTAGCGCTATCATAAGCAACCCCCTATTAATCACGTACCATTTTTTGCAGCTGTGTACAGTAACTGACCTGCCTGGATACACTATAACTGAAGCAATTAAGGATCTTTTGTATTTTTTATGTAATTACCACTTCTGAGCCAGGTTGCTAAATACTTGGGACGTTTGGGGGTATAATTTCAAGGTCATTATATTTTTGTTCATCTCATTTCCTAGGAAACCTATTTGCAGACTTGCCTAAAGCAGCCCAGATACTGTACATTAAAGTATGGCAAATTAATTTAATCCTACCTCCTTCCACTCAGGAGGTGCATGTCCATTTTTCCAATGTATAATACACAGTGTATTTTTAAATTGTAAACTATTCCTGTTTTTAATGATGCAAACAATGGAGAGACCAAATAAGCTAAAGGAGCTAACACATTTATCTCTACATTCTGCCATCTGTTTGAAACTGCTGATGTAATTCCAGTTTTAAATTACATTAGATCCTGCCTTCTGGACCCCTTTCCCTATTTACTTTTTTTTATTTAAGGCTTTAGAGAAAGCAGTGCCTTCAGGTTGTTGACTACTTAATAAGAAACTGTGTCTTTGACTGTTTTCAATCTGGACTTAAATACGGGTTTCCTGGACAAAGAGGTATAATGGAAGGAATGGCTTTATTTCCAAAAGATGAAACTTACTCTCTGTGTACAGTTTGATGAGATCTGTTTTCAGCAATAATGGTAGCAACCAGTACATTTGTTTATCCTGAAGAAATGGCAGAGATAAGGCCTGTGTTCTTGCATACTCTATTGTCTAATGATGGAATTTCCAGTTTCATCTCTGCGTTTATGCTTCAGAATTAGTTTAATTTCTTCTATGCAACCTCTCCCCCTTATTTTACTGGCTTAATAAACAACCTTACATTTATTTTTCTTAGCACTTGCTTTGCCTTTTGATTCCACAGCGGTAACTCTCCGTCCTCTTTTCTTCTGGTATCTTGTGGCTGGAATCACTTATTTGTCTGGATCTGATACTAATGTTGATCTTCTAAGGATTTGCTTAAGGGATATTGCTCAGGCTCTGTCTTCAGCAAATATCTATCAAACACACAGCCTGATTTTTGCACAGTCACATTAAAGTGTTGAAATCATGATTCAGATTTAAAAACATTTGCATCACCGAAATTAAATTAATGTATTCTGGTTTACTTTTAAATTTATTTATTTATTTATCTATTTATTTATTTTAACTTTGGTTACATTCATTATGTATCCATAGAATAGTCAGAAGTATAAGGACTTTGGAAGAAAGATGAAGTCCTGTACTGAAAAGTTTTCAGACTCATCATTTGTATTGATTTTAAAAAGAGAGAACACATAATTAAAAATTAAGAAAAATGCATTTCAAGCTACATTTTATTTATCATGGTACAGAAATATTTCATGAGCATATTTTCAAAAGTCATAATAACATTTTAAAACATTGTACAGATTTTAAGATGATTGGAACAGCTTACCCATTTAGAATTTCTGAACCACACCAGGCAAAAGTCTGAAGAAAATGTGGAAATAGATTGATTTGATTCTGATCCTTTTATAGAAAATTTAGATTTTGAATGAAAAGTAACTTCATCAGAATATTTGCCTAAACTTAATTTGGAAAACTCTTTAAAAGTAAAATGAAAACCAAAAAATGAAACCTTTTTTATTTGGTTTGGAAGGAAAACAGACATTGGGTTCATTTGGAATTTAAACAGATGATTTTATCTTTCACTGTCTGACTTAAAATATAGAAAATTTGTTATTAATAAAATTTAATTAAATGTAAAAATGGTAATTCATACGCAACTGTAGGCCTCTTACTGAATGGTAACTAGGAGCTATGTCTGTTGTCAAATACACACCTTAAATTTTCTAGTTGAACCAGCTTCCAGAATGGTGGCAATTTTGGTAGATCAGTCACTGACCCATGCAAGTTTCTAGGGAAGAACCTTGATCCAAGTTTCAAAGTTTAACCTTCCCCAATCAATCCTACCAATAAAAAATACACATAATCAGTTACTGTGGCTTTAACGATCATCATGCTTAATCACAACAAAAGCCTGGCGATTAAAACGCGGCAGACTTAGTGTGTCGGCTTTCTACGTTTCCTCTCCAGCCACTGAAACCGGTGGCTAAGCGGAAGCGGTGGCCAGCTGTTGGGAATGCGGATGACTCTTCGCTCTTCCTTTGTTTATGCCCAGCCCGGCCACCACCAGGGGGGAAAAGCCGAAGAAGCAGGGAGGTGTCGTATTCCCTCTGCGCTCCAGCGTTGCCAGCCCTGGATGGATGGTTATGGAAAAAGTCAGCAGCTTCCCGTGGACTGTTGAAGACTAAGCCAAGCAGTGCTACGTTCAACCCTGACTTGTATTTTCAGAAGTTGGTAAAAAGAACCGCATAAACCATTTATTCCATGTTTTAATATAAGGCTATATTCTCTGGTGATTCATGCTGCTATGAAAAGGTATCATCTGCAGAAAAGTTAAACCAGAGATACCCAGGTAAAACAAAGCACACGCGTATTTTAACTAGGTCTGAAGCTGATGAACGTGCCAAAATATTGTCAGTTAAAGCTTGTTATGGGAGCTCCTATCAGCTTTTCATGGGTACAGACAGTGATGCAGAGCAGAGCAAGGAGTGTTGATTTTCTGCTTACAAAAATACCATGAATTTATAGAGTCTGAGCAGTGTTGCCCAAACAAAGAATTTATGACTCCACCCCAGCCTACAAGGAAAAAATAATTAAAGTCACATTATTTCTTCAAATACTCAGATTCCAAATGTTTGGTAACCAGCTGCCTGTTGTGGTAATGCTCCTACTTCTGCACAGAATTTGTATTCTAGACCTACATGAAATTAGTATACAAAATGAACTGAGTGAATGATTTGTTAGAAGAACTTTTTGTTGTGAAAATGTAATGAATATTTCATGATTCAAATTCAAAGCAACTATAAATTTAAAGTATCAAGTTTTGCTGTGATGCATAAAAACTATTCATCATAACTGTTAAATACAAACCATATTCACTCCTGGTAAGAACCATAAATATGACAAGAAGTCCCAGAAAGTTGCAGTTATGGTTAAGAAGGAGTCTATGTAATGAACACAGTAAAATTCCTCCCAAATGTTTTAAATAATGCTGTCTTTCCCGAGGATAGATTGCATTTCGTCGGCATCAAGATTTGCAAATCAGTCAGGGTCACCAAAACTCAAACGTTGTCATTGTATCCCTAGGACAATGTAATATTAAAGTATATTTAAAATTTGATTTAAAAAAAAAAGTCAAAGAATATGTCTTACCAAGTCCTGTGCCAGTTTATTTGCAAGAATCTCCAAACGTTTTCTCCAGCGCGCACACCAGGCCTTTCAACACAGTTCCTGGTCTTAAAGAGACACTTTCGGAATGACACGTCTCTTAGTATCCAAAGGAACCTTTAGTAAATCGAAATGTAACGCTAATACCATGGACTGTGTTTCCCCTGGAGTAAAATATATGTTGTTGTCCTTGAGATCTATGCTGCTGAAAATACGTGATACTTCTTAAGCACAGTACCGCATGAGTTCATATGATGGCAAGACTGATTTTTAAACTGATTGGATAAATTTGGTTTGATCGGTTAGTTTATTTAGTGATGCTGAGATCTTACATTTTCCTCCAGTTCTTATCTTACTATTGATGTATAGAACTGCATTTCCTGAAAGGAGGCCTCTGCAGCAGCTCTTGGTGCTTGTTTGAGGTCTTCTAAGACACGTGCATTTCACGAGAAATTCAGTCCAGGTGAAGTGCCCTGTAATCAATCCCATCAAGAAAGACTGTGCATGAATTAAATTAAATTACATAAATAGCAGAAGTCACTGGGGCCCATCCCATCTGAAAGAGCAGCTCTGCGAGGCGGAGGGACGGCAGCCCGCTCTCGGCTCTGCAGAACAGTGCCACGCTCCGGCGTGTTTTACAGAAAAGGCTCCGACTGTGGCATCCTTCTGTTGCAAGGAGCGGGGCTGCCTGATCTGACCATACAGACAGTGTAAAATTTTGGACCAAGAGCAGAAATACTGTGGTTGCTGTAGTCGTTCAGAGATATAAAAGTGAGGCTTCTAGTAGCGAGGAATAGTCTTTCGCATAGCCAGGACGCTAGCCTAAAACTCCAATTAGAAACCTTCAAAAAAATCAGCACAGACTGTGAAGCACGAGCGTGAAACACTGTTCACATTACTGAATGAATATACTAGTTTTCAAAATGCATATGCCCAAATGTATTTACTTTATGTGCTTTCAAAGACACTCTGCGGATAAAGCTTGAGTCTAGCCTTAATACAATTTGCAACGAGCTAGCTAATGACCTTCTGGTTTTGAACAACTTGACTCCATTTTCAGAAGATTAGACCCTCTGAGAATCACATTATTCTTATTCTCATAAAGTATTTGAATCTAGCTACTGTAAGGTTGCAAAATACTGCAGAACAGTCAGATTCAGAGATTATTTAATCAGTAATAAAATGTCATTGTAGGCAGCATAGCGGTACTTCCTAAATCCCTCGTTGCATGGTCGGCTTATTTCATTAGAATCTGTGCTGGCCATTCTCCAAAGATGCAGAACTAATGCTATCTGCAATTATCGGATTTTGTTAAGCACAGAGAATTCGACAGGTATAGTGTTAACGACTGAAGAATAGCTAAGCAAGCCCCTAATCTATTGCTCATTGTTTAAAAAAACAATTAGAGCCCAGCCCTATCATACTTAGTTATGATATGACTCAGATCAGCAGAATAAATAGCTCTGCACCTTTTCTCCCTGTGCGGTAAATGTAACGCATCGCTCGCTATTTCGCAAATGATGGGCTTTTTACTGAAAAATCCCTTGCTGAGAAATAAGTAAGATGTAAACTGATTTCTAACAAGTCGAGGTATGATATCTACCTATCGTGGTCATATTCCTCCCTGTTGGAAAAACAATCTGTTGATAGGAAAAAGAGAACATAATCTAGTCTAACCGTCACTAGAAATATCAATGCCTTTTAATTAGCTCTCAGCAATCATAAGATATCATGGCGTGTATTGTATTGTGTTGATAAAGCTGTGAGGGGAAAAGGCTGCAGCTAATAACTAGTGCTGCCTTCAGAATTACAGCACGTTCGGCGAAGCTTCTGGGTGTCGACACTTTCCCAGAGCAATGGGGACGTGGGTCTCCTGGCAGAAGGAAAGAGGTGAGTTTGGATGTAACGGATTCTTGGCAAAGGATTTAAACTTTGCATTAGTACTTGCATTATTTATTGTAAAGGCATACATTATATATTATAAAATTACAAATAAAAATGTTGGTAATTCAAATACTTTCCTACAGAAAGAGAGCTGAAAACTTTCTATTCCAGAGAATATAGAGCTAGTAGATGAATTTAAAATATTTTGAGAAAACAAAAGCTCTCACAGGGCATTTTTTTCTTACAAGCGGTCTCTTAAGTGAACATTCAATACTATTACTGATCAATCAAATTTAAAATATTTTTACGTTTCAGATCGCATCATCATCATTAATTCTGATAGTGACAGCTAAGTTTGGCTTTCTGTTGAAGCAGCTTGGTAATAAAACACAGCGAAAAAACAACGTATGTATCCTGAAAATGTCCTTCTCCTGTATCTGCAGTCCATCAGTCCAAATTACCTTGCTCTTCTTCCACAGTCTGATTAACCCGAGCCGCAAAGGACGGTATCAAAAGTGAACGTTTTGGTTAATTTCCCTCTTTGGTGTCTTGGTCTCCATCCTGCCATACTAAAGGAGAACTTTTTAGCAGAAAATGAAAAAGCGGTTGGGGGGACCCTCAAGGCAGGAGACAGGTATGGCCATTAAGAGCTGTTACTGGTAGCCATGGACGAGAAAAAAAAGTCCTGCCCTCTCACATTTCCATCTGCAGCAGGCTTTGGGTAGCTGAAGTTGTCCTGCACGGCTGCCAAAACGCCTGTCATGGCAGCGTGCGTTGACATTTTTATTGGCCTGCAGAATGCAAACAGACTAGGCACTGACCATCTGCGGGGCACCTCCTCTGGTAGCAGCCTGGGGGTCCTGGTGGTCAGTAAGCTGAACACGAGCCAGCAGCATGCCCTGGCAGCAGAGAAGGCTAAAAGCATCCTGGGCTGCATTGCTCACAGTATAGCCAGTAAACCCAGGGAACTGATTATCCCCATTTACTCGGCACTCATTAAGCCATGTCTGGAATATTGCATCCAGCTCTGGGACCCCCAGCACAAGAAAGACATGGATTAACTGGAGCCGGTTCAGCAGAGGACCACCAAGGTGGCTGCGGGCTGGAGTGCTTGCCCTGTGAGGCTAAGGGAACCAAGGGCTGTTCAGAGGAAGAGAGGGCTTCAGGAGCACCTAACCGTGCTCCTTTTTCAGTCTTCCAAAACCGAGAAGGACGTTACTGAGGAGGTGGATCTAGGCTCTTCACAGTAGTACATGGCAGGAGGACAAGAAGCAATGGGCATAAATTGGAACAAGAGGTGCTGAGACTTGAATATAGGGACAAATGTTTTCACCATGAAGATAGTCAAGCATTACAACAGGTGTTCAGAGAGGTTGTTCAGTCACGTTGGAGGTTTTCGACACCTGACTGGATAAAGCACTGAGACACCCAGTCTGACCTCATGACTGACCTTTTCTTGAGCAGGAGATCCCTTCCAATCTGAATTATCCTCTCATTCAGGGTATCGCTTGCTCTTTTCTGCACAGTGGGTGCACTGTGACAGGGACAACTAGAGAGTCTTCTGTGGCTGGTGATTCTAGTGTAAGGGTTGCAGAGCTGAATCTTTTGGAAGGCTATTTCTGTTTTATGAGTTTGGTCTTAGTTGGGTTCTTCCAAGAAGAAAATGAACAGGTCAGCTGGTCCCCTCTGGAGAGGGGACGTGGTCTTGACTTGGGAATAACTGAGCTTTGCTCTAGGGGAGGGACCCATGGAGGCATTCAGAGCCTCCAGCACAACAGGAACTGGGAAGAAGAAAAAGAAACAGACATGTAGATGTCAGAGGCAATGGAAATAAAACAAAAATTCCTAGGGGTCAGGAAAGACCTGTGTAAGCACAGTGTTTGCTGTGATTCTGACTGTTGTGGAGCTTGTCTGAAATCCACTCTAGAAGCAAACACCCATCTGCAAGGGCTTCTTATTTCCAGTCTGTCTTATCTAGTGACTTTGTATTCTTTTAAATAAAAATTTTAATTGTTATAGTTCATATTCTAAAATACTCGACTTTTTAGGTTTTTTTCATAACGTTATTACAAGGAAAAACCTCCAGGTGCACCTTAAAACTCTGAAACTCACAAAGCTCTTTGGGATGAAGAAGGAAATGACCCTGGGCATCTCACATACTGAGGGCATCAGTCATTAGATGCTTCAGTAACACAGACCTATCATTAGAATTGCTTCTGTTTTGTAAAGGAAATCACTTAGATATCTGAGTCTGGAAGAGGTTTTAGGGCCAAAACGTGTAAGAGTGTTTTTCTGAAGAAGCAGGATTTAAAACACACATCTTTTGTTTGGATTACCTGTCAGTTGGTCTAGGAAAGTACTGGTCTTCCTATTACCTCCAAATATTGATTCTAGATTTTTTTCTAAATCGTCCTTGTTCTCCCTGGGCACTACTCAGGAAGCCAATTCAAGGCTACGAACTCTGCTGAAAAGAGGAGAGGAATTATGGAGCTGGCCATTAAAATTTGTCGATTTTTAGCTATTGCCTCTTGGGTCTAAAGCCTGGAAGGATGAGGCTGAGGGTCTCAGCAAATTTCCTTTAAGTTCCGCAGATCTTAGAAGGAGAGGGGACCTGTTTTGAGAATGGACTGAAGTGTCTGAAGAGTATGCAACTCTTACTGTTAAGTTTTCTTTCAGGCTCAATGTAAAGAATGTTTCTTTAACTTGCCTTAAGTTTTTGAGAAGTATTTTTATTCCACAGTGAATCTCATGACATATTTTTAAATTTGAATTGCCTTTAGAGAAAGAGTGTGTAAATAGTCATCTTTTTGAAGACTATTAATGTCAGGGAGCAACCAGAGCAAGGCTGCACCACAGGGGAGGACAATATGGAAGCCAAGAGTGATGACAGTCACCCTTACTGACCAGGGTGCAGTCCCACAGCACCCGACCTGAGTGAGCAGAGTGCTGATAACGGGTCCATGGACAATCCCAGATAAAGCAAAACCACGAACCAGGTCCATTCAGGAGACGCAACTAGAGACAAAGCTGCAGCATGGTCCAGGGTCTATCCAGAAGCCAGAGCCAGCTCAAGGAAGGAATGACGAACAAGGCTTGAGTTTAGATGGAGCTCCTTGGCCCATGGGCAGAGGATGTGGGTGGAGGTCCCAGGCCAGGCTGGACAGGGCCATTAAGGCCTATTGGTGCATTCAGAGCCCTGACAGATAAGCTGTTCTAAATAGTAGAAAAATCTCTATGATTTGTTATAAATGATTGCTGTTTGATAATGACTATAATACTATATATATGTCTTCGCTTTAATAAATTAAAATACTTAAGCATCAAGAATTTATAAAAAAAGTTGTTTTGAGGAATTTTGCTTTCTAGATTGTTTTAAATGGTGCTTCTAAAGGTGACTCATTTCCCTAAATGGACACTAAACAATGAGTGAATTTTAATATAATGGGATTTTGTTCTAAAATCCTATATTCAGGGTCGAAAGTAAGAAAGCTTGAAGCTTCTTGTGCTTCAAGCAAGAGGGATGAAATCTGTGTTGGAAATTCAGACAAGACCACTGCAATTCTTTGTGAGCCAAAGCCATTTTTTGACCATTAACAGCAAAGGCAACAAGAAACTGATGGTCTTGTGGGAATGGTAATTAGGAATACAGTCTGGCCCCAGAATAATGCTTTTGCCTCCTTTTGTCTTTCTCTTGTGCCTCTCCAGTGAAGGAAAATTATGGAATTGATAGAGTTGGGCTATCATTTTAGGTCACTGCTGAAAATAATAGAAGACACAAAACAGTTTAACACAAAACCTCCACTGCTATAAGAATAATTTGACAGTCTCCTTGAAAAATCAGATATTAAAACATATATTACCTACTTATCAGTACTTTATCAGTACTTGGAACTCTTCCTCCTACGGTGAATGAGCAAAAAATGTGATCTAGCTTTTGTGGGTATTTCATGATAAGTTTTTCTGAAGTGTTGGATGGTGATCCAGATGCTTTGTTACTCTAGCAGCAACCAAACTCACACTGGACTGACGTCTAAGTTTTAGTTCAAGCTGCTCTTTAAGGAGACATCTTTAGCCTATTGATGTAGACTTCCTTTTTTTTCAGAGCAAGGTAAGCTTTCCCTTTGCCTAGAAAGAAGAATCAGCCAAACATTGTTGAGAAGCTTTGGGAGGCCCCAGATGGATGGACAGCCCCAAGTAGGATGGATAGGATGTAATGAGTAGGAGCACTGCACAGGGAATTTAAAATTAAGACGTTTTTGTAGAATTTCACAGAAATTGATAGGGTGCCACAGAGAAGTCTGGTAGCTCTGTGATCATGGCCTAGCCCTGGGATTCAAATATGCTTCTGCTGGTTTTTTTCCCATTTCACCCATGCAGATTGCCCTCACTCAGGCTGTACCTTTGGACAGTAGGAACTGAAGACAATGACCATAAAAAGAACTTCAGACCATCCCCGACCAAACGTAACATGCACGTTTTTGTGGGATGAGAACCACCCTCTATAAATATAATGCCAAATGAGAACTTTTAATGTTATGTTGTGACATTAGGGGGTATGTGAGGAAATATGTAGTTCAAAAAGTAGGTGTCTTTCCTCCATTAACTAGCTCATAAAAACACAGACAGCTGTTGATGTCTGTCTTTCAATAGTGCTTTAGTTAGTACAACAATTCAAGTACAGTTTGAAATGTACTTCTACCTGTTTAAAAGGCCCAAGCATGGAGGAGGCCTCTTTAATTTCATCAAAACTCTAAGAATCAGGAAGAACAAATCTTTTTTAAAGAAAAGCCATGCGGTAAAATGTTAATATCCATTTTCGACACTGATTTGGTTTAGTGTTCTTGTGCACTTTTGGAATTGGACATCCAGTCTCTGATATGGTGATAGTTTGTTCTTTTTTCTCCACGTGAGACTGTGTAGGGAGCTCAGTGAGAATTTAGAATTCACCTGTGGTGTGTTACACAGCCTGCACCATCAAAATTTGCTTTAACCAAAGAGTTTACTCCGACTTTTCAATAGGTTTTTTTTTAGTTTAATACTACACCACTGAATATTTTTGTTTATAAAAATAACAATCACAAAATAAAATACCAGCTTAAGCTGGAAAAGTCCTATTGAATTTTCTAGCCATTAATGCCCAAGCAATTTTCCTTTGTGAATTACCGTAAAGCAGCAGAACCTGACAAAGACTCAATCACACACTGGAAGTTGTCAGATGCGTTGGGTCCCGTAGCAAGGTGGAACCATGGTGATATATGCCATCTGCTGGGATCCCCCACACTACCACATATTCTCAGGTAATGCTTGGTGGCCATAGAATCTGCCTGAAACTGTGACTTATTAAATCAAAGGTAACTGTTGGCAAGCAATAAATGCCAACCGGCCAAGCTGGTTTGAGCAGGCCACTTGCAAAGCCTCATAGACAGCTGGTGGTTCAAAGACTGAGGCGTGGAAACTACTGCATTTCTCTGCAGGTTCAAGACATCTTTTGTTACACAGCTTTTCACATTTTTAACGAGATTAGTATTAGAAATGCCATATTCTTCCTTTCTAAAATGTTAAGATAGGTTTTCCTAATATCACACAAATAACACAGTCATGTTTTTTCAGCCTTCAGATATATGATTGAAACTGTTGAATCATCAAAATATTTCAACGAAAATGTTATTCAGATTTGTGTTCACGTTGTTTTGTTTTCACTAGGCAATTCACTGGATGAAGTATTCATGAATGTTACAGAAATAGTAAAGAATATTGATGGAAATACTTCATAGGAATTCAATAAAGTAATTTTACCCTGAAAACATTATTTGGCGATTCATAAGTGATCTGGATTATGGGATCAAGTGTACCCTGATGAAGTTTGCTGATGATACCAAACTGAGTGGGGAAGTGGACACTTTGGAAGGGAGAGCCACCCTGCAGGAACACTTGGAGAGGCTGGAAGAGTGGGCTAACAAGAACCTTATGACGTTCAACAAGGACAAGTGTAAGGTCTTGCACCTGGGAAAACATAACCCAGGAGTGCAGCACAGGCTGGGACCTACCCGGCTGGGGAGCTGCTCTGTGGAAAGAGACCTGGGGGTCCTGGTGAACAACAAGCTCAATATGAGTAAACAGTGGGCTTCTGCGGCAAAGAAAGCCAACAGGATGCTGGGTTGCATTAACAAGGGCATCACCAGCAGAGATAAAGAAGTCATTATCCCACTCTACTCAGCACTTGTCAAGCCACTCCTGGAATACTGTGGTCAGTTTTGGTCCGTGCTATACAAAGAAGATGTGGACAGGCTGGAGAGGGGCCAGAGAAGGGCCACAAGGATGGTCAAAGAACTGGGAAGCCTGCCGTACGAGGAAAGGCTGAGAGAACTGGGTTTGTTCAGCTTTGAGAAAAGAAGGCTTAGAGGAGACCTTATCACCATGTTCCAGTATTTAAAGGGTGGCTACAAAGAAGATGGAGTCTCCCTTTTTACAAGGAGTCACATGGAAAAGACAAGGGGTAATGGGTTCAAGTTACTCCTGGGGGGATTCTAATTGGACACAAGAGGAAAGTTTTTCACAATGAGAACAATCATCCATTGGAATCATCTCCCCAGGGAAGTGGTGGATTCCCCAACATTGGGCACTTTTAAGATTTGGCTGGACAGGGTACTGGGCCATCTTGTCTAGACCGTGCTTTTGCCAAGAAAGGTTGGACCAGATGATCCCTGAGGACCTGGTATTCTATGATTCTGTGATTGATTCTATGATGTATATTAAATCAGGTTTCACAGAGAAACATGTACCATTTCATCCATGCATCCAGAGTAGCTCAAATTTTTACTTTCAAAAACAGTGCACACCCAGTACACATACCAACAGTTATTTCCAGAAATTACCTGTAGAAGTCAGTGCCTTTGAAAAAATCTTAACCTTTCTGAGATATCTAAGGTATTGACTGTACTTTTCAATTATGGTACTTAACCACTTATGGAGACCACTGTGAATTGTACATGTTATGAATGATTTGTCTATATTCTTTTCCAAGTTACTGATGCTTAAAAAAAGACCGATCTAAAACATAGTTTTCAGTAGTTGCATTCAAAGCCTATAAATGTACATTCCTGGATTCTCTGAAACAGTTTTCATTCTGTATGATGGTGCTGCAGTTGCAGTTTTTTGATATAAAGTTGTCATGAAACAGCACCAATTGTTTTGGTGATATCAGTCAATTTTTACTACATTTCTGCTCCCTAAAAGTTTTCTGTTTCTCTCCACAAGATCAGCCAATTTTGCTTTTAGGAGGTTTATTCTTTATAAATCTAGTAATAATAATCTAGTAAGTTGAATCACTAATGATTCAACTGCTGATTTGAGGGCTTGAAAAAGATTCTCTAGGTGGCTGCTGTAACCTGTGTCCAGCTGTCTACATCTTGCTGGCAGCCTATTTGCATAGGTGGGGTTAGATGAAGTTCAGAAACCCACTAGGAAGGTCTCTTCATGAGCTATGGCCCCCAAAGCAATTCTTCTCAACATAGAAAGTATTTTTTCTATAAAAGCTATTTTACTTTTACGTCTGGCAGGGGCTATTTTGGCTTGTACCAAAAGCATTAATCTTCTTTGCGCAACATAGATCATCGACTGAGAGAGGAATTTACGGGAGCTTATTGAGAAAGTTTTCTGTCAGTGTTGCCTTACTCAAAAGCCAAAGCAGCTGGACAGAGAGATCGTGTTAAGACTCCTTGTTAAGTTCTAACTTAGCACTGTCTCCATGACAGCTTTAGTTGGAGCAAACGTTTAGGTCATACTACTCAAACAGAAGTGAGCAAAGGCAGAATGTAGCAGTGCAGTAAAAGCACCAATGTTTCAGCTCCGCATTTGATTTCCTGTAAAAACTTGTAGATACCTTATTACAAATTCTGTGCTCGATAAAGCCGGGACAGGTTGCATTTGAAGTAATTGCTGCTCCATCTACAAAATAATTGGATCAAATAGGAAGAAGGAGATCATTAAATATGCAAGATTTTGCCAGAGTGAAAACTAGACTTACATTTTAGAGGCTGAAGAATCTAAGTACTTCAAAATGCTGTATTTATCTCAGCTTCACAACAGAAGTAATCAGACTGCTGACTTCCATGCATGTTTGGGCAACCAAAGGCACGGGATTTCCACATTAATAAAGAAACTGGACTTTCACAGGCATATATAAAAATAAGTTTACTGAGAATACACAGCCCGCTGAATGAATGATGCCAAACATGAGGTATAATGTCATTTACGATGGTGACACAAATATATGAAACTTGGCATTGGATGGATGATCAATGAGAAAGAATGATTAAGAATCCACGTTAAAATTTTAATGGGCGCTAATGGGCCCTACTGTGTAGCCAACTTATTAAGGAAAGAAGTCCCACTTAATTTATCCCAGTTTAGAAAAACGTTCAGGGAAGGTTCTGGAGAAGGGAAAATCAGAATGAGCATCCATTACATGGCAGATAAACCATCCCAGAGTAGACATTTTCCTTATTATCACCAATATAGAATTACATTGATCCCATTAAAGTATTTCAGATAATGCCTGCTACTTCATACAAAGTGCCGGTATTCCATTTAGAGCAGCAGCTATATCCACTGGGTTTGCAGGCAAGCTTATTTTCCAGCTGCTTGTGGAAAATATTTCTGCTGCCTCTGAACCCCCTGGTGTTTTTCCAGTCATCTTATTGCTAAGGCTAAACCAAATACATACTATCTACTACTTTAACTCCTGCTTAGTTGAGCCATTAAACATACTATTATGTCATACTCTTGCAAACTTCATAGACTGAAAGATTTCAGATTAAACGATAGGTCCAGAAGCCTGAGAAAATTCCCCTAGACATATTGAAAACACTTCTTTTCAACAGTCAAGTAAGTATCAAGGCTACTTAATGATCAAATCAAGATCTGCAGACACCACAGCCTGCACACTTTTTCTTAGAAGATTTTAATCTTTGTCCTTGTCCTTCAGTGGAGTTTCTTTCCAGAGCATCTTGGCTTAATAAATGCCTTTCAAGAAGGCTTCAGTACAAGTGAGAGAGTACTTGTGTAGCAATCTTGAGTTCTTATCAGCTGTATAGTGATCAGGTGAAGGAATAATTGATTTCAATCAGCAACACCTGTTTTTATAATTGCTCAAGTGATTATAATTCAATAATAAAAAGGCAATTTAACTATCTTTACTCAGATATTAACCTCTGATATACAGCATAAGAGTGAAATTGCAATTGGTTAAATTCCCTTAAGAAAACAATTGATATCATACATTTATCCCATTTTGGTCTGTTTTCTTTCTTATCTTCCCTTGTTATTTTTCTTTTTTTCAGAAAAAGCATGTTTACACAGTCTCTCTTGAAAGACTCCCATTGCTATCCATTTTCTACCATTGTCAAATATGCCCTTTCTCTCAAAAGGCTCAATTCTTTCCATTTTTCCTCTTAGTTATCTTTTTATGATTTGCCATTTTCATGACGGCATTACATTGTTGACACATAATTCAACTTGTGATTTCCTATAATACCTAGATCCGTTTCCACAAAACTGCTGCTTAGCCAGTTATTCTCCCTCCATTTTTGTGCACTTTCTCTTTCCTACCCAAGTATAAATATTTGCAGTTGTTCTGACTGAACTGCGCCCAGTCTTTTTTCTAGGCATTCCTCCATTTTGTCAAGATCATTGGTATTCTAAGCCTGTATTTCTCCATTCTTGCAGCCGTTCCCAGCTTTGTGTTGTGTGCTTGTTAAGTTTGCAGGCTCTCCAGTCCATCCTCCAGGTCTCTGATAAAAATATTGCGTACTAAGAGGTCCAAGAGATGTTGCCGCAGATCTCTTCTCAGCACATCTCGTCATTCTACCTACTAAATTAATATTAACTACTAAGATACTGCATTTCCTTCCTTTTCTTTTTTTTATGAGATTTTTGTTCTGAAAACAGAGGCAAAGATAAGTTTACGGTTCCCCGCTCCCCCGCCCCGCAACCCCGCCGACCTTCTTCTCCCTTCACAAAGTAATCCAGGAGTTTGTCTTTTTCAAATCTTCTGGCACTTCCCTCTCTGCTGTGAGTTCTCAAAAATAATAGCAAATCTTCTTGTGACAAATCTGAAAACAATTAAATATATTCTGTAACCTCCTCTAGTAGCCTGTTTCAGTCTTTGTCTCTGACCTGCTAGTCATTGGCCTGCAGTTATGAAGAGTGAAGAAAAAAAAGGAGAAATAAAACATGCTGATGTTCTCAGTCTCATTTGTCTATACCGTTAATTGTTTTTCAACAACCAGACCAAAACTTTTCTGATCATCTCCTTAGCACTGATACAGAAAGTACAACAAGACATTACTTATATCCCTCATTAGGTATCTCACACTGGTGTTTCTAATTTTATCTGTATGTACTTAAACTATTTTTAATGGTTGTTCTTACTAACCTGACCTGGTTTCTACCTTCTGTATGCTTTTTTCCTAGCTAGAATATGAAACTCTGTTCTCAACAAGATGAACTTCTGTTCTCAACAAGATGAAGCGTAATGTCACCCATCTTGGCCACCCAGTACTGAAAGGCAGCGACAACATTTTTTCCTTCCTTTTGTTTCGTTATGAGAGACGCAGTTATTCTTATAATTTATCCAACCAGCAGCCAGGATTAGTGTTTTACGACCCTACTGGAAAAATAACCTATAACTCAGGTTTTGCTTTGTCGCCAATCGCGAGCAAGAGGAGCACAGCCGCCTGGGGACATTGCTGTCAATTCTATCTCCATGGTGCCACCTTCCGACAGGCTGGACGCAGCCGCATCGGCGCTCCCTACGGCGCCGCACGACAGCCAGCTCCAAAGGCAAAATACCGCTGCGAGGCGAGAGGAGCTTACGCGGCCGGATTGGCCTTGTGAGAACGCATCTGCCTGAGACTGGAGAGATGTGGGCGTGAGGATCAAAAAGGGAAACTTTAGGGGCATGATCAGGCATGTATCTTGTTTTCTGTACTGTACGCAGAACAAAGCGGGGCTCCTTTCAGGCTACTGCGCGCTAAGACTCAAACATTGTGCAAATGCCGGTTGTCAGGTTTATGTCATGTCGAATGATCAGTAAGGAAAGAACTAATGGAAAAGCAAATATTTCAAAATATATTCAAATTTATTTTACTGGAAAAAACCTTGAAAACATTAGTATTTGTGCAACTCTGTTCATATCAGTTCAGGGTTAATTTACAATATGGTGACAGCAGGACTAACAGACATATTTTCAATGGAGAGAGAATTGGTGAAGTTGACATTGAAGGCCTACCCAGTGACTTGCCACAGCTCCCGAGCGGCTTATGCAGAGATGAGAGCAAACCCAAGTCACTCCGTCATCAGCATGAAACATATGTCTTGCACTCTTGACTTAATTTCTTGGTCCATATTTTTCTTTCTGATTCCCTCTGTTTCTTATTTAACCTCATATATAAGAAAATAGGAGAATGTAGACCTGGGTTGAATGTTACATGCTGACTCAAATCCTTCTTTCAGTACTTGAGTCCTATGAAGGGAAACACTGTGAATACCTACTGATACAGGTATTGTAAACTAGGAGAATCTATTGATTTTTCTTACACACTGAGGTGCTCCTGTGTGTACCTTATTAAAGAGGACTCAGAAATAGGTTCCTGCCCGTTAATGGACTATCTTGCTTATTGTTGACTCAAATCTTAAAAGCAATATCGCTGAAGATGCATAAGGAAAATATAACCCATCTCAGTCTATCTTGACCTCTAATACTCCTCAAAGTATTAGAGTTACTGGAGTAACTTTAGGAAAAGTATTAGCGTATTAGACCTCTAGTACTTCTAAATGTTTTACTGAGAAGTTTAAAAATAAATTTAAGCAGAAAAATCAAGAGATATGTCTATAGATGGTGTGGGGAAAAGAATCTGACGGAGGAGTTACTCTTTTGAGAAACTGTTCCTCTGCATAGTACGGCTCTCTTAACTCTTCTGAAACGATGTGAAGTCTCCATACAAAACTGAATGAATTAAAGAAAATTCCTGTCATTGTAAGTTTTAAAAGATAGTATTTCTCTGACTTTTCTCTTATAAGGGTTAGTTCTAAATGGTTTGCTATGAGAAGCTGACACCTGATACTCAAAATGTGAATTGTTTTGTTTAGTTCTGACGTTTCAAATAATTGTGTATTGTTGCCCATTCTATGGGCATAATGCTTACAAGGCAGAAGGCTTGAAGAAACCAGGGGGCTTGGACTCTCTGTATAAGAAAATAGTGCTGCAGGGAGAGTTGCCTAGCAGTAAGCAGCCTTGGCAAATTCTAGAACATTAAAACTATTCAAGAGGCTTTTCTTTTTGTTTGTTTGCCTAGTTTTAAAATGATATTCTCAGTGGAGACATCTGGAACACTGCCTGTTTGCATCAACATGAGGCAAAAATTCTGTCATATTATTTAGAAAGAGTTGAATCTGATTGAACAGCAAAGGTACTCCTTGGTACATGACTTGATCAAATATACTTCTTTTTTGTGGCTATGGCTATAATCTGTCTTCCTCTCTTTAGAGAGCCTGTCTATCCAAAGGGGCAGCTACCATTTTGGGAATATTGTGACACATTTTTACAGAGCATATAAACAAGATGTTTTCTATCACATGGAACCCATTTTCTGTTTTCTCCAGGTTAGTTGCTACCCTTGCTCAATACTAGATCACTGAAAATACATGAGCATGGTGCATGGCAAAACATTACAGCACAGTCTACTTACACAAAGTTTCTTCGCTGTCTTACAGACAATCTGTAAAGAAAGAGAAAATGGTTCATGATGAAGCTATCTAGAGACGATTTTGCCGATCCCAAAAATATACTTTCTACAATGTGTTTTTTTTCTTTATGGGAGGGCAAAGGTCTTCAACCAAAATACATTTATAGGCTTCTCTTAAAGAACAAATTAAAAAATCAGCCCAGAAATGTGGATGTATCTGTTCCGAAACTTGCTGAGTTTTCCAGGTCACAGAAGACCATTTCCTGGCAGTACAAGAAGGGAGCTAAACCACTGATTTGTTTATGGGTGAATAAAAATCCTGTGGCTTTAGAGTGCTCTGTGTGTGGGGAGGGGGAGAACAGGGGAAGGCACGGAGCTGTTGGGCTTTTTTTTCCCTGTAAAATAAAATCATGTTATTCATGTACTTGTTTCACCAGCAAGTGACTGCACTTAGTACACCTTCAGGTTCTGGGATAAAATCTGTCTTTAACAAGCCTTACCTGACCAGAGTAACAAAGCCTGAATCGAATATAAGTGGGGGTCAGTTCCAGAAGAAAACATCTATCTGTTCTATAACCAGGTCTACTCTTCATTTGCTAAGGCCTGAGCTGACTCTTCTACTTCCCTAAGTAGGGAAAACATCAAATCTTGAGCTTCAGTTTCCTCCACGTGCAGATTATGGGGCAATTGCCACCTTTGGGATTTGTGGAGGGCTGGTAGGAAAGACATGAGTACAGCTCTGTGCTTCCCGGTTTTAGGAAGCTTCCTGGTTTTCTGTCTCTTGAAGGAGAAAGAGTAGAAATCATCTGGGTGCATTGGTATACCTGGAACCGTTCCTTTTCCCATTATCTCATACAGCATCCTGGTTTAGTCGTGTGTAAACACCACGTTTTGGAAGGACTAAACCTACTTGATAATATGTCCCTATAAACACTGAAGTAAAATATACTGGTGCTAAATAGGGCATCGGTACAGCAATCGTAATCTGAAACAAGACATCAGCCTGAGTGAGTTTGCGAGGTTTTGTGTGTGGGTTTAAAAGAAAAAAGTTCCGGAATCCAGGAATGATTAATGGAAGTTAATCCAGAAATGCTGCCACGCAGCATTCCAAGGAAGAAGAGAGGACTGATTCAGCCTGTGCAGTTTGTATGCAAATTGATCTTGCACAGGGAGAGAGATTGTTTTTGACAACTTGACTCTAGCAACGCTGCAAGGCACCTAGAACGGTCTTACTTTCTATTTTCTCCAGTTCCTCATATTCCTTGAGGTGTTGATAATGAAAGTCTCCTGCCCAAACAAAATGTAGCTCATGTTGACAGAGACAGCAAACACACATGGTAGCTTTCATATTTCTCTGTGAAATCTTTTGACTTTTTTCATGCCTTTTCCATAGGGCAAGCTGTGAAACAACATATAATTTCTGTCACCTGTGTTGAGATTTCGGCAATAGGATTACAAAAGATGTGCAGATCTCTAGAAAAACATTCAGAAAATGGTGTTTGAATGATCTTTGGACTTTAAGCTTCAAAGGAACTGCAACACTTTCTCCTTAACCTCAGTAATTGCTACTTTAAAAAAAAAAAAAAAGGCAGATTTTAAAAAGAAATCATGCAATCTAGAAACATACTTTCCATCTGTGTATTGCGGCTGAAATCCAAAATAGGCCAGCTGGTCATAGCACAGCTCACATATTCACCGTATCTGTCCTCTGAATAAGTCATTTCATCATAAACAGTGGAAAGCAAAAAGTGGAGCTTTAGCTTCTCTGATTTTTTCCCTGTATTTGACACTCAAAGGACTGGCAGGTACTAAAAGATTCTTCTCTGATGTTAAACTTGATATTGTCATTGCATTTTATTTGCTGCTCAAATATGTCTTTTTAAAACTGTGTGATCCAGGATGTGGAGTGGAATGTTTGTTGTGGCAAATGCCTCTCTTCATTGGAGCAGTTTGGTCTGGCAGTGTTCCCAGTTTGCTGTAGATTTAGCAAGTTCTGCACAATCCCTTGATTTTTGTTCTTGCTTTTTGTGGCACTCTCCCTATGTCTTGAGAGCTCCTGGAGTTTTACAGTAGTGTCTTTCAGTATCTACATTTCATATCTAATCAACAGGGACTGATCCCAGCAGACTAGAAATTCCTCTTTAAGTAATGGGAAATCTCTCCTTTCTTCCCCTCCATATTGTTGATTTTGCTTTGGGGACCAGACCGTGTGCATAGAGGCTGCAACCTTCCCTGCTCCTTCCCTGGGCTGGAATGTTTTGAAGCAGTGATTGTCACTCTGTGCTGGATCGTTTTAGGTAAAAGATAGAGACAATTTGTCAAGTAGGGGAGGAGGGATGAAAGGTAAAACCCGTGGTAATAACACCCAGGGATCATGAAGGGGAAGGTTAGTCGTTGTAGTCTTTTGAGGTGACCTAAACCAGTTTTGATCAGACACAATGGATCTGGAGGTAATGGCCAAGCTCCATCTGAAACATAACCCGTGAAGGAAATATGAACAAGACTGAGGGAACTCCTGCAGTTAGGAAAGGTACGCGGGCTTTGACTAGCAGTCTGTCAGTGGGGGGGCACCAGGCTATGTGAAACTGGAAGAGGGTCCTGGCACTGCTTAAGCTCTTCCCATCTTCCTCATCTGTAGTTTGGGGAGCCCTCTGTGTCTGTCTTGGTGGTTCTCCACTGAACTTGCTGCAGTTTGTCAAAATCTTTCTTGCACTGGGGAGAATTATGCAGAATGTTCATAAAAACTAGAACAAATGACAGCTGAACTTATGGTTTGGTGCTTTACTATTTTATCTGTTTTTACATTCTTAAAGTATGAATCTGGACAGACTGTGTTTAAAGTGCTTTGTCTACCTAATGGCCAGACTTTTGGATAATTCAATGATGGAAAGCATGAGGCTACAGTCTGTATCTTCAGCAAATGGATATTAGGTTTGGAGTGGGAGCATATGCAAAACAAAGGCTACTTTCACAAAAGTAACAAAAACCCTTGCTGCATGTACAGTACGGTTTCCATGCACAGCCGTGCACACCTATATTATACCTCCATGGCTACATAACTACACACCTAGCCTTACTCTGGGCTCTCAGAAGTATGCTGTGTAATTGCAGCTGTGTGTTAATATGATGCCTCCTCCTCATTAGCAATGGTGTTCACTCTAATTGTTTGGCCTTTTCTGTACTCTTTAAAGGACATTAGCTTGTTCCATTTCCTTTTTTGTTTGTTTGTTTTTCTTTAGTAACAAAATGTCTCCTTTGGTAATTAGTTACAAAGGTGCATTTACTCGATGCAGGTTTACTAGCATTACAGAATCATTTAGGGAAAAGGGAACCTCTGGAGGTCCCTAGTCCAACACCCAACTCAGAGCAGGACCATCTCCAAAGTCACAGCAGGTTGTTTAGGGCCTTGTCCAGTGGGTGTTTGAATATCTCCAAGGATCGAGGTTCTACATCCTCTCTGGGCTACCTGATCCAGTGTTTGACCCCTCTCATGGTGCAGATTTTTTCCTTAGATCTAGTTTGAATTTCCTTTGTTGCAACTGGTGTCCATTGCCTTTTGCCCTGTTACTATGCATCTCCAAAAAGAGTCTGTCTGTCTTCTCTATAGCTACCCATTACTTATTTATGCTGCAGTTGTTTACAGAGCACTATGAATGGCTGGTGAAGAAAGACAGGTACTCTGAATAGCTGTCAAGTTGAAGTAATTAAAACCAGAACCTGCTGGGCAGAGGCTTCTGCAGGCCAGGAAAGAGGTCTGAGCAGCTGGATGAAGCATTAATGGTCTTACCTGGGAATACAAAAAGAAAGGTGATATAGGTACCAAAATGCTTCTTTATGGCTCTGTTTGCTCGCAGTTAGAGAAAATTTCCCCTTGTGCCAGTTGTGCGAGAATTGTCCCAGTTGTGCCACATAATAGTTTTTCCAAAAGGTAGTAGATGGTAGCTTGGAAAAACTTGGTCCTTAATGAACCCTGTAGGTCCTACTGGGAGGCCGAAAGGATTCCTTCTCCTTCTGTGTGGTTTTGGGGTAGGTTTTTCTCAGTGAAAATTATCACAGTTGTTCAATCCTGTGAGCTATGCCTGTCTACTGCATTTGTTCTCAACCCACGGTGGACATACTGGAATGCATCCTGCTCACTCCACCTGCGCAGGTATGCCCCGTGCTAGTTCTCATATGAAAACTAGAGAAGAGTACAAGTCCCTCCTCGCTGGGATTTTGTGATATAAAGTTTCACACAGGGTCAGTACTGATATGGGACAATTGATCCCAAAGATAAGATTTGAGGTTTCAGTCTCTCTGGAATGCAACTAGAACAGAGGTCTCTGTGTGTCCTCCCAGATCTCCGGTCTCTCTCTGTGGCCTGGCTCACATTGTGTGTTCATTCCTCTCTTGCCGTCGTGGCAAGATACGTGCTACGTGCACCTCCTAGGTTAGTACCAGGATGAACAGCTCTGTGCAAATGGATTTCACCGCTTTTGAACTCCCAATGAGATCAAGGTGGACTATTCAAGCAAAGCTGGCAGTCTTTTCATATTTACTTGGACAGTATTATGTACAATAGATTCTGCTTCCTATCCCAGAAATTGTTTGTTCAAATCTGGTTGCATGTGAGTGGCTCAGCCACAAACAATTGTTGCCATTCAAGCAGGATTAGGTGTGGTTTATATCCTTCCAGATTTGTTTATTTGTGGTGTGGTTCCATCCTTAGAGATCCCTGATTGTTGAGGACTGTGCTTAATTCTTTACCTACTCATATACTTAGCTTTACTCTGCTAAGTAACACTGCCGAAGTTCAGCATGAGTCTGTTTGTTAGATTGAGGTCTGCCTCTGTATTAACTTACTGTAATGAAAATGTAAAATAACCAGAGCAAACCCCTATTCTAACTACATATACAATCAAATATGCCCTCAAGTAATTGGATCTGTAGGATAGAAAGCAAAACATTGCAAATGGTACTGGTTTGCAATAATTCATAATCCTTTAAGCACATAAATCCACCAGACAGCTTAGAAGTGCAATTTCTGCCACCAGCTATGTTGAAAATGTACTTGCACGCTTAGTACTAAACTATGGCATCAAGCAACAAGCTACGCTCCAGGGATAGTGTGGAGCCCCTATCACTCCTGTGCCAGTTCTGGGAGCTGTCACGTCTCAGGGAGGCAGAGTGCCTCCAGAGCTGCTCTTGCATCACTATTAATTAGGGCGCAGTTTGCACTCCTTTCTGCATCTTGTCAGCTTCGGTGGCTGGTGTGCAGGATGAGATAGTCTCGTCCCCTTAGTGTATGCCATAAGAACTGCTACAGCGGGTCAGATCGAAGGTCCAGCCAGCCCAACACGCATTTTCTGACAGTGGCCTGCAGCAGATGTTTAGAGAAAGAGAAGCAGAACAAGGCAATTACAGAGAGATACTTTTCAGTGGTTTGCTGGGAAACCAGGAATGTGGAGGCTTCTTGAGCCAGATATTGTCTCTACGCTTTAGCATATGATAGCTGTATAGGCTGCCAGTGAACTTGTTTTAATCTCCCTTTGAATTATTTTTACTCTTCCTGCCTCCCCAATATCCGACAGCAATACATTCCGTAATGATTCTCCGATGTGTGAAAAAGTGTTTTTTCCTGCTGCCTTTAAACCTACCACCTGCCAACTTCACTGGATATTTTCCCTCCCATTCTTGCACTATGAGAAAAAAATACTCGACCCCAGTGGGCAGCAACATCCTTAGTTGGAAACGGTCCTTTCCTGTCCACTGCTTGCACACGGGGTACAAGTGGGGAAAAGGATATTTTGTGCCCAGGTTTTGCACAAATGCATGAAAAAGAAAGGGGTACAACGTGGCAGCCACCCTCAACAACTACCTCGTATTTAGGAGTGGAGAAGGCTCAGCTGCGTAGCTTCTTGCCGCAGATGACGGCAAGGATCGGGGCAGAGATCCCTTTCTCTACCAAGAACAGCAAACACCTTTTAGTGAAAGCAAAGCATGTTTCCAACAGACTAGTTCTAAAGAAGAATGTGCAGGGAATGTTTTTGCTTTAAGAAATACCCGTTCAAGTTAATTGAAACATCTGTGTAAAATTCATTACATTGTTTTCTTTCAAAAAGAAATGACAGTTCAGTTCAAAGCTTTTGAATTATACTTAGATTTTTCTTTAGAGGAATGTTTTGTTTCATTTCAAAATTAAGTTTACTGGAGTTTAATTTTAAAGAAAACAAAGAAAATGAAGAAAAATGCAGTGAAAGCGAGAAAGCCTGCTTTCCCTTCCATTGTGAGCTGCTTCTGATAAAAAATGCTCCTCATCGAAATAACAAGTCCCCTCCACCTTCTCTAATATGAAGGATTAGACCTGTTAGAACAGCGCTAGAGACTTTGTCTTTAAAATGGTCTTTGGCAGGCTGTGTGTGCTATGGTGACTGATAATTGTGATCAAAGTTACATTTTACTGTATTTACATGTTTTAAATTAGATTCCAGGTAGCTAAATGCAAGAGAACCAGAGAAGGATATTTACAAAACTGCATTTCATTCTTTCCTCCCTTCTATGTTTTATTGGTCGGAGATTTCCACAAAGGAATCAGGATTTTTAACCTATCAGCTCTAACGGTTGTAAACTGAATGACAAGCAGAATTTAACGTATTAACTTTTGTGCTTTTTTTAGTGTCTCAGCTATAGAAAATCTCCTATTGGCCCAGCTGACATCGAAATCAAAATAGATTTCTCTACTGTTCTTAGCGGAGATCAAAATGTGAGCCGATACTCAAAGGGTGACTGAAAAACAATCCCTATCTGCCCATGAAAAAAGATAAGAAAAAAGTATGAAAAAAGATACTACAAAAATTAATGTCTTCAAAGGCTTTATTTGACATTTCTCCCTGTAATTTATTTATTTAATTCCAGGACAGGCACAGTGAAGTAAAATAGGTGTTAGTACTGCTAGCAGCCTAATGGAGACTTTGCGGATACAGGAAATAGATCCTGAGAAGCAATGACTGAATATTCTTGATAATGATCTTTCTAGCAATCGATCAGTATTTATTTTAGGAAATGTCTGGAATATATGTAATATCAATGAACTGCAAAGAAGTGTTCTCCTGTAAGTCAATGCGATTGCCAAAAGACTACTGCTACGTAAATTAAAATCTGCTAATTGTTTAGTGTTGCCAAATGTTTAACTGGCCTCTGAAACCTGGCACACACAATGAAAGTTAGTTACCAAATGGATAAAACAATAGCAATTATCCAGGAAATGTGATCTTGTGCTCTGAAGTTTTGTGCCGAGACGGAGTGCTATGCTGCCTTTACCTCACGCTGGATGAGTCGGGTGGGCGGTGAGATGCCCGGCACACGAAGGTAGCTGTGAGAGGTGCAGAGAGCTGGGCAGCTTGCAGCAGCAGATGCAGCTTGGCTCAGCGGCTCTGGGCTTGGTGAGGGAGCACGCAGCAGAAGGTGTAGCAGCAGTAACACCACCGTATTTTTCATGAGGAGAGGCCTCTGTATGCTCGTCTACAACTCGCAGCGGAAGGGTAGGGTGTGGTGGGGAGAAATTTCTAGGGATACTTGTATTCATCATCACATCATGGTCTTTGAAGGTATCAGTCTTTGACGGCTTCTGAAGGATGGTGGATTCTGAAATCAGGTTCTTCAGCTAACTGCCTGGAGTTAGATAGGCTAATTCTGGGTCAAGGAGATGAGACTGGGTCTGCATGTTGGCTCTTCGGTGCCAGCTAATCCCACCTGGCCTTAGATGACTACAGTGAGATTCCCTTTGGGCTCTCCCAGCACTTTAGCTCATAATTAATTTCGTTCTAAAGAAATTGCGCAGTAGCAACGTCCATTTCTTTCCACCGGCTAAGAAGAGAACCTAGACGACTGGTTCAGGTGTATGTGTCTGCAATGTAAGAATATCTGCAAGTCAGGTGAGATCAGGGACCCACTTACAATCTCTGCGGATTATGACCATTATAAACTTCTGCCTACACACTGGCACCATTCTGGCTGTGTGTCAAAGCTTTGGCATGACGTTGCTCTAAGGGGAAAAGTATTCGTGCTTCGTTTCTTTGACCCGGCTGTGAAAAGCTCAGTGCAGGAACCAAGCCTGGCAGCAGCAAAAGGAAGGTTAGGCTTTCAGCAATACTTCCACTTGGCTACGTTTGACCTTCCCGAGGTCACTCTTTCCCTATACCTACATAGAATGTAGGTATTACATGTAATACCTATGTTACATTGCTAATAAAATTATTACAACTCCAAGGTCCCTTCCACAGAAATGGAACAGAAGCAGAGACGATGGCAAGCATCCCCAGATTCCATTGTCTGCACAGGTTTTGTTCTCAAAGGCCAGAAAAGAAGGGTGAGGCTTGAGGGCCTTGCTAGGACTCATTCCCTATATCCACTGTGGTCTTTCTATGCACTATTATCCCATAATGTGCTGAACAGCCAGAGTCACGATAGTTTTCTGATAAGTGACCATTGGAGTGACCACTGAGTATGCAATTTCCAACTTACTATCCAAATGTGTAGTTAAAATCTATTTATAAAATCCCTCCTTATCTTCAGTGCAGCCTTTTGTACAACCCTCTGCAGGATGAAGTAATCTTCTCAAGCTGTTGACATACTTTAAAGAAGAAAAATATACTATTGCTTCTCATGCCAAAAAATGTTCATTACCATCTCTGAAGTGTGAATGAAATCACCTAATCTTCCAATCATTAAGCTGCTCCCTAACTTTTCTAATGGCTGATTTTAATGTGATTAAAACCAGATACCGTGCATCTGATAAGACATGTTTGCACGTGACACAGAGAACTGTGTTTCAGTTGGACCTGGCTGCTGAGGGTGCGATGCCGTTTGTTGGTACGCAGCAGTGTTCAGCTGGGAGACGTTTCATGCTGATCCCAAGCAGCGACTTCCTCAAGAACACTGGAATTCCAACTGCATGATTTTAAATGCAATTTATCTGCTCACAGTGTATGTACAAAACTATCCCCAAGATCTTTCCAAACTGCCCTGTGGTTATGCCCCAAAATATATTTCATGCACCACGTGTAATTCAAATATGCCCGAAAGGACTTGGAGACCAAGAAGTGAGTTCTGATTGAAATAATTCCTCAGGGGAATGTTTGTTGCTAAGAAGTGGCTGAATACCATAGAGATTAATAATCCCAGTACAAAATATTTTTCCATGCTCTTTCATTCCGCTCACTTATTTAGAACATATGCCAGGGAGCATTAATGTTTAAAAAAGCCTCCGCCCACATCCATGTACAATATTCTAGTAAGAAGGGCCCAAGGTTATACTAAGTGTAGCCTTCTGGCTGTGCCGTTAGGTATATTTACACCACTGACCTTCCTCCCTTCTTTCTTCCCCCGTGTGTCCTCTACCAAGAGCACCAGATTTTTCCCAAATGCCCTTAACAGAAGTAAGATGGACCTTAGAACACTGAAGTTTTATTCTTGGCTTTATAGTCTGGGAAGAGGGAGAAGGGGGTTTCAGTGGTATAATTCACCTGGATTATTTTACATAGCTGCATTAGGATGAGATGAATCCACCCTAGGAATGCCTCTTTTGCTTTAAAGTTTGGGTGACTGGCAGAGGTACGGATGTGTGAAGCTGGGAAGGGTGAATCCCGACATGTTGTTCAGATGGTTCGTGACTGCTTGTTTTGGGGGGTGGGAGCCTGCATGTCTACTGTGTCACTGTGATGTTTCTCTACTAACGCAAAGTGATAGTAGGGGATAGGGGGACAGTATCTTGTGTTCCGGGTGTCTCAGCTGACACCGGTACTGAAAGGCACCACGTTTCAAGAGCTGGTCTTACTTAGAGACCAGTGTGGTGCCCCACTTCCACTACTGTTACTACACAGCTCCCCCTGCTTCTTCCTCGGCTCAGTGAAAGGTAAACAGGACTGCAGTTCTGCTTGCGCATTAAGAAAGAGAAAACACATTGCAGACTATACCAATCCTGTAACAAAATAAAGCAAACTTTTCTGGCTCATTGCTATTTCCATTGCTCCTTTGAGTATACATAACTACAGCAAAAGCAACTGTATAATTTGGCCCTTTTTGAAAGCGAAAGGAAGGAAAAACTGAGACGTGGTTTCATTGAAACATGAAGATTACAAACAAAATGAGACGCTTTGTACAACTGTGCAGAGAAAGCAGCTCTTAAAATTACAATGACAATCCCTGAGTCAGATCCAGTACTCGGGTGATTGTTTTAATTAGGACTGACATATATTTGTTTCTAGATGTTTCAGCAAGTAGGGAAGAAGGGAGATCTTGGCAGAAAGTGTATGTATCAGGAGGCACCTGATGCTATTGAGCCTGAAGCAAACCTCCCCCAAACTCTTCAGGATGTCATTGAAATACACAGATGTAATTATTTGAAGTTCCTTAAGGAATTGATGTCGCAGTAATTAGACAACTCATTACATCAAGAAATAAGGAAATAAGACTGACAGAGATAAAAATGAACACACTGATAATTTAGCAATATGTGAACAAACAGGATTATAAGAGACGGCTTTCTGAGAGGAGAAACACCTAGGAGAGAATCAGCAGATCCAGGCTCGCTTTTGTCAGTCCGTTGAAGTTATAGATATAATAAAGAAAAACAGGTCAAAACAGCAAACACTGTCGTTGTCTAGCCTAGCCTTTCATTCAGCAGCCTTCTCCCCAGGCCTCCCCCATCCTCTCCAGCCTCTGTCAAACCTCGTTCAGTGGTACCTCGTACCAAATGAAGAGTAACATGTGTGAGACCTCTAGAACCAGACTTTGTCATGTCCTCCTAGCCAAGTCGACAGAGATTTCAGCTAACTTTGAACCAGGGCTTCAAGTCACTTACCCTGACCCCTGCCTCAAATGGAGGCGCCCACGGAGTATGCTTATTGTAATGTGGAGCTGAGTCCTCCTCTCCTCGGTTACTCTCTCTGTATATACTGCTTGCTGGAACTTCTAGAGTACCGTTTCAGACTTTCCCTGCAAAAATCGTTCCTGGTTAATATCCTAATATTCATTCTAACATCTGCTATAAGTCAATTATTAAACAAATGTTTTCCTCAGGGAAACCTTGTTGGTAATAATATAAGAGGCAGAGAGGTATTGTTTACATGTCAGTAAATATTTTGAGAGTTATGGTGAAGCTAAACTTTAAGACACGGCATTCTTATTATAGCAGGAAACTTTAACCATGTATACAGTGCATCCAGATAGGCCTTTTTTTATAGCCACAGATGATGTGGTGCTGAACAAAAGTTTTGAACAATAAAAATAAATTACCAGCACATGCTACCTCTTTGCGATTTCTCTGCCCATTAAGAGGAGAAACTGTCTGAGTGAAATAATTTTGGTGTTCCTCTCAGGAATATATCTTTGCCTACTTTGTTGAGCCTCTGTGCAATTTATCTGAATTATCTTCAGATTCACTCTCACAATACAATCCTCATCTGCCCTATTGAGTCTCCTATTGCATGGCAATACTCTTCATCTCTGCCCTTTCTGATCATAGATCTTCACTTTGTCTATCCTTGGCCTATGAAGAGTTGTCATCGGTTTTGCTGAGGACTCTTGGGTCACTCGTCAGCTCTGCAGGGGGAGAAGATGCTAACTGGGCCTGGATAGTTCAGAGGCTTACGGTGCGGAAAGGTTATGTGACCCGTCACTAACCTGTTGCCAGACTTACTTGGTCAAAACTGACCAGAAGTAATTGCTGAAATCTTCTTGGCAGCCATACATAAATGGAGACTAAAGCTAGCAAAGTTGGTTTTGGGGGGTTTATTTGGTGGTGTATTGGTTTTGTGGGTTTTTTTCTTTCTTAATAGGGCATGTCCCGTGAAAGATTTCTTGGAAATGTTTCAACAAATCACTCCCTCCCCTCAAAAAGTGCCTCAACTGGAGGAAGGGGTGAGACTTCGTCATACCGACGTTCTTCCTTCGTCTGCCTTTTGCTTTTCCCCACACGAGTCAGGTTCCGTTTTTTGGCAGTAAAAATGCAAAAAAACCCCCCTAAGTACAGAGGTGTAAAACTGTTGGGGAAAGAAGAACAATCCCAAAGGACAGTAGCGACCAGCTGTCCCGAGCGGCAGCCGAACGCGGCTCACGTGGAGGTGAGACGAGGTGCTGCCCGTTGTCCCGCTCGCCTTGCCGGCGTCGTACCACCGCTCCTGCGCCCGATGCGGGGCAGAGGCGGGGAACGCGTGCCAGGGGTCTCGGAGGCAGCAAAAACTCCGTCGTCCCCAGGCTCTGAACACTGCCTCTTTGGGAAAGAAGGAACGCTAATGGCCAGCTAGGCCGAGACCTGTTGCCGTTCAGCAGCTGCCGCTCCTGAGCGGGATTTCAGGCTGAGCCGGCCCCCCGGTGCCGGGCCCTGAGCTCCCCCTCAGAGGTGCTCTGGGGAGGGAGTGTGAGGGAGTTTGCACAGCTGCTGCCGGTCCTGTGGAGGCCTCACCCAGGAGCCAGAAAACTGGTCAATTAGAGGCTTGTCGTTGACTCCAATGGGCTGCAAATGAGCTCCGGAGTGAATAAAGGGTTTCAGTTCCTGGAGCTGCTCATCTGGCACCTTTCACCAGAAAGGGGCCAATTTTACAGTTTTAGGTAAATAAAGTTTAAAGTAAACAAAGCTGTTTTTCACCAAAACTCTGGATTCTTTGTATGTGAAGAAGTGGAAGCTGCTATTGCCTCAGAGGAAAGCTGACAGCTAAAAGGAGCAAAAGAAGAGGCCTGTGAATGAAGAAAACTGTACGACACATTGTGACTCCCCTAAATCATGCGAGGCAGCCTCCTGCAGTAATACCTGAGCTAACTCCAAATCTGAGAAGCGTTACAGCCCTGTCAGCATGGCACTCTGCCCGAGCCACATAGCCCGTACCTAATGTAGTGATCCTGCCCCTAGGACACAAGCTACTAGCTGTACAGTGCTCTACTGTGCTGGCGTGACTCCTTAATGCCCTACAGGCACCTAACATCATGTCTCAGTGCATGCTAGCACACATACCTGTCCCAATTTGATGCCTTACTTTAAAATGTAAATCTGTGTAAAATACATATCCAGGCACTAGATTGACTGGAGAATTTGGCAAATCGGCGTTTGAGCAGCTAAAGTGATTTTTTTTTCTTTTTTTTTGTAGTAAAGTGAGACAGTGCGCTAATTTCACTAAACTAGCCTGAATTCATCTTTCGGGTTTCAGTCACACCGAGTATACAGGCTAGTTTGAAGAGCCCCATTCCTGCACTTGTACTGTGCAGAGTAGAAGGACTGATATCTGGGTTTCTTTGGGACATTTCTCACGTTCCGGTTGTGATTCCATCATAAGAAAGGTGCAAAAAGGAGCTATAATTAAGCATTTGGAAGTCTGTGATGTTTTCACAAGGAGATAACAATTTCCCCTTGTTCGCGTTACAATATGTTAAGTATTTAGTAAATAGTCTGGAAGGAGACTCTTTCGAAGATTTTCATTACTTAACACCTACTGTTTTAAGAACTATTTCTAAACTGTTGTAATAGTGCAAGCTAGAGGGATTTCAGATATAATGACTTTCCTTTTTCCATTCCCTTCCCCTCACCCCATTCATTCTCCCTTTCTGGCCAGAAAACCTCAAACCCCAGAATTCCTCCAAAAACACAGCTCCGGTAATAATCAGAATGTCGAATTTCTGACAAATGCCATCTGCTGATTTCTTTTTTTTTTCTCCCCCAAAAGACAAGATTTTGGATACGGCTAGTAAGTACTTTAGCTTCTTCTACTTTGCGATACCAAAATAATCACCATGGCAACTCTTTAAGGGCAGTCTTCCAAACAGATTTATTGTGAATGCAAGAACTCAACAGCACTCTCTAGCAAGAAACAAGACGGCATCTTTTGCAGGATATTTTGCTACAATGCATGAATGATGACTAATAGACATAGGCATGTCTTCTGAACTTTTTCAGTTATCCCTAATAGTCTAACTTGCCATATTTATAGGTGGTGGAGGATGCAAGGAGGGGAGGGAGGGAGACGCAATCAGTATTAAGCTTACACAGCTTACGTTGTAATTGCCTTTCCTGAATACATTTTGTGCGGCCCCTGATGGCTGTAAGACAAGAATACCAGAGAAACAGCACAAATACTAGAACAATGATGCACTAGACTAGAAGGAGGTTGAATTTCTTTTGAGATAACTAATGAAGCCTTTGGCATATTGTTTTTCTCTTTTCCTTCCTTTCTTACTTCTTCTTTCTTAGCAAAACAATGACAGTAAAGGAGACTGCCAAAACTATTCTTTGTCATACTGGAAATGAGGGGGGAAAAAAAAAAAAAAGGAAAAAAGAAAAGGTCTCTTTTGCACGGCTGTGAGGACGACAGACCAGGACAAACGCTAAATTATTAATCCTAAACAGTCGTGCTAGTATTTTCCAGGTAGCTCCTTTTTGGCTCAGGTGTTGGTTGGAGTTAGCAGATATAATTTGTACATAAACCAGAATTTTGGAAACCAGCCAGCATTGCTGTGTTATGTAGTTGTGTAAGAGGTTATATATGGTTCTTGCTTTGCATTTGGCAAATGGTTCTCACTTAAACATTCATTTAGCATGATTACTTAAGTGAACCATATAAGGCTATTCCTTGGAGCTGCAAAATTAACTTGTTACAGTGATGCACTATGCCAAAAGCTAATTTAGGCTCTACTTAGGAATTTATAGCATTTATTTACCATGCCACTTGAATAAGGCAACTTTGCTGACAACTCTTAGCTGGCCACAACTTTTATATCATGCTGCATCTCATCTAACACTCCCAAACATTTATTTTTCTGTTATACACTGTCACCCCATTCATCTCAATGCAAAGTAAGAAGATAAGAAACCCTGTACAGAAGCAGAAGCACACTGAACCCTGTGAAAAATGTCCTTTTCTGCATGAATGAGGGGAGGACTTGGAGTTTTGGGGAGCTTTGCTTTAATTGAATTGAGCATTGAAAGAAATAAGAACGATCTTTCCCACCCTCGCCTCTGATTTGAGAAGATCAGAGACACAAAAGAGGGACTGTTTGTCTCCTCTTAGTCAATTCAACTAAAAGCGAATGTTAAAAATATTGAAGGATCCCCTGCTTGCAGTGTCACGCTTGGAGATAACCTCCTGAGGATGTGACTTAAAGTATACTTGCGTTCCGCAGCAGGTACTCTTCCTTGGGTGTAAAATATCCTACAGGTTTTGTTTGTGGGCTTTCCCAGCCTCAACTACGTTGCAAATTGTTTACGAAGTGAAACACGAGGTAAAGCAGATATACTGATTCAGTGAAGCAAGTTCTGCAATCACTGGAAACTCATGAGATTTCCTTGAAAGTAGGGAGTGCATAGAGGCAGGGGAAAGCATTGATGTCGCTTTCTTTTCAGTCAACTCAAAAGTTGGCTCACTGGCTTATGTTCAGTTAAATGAGTGCACACAAATCCAGGAGAGCTCCCTCCAGCCAGGTTACTGTACTCCTTATTTGTCTCAGAGTGACTGAGATCAAAATCTGTCCTGTCATCTCTTTTTACGTCTCATTTTCTGTGCAACCATCCTTTGTGCAGAAAGCTCCCTGTGTTGCTCTTTGGTGCTAGTTTCAGCTTTCTCAAGCCCAGCTCTTTTTCTCTTTAGTGCTGTTACAATTCGAAAGTGCTCCTTCCTTTGTCCGTTTTTTAAACAACAAGAAAAATAACGAGGGGAAAAGTTAATTTACGTCTCATTGTAGATACTAATTGCAGAATGCGTTGTCTTTCTTTTCTCCCTTTTCTCGCCTTCGCTGACGCACATGCTCTATAATAAGCTCTGTTACTTGGAGCCTGTAAGCCTCTATAGTAAGCTGAAACTGCTACTATATTTACTCACTTTCCACATTTAGACAAAGGCTATTTTTAACCGGAGTTCTATTTGCGGGGGCTGCCAACGTCACTTAATGTTCACATGCATCTTGGGCATCATATGCTTGTTATTTTTATTTACTGTGCCTGTGCCAGGTCTGCTTTTTTATGGGAAGAAAGAATGAGAATGCTTCTTCAGGCCAGTTCTTGAAAGCTCTTTTGTACAACAGCAGATACGCAGATAAGCAAAGAAAAAGCAACTCAGCGGTAGATTTGGCAGACCTGCTTTTTAATGGCTGGCATCTTTTATCTCGTGGTCTAGTCGCAAAGCTGTGTTCTTAGTCCCATTGCATTTGTTAAAGGTGAAGATGTTTCAGAGGTATGTTAATTATTCTGGTGTCTCCGGGAGGAGCCACGAGTTCTTGTTGCGTGATGAGGGACGGAGGGATCAGGAAATTATGATGATTCCGGTACTGCTACCAGGTAGTTAAAATAGACGATGTGTAAATAATCAGTGCTTTTCTGATCCCTCTTGTAATAGGTGCATGCTTTGGAACTTGAATGCAACAGATGTTATTTTCAGATAATTAGTTCGGATTTTCAGTGTAAGAGTCCCCTGAAAAATGCTGGAAAATACTGTGCTGCAGCCACAAATCAAGTCTGTAAGTTGGGGCCCGTACATAGCGTTTTCTGTGTGGGTTTCCCTGCATTGCTCTAGTGACCTCAGCTTGACCTAAGGGAATTGCCCTTTACAGAGGTTAGAAACACTTCATTCAGCATGCTGACTCAGGACGCCTGATTCGTTTGATGTTGCCACCATCATATGCCCAGGATTTTGAGATATCCACGTGCTTTTGTAGGGAATAGGTTATTCTCTGCACACATAGCACCATCTTTATTTGCACCAAAGAATGAATTCCTAGAAAGGAGTGAAGTTAAGGAGCAATCATTTAACACTTTGCTGTCAGCATGCTTAACTGGAAAGTTTCAGCAGGAAGCTCAGTTACGGAAGAAAGCTGAAATGGAACCTCCTAGAAGTGGATTTTGTTTAAGTTTGAAATGTTTTGGAAAGCTTACAGATTTTTTTTTTTAATCTCTCTCTGTACTTCCTACTCTTAACACTAATTCCCCTTTTCAGACTGATTTCAACACGAGAGAGACTGAATAAGCTTCACACAAGTCAGAATTTCTATATGCTGATCACAACAGAATCAAATCTTTTACATTTTCCTGTTACTAATTTTTCAAGTGCTGTTTCTTCCCCCACTACAGTGAATGCCTTAATTTTCTTAAAAATAACCCTTCTGGTTGTCTGTAAAGTGAGGTCTGGGTTTTAAAATCAAAACTGCTGTTTTCACATATGTGCTTCCAAAGCCGGGGAGCGAAACCTCCACTAAGTCATGGACAGGTGTTGAGAGAGTCAGTGAGAAGTGCACATGCTCAATGCTCTATAGGTTAATCTATTTAGTTAGGTGACTAAACATGAATAAATCTACATACCTGTCTTTAGACGCTTTTATTTAAAAACATGTCATCCTACTGATATTACCCTATGTGGGATTCTTTCCATGTGAAATCATGTTTCTACCACTATCTGATGCACATTTTTTGATGGTTTAGAAACTACAAACTGAAACTAAAAGCTAGGGAAAGCGAAGCGTGTGTGAAAAAAACCCCATAACTGTGTACATTTGCTTATGAACTGTCTTGTAAAAAACTTGTCTTTTCCAGTCCCCCTCAGTTCCTGCTAGGCCTTAGATTTACCATTAGAGAATAAAATGCATTCAGGACCTAAGGGTCACGCCAGGCCAGCGTGGTTCACGGGCTGGTTCACGGTGGGGCACAGGAGCAAGGCTAACTGCTGATGTTACTTATCGAGCTGAGGAATCACAACTTAATTTTTAAAATTTTTTTTGTTAGAACTTCTGGTCTTTTGATAGGAGCATAACTGCAAACACTCTGTCCCGTGTGTAACGTCTCTGATATCCACTGCCATGTGACAGCTAAAATGGTACAAGAAAGAACATATATAAAAAACCTTTTGGAGGCAGAACCCGTCTTCCCTTTGTCATGCCGCAAGCATGTGATATGCACATGGCTCACCAATGACACACAGCCAATAGCCGTACATATCAGGAGCAAAGGTGAGCTCATCTATATTTTCAAGGTAAATCCGTCAGTTACCTTATACCGATAAGGAACGAGTATATCAAAATCATGGCTCATTAACAGAGCCATTTTTGCTTGCTGTCACAAGTTACAAGTAGCAATAACTGTGCTTCAGCTGCACTGGCATAATTTTCAGCCATCTCCTACAAAGCTACTTTCTCCAACGTTTTTACTGTGGTGTCCAGGCAAGTTTTTGTAGTGTAGGCAAAGATATGATATGTTTATGCTTATATGAATAGTTCTTTTCCTGTCGGTTCTCCACAAGGGGAAGGGTGGGTGTGATGGAGTCTGCAGGGTTCAGGAAGCTTCAGTAACATCCTCTCACTGCTTGGTCTGATACAATTTTATATCTCTTTCCAGCAACAGCAGCAAACTGTGTAATTTATAGTAGTACTACACTTACTCTGTGGCCACAAACGGTAGGCAGGTTACTAAAAGATAAAATAGACTCGTAAGAGAGCCTATGCAGTCTGCTGCCAATATATCTGATTTTCTACAGTATCAAATATTTGCACTAGACCGCGGCAGGAGGAGACTTATCAAAAGCAAAAGGAACCTTTTTCATCTGAAGAGCTACTGTGGAGGGGAGGAAAAGGGTTAAACATTACAAAAGTTTAAGCTGACAGCCGGCCCTTGTGCTCTGCTGCTTCGCAGAGGTTTCCCTTTGATGGAAAGTATTTCAGTGACACAAGACACTGGCAGCTGAGGTAATAGGCTTCTGCTGCAGAAACCTTGTGCTTGCCAGTGAAAGCCAACGAGCGAGACAGTTCTGAGATCAGCCGTGGCCAGCTTCTGTCCCTCCTCATGCATCGCTTGCGTGCGAGAGCGTGCTGCAGGAGTGGTGGAGGGGATTGCACCGGGAAAGGCACCAGATCAGGACAAATTGGAATGATTTACCTGCTGCTACAATGAAGAGCCTTTCTGAGGCATGACGAGCAGTCCCAGACATCGCTAAGTTATTCCTTATGGAGAGGAGCACCAGGACAATACTTATGGATCACTGCAATCAAACTTGAGCCTTCAGAGGAGATGTTGTACTGCCTTTCCCATTGATTCTTGAATGCACTAAATCTATATATGAGTATATTGTGGCGTAATGCATGAGTTGTCAGGAGACGATACTCAAAACCTGTAGCACCAGTTCCATTTCATGTGACCGATCAAACTCGTCACCTTGTCAACAACATCCTTTGTTGTAAAAAGAGCGTTTCATGTTAACTCTTAATATGAAATGATTTCTACAATAGTTTGTACTGTTCAAAATGTTCACTATGGCTGACCAGAGCACACTGAGGCCCAGAGCCCCAAAACTGAGCCATAGACCTGAAAGCAGACAGATGCTAACTACCTTTTGTAAGTTGTAAGCCTGTGCCGTTTGAGCAGCGTAAGGAACGCTGCTGGCAGCACAGGAATATGCACACACACAATTAACCCTTGGTGCTCTGGTATATCCGGATACTCAGAGGATTTGGGTGGTGCGTGGGAGATGTAAGGCTTTTTTCCCCCCAAATAATCTCTTATTAACTAAAAAGAAATCAACAAATTAACCTCTTTTGATCCAAAAAGAGGAGATGAAATTATTGGTAGACACACCAACAGACTGGAAATTTTTGGTAGATACATCTACATGCACTAAAATTCCTGGAATTTTTAAAAGTAGTAGAATCACCTTTTCTTTTTCTACTGAATTCCAGTATCTGGTGGCTTTGAGGAAGCACTGCAGTCCAGGCATGTGAATTCAGAAGCCATTCTACTCAGAGAGAATAAGCAGTGCTTTTTCAGTTGTTGCTGCACCGTACTACTCGTGGCAACATTTCCAGGAGACACAACAGGGGAAAAACATTATTTTTAAAAAGACATCCTCAGATTATTCTATGCACTCTGTTTCAGACGTTTCAGAGATGGTTTTTAAGTCGAGATGGCCTTATTTAAAATAGATCCAGATTTCACATATGACAGAAATGAAAGCGTTTTGGACCTGAGGTTAGCATGTTCTAAAGAAAGAGACTATTTGTACTATTTGGATTTGGACCTAGTTTGGAATATGCATGAATATTTGGATCTAGGCTTACAGGCAGGGTAAGGCAGCATGAGCTGCCTGGAAGGAAGTTGTGAATCAGGCCCTTCGTTTCCAGGCATTTCCAGGCATTGCTTTTCTTCAGAGAGAGAGAGAGAGCAAGTTGGCATTCAGCCCTCAGTCTTCATTCAAACCAAATTCCAGTTGCAATATTGCCAACTCTAAGTGTTAAAAATCAGGAGATTAAAAAAAAAATAAATAAATGTTGTGTATTTCTGTTTGTCATCTGGTGTTTGAGACTTAATATGGGTTATGTTTTCAGGCGTTTCTCTGCAACCAGAAGAGACAGAAACTCTGGGGGTAAGAGGTTGAGGGCAGAATGAGATTCTCACAAAGCCTTTGACTCCAAAAGCAGCTCTTGAATTGAAATCCCAAATACTAGGAGATCCACCCTATAAAATCCCATGAGTCAGACACATTACCATATAAGCTTGTGGGAATTTTCTTGAATAAGAATTGTGTAAGGACTCGAAGAATAGTTTTGTTATATTCCATATTACTGAATATGCTCTCAATAAGAGTTAAAAAATTCATTTTCAAGAATTAGAACCTTCATAAAGAGCTTTTATTATCTGGCTTTTATAGAGACCTGTCAGCAAATATACTAGATTTCAATGTCCCTGATATATGGGGTTCTCTGGATGCCAGGTGTCTGGCCCCTGGAATAGGCTATAGCACAGGAACAAGCAAGGATAAATGAGGACATTTGTTATAGCCCGTGAATCCATCCAGCCCAAATCTCCCGATACATAAACAATACCAGATCCAAACATCTTGTCACATCTGCTTCGTACACCAAACAGCTGGGTGCGCAGATGCTTTGGTCTACTAGAGCATCTTAGGCTGAGTGCATTCTTCTGTATGCTTAGTTATTTGTTTTAATTGGTTTTGATGATTTGACTTAAATCGCTTCTGATGTTGCTGGAATACAGGTACTTTTGTGGCTGATTGTGACAGCTGCCACAAGCACATGCGAGGCGACACCAGTAACCTAAAACTTCTGGGTGAGGGATCACCACAAGAAGGCCCTGAATTTAAGGACACTGACTGCAGAAGCAGGAATGTTGCTCTCTGAGCTAGAAAAGACACTTCTTCACGTGTAATGTGGCCCTGCCACCAGAAAAGAGTGGAAAAGCACACTTTTAAAAACACACAAACAGCTTCTGGGAAAGGAAGTGAAAGTTAAACAGCTAAATAACATATCTCTCTGTATAAATTACATATAGATTATACAGATATACATATACATATGTATACATACTTATATATACACACACACAATTACATACATATATATTTATCATGAATGACAGAGCATCTTGTTGATTTCTCCCTGCCCTTCCTCCCTAAACCCATTCTGTCTGTCTTCCTATCCTATCCTATCCTATCCTATCCTATCCTATCCTATCCTATCCTATCCTATCCTATCCTATCATGTCATAATTTACTTGCAAAGCTGTTCAAAGGCAGGATCAGGTCTCTCTCATCCACGCGGTCACACAGCCAGCGTGCCTATGAGGACTGTAAATAATAGATAGCATTTCTTCTGAAAGGGGATACGCCCAGCAGCTCAGCACTTCCCCACGCTACTCAGTCTTTTCATGATCCATTTCGGACTCACGGGGAAGAGCCCTCTTGGAAGTGGCACCTCCCTGAGCACCTGGCACGTGTGTCAGTGCTCCCAGCAAAGTATTGAACCGGTCCAACGTTCCTCAGCTAACAAAAGCAGAAACAATCACAGACCAAGACGGTCTGGCTTCTGGCCAACTTTAATTAATTAAGTTCTACCAAGCATCACACATTTACCTCTTAAAAAGAAATTGTGTTCATATTAAATGAAAATCTTCTGGGGAAATGAGTCACCAAATCCCCGCCAGAACCTCATCGCAGTTTCTCACAGTGCAGGACAATACCCCCTAACTGCCATTTCAACCTCCGGCTGCGTCCACACGGTGCTGAGCTGTGCAGCCTGCACCGTCTGCGCCCGTGTCCCTCATGGAGCGCTTCTCGATGGCCTTCCCTTTGGGCCATGTGTATGCAGACTGCCCGTTGCGCGCAGCTCAGGAGTCCAGGGGCTTCTCTGCCCCAGCCCACTCCCTCCATCCCCTCTTTGTTCTCTGTATCCCTTTGAGAAGCTTCATCCTTGAGGACGCGCCACACAAGTCCTCTGTGCCATAAGCATCTATACAGAAATGACCCAGCTGGCACAGACCCTTGCAAGCTTTCTTGCAAACTCCGGAAACACGTGAACACTTCTTTGTTCATTTGACATGTTTATTTTAAGATCTATAAAACAAAGAAGAAGGGGATAATGCTGGTAGGGGAGGAATTTTCCCTAACTGGTGGATCAGGGAAAGTGCTTTGTGTCTATCGCTAGCAAACAGGCAGGAGGGAATCCTGTCCTCGGTGTCACCGCCAGGACGGTGGCTCACCTCTAGTCATTCTATATGCACCATGACATTCGCTAAGTCAGACTTCTCTCTTACGTCTCTGAGCACTTTCCACGAGGTACCAAATTGCTCACTTCTCTCTCCTGGGAACACCTCCCTGTCATCCGTCCTGTGCTACAGCGATACTGCGTCATGAGTCACTTAAGATTAATTACAATTGCTCCACGTTTACTGGACCTTGGAGAATCAGATATCGCTCCTCCTCCCCATGCCTTGCTGTGATGATAGGGAATTTACACCTTCTGAGTCCAGCACAGCTATCCAATGATCTTTGAAGTCATCTGCAGTTCTTTATAAACTTTGAGATCTTTGTAACACACAGCTGAATTTTACTTCGACTAAAATCTTCATTAAACTTTTTTTTCGTGATCTCTGACCCAAACCATGGGAAAAAATTCAGCCTTGTTTCATTCAGTGCCAGAACTTGCACAAGTAAAATAAGCGTGATGTTGTCCCTTGGTGTAAACGGCTGAAAACTACCCTTGCATTCAGCACTGCATGTATAATGTTTTTTTTTTAAACATCAGACAGTGCAACCACTTAACCGCTGAGCTCACCCTGTTACAGCAGCTTGTACTATGCCACGGAATTAGAAAGACTGATAAACATTTTTGCCTCAGGTAAATAATTTGCAACAAGAAATGTATTCCGTGAATGTAGTTTCTTTCTGCTTAAGGAATATCTCTGGGAATGTTGCTGTTTCCTGGAGATGGTTGTAATAAAAGCTAAAATTAACAAAATAGGCGTTACTATAGGCATCACCAATAATCTTCCAGGAAACGAATTAAGAAACTCAATCTATGCATATTTGTGCCTGTAAGATCATAGTTTGATCTCCTCCCATTGCTCAGGGTAGTTAACCTCCATCACCTGAATAATCATGCAAATCCAACAGGAGCCTTGCAAGAATGCTAGTAGCGTCTGGAATCTGTTCAGACACTGTAGGCTTTTCTTTATCCTTAGAAAGGCTGTATTTTGTGAGGCTGGGATTGTGTTAAATGGCAAATTTTCTACTTCACAGGGGTTTGAGTGCCAAATAAAGGTAATGCACAAGTACGAATGTTTGCTATTTCCCGCTGTGGAAAGAAGATGACTACATTTGCAGTGCTGGAGGTTCAGATGGGAATGGCAGAGAACGTATGGTTGATATTATATATTATCATTTTGTGTCAAGGATTTGGAATGCCATTTCATGGGTGATGGGGTGGGCAGGAGGGTGAAGATAGAAGAGTGTTAATAAACAACTTTATTGCTTCCTACTCCTCGTAATTTGTTTGCTTTTTTTACAGAAGAAATCCTCTTCGTACCTTATGTCAATCATAGCTGAGAATATGAACTCTTTTTCATGTGAATAAATGAATGTGAATGTATGTGAATAAAGTAACATGCCATTTCCTATCTGGAAATTATGCATACAGTTCATATGGTGAAAATCCATTTTCTCCTTAAGCCCACACTGGTGTTTCAAATGCTGATGTTCCTGTAGAAACAAGGGAAAAAATTGCTCGTTGGAGTCGGCTTAAAGGAAAATAGTCAAGATTTGCAAGACCATCATTTGGATTGAGCGAAGTCCTTTTCCTTTTTCCTCCTTAGTTGTATTCAAACAGCCTGTCAGTTTTTAGCCTTCTTTCGAAAGTAACAGTCAACAGTCGTAGCTCTGCCATGCCCAGGGACCAGCAGCTCCGTGCCGTCTGTTGGCCGGGACGGAAACAAACCTGGGGCTGCTCTAAGTGTGAAAAATCTCAGTAGGGAAGCAGCTGTGTTTTGATCCTCCCAGAGCATCTTGGAAACTAGCAAGGGGAATGATAATTATGAAGACGATATTATAATATTCACATTTAAATACATAGGTTTTATAGTCGCTCCCTTTTCAATATGCATTTGCTTAGGCACAAAAGGTCGCGTGCGGATGAGCTGCATATGCTTCGTCCTGTGCCACAGCATATATGTGAATCACGTAGATTGTATATGAACATAGCTGTGACAAAATAAACGTCCAGAATAGGGTTTGGGGAAAAGTTTGTTTCCCCGTTCCTTGGTAAGTGCCACAGTCATACCAAAACTCAGTCAATACCTACCATTTCCCATGCTGTGGAGTGCCTTGGAGCCTGCTGCTACATGGAGGATTGTTCTGAGCATAGCTGCAAAACTCAACATATTTGCAAATGGTAGAAACCTGTCCTGTCCCCACAGACAATGTTGCATTGGGATAATTGGGTTATAGCTAGCAAGGAGAAGGGAAATTGCACCGACTGCCAGCAGGGGAGAGAGGACATTTTCTAGGCACCGTAGACTACTGAATCAGATTTTAGATATCCACTTTATTTTATAAAGTTTCAGGGCCTAGTCCACCTATTTAGAAAGACGGTGAGGTTCATAGTCGCCTGTTGAAATAAATGAACTAATAGCATGCATATGAGTTACAATTACTGTGGCGATAAACAACACATATCATGTGGACAACATTTTCACAGGCCACGAGTAAATGTGTGGTAGGGTCTACCTTAGAGGGGGTACGGAAGAAGGGTGAACAAGAAGGGCTGATGCACGCAGCTTCGGTAACTCCTAAGAAAACATTTTGTACCATATCACTCAATGGATCTATGGCTACTTACACAAGTAGATCTGCCCCAGTATTTCTCTCAGTTTGATTTTCCTTTTTTTTCCCCCTCCTGATTTTACAGTATGTTAGTTTTTGGTGCTTGAATTTTTACACCTGTTGTTTGTACGCGGAGTATTAACACAATACTCTTAGATGTGTCTGACTTTAAAAGTTTGTATTGCCATTAAGCTATTTTCCTTTCTTTTTGTGAGAGACGGACAATTAAAAACATTCCCACTATTTGTAAATTCTCCTTGTGAGGAACACAGCAGATTGCCTGGATCTTCTGCTTGTTGTTCTGGCTTCAGTTTCAGAACTGAATGCACTCCTTCTGCTCCGTCTGTTTGAGTTTTGACAATGCAAAGGATGAAGCTGGAGGAAGTCCCATATATAAGCGAGGTCTATGCTTCTGCTTTATCTCATTTTTAATTGAATTTCAATTGGATTCTGCTCACTTTTATGTAATTCGGTGCAGGAGGATACAGAGTTTTTGTAGTACACTTTCTGCAACTACAAGTTCTCTGTAGTCACGAAACGGTAACATATAATGGGCATTATATTCAAGCACAGCTGATGTTTTCAACCAGTGCCCTTTTCCGGCAAAATAAGTTATTTTGCACACATTCAATTGCTAAAACATATATAGGAGTAGGTAAAAACTTCACTATTGAATACATTAGCATACATTTTTCCTCTTAATTAACTGCATGTTAATTATTCATCAAGCAGAAGACAAACTAGTGCATTTCCTTCAGCTGGTTATGCAGTGTGCCTTTGTATTATGCCCTCTTTTTACTGGACAAAGGAACAAATCCTCACTTGGTTGATGTATGTAGGTGTTTTCCTTCACTGCAATGTCTCACTAAAAGCCTTTTCTTTCAATTGGATTTTCTTTACAAACTTCTCACTTGACACTGTCTCCTCAGCCTGGCTTTGTCTTGTAGGTTAAAATTCAGCATTCTTGAGGTCCGTTTTATTTTGCAAGAGTACTACGCTGATAAAGCCAGTGCTGCGGTAAGTTATTTTATTGTCAAAAACCATTCCTGTAAGCAAGCCTATTGACATAGACGTGCTAACTTGTCCATGTGGTATAGTTATGACATTTTATACAGACGAATTTACAAAATCTGGGACTGTGTAATGAGACTTCTAGTTATTCATTAAATATTAATAGCATTCTTTTGTAGCTTTATATGTGTAAAGTATATTTTGTAAAATATTCTGCAATGTGTTACAGATGAAGTGAGGAACACAAACCATGAGCCTGAAGTATGAGTTTAAGTTTGCTTGTATAGCCCAGTTACACATTTCTGTCTGTATTATGAAACCAACAAACTTTTATTAGCAAACAACTTTAATTGCTAAGAGCTGGTTCAAAGAACATATGTCATTATACACTCTTTTTATAAACAAAGCAGGCAAATGTAGAAAACTTTATAAGCTCATCTTGCAGCTTCTTTAAGTGTATAGCTTAGCAGTTTGCAGGATTGAATACTATAAAAGAAATTAAAAATTCAATTAGAGCACAGCATTACGAGATCATTGGAAATGAAGTTGTTGTATTGTGTTGACAGAAAAATTCTGCTGCTTTGGGGTGTTGTAACAGAGGGCACACTACACTTGCCGCTGGGGCTGAGTGGACTACATGGGTGGACCTGTGAGTGAGAAGACAGCTGTCTGCCTGGGAAATTCAGAATGTTTGCTCTGCTGGAAACACATAAGCCTAAAATTTGTGACATGCAGTGTAAATTCATACCGTATAAGTAATTCATACCATTTATAAGAACTACTAATAAAGAGCCCTGCAAAAATTCTGCTACCAAGCCATGTCAGCTTATCAAATTGAGACCAAAAATGCTAATCTGGTCAAAAATTAGCAGGGAAAGAAAAGAAAGTTCACTGTAGAAGCTTGGATTCAAGTAGAAGAAGGGGAAGGATCCAACTCCCCTAGTCCGAGCCATGGAAAATCGGATATCTGATCTGAACCAGAATCTGAACCAGTCAATGACAAGTGAGAGAAGGTCACCTCTAGAAGGGTGACTCACTCAACCCTTGGAGAAGTGGTCCACATGAGATGGGTCACCCCACAGGGGCAGCTGCAGAGGAGGGCTAGGCTTTGGTGAAATGCTGAGCTTTCCCATGGCTAACCTGCAGCAAGATTCACCTGTCCTTGCACCCGAGACTGCCGTGCTGACTCTCTCTTCCAGAGGTAGAGTCGTTTTATTAGGTTGTAAATCTTTAATTTCAGGTCTTGGACATTCTCAGGAAGGATATAAATTGTCAGTGAGGTTATTTTGTATGTTTGTGTGCTGGTGTTAGAGTCTGTTGTCATCTGTGTTTCAGGTGGAAGAGTTTGCACACAGGACACGTGCTGTCTATGCTAGTCATAGCTCTGGGCAGTTTTCTGCCTTTGGGCCCAGCTTATGTCCCTGCACCAGTTTCTAAACAGTTGCATTACGCAACCAAAAGGGAGAGCGTGCCAAGCCCTTTGGCATAGTCCTGCTGACAAAGGCCTCTTTTCCCAGGACAGAGAAGGGCAGGGCTGGGCTACAATGGCCCATTCGGCCTCTTTGCTGCACGAGGCTTCGCAGCGATGCCGTCTGCACGAGAAGGAACAGCGAGAATGGCTTATCTCCCCGCAGATCCCAGCCTGCCGTGCATTTTAGGGTGGACAGATGGAAGCCCCATTGGATCTAGCTGTGGAGGGAGTGCAGATTAATTGCTATCTGACTGTCGCAGAATGGTACCAATTTCACTTGCCTGGGAAGCGGTGCCTGTTCCAAGGCAAAGGAAGAATAACATTTGCCTGATGCTATTACTTCTCTTGTTCTCCTGCCTGCAAGAGGAAGAAAGAGGCACAGTACTGTATGGAAGTCTTTTTCCCCGCTGAGGAGAAATAAAAGCACCTCATCCTGCAGGCACGTAATTTTGTTAGTCTGCTTTGCCAATTACCTGTTTTTAAAGCACTTTAAATTAGATTCAACTTAATTCTGTTTCACTTTCAGGTCATAATATTGTTTAGAAACATTATGGAAACACAGACACAATAAAAGTTCTCTGTGGTTACAAAAAAAGAGGGTTGATGTTTCCATCTTCGCTGCTGACTGCTGGCCCCTTTGCTTGGCTTCAAAGGAAACGCAGCACATCAGCCCCGAGTACCTCTAAGCACCTCTGCCCCTCGCGCCCGCTCTGCGACTCCACGAAGGTGGATGCAGTTGTCGGCACGTTATGGGACCCACTTAGGTGGCAGCAAAGGAGACCGCCGAGTCATAGCTCGAAATGGCGATGAGACTTTAGTAAACATGAAGAGAAAGAGTGCGTGAGGGAAGAAGGGAGGTCTGTGCCTCTCGCTGCTGCGGTGCTCGCCGAGCGGCAACAACAGCAGGTCTCAGCTGGGATGTGCCAGGGGAAGGTACGTGTTGTCCCTACTGTCCCCGAGGGATAGCTGCCGATATGGCCGTGACCGGTTACATCTGGCAGATGGGGTACTGGAGTGAGAGTGAAGCTGATCTGCTACGCAGAATAGATATGAGGATAGTTCTAGCAGCAGAGCAGAGAGAAAAAAGACCCAGTTGTGTGAGTTTCCCTGGCTCTGAGAACTCTCCGGTCAGCATGTATTGAAAACTGTGTTGCTTATTATTCTGGCTCCCAGGCTTCTTTCCTGACTGTCTTGAAGACATCGCTTTGCAACAGTAAAACAATATTTGCATGGTGCAGGATAAAATTTGGAACTCTTAGTTCTTCAGATAAGCCCTAGTATTTTTTCAGAGCTTAGACAAAAGCTTGGGAGCATGTCTGTCCGTTTAAATTGATGGATGTGTGCAATTACTCCATTGAAACTTATCCCAATATAAATGCAGTTATACAAACATAGAACTGGTGTAAAACCAGAATCAGGTCCCAAATAATTGTCTCAGTCTTGAAATTGTTACACATGGGTACATATGCCACACCAGTTTATTTCTACCATTATCTAATGCAATAAAGTATTTCTTTGAATTTTTCTCTTTGTAGAGGCACGTAATGTGCTTTAGTGAAGTTAATCATGTGCAGCCTCAGGTGACTACTGCTTGTATTTCTAGTTTATTTTCTAGCCTTCTTTTCATTCTCCCTTATTAATAGATGTGCTGAGGTTTCAAAGGAAGCTTAACTTTCTAGAAGCCATTTCTCTTCAACTAGCTGTGACACATGCCCGCCTGATGGATGTACGGTACTCACTTTCTCTGCAGACGAGTATCTGATTTCATTGGGAGTCCTCGCTGACTCTAATATTGCTGAGACAGCTGCTCATCTTTCTTTTTTTTTTTTTTCGCCGAGGAAGCACCATGTACTCACTCTAATTACAAATCCTGTGATCTGGCCATTCTTCAGCGTTTGCAGCCTCCCTGTAACTCTCCCTATTGAGGTTTTAAAGATGATCTGGACATGGAACACCTGATCCCTCCAAATATTCCATTTCATTTATTGCTTAGTTTTGCACTGATCCCACTTTGGTGTCTTTACTGGAGGCCGAGGGGTAAGAAAGGAAAAGGTTATTTGTTTATTTCTATTTTGATTTTAGGGAAAGGAGACTGAGAAAGCAAAACTGTAACTCCCTGGCCACCATTTTGTGTGGGAGGATGCAAAACCCGATGTATGCTTTGTGGCTGGTCCTAACAGCTTTGCAGACCCTCCTCATTTTTGACAGTGGGAGGATTTCAGTGGTTTTGATTCACAGAGTCTGAGTTTGACAGCTGCTGGTGGCTGTGGCACACAATAACTGTTGTAAATAGTGCCCATAGGCACCATGTTAAGGATGAACATACAGAAACAATTAGTGACTTTTCTAAGCAGTGACTGTTTGATGACTACCTAGTTAAAATTCTTAAATAAATTGGTAGCAAAGACCATTAGAAAGTCCATCCCAGCTAGATTTAGATTATTAAAATAGTAATAAAGATTGATACGTGTCTGCAGAGAAGCTCCACTGAGCCAGGGAACATGTTCAACCAGCGGTCTCCCGTGGTGTGGGGCTGGGTGTACTAGCCTACACAACCGCACAGGGCACCTGCCTCCTTAGCTCAACCTTTGCGAGACCCTAAACTGATGTTATAAAATACTTGAGCTTCCAGAACTATTGACCTTGTGAGTTACCATGTTCTAATCAACATATTTCTCTAAGTGATGGCTCACAGGGCCTGTGAATATTTCCCGCTGATTCTGATTAGTGTACATAAAAATATGCACATGCATTCTCTTCAAATGTAAAATCTGCCTTGTTGCACGGACATGGGTATTCCTATCTCTTTACCTCCTCTGTCTTTGTCTCTCAGCGACTGTGTAAGCAGGCCAGCCTGCAAAAGCAGAGCATCCATCACTGGAGAAGGATGACCGGATTTTCACTTAGTCTGTAAGCATGTCGAAGATGTTGGTGTGGAATGAATATACCTTTTAAGTTATACCTTTAGTATATGATTTCCCTGTAACTCAGTGATTTCTCTGTAAGTCAGCGAAGGTCTTGTCAAGTCAGTTTATATGGTCAGTATTCACTGATACGGTTTTGTCCAATATGGCTTGTTTTCACCTTACAAGAGGACGGCATTTCTTACAATACCTTTTGGCCATGTGGAAGCCAAAGCCCTTGATAAACAGGATCCTCTTTCATGCTCTTACCTTGTCTTCATCTCTCTTAAATTTGAAGTAATTTCTTTGTTGAAACAAGTATATAGCAGAGAGTATTCAGAAGTTCTTTGGTTGGCCTTCTGCATACCTCTGTGTTTACTTACAGCCCAACACAGTGTGAACTTTGGGGTGTTGTGCTAATCTGTCCTCTGAGTATTATTTCCATAACTGTTTATTTTCCAGGAGATAGCACTGACTGCCCACCTGAGGATGTGCAGAAAAGCACAGTCCAAAGAAAAGATCCACTCAATTAGCTGAGAGCATCCTTGTTTTTCTTTTTAAAATTGCATTGTTTACCATAGGGCCTATATTGATATATTTTTTTAAAATCGCAGTCATATGGCTGAACAGTTTCAAAGATGCATTAAAAAGTATCAAAAAAAAAAAGATTTTTGTCCCCTTCATTTTGTTTGACCTCCAGGCATCCTAAATCAGATTCTGGCCTTGGCTGCTGCCATTTCACACCCTTTGTCCCCTGTTGCTATTCAGTCCTGGCAAAATCCTATTCCTTTCTAACTGATAAAAGCTTCTAATATGTATATATCTGGAAAAGTTACTGTTTGATCCAGAAGATTCCAAAATCATGCTATTTGTCTAAGACTTGAAAACAGCCTTGTGCAGATGCTATACTCTTTGACCCCTATCTGTTAAGCATGCATGACACCCAGAGACATGCAGTTGCAGTTACTCCCTTAAATAGCCTTATTAAATAAGATTGTGCAATACAAATCAATAAGAAAAACTAAAGTCTATAGCAAAACTCCTATAGAACAGCAAAACTGCTTTATTTATTTTGGAGCTGGATCTTTATTTTGCCACTTTTGAGTTACAGGGAAGCTTTTTGCATTGACATCGCTGTATCAAAAGCAAGTACTGTGTCAACAAAAGTGATGTCTTTGAATGGTGGGTGACATGATTACTATTTCTGCCTCATTATGTGAAGTTCATTTTGAGTTGGCAAAGCTTTCCACAAGTCTCAGTGAAATCACACCATAAGGGAAATATCGATGTACACATTTTAAATGTGCATATACTTCCACAGTGAGCATACAAGTTCATCCAGAAAACTAGAGAGAGATGCAGCATAGCCCACATAAGCGTCCTCTAAGACTAGAATAAGTGGGGGTTGTGAACTGGCATATATTAATTTTCCTCATTATTGTTTTTAATGTCTTTGTATCTGAACTTAGAAGCACTAAAAAATCCGTTAAGTTTTCATTTGCACTTTGCTGCTCTCTGGTAGCGTAACAAGCAACACAAAAGGGGCGCGTTTGAGAATACTCCCAGATGTTCGGCTTGCTAAAGCACTGCACGTGTGCCAGCTGTATTTGGTATTTTTAGATTTCTCTGAGATCCAAAACACTATCAAACCCCAACAGCTTTTTCTCTCTGAATCTTCAATCCGTGCTGTGTGGCACTCGTTTGTATTGTATGATGCCAAAGCAGGGGCTGAATAATCAGATACCCTGGCACTTTGATACATTTTCCGAAACTACAGAAAAAAAAATTTGGGCTTAGGAATGCATTCTTTAGCTACTCTGGTAAAATCCTTAGCCAGTAATATTCTCCCTAATCTGTTATGAGGTTAAAAAGAAGAAAAAAAACCGCTCTTAACCACATTCTTCTTCCTTGTAAGCCACACACAAATTTTTCTACTCCTCCTGCCCTGATTCCTCAACACTCCCTCCTCCCCACCCCCCCCCACCCCGTCTCCTCTCATGTAAGATATAAAAAAATTATAGTTTTTCTCTTGGGCACCACGAGGTTGAACTAGAAAGCCTGTATACAGCATATTCAAAGATGACACCTGTTTCCTATTTAAAGCAGGTTCTGAATTGCAGCAGATACTGCTGTTTCTCAATAAATGCACTAAGATAAATTGTTCAAGACTCTGCATCTCATTTCATATTAATCTTTCCCATGGTCTCAACCTGCCCCTTCCTCCCGCCCAGGACTTCTCCGTCAGGCTTTTCTTTTCGTCTGACTACGACACAACATCTAACCACCTCCTTCCACCTCAACAGCTTAGCGCCGGTATGAAGCACACGGCGACGCTTGTTTCCTACGCCGCTCGCTGTGAGCGTGAAATGGCCGACGGGACCTCCCGGCTCTATCGCCAGTTAGACGTGCAGTGCCTCTGAGAGAACAGTTACAGCTTCGGGGAGCCTGCAGGAACGTCCTCGAAATGCAAACTGGCAACGGGGACCTTCAGCAAGGAGAGGTTCCTCCCCGCCGCGCAGGCCCCTCCGAACCAGCACGGGAGGTATTTTCTCTGCTATTGCCAGCTTTGGTGTGAGGAGTCTCCCGAGTTATTTTTATGAGAGACTTTTTTTTTTTTAAAAAAACCTCTGCGCGTCCCTCCCGTACACTCTGTGCTGGCTGCCCGAGGGCTGTCGAGTGACGGGCAGAAGGAGGGACGGCGGCCAGGGCGGTGGCGTGAGCCAGCGGGGCGTGTGACCCGCACGGAGTCTGTGTCACCAGGCGAAGCATGCCTTGGCAGGCCCGCCTGGTCACCGACCCCACGCCGGCTCAAACCACTTCGCGGTACAAGTTCCTTTCTGGGAAAGGTTTCTTAAGATCCAGGCTATCCGGGTGTTGCACTTCGATGCCTTGTCAAATTGCTGCCGACGCTACGGCAAGCGCTATTTGCAAGGCAGGTATTCATGTACTTTTCAATGTCTCATCCAAATGCCAACAGGTGGTTCTTCTATGCAGGCACCAGGGACTGGGACTGCTGGCCTGAGCAATGCAGCACGTGTAGCATGTCTCATTACACCAGAGTTTATGAGTTGAAATGGCTTTAATGGAAAATGTCTAGTACAACAAAGAACCTTAGTCCCCAAAATAAGAGAGCTATAGGATCATAAAATCACAGAAAAATTTACATTAGAAGGAACCTTTGGAGGTTTCTAGTCCAGCCTCCTGCTCAGACCAGGGCTAGCTGCAGAGTCAGAGCAGGCTGCTCAGGGCTTCATCCAGTCAAGTTCTGAAAACCTCCAAAGACAGAGATTACACAGCCTCTCTGGACATGTTTTCTCAAAATCAATGTGCAATTTTTAAATATATCTCAGGTCTTCAGGTAAGAGTAGGATATACTTTGCTCCTCTGCTTGGAGAATCACGCGGTGCCTCGGCTGCAAGTGTTCAGGCCAGAAGTTACTCCTGTGACTACAGCAAATGTACCTGGCTAAATTCCAGAGGGTTTTCCTGGAGCTTTTACCACCAAGGTCAGAGGATTATAAAGCTACCAGTTATGAGTACAGTGTGAAAATATGCCCACGTAACAGAATCTGGCCTAGCTTTACCTCTTGGATGCCCACCAGCCTGCTGTGCGAGGATCCAGACATTGGATCTTTCACTTGAATTTTTATGGAGTATGGACAGAGTCCAGGCAAATGCTCCTGTTTGTTTCCTCTACCTACTCCCTAACACCTGCTTTTGGGATCTCATGGTTTGACTCCTTAGCCTAGGTCCAGTGCTGACTCTTCTGTCTTTTCTTGTATCGGTATTTCCACTGTAAAGGTTAACATTCGATTTCCACCTAATTCCTCAAGAGTTAGGCACTTGTTAGTGGAAAATACACACGTGTGGGTGCATAGAGCCTTTGTGTAGAGTTTCTGAATATAACAAAGTCAATTACTTAACAGAAAATTACAGAAGAGCTTACTAGTTCTTGCTGACTTAAAAAGCTCCAAAAGCACGGTGAGCGCTGCCTTTCCTTGGGAACTGGGCAGGGAATTCAAGCATCAGGAAGGCAGGACCTCCCATTGCCCCATGAGGCTCCACACAGGCCTCCTGATCGGGAGCTGCTGAACCAAGCCTTGATCTGAGAGCCCAATTTGGAGCCTATCGCAAAATTCATAACAAATTCTCCACCTTGTCACAGTTCAGGGTCTGGCTTGCAAAACTATCAGTTTCAATTAGCAGTGGGAATGCACAGCTATGTTACACTTTCAAGAAGAGATATTAATTTAGCAAAATTTAGCAAGTCTGTGAAGCGTTTGGTAAGAAAGGGAGTGCCACTTCAGTGCAGCAAATAAATGTTCAGCAGTGTTAGAGTGCAAATGGTTTACGCCCTGATTTGAAAGTGAGATGTTTGTGCATCTGTAGAAATGGGAATGTCTGAGCAAACGAAGAGACATCTCAACACCAGGGAGAGCAGAGCAGTGCTCACCAGCGCCGTGGCCAGAACAGGGAAGGCAGAGCTCGCCGCCAGGTGTGTGGGGTTACTCTAGTGAAAAGAGGCCAGATGCACTGTGGCTAGTGAATTTGCCAGGTGCACTGTGGCTAGTGAATTTGCCAGGTGCACTGTGGCGAGTGAACTTGCCAGCTGCAGGGTGTGCTAAGTACCAGGAAGCGTGGTGATGTTCCTTAGCCCGCGGTCCATTTCTTCACATGCAGAGGTGCACCATAAGGCACAGAAACCAACCTCTTGGCTTCGCGTTCTTTAAATGTGAGTTAACATAAAGGGTCAGTCATTTCTATCCTTTGATCAGGAATTGGTACGTGGGGAAAGCTCCGTGTTTCCAATGGGAGTAGCGTGAGTAACCAGCTGGATCTGCTGTAGTCATTTGCTCCATGCTTCCTAGGACAAAATTACTAAGAGTCTTATTTTGTGCAAAACATTTTAGTTGTCATTAATTTATTTATTTTTTTACCAGAAAGGCAGAGGAGCTAAAGCCCTCAACCCCTCACCCCTCGCCAAATACAGAAAACAATACCAACATGGAACGTGTGTTCTGACTTCACAGGTGACCTGTGACATCTGCAAACACAAACAATCTGAGCCAGACTTCAGACTCTCTTTAAACCCAGCTCAGAGCTAATCAGCAGAACCCAGGGCATGACTCCTCTCATCCTAAGGCAGATAGCTAGATCCTAAGGCACAAGCTTGGCCAGATGAATCGCCCACTAATCTCCAGTTTCTATATTGACTCGGTCTCCACTGATGGTAAAGGAAGAACACAGGAAGTCTACTTAGCAACTGGACTTTGCAGACATCAGGAATCCTACTTCTAGTTTCAGAATATTAAAAATTACCTTGTCCCACTAAGAATTGTGTGAATTAGGGCAGTGTCCACTGTGGCAAACTGTGGAGGGCAGATCCATAAAGGAATCAGAGGAGAAGGAGAGTTTCTCCAGTAATTTTCCAGGTAAGAGTAACCACCGGAAGGAGAGAACATTGAACCCCATGATGGGATACTTTCGTCCTTCTTACCAAAACAATAAATATAATAAAATACAAAGAGTTAGAAATCAGAATTCGCAGAAATATTCTTTAGATGAGCTTCATATATGCAGAATTGCTTTTTTGTTTTTGTTGGAAAATATGATAGAAACAGTATCTCAGGAAGCTTTAAGAAAAGCACAAACAACTCTCAGTGCAGGTTTTTTTTCTTGGTAGGTGATCAATTTAAATGTCAAAGGAGGCCAATTGGAAAATTCTTTTAAAAAAGTTAAATTGAACATATTCAAGTGGAACTTGTTCCCTTTATATATTCATGTGTTTTATATTCTGGCATAATTATTTAAAAACATGACTAACATACAATGAGTTTGATTAAGATGGTTTTAATAAGGAGCACAGAAAATGTGTCTGTATGTAATAATAACAATGAGCCTCATATTTTACAGTTTAATTTGCTGGGTCAACATCTAATGCTTTTCCCATTAGCATTGGTGTGATTTGATGTGGAAAATAATCCCGTTTCCCAACAAACTTTAGGAGATAACAAATATTTAATGACACCCTACGTAGAAACAATAAATAAATTTGAGTCGCTCTTGGACTCCTGTGGAAAGAGGTTGTGAAAATTTTATAAGTTGGGAATTAATAAATTATAACCTGGCTGTTAAAATGTGAATCACTAAAGACTCTTGACACCCTTTTCCTTTCTCTAATTAGAATTTTAAAATAAATAAATGAACAAATAAACTTGTCATGTTTAGAGGCTAACTTACTTCTCTGCACAAGTTGCGAAAAGTAGGAAAAGTTGATCATATATAGTTCACATATTTTCATTTACGAATTAGAATTTGTGGAAAGGACAGGAGTGAGATAAAGGACCACCAGGATAAAACATAACCCATTTATAAAACCATGTTGTAACATACAAAACATTTACCCACAAAAATTCCTGGAGCCTCCAGATTCTTTACAGTGCTCTCCCTATTAAACAGTTGTAAGAATGGTCAATGCGATTTTCATTTAGTAAAGCAGAGTTACCTCAAAACACTGCTATATGTGCCTTGATTTATGAACATTTTTGCATTCAAATTCAGAATGAGCAGAAACAAACACCATAATGATGATAAGGGACATTGGTCAAAACATTGTATGTACTGCATGTTCTGTGGAGCTCAGATATTTGTCTGGGAAAGATGGGAATTATGTAAGTGTCTGCCTGGCTCTGGCAGCCCCCTGGTTCTTCATAACCTTTCCTCTCTGCCGAGGTCTCCCCGTGCCTATGTGGAAACGCAGTTGGTACTTCCAGGGCCATGAGGTTTTGGGGATGAACAGAGGGGAAAGGAGTGGAAGTAAACCCTTATTCCTCAGAGCAGAATGAAGGTAGGCTTAAAATGTAACTGAGTCTGCATTCGTGTCTGGGATCCTCTATCTGTCTTGTGACCAAGCTGGCTTTCTCTGTCGGCCTTGGAGAGACTATAGGCAATGGGTAGCAGGCAGAGCCAGTGTGCTGGGAGGGCACCGAGAGGAACGGTGATGCTCACCGAAGTCTCCATGCTCTCTACAGATGCCTCTGCCTGCTTGTTAACCTCCCTGAGATATCTTGGCATAGAGGACTTAACTCCCTGGTCTTCTCCCTTCCTACAGCATCTCAGCAAGATGATATGGGAACTCCATGAAGGGCAATTTAAGTTTCCCATCTCCTAAGCACGTATTCATCTCAAGCATGGGGATCTTTTCTTGAGAACAGAGTACATGCTCTTATTCACTAAAACGTCCCTGCTAAATTAAAGTCCATAATCTCGTCTGCTTGCTTCCACTTTCTTAGTGTTCACTGTATAGGGCAAGATATAGAATCATAGAATCATTTTGGTTGGAAGAGACCTCCAAGATCATTGAGTCCAACCGAAGAAATGTCCTAGTAGATAATACTAAAGGATGATTGGGCAGGTCTTGTATCTTCCACTTAAAATTATTTCTGTTATTTTTTGTGATCTGGCTAATCCTCATGGCCATTTTATTGTTCTCTCTTGTTCCTCTTTTCCTCAGTATTTATGACTCATGATGTCATCATGTGTAAAATTGGTCAAGATTAGATTGGCTGCTTCTGCTGAGCTGGAATTAAGTTTAGTCCTTTGCTGATCCCACGTAGAGAAAACTATTGCATAATTTGATTGGGCTAATGACTCCTAGTATTGGCTTTTGCTGAAATATCTCTTTTATTCATCTCAGCAAGTATCTCCTTCTCCAGATTTTGGCGATTCATCATACTTTTTAACTCCTGTTTCAGATTTCTACATTTACAAACCAAAGTTGTCTTCTGTTTGGTAATGTTCATTCTCTGGCACTGTTTGGTAGCAGGTAGAGTCAGACAAAGCCCAGGCAGAATAGCAGTATCAAAATCAGAGCACATCATTCTTTTACGAAAAGAATTATTGTGGATTTTGCAGTCTCATTTTCAAACAGGTCTGATGATAATAATCTTGGAAGCCACCTGAAAACCAGGACTTTCCTGAAAACCAGATGGTACTGCCTGCAATCTTTTTAGTAGATGCTGTGTAGGTGCTACAGATAGAGTTTTACTGCCCCTTTTATGTAGTGCTCATTTGTTTCTGAAATGATTCTTTGTCTGAAGAACAGCTAATTGCCTCACTTCATTGCTGTGTCTTTTTCCATCTCAACAGCATGACAGCAAGTGGTCATATGGGTGTATGCACAGGAGAGGTCCCAAGGAATTCCCCTCCAGGATGCCTGCCATTCCCAAGCCCTGATCTGGCTCAGGAACAGCAGATTTCCTCCTAGCATGGCTCTTCATGAGGCAAAGCACATCCAGGAACTAGGATGGAAGCTGTAGGCCATCCGGGTGTTCCCTTCACTGCCATGGTCTTCTGTGGTCAGCTGAGCATGGGTTGTGCTCATGGAAACCTGCTCTACAGCTGAGCAGAATCAGGCTTTAATTACACCATCTTGTGTTGCTTTCTTTGCATGTCACAGTACTTGAAATGGTGGGTACAAGTCTTCTGGCATTAGGCTCCAGTCACCCTCCACAAAAGTGGTGTTCTGGGCTCAGCCTAGACTTGAGGAGTGGATCCTGTTCTGATCTTTGCTGGTCTGCTCTCTGTGTGGCAGTCCTTAGGTCAAGGAGACCATCTGGGGCCATGGCAGAAAAAGGGACAACTGAATGCAAACAAAATATCCAAACCTTCCCAAAACACTACATTTTTTTATCTGATGTTTGAATCAGGCCCACCCTTTCTGGAGACACGCAATCTATTTTAGATATATATTTTTTAATGGAACTAAAACTGGAGAAAATATTTTCCCATGGATTTATTCTGCTTCTGTTACTGTCTTATTATGGTTCTGGGGGTTGTCTGTGATTTCACTGATGAGCTGTATCTGATTATTGTTCAGGTCTGGACAAAAGAAGTACTCTGTTGTATGTAATAGGAGCATGGAAAAAATTTGAGAACCTGTCATGGCTGAACCAATTACCTAAGTAGTGGTTGTTTCTTTTAGTCATAGGTTTAGTATATTTTTGTAACGTACTGGAGCATTTCCTGCTCTTGCATGCATCAGTGCTAGCTTGGAGCAAGTCAGCTGAATTAACATTATTTTCTTTAGAAAACAGATTAGAGACCTCAAAGACTTCTCGGTTGACTCAAAATGTTTTCATAGGAGAAGGTAAATGAAAATAGATACTTGTTTATTCTAACCAGACTGTAAATAATTTACGAACTTTGCGTCCATATTTGTTTCTATTACCAGAAAATGCAGACATTCAGAAAAAGAAAATAAATGAAATTAAAACCTTAAAAATTCCGTACGAATTAATTTCACATTTGGGGGAAAAATAAGGCTCATTCTTGATTAACCTGCATTAATTCACTTCCCTTTTAGTTAAAAATGAAAGCATCATATTAACTTTCACATTTGACTATAAACCCCCTCTTTATTATATCTCCCTAGCAAAAATCCGTCTCCCAGCTGGCCACCCATTGTTTGTAAGGAAAGGGAACATACTTGAATTTCTCAGGACATGTCTATTGGAAGGTTAGTAGAAAGCCATGTTCCTCTGGCTCATTTCTCACCATTTTTTCTGCCAGTAAAAGTTTGCACACAATGACCTTCCCAGCAGCTAGCCACTTGTTCGGGAATGGGTGTCATCAGTCTGGAAAGCCATTTATGTTGGTGGTCATTTTGACCCTACAGGATCTCAGAATCATAGAATCATTTAGGTTGGAAGAGACCTTTAAAATCATCAAGTTCAACCGTTAACCTAGCACTGCCAAGTCCACCACTAAACCATGTCCCTCAGCACCACATCTACACGTCTTTTAACTACCTCCAGGGATGAAGGCAGGCCTAAGACTGAATGAGCCAGTAGTCTCCAGCTCATAGCTCACAGAGTTCACTATGCTTGAGCCCCTCTACTGTGCTTATGATCCTAGCATCCACTTTTACAGATACACATCTCTTGAGGTCGGCAGGAAGATCAAAGCATGTAATGGCTCTTGGCAGCTTAATTTCTCAGTAACAGTCCAAGGGAAGGTGAACTTAAAGACCACTGGAATGGTCCTTAGTACCCAAGAATCCCCGTCCACTTCTCTTTTGTCACCATATCCCTAGCTAGTGGGGCGATCAGCAGAGTTGATGGTGTGGGGAAACTTTCATTTCTGATGCCTATGCCATTGTCTGTAATGGGTAAGTAAACATCCCCCAAAAGCGTTAGAAGGTCTTTTCCCAAAGCTCAATGATTGATAAAAATAGGAGAAAAAAGATCTGGCATTTCCTAGACTGATTTAGGAAGTAACAGTGCTGACCAGAAAATAATTTTTTAAATATGACTTAAGCCTTACTAGTGTATTTTAATTCAAGAATTAATTTGCTTCTCAGAAGAGTTTTGGTACCACCCTCTTTGCAAAGAGTAATTAAAAAAAATCATTAGCGAGGATGGTAACCTCTTCTGCCATTTCAGTCAATGTTATAAGGTAATGTAGCCTGGAGCTTTGCACAGCTTGGCACTTGTTATAAAAGAGGGTATTTCTAATAAGATTTACTTTTATTAAGACTACTGTGGCTGCCCCAATCTTGATCTTCTTGAAGTTAAAGGGAGAATTCTTACTGACTTGACGTAGGATCTGACCCAAACAGCAGGACATCTTGAAATAAAAAGCAGCCTTATAGCATCCCTCATTTTACTGGGATAAGAAATAACTTCAAGTCAGCCTTTCTCACAACATTTTGTTCTCACCTGGATATACAATGCATATTCTCATTCACTCACATAGACACTTGGCATGAGTATTTTAAAATGTTACCTCCGTACAAAGCACATATGATACAAGACACAAGTGAAGGCACTTGATTTAGGACAAGTATAGGCTTCTCAGCAAATTGCTGTTTTCTTTTAGGAGCTGGCCAAGGCTCCGTAACTTTGGATCCCTAACATAAAAGTTTTCCCTGTTGAGCATAACTGCATAGATAGAGCTAAACTGAGTTACATTTGCGCCCAAGTCATGATGTGCATTCTTTGCATTCCTTTCCCTGATCAAATAAAATTATCAGAGAAAGATTTGATCATATGAAGTGTCCTTTATGCCACGGCCACTCACCTCAATATGAGGAATGAATCTGAGGGCTAAATTGCTCTAAACGTACAGCCATCTGAGCTAAACCAGGATATCCCACCTAATTAGAAAAGTACAGCTACTAGCAGACCTTGTGAAAAGGAACAGCCGCTAAGGTGTCCTCTGCCTTACCAAGGCCCTTGGTGCGGTCATCATGTATGTTCTCGTTATCTTCACTGATGTCTTTTCCTTTCATGGAGCTATGGTTTCCATGATACCAACTGACAACAAACTGAACGTCTTAATAATGATTTGGGTTGAAAAGAACTTACTCTGCGACGCTCTGTTGAAGGATTTGCCTTTTTCAGCCAACAGACTCTACACAAAGGTGCCCAGCATTCTTAAAACTAAAAGACTTTGCATGCTGAATTTACTTACGTGTTTACATATTTAGAGAAGATAGTAAGTAAAGACAGCAGTGGACTCTTCGTACGACGTCAGAGTATTTTTCCTGATGATGCGAGTTGATTACAGCTGTGTGAAATGTCTTTTTTCTTAGGGTATTGTCTTGTGAGAAGTAGAAGCACCTAGCGTGTCATTTCTCACTCCCCTTTATCTCTTTGAGAAAGATCATCAGGTAGTTTCAGGGCACCTTATTGTTCTTACAAAGTTGAAGGGAGCAAGCAAAATGACCCAGTTCATTTATACCATTTATTATTTTCTTGCCTTCCAGCTTTTCTTCCCTTGTTCATTTTTTCCTGAATAATTTTAAACTTTTTCATCTCAGTTCATATGGGAACATTTCCATAGTAATTTTGATCATGTCTATCTGGAGTGCTTTTAGTCTGGGGGTTTGTTCTGGGGTTTTTTTTGAGTTGCTTGTGCCAGAGATGCATGCAATATACAACAGATAGCATATCACAGATTATTCCACCTGCAATAAAGGAGAAGAGCATTCAGTAGCTTCATTGGAGCTAAACACTGGATTTTACAGAGGCGCATATGTATAAATAATTGTTTTAAGTATCACAAGTCTTTCTGTATGAAGGCCTATTTTTCACTCTTAGTAAAATAGCCAGACTGGTATCTGCTCATGAGCCAAGTCACACACTTCTATTTCTATTGTGAACAAGAAAGAGCTTACAAACAAAGATTTAATTCTTTAGCTGAAGAAACAGTTTCTTGGCAGCGATTATAAGGGGCGCAAAATGTCTATTATGCTTTGATTATAATTATAATTCTCACTGAATCATCAACTCCTATAGCAAGGACTGGTATTTTTTAATAATGAAGAACTGAATTTTTAGCCTTGAACAGTCGTCTGCCCTGGACTGCAGAAATGTATCAAGTATACAGCTAATGTAAATGAGTGTTTTTCTGCATTGCCACTATTATTGTATAGTTTGGGGAAAGGAAATATGTCTGTAAATGAGAAAGCCACTTATAGCAAATACATAATTCAATACATTTCAGTGTTAATTTTGCTTCCAAATTATCCAGGGATGACATCTTGGGATGTTTTTTGAAAAATTACCCATTTTAGAAAATCTGCTGCATGATATGAGGATGGATAACTTTGGTTATGCAAGCAACTCATTGATATCCAGTTTATTAGTCTAATAAGTTGCAGGCTATTCCTCCTATTTCCTGACTGGATGCAAATATCTCTTGGAATCAGAGCTGTCTGTACTAGAAATTCACTTTTGCCTGGTTTAAAATGTACCGGTTTCAGTAACTTTTGCCAGTGACCGTCTTGAAAGAACATTCAAGGAAAATAACAGTCACAGAAGCAATAAGCCAGCAAAACTGTTCTGACCCAATAGTTGGAAGCAATATTTTAAGGTATTCCCTTAGCTCTTTTTTTAGCCTATTGTGCTCTCTCAGACCCAGTTGCCCAGTCACCCGACTGAATGCAAGTAAGATCAGCCCGGCAGATCCAGTCCATTCCTGTGGGCACAGCAGCTTTCAGTAACCCAAACAGCTGGGCAAATTCACAAGGAAAGGGTGCAGACTGATACCTGGCTATCATCGTGGCAAATCTGAGCGGATGTCCTTTGAAGGCAACGTTTCAAGTTCAGCAAGCTGGCATTTTTCAGCACATTTCTGCCAACCAGCTCCATAGCTGCTGCTGCTGAGACGCTGCAGTGTTGTCACAACCTTACTGACAGCTTTTAGCAAATACTGACTTCTGAAACAGCTTGAAAAGTATCCAGGAAAAGCTGGGGACCCCAGGAAATGCATTAATTCTTTGCCTCTCTTTTAAAACAACATTGGATTGACATTAAAAACAACACTCTTCCTGGAGACACAGTGTTAGACTGTGGCCTCGAGCCATGACCATCATTGGCTATGGAGCAGAGAGGCAGCAGCACGTGTAGACCTGGAAGCTGTGTTATTAAAGGAATCTGATCAGCTGAGCCAATATGTCTCTTGGAGATTCAGAGCAGAACATAGAAGAATGCTCTGTGCCAAATCACTCATTACCTCACACCTACCCCATCTCACCAGACCTCTTTTAGGAAACAACAGCAACAGCAGTGCTACTACCCTCGCGGTTTTATACTTGGACACTGCACAAAGGCGTGGAAGTCCCTGCCCCAGTGCTTCTCAGAGCTAACAGGGGTTTTGCAACAAGTCCCAGGAGACAGAAGGACTCTTTGCGTCTCCTCTCTCTCCATCCCCCCTCTCTCTCCATCCCCCCTCTCACGCATACATACATATGTATGCACAATCAGGTCTTTATTTAATGGGACTTGAATTTACAGCACATTAGAACAGTGTGTGGTTTGTACAGAAAGTGATAATACGGATTTAATTAGTTTGATCTTGCTTTCTGCGCTAAAACTGAGTATGTTTAAATTATTATTGTGGCATTTCCTCTCTATTTGCTTTGTATGTATCATAAATAATAATACAATAAGTTTTCAAATGTCTTTTCTGGTGGCTATTAGGCTATGAAGCAAAATGGGAGTGCTCAGTGGAAGACTAACAATAACTTTATTGTTACAGTATATTTAATTCCAAACAAATCTGAAATCTAGATGACTTCACACATTTTAATCCTTTCACCCATCCTGGAAATGCCGACACTTTTTGTATATGGCTGTTATTTAACAGTTCGGAAAAGCACAAGACAACTCATTGGGACAGAAACCCATTTAACCTTACCTAGTCAGCCAAAAGCTAAGCATGCAGTCTAGGCTAGTTGTGCCAGCTCCTCTTAGTGAAAAGCTGATCTAACTCACCGTCCGCCTCTGTGATCAGGTGGGCTAACCCAAAGGAAAGTGGTGGTGAATGGAGTTAAATCCGGTTGGCGGCCGGTCACAAGTGGTGTTCCCCAGGGCTCAGTACTGGGGCCAGTCCTGTTCAATATCTTTATCAATGATCTGGACGAGGGGATCGAGTGCACCCTCAGTAAGTTTGCAGATGACACCAAATTGGGAGGGAGTGTTGATCTGCTGGAGGGCAGGCAGGCGCTACAGCGGGACCTGGACAGGCTGGATCGATGGGCCGAGGCCAATTGTATGAGGTTCAACAAGGCCAAGTGCCGGGTCCTGCACCTGGGTCACAACAACCCCAGGCAACGCTACAGGCTTGGGGGGGAGTGGCTGGAAAGCTGCCTGGTGGAAAAGGACCTGGGGGTGTTGGTTGACGGCCGGCTGAATATGAGCCAGCAGTGTGCCCAGGTGGCCAAGAAGGCCAACGGCATCCTGGCCTGTATCAGAAATAGTGTGGCCAGCAGGAGTAGGGAGGTGATTGTCCCCCTGTACTCGGCCCTGGTGAGGCCACACCTCGAGTGCTGTGTTCAGTTTTGGGCCCCTCCCTACAAGAAAGACATTGAGGTGCTGGAGTGTGTCCAAAGACGGGCAACGAAGCTGATGAAGGGTCTGGAACACAAGTCCTATGAGGAGCAGCTGAGGGACCTGGGGATGTTTAGTCTGGAGAAAAGGAGGCTGAGGGGAGACCTTATTGCTCTCTACAACTACCTGAAAGGAGGTTGTAGAGAGATGGGGGTCGGACTCTTCTCCCTAGTAACAGATGACAGGACAAGAGGAAATGGCCTCAAGTTGCGCCAGGGGAGGTTTAGATTGGACATTCGTAAAAATTTCTTCACCGAAAGGGTTGTCAGGCATTGGAACAGGCTGCCCAGGGAGGTGGTGGAGTCCCCATCTCTGGGGGTATTCAAAAGGCGTTTAGATGAGGCCCTAAGGCATATGATTTAGTGGTGGACTTGGTAGTGATAGGTTAATGGTTGGACCCGATGATCTCGGAGGTCTCTTCCAACCAGAACAATTCTATGATTCTATGATTCTATGAAAGGGCAGGAACACACAGCCAGGATCAGAGAAATGTGGGAAGGCTCTTTTTCAGGAAAATATGGTTTTGAATTAGGTTAAGCCAACTCTCAAAATCTCAGCTGGTTGTTATAGCTAGAGAAGCCCCTTGTTTCATTTTCAGCTGTGTTTTTTCTTTTTCCCCTTAGAAGTTCCTTGCATCTAACTCTGCAAATGAAGGCAAGAAAATATCAGGCAGGTCACCTGAAGAGCATGATATTTATAAAAATAACATTTAATTCTTTGCAGATATGAAGAAACAAAGATATATTATCAATGTTATGTTGCTCAACATAAAACAGGTGATGTTGGCCAGCTGAATAGATTTCAATATGCCCAATGGAATCAAAGAGAAAGCAGGCAAATTGAGAAAAAGTAAAAGAAAAGATGAGATATTCTGAGAAGACTTGAAATTAGAAGAGTTGAAATTAAATGAATCCCTTTGAACCAAAGAGCTTTCTGCCCTCCAAATTTGCTCCAACATATCTCTGGTTCCACATTGCGACAATGGGGAATTTCAGTGACTTGTGTTGCACCTAAAGGATAAGCAATTCTGCAAAAGTGTTTGTAGATTCAGTAAGGCTCAGCAGCGTGTTTTCTTTGCCCAGATAAAGCCAGTCGAGGGCTACTGCAGGGTTACAAGGAAGGAAGAAAGGGTTATTGTTAGCGATCCCACTAAGATTCAATTTGTCATTCTTAGGGAAGACGTACTGTCATAATAGACTGATAACTACAAATTGAAGAAGCCGATTAAAAATTCCCTAAATTTTTGGCACAAACGTTGACACAAAACAAAAATCCTGAAACTTACAGCAAAGACTATACAGAGACATCAGAGGAGAAATTATAGAAAGTGCAAGTTTAAAAAAATGCACAAAGGCAACCTAGAGATTTAATGTGATTTAAAATAGCAAGGGAGTCAGGATTTTTAGAAAATAGATATCCAATCTGAAAGAATTCTGTAGGAATGACCTCAGTGAAAGGCCAATGAAAATGAAACTGAGGAAGAATAATGAATAACGGGATGCGCTAAACTCAAAGACATAAATACACATACAATTTATTTAGTTATATCCAATACAAGATGTGTGTCAGTGTTTACCTAAAAGCACTGTGTAGATAAACTATGGGAAAAAAAACACTCTTATTTTCTTTATCTTCATGAAAATTTTCGGAGGTATGTATTAGACGTATTTCATTCAGTTATTTGAGGAGACAGACTGCTGGGAGATTAAGCTAAATCTAAATTTAAAAAAAATATATATTTTTGTAGTTTTTTTTTTTAATCTGAAACCAGGAAACTTGAGTCTTGATAAGTCGGAGCAATAAGCATAGAGATAACATAGTGCTTCACCAGAAATTCACCACCTCCTAGTTGATCAAACCAGGCTGACAAAGCCAGTGTTCAGTTCACAGGACCCTCCATCAGATGTTGATGTTCTTTCCACCTGCACGCCGGATGGAGCACAGTGCCGGGGACCTTAGCCAAGGGGCCAAGGGGTAGTGTCTCGCAGCCCTGCCACGGTCCACAGCCCGAGTTCAGGGCATGACCCGGCGTCCATGAGCAGGCGTGCCTGGAAGCGTCACGGGGAACAGCCAGTTTGCAGGGTGCTTTGGTGAGTAACTCTGCCCACAGACTCTCTTCTGGAGTCACTAGTTTGTGGACATGAATTGGAGAAAATTGGCTTTTGTAGCTGCTATCAAAGAAGGGCTTCCCTTCAGCATCCCAGTGCCATCACCCAAGCCCTTTTGCATTTTTAGAGACTTCTGTATTCATGGCAGGGGAGCGCTCTCCGGACGGTTGCCCAGCCCAGGGGCTGTTCTACAGAGTGGGACAAATCAGATAGGAAACCATGTATTTGGAATGGAACAACGTAAAGGACTTTGATCGACTCCCCACAGTCCTACACAAGGTAAGTTTTCCAGGGGCAAACTGTTGTGTCCTGTGACAAAGGCAAAAAAAAGCATTCATGTACTGGGAATGTAGGTTTTGTTTTATGAGGATTTCCTCATCTCTTTTTGTCTTTTCGTATCAGGACTATTAAGCCCCTAAAAGACATTTTCAAGACATTGTATGCAGACTAATGCAATGGCGGATGACATATTTGGGTGCCCAATTAATATTGCCAGAGGTTCAATCTTTAGAGGACTAAGTACAGTTCAGAACATGGGATTTTCATGCTGTATATATATTTGATTAGCTTTGTTACTCGATATTCAGGTTAGTGTGGTGTCTAGTGCATTGTGGGAAAAACACTTCATATTGTATTGCAGATAAACGCATGGAAATATATTTATTTTCATATTAAAAATTTCATTATTGGCTTAAAATCAGGACTTCGATAGTTTGAAGTTTCTGTTCATTTGCTTAGGCATTGAATTCAGAGGTTATTGATGAAGCTTTTTCTAACTTGCCTCTAACGCTGCTGGCAGTTCTCCCTTTATCTCTGTTTCTTTCCCCCTCCTTGCCTGGACAACCATTTCTCCTTTGCTTCATGAGTCTCTACTCTGTACCTCGTTCCTTTTTTCCCTAGTACTTAGCTTTGAAGCTACCTCCCTAGGGATGTTCATCTGATGTTCTTAACAAATGAAGTCTAGCATTCTGGGAAACTCACATGCCTTTGGGTTTCACCACAGACTCAGATCGTGGTCAAAGTTTTTCTTAGATTCATTAACCTTTTTACAGGGACTTGGTCCTTTCATAAAAACCCAAACTACTGCTTACTTTCATTATCAAGGACCACAGGAACCCAATGGCTTCATGACATTTTCAGAGAAAACAGTTTGTAGCAATAGTTTCTAAATTTAAGTAATCTACAAGCCTTGTAGGAAATTCCGGGGATGTGCATACATGCAAATCATATACAGAAAAACTTTCTGGCTGCATATAATACCCTTACATTTGTCTTGTTTTAACCTTAGGTCTTGTATTATCTGTAGTATTGTACAAGTTTTAACTTACCTTTAGCAATTTTGCTTAAAGCTCTCTCTTCCTACAGTACAAATGTTGTCACGTGGTTTCATTTTATCTGCTGTGTGCACACATTTTGCCATTTTTGGTGTATCTTTCACCATCAGCTATTCCAATAAGTACAGTATCATTTATGTCTGACTCATTAACCATGCAGTCATTTCTGTTTCACTTAGTTTTGCTCTTAGTAAAAAAATTTTTTATCAAAACGGTAAAGCTGAGCAAATAATTTACATCAAACACTTTATCTTCCTTCTCCTCCTGGGAAATCTATGACCAGATTGCACTTATTTCTCAATTATTAATTATTTATACTTTTGCAACACTGACTAATTCATTTCTTACTATATGGATTAATTACAGATATCCTAAACAGAAATTAATTTCCTTCACTCTATAATTAGTCAGCGAGGTCAGGTCGCTTTGTTTGAGATCCCTGGGCCATGTCATGCACAAGCATTCTTTACTTAGAAAAATGAAAATACTAGTGCCAGTAAAAGGGACAGCCCTTGAATGTTTGCAGAAAAACACACACCTGTGTCTTCCCAGGTCAATGAATTGTGTTTTGGTTAACATTTTCGTTCACATTTGTTTTGTCAGGTTGTGAGGATGCTAACAGTGCAGCAAGGAAGCGAGGCCTTGTTTTGTACATCGGTGTAGGAGGCTATTTTGAGTATCTGCAAAAAGTCTGAGCGATGCAAAATTCAAGATCTAGCATCTCCTGAGCGTGAGTCTCAGATGTCCACCCTCCCTCAAAAAAGTGCGGTGAAATCAAGGTCAGGCTATGGGTGCTTGTTCAGGCAAGACCAGGCTGAAACCAGGGCATATCTGCCTTCAGAAAAGATCAACATCTGCCTCTGCTGGCATTGAACAGGACCACCAGTGGCATTAATTCGCCTCACCCTCCTCTACTGACTTCCCAGGAGATGGGTAGCAATGCCTCCTCGGTGGTTCCCCTGAAGGCAGCACACCAGGAAAGCTGCTCCGGTCTACTTGTGAGCAAGTCAGAAACGAGCTTGGATGTTTGTGAACTCAGCCAGATGCCTCTCTGAAAGCGGTATTCTGAATATCCCTTTGGTGGGGGACAGTCTGTCAATCACAGATGAAGTGCTAGGCTTTTCGAGCTGTATCTTCTAAAGAGAAAAATTTTCTGTGTATGTACTGTGAGGGGCAGTTTAGTTAGTTTTAAGATAGTTGTTTAAAAGAAAAAAAAATCTGGTCATAGCACAAACACCTACAAGGTGCTGGAGCTTATCTTGCAAGTGGCTGAATCTCCATTTGTCTGAAATCTGCAGACAAATATGCAACAGACACAATGATTTTAAAGGTGTTTAACAGCACTGAGCTTTTCAGAACTGAACTTCTTCACCCAGGCCGATCCTCTGGGCCTGGTATCCTCTTGACTCACTCTTCAGGCAGGAGTCCCCTCTATTAGGAGTTAGGGTGACATTAGACCTGTAGTTGGCATAGAAACAATTTGAAAACTCCTGACACTCTTCTGCCTCTCAGAGTGGATTTGCACTGCTCAGTTAATGAGCTACTAACATTTCAAAGCCTAAGGAGAAAAGAGGGTGAAGGCAGAACTATAGCCCTTGTCAACCACAGGTGCAGGAACCACCATCACTTCCATCTTTAAAACTGGGGCTTCTTTCATTACTTGTGTTAGCCTTGAAAAAAACATGGTTCCTCAACACTCACCCTCAGCTTCCATGGCTTTAAGGCCTGGAGGTGGCCAGGCAGTGGGCAGGTTCATGCTAGGATGGGTCTTCATCGACAAGAGTCCTTATTTTATAGCTACCATCTCTTAAGAGGGTAGCACATGATCCTGCCACCAACCTCTTAAGTGGGTAGTCATAGTCGTCATAACAGAAAAATGATGTCTCTGACAGAGCTGTGCTTTCTATTAGCACCCCTGTTGTCTCTGGTAGTGAATCTGAACAGGTATTTCTATTGAGCTGTTGCATGGGCTTGGCTCACTGAGGCTGGCAAAACTGTAAGAGAAATTAATGCATCTGGGTCTGTGATCTGCATCTAGGACTGGATTCTCCTTCAGGTCCCATCCCAGCGTACAGCAGACAGGAGGAAATTATATTATCTACTTGATACTTTATTCTAGGAAAATGTTTTGAGTGGAAACAATCAGCACGAGATTTGTCTTCCTTATTCAGCAGTTACATATTCTCTGTTCTCTGCAGAACATGGTAATATTGTGGGGTGATTTCCTCACTGTCAGCTTATAAAAATACCACGCTAATTTGTTGTAGTTGGAGTGGTTCTGCCGGGAACCTTTCCAAAGCAGTCAAATACCTACATGGACTGACTTGGCTGCCTGGCTTACTACATGCACTCTAAATATGGCAGGGTGAGACGTATTAGAACATACCAGCCTAGTCACCATCTCCCTGCTCTTGTACTCTTCATAGTAAAATCAATGCACATTGTGCTCTCAGGCTGGGGCTATTTTTAGGTGTTATTTTTCCACTCAGTCTGCAGCTGTTTTCAGTCACAAGCTTCTTTAACTAAAACAAATACACAGTCCTTGGCAAAGAAGAGGTTGTAAAGAGGACAGAAGTGTGCACATGAATCTTGTGCCTGCCTCACGGAGTTTTACGTAGGGAGGGTCAGAGGGGAGCAAAGAGGACCCTGATGTCCCGGGCAGCCAGGGCCAACGCTCACCATCGTGATTAGCCCTACCTTCAGCCCTCTTCCAGAATGATCGATGAAGGGCAGGCTTCTCAGGGCAGAAGAATGTGGGAGGAGAAGAGCTGGAAGGCTACCAGGCTCAGCATTATCTGCGACACCTCCCCGAGAGATACACACAGCCACAGTTGTTGCTGAGCCTTTTGCCTTCAGTATGCACAAGCTCCTTCAGCCCAATACGTAAGCCCATCAGCCCTACTGCGCTGTTGTCATTTCCTCCTTCCCTCTCCACCTCAGGGAATGGAGAGAATGGAAGGAATGGGAAGAGTTATCACATGGGATGCCTCAGAAACAGTTGGTGTCTGAGCAGGAGCTCTGACTTTTGGAGCATTTCCTAAGCTCTCCAAAGCACGAGGCCTGAACTTCCCTTCAGTTACAGAAAGGAAACTCTGCTTTATTCTTCCTTCCCCACTGCTCCCACTTGGCCCCAAGGCAGCGTTGGAAATCCGTAAGGGCAGAGCTTCAGCTCTCTGTCTTCAGGGTGGGAATAGCTCGGTTAAGCTTCCTGTTAATTAAGAGCAGGAGAGAGCAGATTAATCCAACTATGTCTTGTTTGGTAAGATGAGGTTAATGTCATATTAGGGTATGTTTGAAGTCAAAAGGGCATAACAGTAGCCAGCCGACTGCTTTTACTGTTGCCAGGCTCAAGTGATGGAGAGAAGTGAAATGGAGCGATCATATTGTCTGAAGCCACTCTCATTCATCACAGTGGACATCTTCACTGTCTACTCTGTAAACAGATATGGTACTGAGAAGACATAGGTCTTGAGATGTTTCTTAACCTTTAGTGCTGCATACAAGGCATGAACACTGAGAAGCTGTACCCCCTCTCATAAGTTTCTCATGTCATAAAATACCATGGTGTGCCGGTGAACACGAGCAGATGGGCAGGCAATATCTTCATTTTTCCATCATCCCATTCAATTCATCTGAGGAACATCACTGAAATAATGGGAATACTTTGGTAGATAGTATGTGCTATGCTTGACAGCAAATGTTGGAGAGATCGGGAGTCTAGATTATAAAATCCCAGTTGACCTCCTTAATCCAGCATAAGGCACACTTCTGACGTGGAATAAGGATCAGAGTGTCTTGCAGATATCACGCGATTTAAAAAGCTTTATTCTGTGATACAGGCCCTTCACTGTGAGGCTGATGCAAGTAAAACAAGTATAATTTTAGCTTTCTCTGTTTTCACTAAGCGGTGTACTTACTAGTGTCACTACATAGAACGCTAGCTAGCTATGGTGGTAATTAAAAAAAGCTGCATCATGAGAGTCACTTATGCTCGTCTTTTGACTCACATTGTTGAAAAACCAGCTTTTGGTAGAGTTTACTGTTTCGTTGTTTAATATGGAAACTTTCTCACACTGTTCTCACACTGTCCATCAGGAGAAGTGCTGCCATCCTCCATGTGGACTGTCTAAACCACAGGTGTGAAGTGCCTTGTTGTGCTATACTATCAAGTTCTTCACTAGGTTTTGTATGAAAAGCAAACAAAGACACTTCTTCATGAAATCAGAAGTGCCTAGATTATATTTCACATGTGTGAGTTTCCTTGTTTTTATTAAAATTAAGTTTGCTCATTTGCCATTTTCAAGCTAGTTTGAAATTAGGATCACCTTGTATCCTAGGAAACACAGTGAGAATTTTATATTTGATCACATTTTTATCCATGTTATGAAAAAAGCAGATGGTAATTAGGTGCATTATTCATAGGAAAGCTTGTTGAGCGCAGTGTCTGTGTGGTTCCAGCTTCGATTAGAACTTGTTTGGAAGAACTACTTCATACCTTTCAATTGCCCCTCATTAAGTGTAATCATTACTCTTCTGTGGCCTCAGTGTGCTTTAATTTGTGCAAAACAGCATACACAATATTATTTAGAAAAAACCAGCAAATTTCTGGGGTCCCTTTCATTCTGCTTGACATCAGTGTGACCCTTCTGTCCATCTGAATTCATTATTATTTACTGAAGCTGTGAATGTGCCTTGTAAGGGACCACTTGGCAGCGGGAGAGGTGCAGAGCTGTCGTGTTTCAGGGACAGCACTTGAGCCATTGGAAGAGACCAATTCACCCACTTAGGTAGTGCCAAGGATGCTGAGGCCACACTTCGAGGCTTGGCCAGTCTGCATAAGAAGGGCAGGTGTCAGGATTCCTGTACCTCCAAGCCTTCCTCCGCGGACAGAGTGACAGAGCAGAAAAGGCACAGCCATGCGGCACCAGGATTTATGTTAGCTCAATGTTGCCTACATATTTGCCTATTTAGGCGAGTCCTAAATCATGCCCAGCAGGGTGACTAGAGGTTGCCAGATAGCTGGCTGGCTAGCCAGAAGTTTCCTACTCCCCTCCAGGGACCCTTATGTCCTGCTACAGGAGCCTGAGTCAGGACAGCTTCTTGGGATGCAGAGAATCCAAGGCAGTAAAATACTTTTGCAGAGGCTATAATAGTGACTTCCTCCATTTCTGAGTCTGACCTTCTCACAAACTGGGCAGTCCCTTCAGTACTAGGACAAAACTGTGTTCTCCAAAGCTAGTGAAAAGGCAGACGCTAATACCTGGGCCTTTTGCTATGAGGAAGCCTCCGTGCCTCTTTAAACAACACGCTTGCTGCTCACCTTACAGCAGGATGCTTTCTAGCCCAATGTGAACAACACATTGTGCAGTAAACAAGACTTGCTGCCTGCCTTCCAGTTTGCAGTCTTCTACTCCCAAGAAATGCAGCTGGGAAATTAAACGTAGCTGCTTCCCCTTCCACCTTTGACATTTTCTTGATTTGTTCACAGTTAAGCTTTCCATATGGAAAGGACACATAGCCAGGTGGTGGTGGCTTCCCATAACTTCTGCAGGAAGGGCAGTGGCTGTGCTTGTACTGCCAGATCTCCGCAGCATTCAGTTGAGGTACTGCTGTCTTAAAAAGCTGACAGGCCTTTGAAGCAAACGAAGTTGACATAATCCCAGGACATCACGCTAAGGATGTCCAGATCTCTGTTGGTAGTTCTGTTAAAAGCTCACTATAGTTCCCTCCTTCTCTTGCTTTTGGCTTTTCAAATGCCACAAAATGTAGCCACGGACTTTTTGTCCAAACACTGAGCGTTTGCTGTGTCCTGATGGTATTAGTGATCCCATACGAATGAGGTGATGCACCATCAGGTAATACAACACACCACATCACATCTCTTTGCGGATGCCGATGCTTCCCTGTCTCTTTCCAAAACATGAATCCAATATTCAGTTCTTGTTTCTCCGAAGTCTTCCATAAGCTATCCTCCTCAAATTCAATTCAGGTGTTTCCACCTGTGTAGCTTTGCCACTCAGAAAGTAGAAACGTATACAAGAAAATACAGTGGGATGATCAACAGAACTGAGTGACTGGACGGGACACCCACTTCAAAGCCTGACTGCCATTTTAAAACGTCCATCCTGGAGACCCCGGAACAACCGCATGGCTACACGTATTCTTACAGAAGTACAAGGTGCATCTGCAGCACAGCATTTCCAGTGAGCCACACAGTCCTGACTGAGGAATTACCCCAAACTGAATGACTGATAAGTAGGACCCGCTGCACACAATTGTCCTTGTTTCTCACCGAAAAAATCTTGTCAGTCTAGCCCAGTCTTGCACTTGGGCTTCCTCCAGAGACTTCTCTGTAAAAGAAACCCAAGAAGTCCTCACAGATGGCACTCAGACTTGGAGATCTCCATATGGAAAATATTTTTGGAATGACAAATAACTGTAACTGGGTCAGACAAGGATATTTTTTTTCATACTGCCCCTGAAAATAAAGAGGGGTAAGGCTATTGTTTCTCTGCTTATGCTACACAGAGGCTTCTGTAACCTTCCAGAGCATGCTAAAGTGGGCAAATAAGGATATTCAAGTGCATATTAACACTTGTATCATGTAAGAAAGTGTGTGTGTGCATGTGTTTAAGAGAGAGGCTATTTAATCTTATCGGTACTGTAGATGTCCATTTTATTTATGTTGTGGTTAGGATACCAGCAGCTTCTACTGCGTCATCTGTATTTGCTTCTGAAGAAATTAATTTCAGTGTTTTCCTTAATCACAAACTAATGCTTTTAACATCTTCTCTTTCCTTTGCAGCAGACAATAAACTTGGTGCCAACTATGTCCTGCAGAAATAGATTGCTTTGAAGTAGCCATCCATAAACAGATGCGAGGGTCCAAATAAACCTGGTAAAATATACACTTGACTAAACAATGCATCAACACATTTGAGACTTATTTATTTTTTGCATTTGAAATGTTTGCCAAATCCCTGACTGATACAGTAGATAAGATGGTCCTTAAAGATTCAACATAGCCATCTTCAACACTGGTTTCCCAGAAGCAAGGCAACACAAACCTGCCATAAAATCAAAATCATTCAAATTCTGTGCTTTGCTAATCATGAAATCCAAGAAAAATTTGCTTTTTCTGTTCTTCACTTAGAATTCCTTGTGCCTCGAGTAGGCTACCATGTAAAGTCTCACCATGATTTCCAGTATAGATTTTTATCATTCATTTTCAGCCTTCTGCCATCAGAAAAGTTGCTCTCCTCTCTAATAACTCAGCTCAGGAATGACCTTAAGGCTTATGACAAGATTTTTTTTGTCTCATCTTCTGGTAGCTCTGGTAATGAGATATCTATATTGCAGCAACCTATCAGACAGCTAAAGGCACACATCTCTAAGCACAACATTTCTGTCAGTGTTGTCAATCCCATTTCACACGAGACACCAGATGAACCACAGGAAGGCTGAGTTCATTGTGTTCTTCCTCCTATGGCTTCCACCTACACATTAGCTCTGAGTTCCTAGCTCAACAGAAGCAAAAGGGGAATAAATGGATTTCCTTCCTTCCTTCCTCTCTTCCTTCTTTCCTTCCTTCCTTCCTTCCTTCCTTCCTTCCTTCCTTCCTTCCTTCCTTCCTTCCTTCCTTCCTTCCTTCCACTAGCGCCATTTCCCTGATCTCTCCAGGTGGTGGTTCTAGACAGTGCCACAATCTGACACTTCACACCAAAGCAGGACCTGCCCCAGACCAGCCACCATTACTACAGAGAGTCACTGATGACCAAGTGCACGTCTGAGCTAAAATATTACATTCCCCTCAATCAGGCAGCCAAGCCTGGTTTAGGTGCGTGTCTGCTCAAGCACCTAGTGAAGCTACGTCCACCTCTTCCCCAACTGCCAACAAAATACAAAGTATAAATGGCCCTTATTTGTGGATGTGCCTGTTGTCTTTCACAGGCAGCAGCTTGCTGTCATTATGGAGAGCCTTGGTAAGAGAAGTCTACAAATTGCGTGAAGGAGAGAACAGTATCCTGTGAACAGGGCTCCTGTCCCGAGGGTGCAGCCCAGTGTAGCTGCCAGCCGAAGGCCATGCCTCACAGCACAGCTCTGCTTCTCGATCACATGCTCTCATTTAGGAAAAGTCAATTTCTGAGCCCATCTTGCTGTAAAGAAACAAAAACCCCCCAATCTACAACTGATTTTAGTCATAGTGATGCTGCCTAAATTAGCGAAGGACCTGAAACAGTGGGCCTGGTGAGTGCATAGACTGCCATTCATTTGTCCCAGTATCAGTATTCATATCTAAATCCCTAACCTCAGCTGTCTGTCTCAGTACGGGACCTTTTAGCATCCTATTAACGGCCTTTTCCTAGAAAAAAACATTCTCCATCCCAATCATCCCATGCTCCACCTACCCAGCTACCCAATCCTCTACACCTCCTAACTGCTTTTCCAGAACAGGCACGTGTCCCTGCTATAAGCTTTATCAGCCGAGTTGAAAATATGAAGTGAAGCAAACCAGATGGAATTTCATAACCAATTAAATACTACAGAGGGAACCATAATGTGTAGGCTTCTCATTTTTAAACTGAAGTCAGTCATCTTCTTAAGCCTCCTTGAAGCTGTGACAGTTCTCCTACGTTCTCTTCTGCAGCCCCAGAGCTCGGGGGGCATCCTGCACGTTGGGAGCATGCTGAGGTCCTACTGCAAGACTAAGACCTTTCTCCAGAGAACTCTAACCAGTGGCTGCACCTTCCCTCGATCTAACTGCTCGACACGTCTTGTCTGCAGTGAGTCTGTGTTTCTTTTGGTATTACTGAGCCATCATGGTCTCTGTGTGTGCCTGGTAGTGCTCTCTTGCTTCACAGCTCAATGAAAAAAATGAGTAACTATTAGAGAAGACTCTTTAAACACCTAGGAGATGTTGGGTTTGTGCCCAGTAAGTGTTATGGGCTTGTAGAAGATAAATCCATGCCAAATATGGGTGAGGAAATTCTATGGCAGAAAGGCATAATTAATGGGAAGAGGAACTCCCTTGGTCCAGGCTTTCACTCCTTTCACAGCTGAGCTTGTGGAAATCAAAGTTTATAGTACTCTTAAATGAGAGGAGGACCTGGCCCAAGTGAATTACAAGAGAATAAGGTCAGCACATATGAAGTAAGAAGTAGGCTTAAAATATCAAGGGAGGGGCTGGGGATTTTTTAATAAAGCATCTGATACCCAGGTCTCACAAAATCTCACCCAATAAATTAATTCAAATGGGCTTGTGCAGATTTGCCATGTGGCTATAAATGCAGTGACGATGCAGGGAATCACCCTGTGAGAAGCTGCACAGACCATCACTTTTGACATCATTGTCAGTGAATCGGAGAAGGGTTAAAGAGAAAGCTTGATCCTGTAGGGTGAACTCCCAGTGTGGAGCACACTGTCTGAGGAGACCCACAGGGGCCACCAGCATGGGCTGCTCAAACGAGAATGTGAGATCTGCAGCACCACCAGATACTGAATGGGTGGGAAGAAACTAAATCTATTAATCATCTGCCACAGGCCTGAAGTATGTTGAATTGGCAGGTGTCTCACTGAGGCCATAAAAAGCAACTAACTACTGTAGGTGAGTGGAAAAGTTGGGAAGTGAGCTAGGAGGGCCTTGCGAGAGGGATATGTTCCCTGCTGAGGAGCTGATCTTTGGTTCTGTTCACACGCTCCACCTGGAGCCAGTGTGCAGCCCAGGGGAAAGCAGATAGAAGGGGCAACGCAGGGTGGTGGGGTTAGGGAGGGATGGATCAACACCGCTCCTTTTTGAGCGGCACAAGCTTCCTGTGCCCGTATGTGTCTACCTGTAAGAGAGAGGGAGAGAGAAAACACCACACTGCTTGTTGTGAAAGGTTACAGGAGTAAAAAGAAACATAGAGGTAACGTAAGAAAGATGTTTCTAGTTAGTACTGGTACAGCAGAAAATTGAATGTGTGTCAATTCCCTTTCTTCCTCTCTGCGCTCAATATATATATTTAGATGTGAGCAGAGACATTGTTAATCTCAGATCCCAAATGCCACTTTGATAACTGCCAAGATTTTGGGGGGGCTGCTGTAGCAGCAATAATACGACGTTATGTTTTCTGTCCTGTTGGACGATTGTATGTGAAGTGCTCCTGTCTCCAATATGTACAATATTTCAAACTTTCCTGCCAAAAATAAAAATGGAAAAAATCAAGAAAGCCTTGAGGCAACAATAACTTATTTGACATCAAGTTACATGGGTTTTACATGTTTATTTCCTCAAATATTCAATTAAAAGCTTACTTACTGTGGCAGATGTCATATCACATGGTGCATATGCTCCCTCTCCAATACAGAGCAGCTTTTTAGAAATGACTGCCAAAATGTTGTAAGAACTTTTATAATGGTTTCAGGATGAAGCATAAAATGTAATAAGTCACACATTTTTGTGTGTATTTTATTGATCATTTGGTACTAGCTTTCTGTTTGGGGGTGGGGTTTTTTAATTGTTTTTTGGGGGGGGGAAGGAGGAATTGTTTCCATGCAAAGACAGAGAGAAGGAAACTGTTGGGTATTTGGAAACCGGGCATAGCACTTTGTTGTGAAAAGACGGCTGGAGTGACCTGAGACAGGTTTCTTTTGGTCTGCTCTTGTTCCTCCTGCGTGTGAAGCGCAAAAAGATGTGTAACTACTAATAAGAAATACTTCAGTAAGTTTAGCTGCACTGAAAGCATTTTATTTCTCTGAAAAAGATCTCTGAAAACTCTACTGTTGGCCATTTGGTTAGCTATTATGTGGGTAAAACCAGGCTGTTTTCCAAAATCCTTGTCTGATTTCCATTCATAAATTAGTGCATGTGTTAACCAAACTTAGATTAAATATTAAATAGATGTAATGCATCTACATCTATCCAAATCTGGTACAGCCACCTGTTATACCTCACCGTGTAAGCCAGTCATTAGTGACTTTCAAGAAAGAAGATGTTTTCTGGTTGACAGAGTCATCCATACTGGAGATACTGCATGCTTTGCCACAGCATTTAAAATCAAGCCCTGGTTCAAGGATGCTGGACTACCTGCATAAGGGTCTAACCAGCTATGATGATCTCCATGTCTTTCTTTTGACTGTCACTAGTAAACCAGCTCTGGGAAAACTCCAAAGCATCATAAGAAAAGAGCTGTGAAAAAGAAGGCTGAAGGTAACAACACTCGTATTTGTTTGCGCCCACTGAAGCCTTGTATGATCCCAAGGAACAGGGTCCCTGGAAAGATATTACTGTCTTGTTCAGCAAAGGAGTATCAGACCTAGGAAAGAGGGTGAGTTTTTACAACATGACCATAACACATGCCAGCTGACATGTTATACACAGGACAAGAGTGAGGCGGTAATATGGATCTGTCTTCGCTAGCATCAGTGCCTGCTCCAATCTCTATAAACAACACATGTCAGCGCTGGATCAATATACTTGAAATGACAGAGCTTTATGGATTTTGAGGAGCTTTTAAGACAAAAAAAAAATTCCAAAGTGTCTTCACTGCAGAGTAGCTCCCGACTGTCACCTGAACATGGCACTTAGCTCTCTGTGGTTGCCCATAGAGTCTTTAACCCTAACTTCACAGTGCTTTCAACCCAGGACAGGCAGTGTTTAAATTTAAGCTTTCGTTTCACTTCAGCATGGGTTTATGATCCACTTTCTTTGCCATAAGAAGATGGGCTAATCAAAGCCCATGGTTGTGAGGCTCCCAAAACATTTCTCTCTTCTTCTGGAAATGATTCAGAGCTGAAACTCCATGTTTGACTCCTTGTCTGCAAACTTACTGAGGGTGCACTTGATCCCCTCATCCAGATCACTGATACAGATATTCAAGAGAACTGGCCCCAACACTGAGCCCCGGGGAACACCACTTGTGAACGGCCGCCAATGGGATTTAACACCATTCACTGCAACTCTTTGGGCCCAGCTATCCAGACATTTTTTTACCCAGCGAAAAGTACACCTATCCAAGCCACGAGCAGCCAGCTTCTCCAGGAGAATGCTGTGGGGAACGGTGTCAATGTGCACATATATACACCACTGGCCACACAGACCAACAGACACAGGAAATGCTCACACAAATCAAAACATAATGAGCAGCCTGATCCTGTTTCCCTCTCTGGGTGATCAAGATGAAAGTCCATTAGTGGAAAACATATGCATATATACAGATATATACAATATGGACCCCTCCTTAGATACTCAGTCTATCCAGTAGCTGGCACCTAGATCCCTGGTCTCCCCAGCTGCTGGCAGCTGCACATACAGGTACCTGACACCCACAGCCCCACTCCCACTGCTGGTACTCAGACCTCCCCTCTGACAGATACCCATACGCACACATACACACTCACTACCGATCCCCCAGCAAGCGGCCTTGGACACTCGGGCTATCCAATAGCCGGCCCCTGCATCCCCCTGCCTCCCTGGTACCTCAGGCACAGGCACACACACACAGGCAAACAGGTCTCTCCGGCAGCAGGTCCAGCCCTATGGTCTCTCCAGTGCCTGACCCTCAGGCTCCTTGGTCTCTCCAACAGCTGGCTTGCACCCCCAGTCCCTCCAGCAGCCAGCTCTTAGTTCCTCTTGTCTCTCCAGTATCCATCCCACACCATCCAGCCTCTCTCATACCTGACTCCCACGGTCGGACAAGTGTACTGACCAGCGACCTCTCTACACACGGCCAGTCCCTTTCAGCACGTGAGGCAGAGGAACACCATGGCAGGCACGCAGTACTTGCAATTTGGTTAAAACCGGATTAACCACTTAATCTGGTCAAGTGGCAGCTTTTTCTGACCATTCTTTGGAGAGAACGTTCCCGGGATTCCACGACTTGGTATGCATTTTTCACTGCATGCCATAGGCAGGTGTTGCAATGAAAGTTACCTTGTAAAGTAAGGATGTTTTGTAAAACACACAAGGTAGATTCATGCACCTTTTAGAGGAACTGGCTATACTAGGATCTGGAAAAGGTAAATAAAAGCTGTAAAATGCTGTGCTGTTGTGTAATTTCAAATGGTGGTACGGATTTCAGAAATGAAAGGAAATTCTCATCTTCTTAAGAAACTGTAGTTTACAACTAGATTCATTCAGATCAGCTGGTAAAATTCCAATAGGGACTACAATTAGATGAATAAGGACCCTTACAAGTGCAGGAGTAATGTTCACTTTGTAGAACCCAGCCTGTAAGAACATGTTACTTATCCCAGGTCTGACACGGCGATGAACCAAACCGAACAAAGTATTTAAAATTGAATACTACTTTAAGCATAAGGAAACAGACTGGAATTAAAGCATAAACACCACACTTTACATATATATCAATCCCAGTATTACTGGTCATTTCTTAATGCATTCCAAGCTTGCAACTACTGTTCCTTGGAGACAATTGGTCCTTTGTCATTTTGATAGAGAAACATACAAAAGAGACATGGGAAGCCTTTTCCATCCGCCCACATTTCCCCATTATTGTTGGACTGCTCCCTTCAGCAAGTTTTGAAATACATTTTCTGGTTCAGTTTCACACGAATCCAACATTTCTAGTTCCATTATTGATTTTTACACCACCATCAAAGGTGCTTCAGGGTTTGGACATTCTTCTGTGACACTATGCTATTTTTTTTTTAATTTTTCTCAGTCCCCTTCTACCACTACTGTAGTTGTACGGGGTGTATTGCTCTAACCCACTGATATTAAGCCATACTCCAGAGGACTGGCTGGTGGTCAAAAGCTGTTCCATACTGACCAGTGCTTTTAATTGAAAAGCTGGTGAGATCATTGCCAGCAACCTCACCAGAAACTCTGAGTGCTAACAGCAGTCACATTAGCATGGTAACTTTGGGAATCGCTCTTCTGGGCTATCCATGTTGCTGGAATGCTGGGCTGGGATTCAAAACGTGCATTTCTGCCAAACCTTGTGAGGGATAAGAAGGTTACATAGAATATGGCCCAGAAAAGTAAATCCTTTGAAAGAGTGTTGCTCCACAGATGCAGTTACCCAGAGTTACTTGCAGAGCAGAGCTGGGAAGGAAAGAAAGTGCTGGAATTTAATTTCTTGCACAAGACTGAAAAGCAGGGCCCCTTTGAAAGACTCATTCTGACAGCAAAGCTTCCACAAAAATAAATGGTGGTTTATGGTCTCTAACGATAGCAAAAAGCATAGACCAAACATCAACACAGGTGTACTCTAAAACGCATGCTTACAAGCCTAGTTTGTTGAGGAACCAAGAGCAGCATCTGTAGCAACAGCAATTGCCCCTTGGGTCTTTACGAAAAGAACCCTGCCTACATCTCCACTTCCTTTTATCGAGTAGTGGCTACTCCAGGCCCTGTCCAAAGACACATGCTGGTGAAGGAGGACAGGCATAAAGGTCCCTCTTGATCTTGAAATCTCTAGTCTTAGGGGAACACCGTGGTCACACCTACTGCGCAGCTCGGCCCAGCCGCAGAGGGAAAACTCCATTCCAGTCTCACATGGGAAAATTCCTGCCCACCTGCAACTACAGAGTGAACTTAATGAATCTGTCTTCTGTTTCCATCTTCTGTCCATACTCACGTGGCAAGATGAGAGCTAGACGTAAAGTCAGCGCCAGCAATTGCTCAAAATTACTCTGAGGTTGCTGAGAACTAGTCCTTTCAGGTACCGCATGCACTAGCCTTTGAACTGAAGCAGCAAGTAGCACGCAGGCAATTTTTCTTTGTAAAAATCCAAATCCAGTATCCAAGGAGAAATTCAGATCCATATTAAGACACCTAAACTTAGGTTTCTGCATGCGAGCCAGGTGCCCAAGATACCACTGCAGTCACTGGAAACTTAAGGGCTATTCAAATGCACCTAAAACTCAATTGCTACATTTGGTCAGCTGAAGAGCTGTAAAGATACATTCGATTTTAAAGTCTAAATCTGCAAGCTGAATCCCACCTCCATGTCTCTCTGCGGCAAACAATTGGAACTGTGCAGCAAGAAGCGACTGTAGCAATAACCAGACTTACCACTGGCTCTACCTTGAACAAAGAACTTGGTCACGGAAAGGCTGAACGTGTGCTCATACACTAATGAAACAGGTGGTTCCTGCCAAAAAAGATAAAACGGACAAACAATTCTTCCCTTGATTTGACAGATCAGGTTTAAGATCTTGTTACAAATACACTTTTCTATCTATCTGGTTTATGGCATCATGCTCAGCGTGTGAATAGCTAAGACGGTGCTGCTACTAGCCATCCAGAAGTAGGAGACTGAATTACATTAGAGCTTTTGGGGATTTGTTTTTAATCAATCAGTGTCAAGGGACATCACTTTCTGCATGTCTCTCTTCTGGGGTACGTAGTAGTTCTCCCCTTTCAACTTACCTGTGACAGTCACCGCTCAATTCCAGTTTTTCTGTGGAGTATTATGACCTTCAGGTATGTCCATATTGCAAACAGGATAGATCAGAAGGTTGATTCTTCCGGAAATTGTACACAGTTCATTTGAGGGAGAAACCAACTATTGTCTTGTGGGCTGGAGGTGGAAATGCGGACACTGACCAGGAAATGTCACTGATGGGAAATATTCGAAATCAGGAATAAGAATTTTAGTAATTTAAAAATTAGATTCTAATAAAAATGCCTAAATATATTGTAACACATTATTGGAAAGGAAAAGTAACTTTCATATATTCTTGTACGTTGCTAAAACTCCATAGAGCTAATTTGTTTTACATGTCAAGCAGTGACCTGTTCCTGCTGTTTCAACCGATTTTATTAATAAAGATTTTCTGAGGCGAATGTATCTGATACCAAAGACAAAGTCTTTAGGAATTGGGATAGTTAAATGAATCGTTTAGGACTTTTAACTCAACTCGATCATATTATGATGGAGAAATTTAGTCATAATATGTGACATTGACTTAATTATTGTAACCAGTCTAGGTGATCTAGGAGATGGCACCGCTGGGCCTGTGATATTGGCCTGCAATGGTACACAACCAAAGGGGAAACATTTTTTTTCTAAAGATGCTATCTTTTGGAAAACTTTGCTTGCTTATCTGATCAATAATTAAAGAGGATGTGTTCTGACCTGTCAAAGAATATTAGAAGAGCTATCTGAAATAGCCTTGCAAAGTACTTTAAACATGTGTGCAGTAACAGAAATTATTTGGCCCACTCAGATCTTGAAGTGAAATACTCATCTACTGGAGTCCATAGTGAAAGATGGGTACTTCCAGGGGTGGATTCTTCTCAGCTGTCAGACAGCTGCAGAAGGGATGAATTGTCTCCTGTTTCTCTGCATTAATTAAAGAGGAAGCCAAGATCACTAATACAGACTAAACTCCAGTTTTAAATGGTCACAGCTGTATAAGTTTTTCCCTCACACCTTTCAAATTTGAAAACCAAATATCCTCTTTAGGGGCAAACTTTTCCAGGCATATACTGCAGGTATACGCACCTACGTATGAGACGGCACTGTCCTATTCACTGATGCCGGGTTAGAGTAGCTTTCTCACGAGGTAAGTAGAAGCCTGTGCTTTCTTCTGATGTCTGAGACATGGACTGAGAGTGAAACTGGCCCCCACTAGAGCCCTTGCGCACAGCATGCAGTTGTCACACGTGTGAGCTCCCACTACGCGGTGCAGGTCTCCATAGATGGTGAACACGCTCAAGATAGAAGTGGGCACGGGCACTACTAATGAGACAGTAATGTATGAGACAGATCCTTTCTTTTTCCTGGGTTTTGGGCCACACGGGTCAGTTTGGAAAAATAAGTATTGGTCTTCATGCCAAATACTACCAATATTTATGTTCGTATGAATATGTTCAGAATTAGCATTTTTTTGAGTCAAAGACATTCTCCTTTTGGAAACATTTTATTGTCTAAAAAGTAAGAGCTGACATTATTACCACTCTGCTCCCTGGATAAAACTGTTTTTGCAAATGTAAAGGGTAGAGACTTACATCAGGAAGGAAAGAAAAGCCCTTGGAAACACAGCGTGGAATCTTGGCTCCACTGAAATCAATGGCAAAACTTCCACTGACTTCAGCAGGGCCGGGATTCCAGGCACTGCCGATGAATTTGTGCATGCCGCTGCTAAAGCAACGGTGAGCATCTCTGGTGTGAGTTCTGAAGGTGAGAGAGAGAGACTTCTACAGGTTAATTGGTACATGCCTTCACTAAAGCCAGTGTCTTCCCTTTTGTTCCCTTTTAAAAATATTTTCCTTTTAGAGGAATGTACCACAAATGAAAATTGTTCTGCTGCTGTTCTTTGCAACGCTGGACGTGAATTACATGTATTGAGTGGGTCATCCACTCTGTAGGAAGCACAAGACAATAGGGAGTATTTATCTGTCATTGTAAAGTAAACAGAGCTGAGAATTAAAGACAAGTGGCCAGAACAGGGAAGTAGGCACATTGATTGAATAACCTGAGCATCGTGGTTTCCAAATCCACCTGTTTTGCAGTTGTGATTAAAGCTATCTTTAATTCATCTTGGATTTCCATTTACCTTGTTTGGTTTCTGCCCATGTACTTGGGAAATTTGGGGAAATTTTACAAACTACTGTTTTCAGATTCACTGAAATGTGAAAAAAATATGTCAGTTAAAAAATAAACAATATATGTGACAAAGGAACACAAAGATATATTGGGAAATCGTCAAGTACATGGCACAGATCAGAGGGGTTAAATTAACACACAGCGAATATGCACGGTTATTCTGAGGAAACAAAAAATGATCAGCAGATCCACTCAAATCAATGCAAAAAACCTGACTCTGACCTGGTGCGTCTGTAAGAAAAACAGGTGAAAGCCCATCCTTTTCCCCAGGAGAAGATGCTCTAAACTTCCCAGAGACAGACACTCTAGAAGTGATTAACAACAGCATCAGTTGATCTTTGTGCAGCGTTTTAGAGATCAGTCTTCTCACTAAAGAGCGAGGTTAATAGATGCATCCAGATTACTCATTTTCAGCTGTTTCTAGTTTAACTAACATGTAAAATGCTATGTACAACAGCCATGGTTTGGAGGCATTGTTTCTACATTCCTTTTTTAATTTTAGCAGCTATATTTTTTCCTCTTAATCCCTATAATAATCCTGTTTTGAGGCATGCTTAATTATTTAACTTTGCCATTCTCTCAGGGAAATTATGGGCTAAATTGCATGCATGTTATTAATACAAAGCACCATTTTGTTAGCTAATTTAGAATTTCACACCCACATCAAACAGGCAGATGTCTATAATCTATTATTTGTGATCCCGCTCAACTGCGCCGAGCGGACAGAGCCCGCGCTCCTGTTCTGCCTCCCCGCTGCGAGGGCAGCATCCCGCCGTCAGGTCCCCTCGGAAACCCAGCCCTGCGCACGCTGGTACACCGTCGTTTGAATCTCCCAATTACACAGCCTTTCTCCCTTAATGCCACGCTCAGTGGACACAGCTGGCTCCTCTTTTCTTTTTGGAAGTTGTTTTTTTTTAAAAAAAATTCCTTTACTACTGCTTGATTGCCATTGGATACAGTCTGGCTCGGCATATGCTTCTCAGCTTAATTGTGATCATTTCTGGCCCAGGTTTGGACCCCACCAAACCAACTGTCAGAATTTCTCCCAGAAAGGGGGATAAGGCAAATTTGAACTCTCCTCCCAGTTGGTTTTGCTTTTAATTTAGAAATGAGGAGCGTATATTTATTTCAAAAGGTTACGTGTCCTTTTTCTTCATTCTTGGCTCTCACATTCATTTTGTATTGCAACGACTTCATTTTAAGCCTTGTGCAGTACAATGTTGTTTCTACTGTAATGCTGCTTAATGTAGCAACACAAACCTGGCAAGTGACCTGAATTTCACAGATCAACTGCAACCACACAGGAGACGTGGGGACCTGCAACAAGAATGTTTTGTTTCCTCTCTTGATGTTCTAATTGCTGCCCATGATCCAACTGCTCCCCCATCTGACCTTGCACGCAATTTTCATCGCTTATTCTTTGGAGGCTGTCTAGATGTGTAACATGTCTGCAATTCCTCTTGGTATAATGCATATTCAGCACCTGATCAGCTGCGTGTCTCTGGGTGTGAGACAGTCTAAATGGAGTCATATCAAATGAATTATGTGATGTATAGGATGTCTTCAAGTATGTCATAAGCATAGCGTATAAGCCAGATTCAAAAGGCAAAGCCCTAATCTCCAATGAATATTTTTGCGTGGACCATCTGAGAACTCAGATGTCTTAATAGAGGTTCTTTTTTAAAGCAAGCAAGACTCTTCAGGTAGCCCGAGTAGCTGGAATATTGGTACAGCCTTGTAAAACCTGATGATGCTTTGAATATGTCGTGTCATTCCCGTGATAATATTTTTTCTAGCATTTTTCTTCAGACAACACCTCAATTCACTCAGAGACATGGAAGGAGTGAGGATGAGTGTAGGGGATGCAGCTGAGAAACTGAGACGGTATCAGCTTCTTTTGCCGGTACTTTTACAATTCTATATATGTTCATTGTATTCTGCATCCACCAGCCACCTTCTCTCAGGGCCAGAGCAGACCGCTACCCACAAAGCTTGTGCGCGCTCTTGTTGAAACACGTTACATTTCTCCTTTGGTTTCCTGTGTTTTTTGTTAACTAGAGCACTAGATCATTCTGGACTAGAGCATTCATTTTCATCAAAAGTTCAAGATCACCCCATGAGTATGGATCAGCCTAGTGGTAAGACTTAAAACTCTTGGTGACAGCTTTATTTACTCATGTTTCATGCACAGTATGTTCCTTATATCCCATATGCCTTCTCCCTCAGAAACAGCAACCTTACATTCACAAAAAATCAAGCTTTAACAATATATTTTTAGTATACATCTATACATTACTAAACGTAGGTCTGACCCAGAAACCCTGCCGCACAGTTAACTTCGGGAACAAAGAAAGAAATTTAATGTGGCTTTTGGGGGGGGTCTATTTCTAATTTGCGAAGGTGTTCTTTTTTATAACAGGGAAACACCAACCAATGACTGGGTCAAGAGGGCCAGAGCTGTCTGGGAGCACTTTCAAGATCACCAAAGGAAGAGGGGGACCTCTCAGATGCACTTTCACTAATTTGGCCCTAAGCTGAGCCAGACGAGCCTCCAGGAGGGAGAATACTCTCAGACCTTCTGATCCTCAGGGGCAGCATCCTCTTCCTTTCCAGAGCCACCTGACGGACTCTCTGCAGGGAAGATGTCTTCTTTTGTTAACTTCCTCATCTGCTGCTGCTGGCATGGTGAACCTAGAAGCCATCTCTGGCTGGTACCCTGCTCGATGGAACCTGTGTCCAGTGGCAAGGGGCTGTGAAGGATTTGCAGATGCTCCAGCAAAGGGCTGGAGAGACCTAAATGTAGTAGATGCTGGGCTACGCTTTTTCAAAGTTAGATGCTCATATTCACTTCCATCAACTGAAAATTCATAGCAGTTAGTTCCTAAAATGAGTGTGCTTACCCTGTCCTGATATGTACCACGGACTCAGCTTTAGACATGCCCCATCTCATTCAAACATGGGAAGACACGCTGAAACAAACTGGAAAAAGACAACACTGACCTGAACGAGTTTTCTCAGTTCTATAGCTGGCCATATCTTAACCTTAAATGAGAAAGCCACAGAGGACTAACTTGTCTCTTTCCCCAAAGTCTCGTACCGCACAATTGCCAATAGACAGAGCTAGTATAACCCTAAATCACATCTCTGTCTGCGGGGCGTGCTTTCAAGGCACACAGATGTCCACTGATAGAACCTCGAGCTGAAACGTGCAAGTGCACCTGCCATCAGTGGCAAATCCTATTATTATTAATGCTAACATTAGAAGAACTTAACTAATGGAGCAACACATCTGGATTTGTAGCAGAAAAACATCAGGACTAAGGAAGTGAAATTATATTCTCAGGAATGAATTATTCGCTACATGTGTACAACCAGCAGGAAGAGAACCGCAGGCTGAGGAAAATATGTTCAAACTTACCAACAAAAATAAATACATGAAAGTATGATGCGAACATCAGCTACATTTCCTAGGCAAAAGCTCCACATGGGGGCCTGAAATCCAACTATATTTGCATTTTGACATATTATCACCAGAAAAGACATAGCAATGCAGCCCCTGAGGCAAGGAAGTCCAACATTGCCAGGCCATCTGGGCTTTTTTCTTATGGGTGGAAAATTCCTCTGCTCCCAAATGTCCTATAGGATTGTATAGAAGGAAGTAAAGAGGGTAAATGGGGGATGCCCTGCCTTAGAAGCAATGAAGCTATTGCAAGGAATCATCCAGACAAAAAGCCTGTACTCTTGAAGAAAGCAGACATATTGTTGCACTGCCTCCCTGAACCGAAGTCATCCACTTGCTTCCCCTTTCTTCCCAGTCTTGATGAGTTCACCGTTATCTGCTGTAACTCTTCACGAAGCTGTTCCCCTTCCTCTCTTTCTCATTTTCCCTCTGAGCAGATCCCCTCTCTTTGATTTGCCGTTACCCCTTATCCCAGGCACATCACTCCTACACACACACACACGCACGAGTCCTGAAGAGAATCATGCTGACACACATGAATTAGTCTTCTTGAAGGCTGCAAAGAGTGGAATAAATGGGAAGGGTGCTAAAACTCCCTGGGTCTAGTTTGATGAAGCAATTGAGGGCTGCATAAGGTTTGCCTTTAGGGGGATGAAGGAAAGAGTTACTGTGCTGCTCACAGAAGCTTCAGAATTTGGGGAAAAAAAAAAAAGGAAAGTGCTTTGAAATGCTGTCATGGGAGTGCCCACTTTGAAGCTGTGCTGGGAAACCCATCCTGGAGTGCTTATGCTCCTGGGAGAACTCAGCCCAGATGTGACAGCAAAAGCTGTGATGCTCGAGCCACAGTTACAAGACCTTGCCATGAGGGAGCACTACATGAGTGGGAATGACTGGAACCAACGTACATTTCAATCAATGAACCTATGCTGATATGCTTTGAATCAAACAAAGAAGCTTGGGTCTCTACTGATGCCTCCAAGGACAGCCCTGGGGCAATGCTGTTCCAGGAGAACAGAAGAGACGCACTTGGCTTTCTATGGCGTCTATTACACGACTGATGGCTGAGCCTGAACAAAACCACGCCTGACTCTAAATAAAGTTTAGGCGTGGCCCACAAATGTATGAAATTTTCTAGGCATATGTAAGCTTCATAACTAAACAGAAACTGGTCTTCAGAATTACTTTTTTCTTATATACAATATAATGTGTATATATATGTGTATATACGCGCACACATATTAAGAAATCTGAATCATATGTTTGTATAATCAAGCCTAATGGTGATTAACTAACAAAGTTAGTTATTTGACTTTCAGACAATCAATGGTAGGTCCTCGGTAAATGCAAAAGTATGTGGCAGATGCAAAGGCGTGCTCTTATTTTGACTTCATTACAGAAAAGTGCACGTGAACTCGTGTGTTCATGCAAGTGGCAGCTCACCAAGGATATGAGGGAGCTGAAAACCAGCTCACTGAAGGTCATCAGAGCACAGCGTAAGGCAAATTTCAGTCAGGCTTTGAAGAGGCCGTCATTAAGGTGGTTTCTATTTCCACAAATGAGGGCCATGGTGGTAGCTAGAGGGAGCAGCTGCAAGGCAAGTGGTGAGCAGGCTAGAAACAGCTGTCTTCAGTCAGACATTATCCCTGGTAAATGAGAAGAAAAGTCACTTTACAGATTTGCTAGCACTTGGAGCTGGTGGTCAGCAAGTTCCTGTCAGACTGTTAGACAGGATTTCCTGCATGGGGACTATGATTAGTTTCCTTTCACACTGTAAGCCTGCAGCTTAAAAGCAGGTCTTTTGTCAAGAGAATTCTGCCAGTCATGAAGCATGGTGGCCCAGAGACAACCGCAGAAGTCTCAAACCATCTGGCTACTTTGATTTTAATGCTACATAAGAAAATGTCTCTATCATCTCAATAGCATCTTACGTAGCCATTTCTATCCTTAGCTTATTTTTACCTACAAGAGTCTACAATAAAGACCAGATGGCTAAAGAAACCGTTTCAAATCCTAACCACCATGACTGCCTTAGTTTTACACCTCTAGTGGACATAAATTCTTGTCATCTTGTTTTATGCGAATGGCAGGATTTATTACATCAGACAGGTCATTAAGTAATTTTTTTCTTTAATAATGTCTTTGATTCAGTGAACTCAAATTTATGCTCTGTTATAGTGTGCTAACAGCTATTTTTTGGCTAGGAAAGTCAGCAATAAATCTGAATTTAATAAACTGACAATAGATCTCAATGTGAAAGAGATTCAAGGCACTCATTTTTCCAGTTATTTAAAAGCAGTGAATCCTTGCATAACTGCAAGACTAATTCCAAACTAAAAGCATATTGTCTCTGAAAATATCTCATTGATCACAAAATGCAATTCTGCTTCTTGTGGAGATTATTTTAACAGCTGTCCAGCAATTGTCCTGGTTGCCAGTGGCAGCGTGCTCTTTTCACCTGCCAAAGAAGAAACACAATTTGGGACTGTTCTTTTGTGAACACAGCTCTGTCCATGAACAAGCACATACACACCGCTGCGTGCACTCCCTCCTCCCCCTGCTACCCCCATTCTCCGCACGCACACAAACGCACACACACAAAGAAAAAAGATTTGGAGCTGGACAAGCGTGGTGGAACAGGCTGCCCAGCGAAGTTGTGGAATCTCCATCCTTCAAGATTTTGAAAACCCAGATGGACAAGGACCTGAACAACCTCGTCTTGCTCAGAGGCCTGCCTGGGTTTGAGCAAGGGGTTGGACTTGTGTCTGCCAGAGGTCACATCCAACCTAAATTATTCTACAATTCCGTGAGCTCGTCAGCTACCTGCTCTGTTCCTTGCTAATGAAATTTTCCAGGAGCTCCACGCACACCACACACCCACAGCTTGTCTACAAAGGGAAAATCACTGGCAAAGCTACACAGACATAGTTTTATCACTATATATGTCTCGCTATATATATTGTATGTACATACGCAAATGTGTGTGTGTGTACGTTTGTAGATGTGTCTGTGTGCATGCGTGTTTGTGTAAATGTTTTTGCACGTATGTATACAAGCAAGTCCTTTGCTAGCGTACTGCTCCACTGGAATATCAAAGCCGCCACCCCCCAGAAGACAAACAAATTCTCCTGCAAGGGACGTGGCTGGGAACTAAGACAGAGTGGCTGCGCGTGGCACTGACTGGGCAGCTCTCTCAACATGGTCAAGCAAAACGCAGAAGCAGTGAAGACGCAGGGCACAGCTTCACCACAGAAACGTCCACACACAGGTCATGCCATTCCAGGTTCTGGTCATCCCAGTGCATTGGGCAGTGAATAGTTCATCCCATCCTGGCTTGAGTTTAAAGGACTTGAATGAGGTATTGTGTGATGGATATGCATGCTGCATATGGGAATCACTCGCGACTAGGGGTTTTAATGACCTTGTTCTAATTTCTGAAATTCCCTCTAGCTACATGCCTATCATGAGTACTAAGGGTCTGTGTCTCCCAGCCCAGTCTTAAGTAGATCTTTTAGGCCATAGATAAATCAAATATTTGTACTGGCTTTGCGTGGCAAGGTTTTGGTAGTGGGGGGGCTACAGGGGTGGCTTCTGTGCGAACCTGCTAGAAGCTTCCCCTGTGTCCGACAGAGCCAATGCCAGCCGGCTCCAAGACAGACCTGCCTCTGGCCAAGGCCATCAGCGACGGTGGTAGCGCCTCTGGGATAACACATTTAAGAAGGGGAAAAAACCCTGCTGCGGGACTATAGCGACACAGAGAGAAGTGAGAAGATGTGAGAGGAACGACTCTGCAGACACCAAGATCAGTGAAGGAGGAGGGGGAGGAGGTGCTCCAGGCGCCGGAGCAGAGATTCCCCTGCAGCCTGTGGTGAAGACCACGGTGAGGCAGGCTGTCCCCCTGCAGCCCATGGAGGTTAATGGAGGAGCAGATATCCACCCGCAGCCCATGGAGGACCCCACGCCGGAGCAGGTGGATGCCCGAAGGAGGCTGTGACCCCATGGGAAGCCCGTGCTGGAGCAGGCTCCTGGCAGGACCTGTGGACCCATGGAGACAGAGGAGCCCAGGCTGGAGCAGGTTTGCTGGCAGGACTTGTGACCCCGTGGGGGACCAACGCTGGAGCAGTCTGTGCCTGAAGGACTGCACCCCATGGAAGGGACCCATGCCAAAGAAGTCCATGGAGGACTGTTGCCCATGGGAGGGACCCCACGCTGGAGCAGGGGAAGAGTGTGAGGCGTCCTCCCCCTGAGGAGGAAGGAGCAGCAGAGACAACGTGTGATGAACTGACTGCAACCCCCCATTCCCCGTCCCCCTGCGCCACTCGGGGGGAGGAGGGAGAGAAAATCAGGAGTGAAGTTGAGCCTGGGAAGAAGGGAGGGGTGGGGGAAGGTGTTTTAAGATTTTTGTTCTATTTCTCATTGTCCTACTCTGATTTGATTGGCAATAAATTAGATTAATTTTTTTCCCCAAGTCGAGTCTGTTTTGCCCGTGAGTGATCTCTCTGTCCTTATCTCGACCCATGAGCCTTTCATTATAATTTCTCTCCCCTGTCCAGCTGAGGAGGCGAGTGACAGAGCGGCTTTGGTGGGCACCTGGCCTCCATCCAGGGTCAAACCACAACAATACTTCATGTGCATGAAAGGACTGTATGTAGCTCCAAAAAGCCTTGGTTGGTAGAACGCCTTTGTAAGCTTCTTTTATTAAAGCCTGCCACTTTGTTCACCGTCTTCCATGGTGTTGCATCCGCCACTTACATAGCATTGAGGAGAGAGGACATGTGTTGAGCTGCTCCAGAGCACTGTAAAACAAATGCACCAGAACAAAAAGAAGACATCAACCTTTTCCTATGTGTCTGGCCTAGATTAGATTCCTATGCAACAAGGGTCGAGGAGGCGGAAGAATGGCAGTCATAAGGGAATTGTCTTGTATCAACGATGGAGCAGAAGACGAAGTACTCATTGCTACGAACGGGACCTACTCTCAGCCCTTCTGGAGACAGTCATAAGGGTAGGAATGTCACCTTTCGATATCTGAGCCCTATACTTGAATTTTCTTGTCACACCTCTCCACTTTCAAGAAGAACCCCAGTGAATCACACTGTCTGGCTATAAAAAGGGAAACTAAAAGAAATGTCAAATGTCACGGTGGCTTTTTCACGTTATCATCTCTCTGTTGTTCAGACGGGAAGTAGGAGTGCATCCTACTCGTGGCGCGCAGAGGGGAGACAGCTGCCTCCAGAGTCTCTTTATCAGGAGGGACTGTCCCTTTCAGAGAACCACAGGGTTGTTTTCTTTTCTTTTCTCAACACAGTTTTGTTTTCTGGTCTCCATTCTGCCAACCTAACTCGTTCTCTGAGAGGCAATGTTTCAGGGTGTTTTGTCTGCTAAAATTTGGTCTCTTTTCCATTTCAATCCACATTTTGAAACATATCCATCTACTCTCAAACCACAGTGAGTGGCTGAGATGAAAAATATTTCATTTTAAGTTTGAAAGTCTGATTGTCATCTCACTTAATGCAGTAAGTTAGGAACCGGTTGAAATCCATGCCACACCAGGTAAAAGAGCTCAGAACACATTAATGCTTGAAGTGAAGGAGTAAAACAGCCTCTCTCAAGATAGGTTCAGACTTCTTCTTAGGTAAGGTCAGTTAAAACATCTTGCAGCCACATTTTCACACCACTTGAATGAGCGTCGTTGCAGACTGTCATGATTTAACCCTAGCTGGCAACTAAGTACCACGCAGCTGCTCACTCACTCCCCCCCTGCCCCCGCAGAGGGATGGGGATGAGAATGGAAAAAAGTAAAACTTGTGGGTTGAGATAAAGACAGTTTAATAGGACAGCAAAGGAAAGATAGTAATAATAATAATAATAATAATAATGATAAAGGAATATACAAAACCAAGTGATACACAATGCAACAATTGCCCACCACCTGGTGATACACAATGCAACAATTGCCCACCACCTGGTGATCGATAGTCCATCCCGGAGCAGCGATTCCTGCCTCCTGTCCTGCTCTGGTTTTATATACTGAGCATGACGTTATATGGTATGGAATATCCCTTTGGCCAGTCTGGGTCAGCTGTCCTGGCTCTGTCCCCTCCCAGCTTCTTGTGCACCTCCTTGATGGCAGAGCATGGGAAGCTGAAAAGCCCTTGACTTAGTATAAGCACTACAACTACTTAACAACAACTAAAAATGTCAGTGTGTTATCAACATTATTCTCATACTAAATCCAAACCACAGCACTATACCAGCTACTAGGAAGAAAATGAACTCTATCCCAGCTGAAACCAGGACACAGATCCTCCATCAATATTTGCTGCCCCAACTACACAACAGGTAGGCATTTTATGCATCTCAAAGGGGAGATGCCTGTCAGGTGCTCTCCGGCCAAATCCTTTCATTCTATTCACAAATACATTCCCACTTGGTAAGGTTCAAAAGTTGTATGCAGTCCGAAAGCTAAAGTACCTGCCAACTATAGCACATTTGTCATAATCTATGTGCTAATAAGGGTTGCAAAGAGCTGGAGCAGCCTGTGCAGACAGCTGCAGGATCACCTTCTCACATGTATGACTTGCAGGTAGAGAACTATCAAGTATCCTCAGACAGGCAAAGTTATTTCTTCTCTTCAGGAAGATTGACAGTTGCTGCCCAGTCCAAATCATCCTCGTTCTAGAGACTACAGTTACTAACATAAAGAGACCAGTCAGCGATTAGACCAATGGCGTCTCGAGCAGATTCCCTCCTTGGCTTTGGCCTTTCTTTAAAGCTGAGGTTGAATTTCTCAGGGCTGTAGATAAGCTCCTACAGATCCAAAAGTAGTGTTTGCAGCCCAATTAGCTTGTAATGGCTCTTCAAGCAGTTGTTGATGATAGTAATCTGGGCTTGAAGTCTTGGCATGTAAGGGATGCTTGTGATGGTAGCTCACGTTGTCTCGCATTGGCTGAAGGCATATAGAGAGGACAAGGGTCACTTAGTGCTATCACAAACTAAGGCCTCTGACATAAGGCTTCCCTCAGATATGTACCCTATTGCCCATGTGCTGAGCTTTGTTAGTGAGATCATGCCAAAGCTCAGGCTAGAGAATTATCAGCTTTCTGAAAGAACAGCATTATAGCACGGCAGACAAAGCGCTCTTATGTGCTTTGTGCTGTGCAAACTGAGACCAAGCGGTAAATGTGTCAGTTTAGGAGTGTTTTGGACTCAAGAAGCAGTGGAATGTCCTTTATATCTTTCGTAATGAGAGTCTGTTTGGATTAAAATGATCTGCATGTAAGCAAAAAAATTACCAGCCTTCCCATTTCAAAGCTGGCAGGGCTTCTTACACAGGCCTCTATTCAAACAGTGTAGGGGAAGAGGAATAGGGGACTTTTTTGTTTAACTCAAATGACGTGGTGTGTATTTCTAACATAAAAAGCAAGACAGAAAATGCACTCTGTCTGAGGCAAAAGATTTAGAAGAAAAAGGAAAGTATGAATGTAGGAAGCTGTCTGAACACAAAGGCAAGGAAAATGAACACTTTTAGTCATTGACAGAACATGCATTTTTATGAGTGTTAACAGAAATTTGGTGTGATGATTCCTATAATGACATCCTAGCCAGTACAGCTGGTCTACAGGCAGAAAGGGAAGAAGCTGGATGAACAGTGGGATCTAGGAAAAGTCTTTAGAGCATGTTTTAAGAACAATATCAGGTATTTTGGGAAGATCTGAGATGGACAACCTAGTAGGGTTGAAAACCAAGGTTGAAAACAACAAGGAAATTCCAGCTGAAGAAACGCAAACCTATACATCATCTAAAAATAACTGCAGACAGCTATCCTACCAAAGCCCAGAAGCCCAGGAAAGCACGGAGGAGTGGTCCGTCTAAGCCAGGTTCCTTTTCTCCAAAAGCTGGCAAAGCACACTGCTGGAGAGGAAACTTCAGAAAAGGTCATTATGTACAATTTTGCCACAAAGATGGATGTAACAAAACATACATTTAAGATAAAATGATGAAATACAGTTTATTACCTCAGGCTTAATTCTCCCTGCTAAGAAATCTCAACTACCCCTTTCCCTCTATGCAACTTCCATTCTCGTCACAAAGAAAATACCACCCTCTGGCTACGCAAGGAAGTACCAGAATAACCTTCACAGTGCTTCCCTTTCCCCTCAGATGAAACTCACTCAGCTTTCTAGTTTTCCTGCTACTCCCCAAGAGCCCTCCCCACATACTCGCAGCACTCGCCCACCTGCTCTGCTTAAGTCCTTTTCTCTGGTTTCTGTCCCACTCACGCTTCTGTCTGCTGCTCTTCCCACCTCTCACCTCGCTCGGTGACACAAACCCAGACCCTACCTTGGCCTCCTCTGTCGCACCTCTGACGACACTTGACCCAGCCTGGCTGCCGGTCCATCTCCACGCTCCTCTTTGCTGCCCTCGCGAGCTTCTCCTGCTATAACCTCTCATGGCAACACGCCCAACCTGAATGTTTCTCTACGCAGTTTTTCCATCTTTTCCCTGGCAGTTTGTTGCATGACCGTACCATTCCTAAGCATACTGCAGACAGGCAAACGATCTTCTCCATCATCTCCCAGCCCTGACAGAGACATGCGTTCTTTCTGCTGTCACCGTCACCGAAGCCACCCTTCCACAAAGATGCCTCTTCTTCTCTCACACTCCCTTCCCATTCTCGTTCTTCTCGTCCTCCTCCTTTCTGCTCTTTTGAATAACCCTGTATCCAAGCCCTTTCTCTGCTCCCACATTGCTCTCAGCCATGGTTCTCCTCAGATTGTGTCTCCCGAAGAATTTTGGAGAGTTCCTCATACTCTTTCCACCCTCACTCATCCTCGGATGCAGATGCTTGTGTGCTGATGACAAGCCGATCCTACAGGTGTTGGTTTCTTTGCACTTGTGTCTTCATGCTGCCTGCAGCCATGCCTCAACTTTCCCTCTCACCTAGAAGGCTGCTCACCAAGCCACGCTCTCTCTCTTTGTTCCCTCTGTTGTTAAATTCCCCCTCCTATCGTGACCAAGCCTCTTTCAGCATTAGCCATTGCTCCTGGATACAACCCCTCACTTGGCATTCATGCGTCTTCTAGTCCATCAGCATCCGCGCTCGACCTTTTGTCCTTTCCCCCTACTAATAGCTTTGCTGATGCTCTCTTAATGCCGTGTTTCTTTCCCCCCTTTTTCCCACTGCAAGTTTTATACTGGCACTGGCTCAACTGCAACAACTGTTCCTCCAAGAGCAGGCTGACAACTGCCACTATGAGTTTGTTCTCTCCTTTTTCCATTCACCCATTTCATGCAGCACTTAGCACAGTGGGCTCCTGGCCCACCAGCGAGGCATCTTAAGCACTGCACTGAATGCAAATATAATCACATGGCTGTGGAAGTTGTTCCTGCCATTCATCTGAATAGTTAACTGCTTTTTGTTAATTAACTTTTTGCCGCCATGAAGTTTTGTAGCAATCTTTATGCTGCTTAAGACCGACCCTCTCCTGCAGGAATGGTTGAATAATAGCACCAGCTGGATGCGTCATAATTATCACAGCCTCAGCACTTTGGAAATATAAGACTTCTGGTGGGTGGAAGCCATTGCCTCTTTCTTTTCCTGTGTGCCTGGGCTTATCACAGGATGTCATTCAAGGTTAAAAAGCTTAGCATCCCTGCTGATCATGCCTTTCCCCCTGGAAAAAACATGTGATGGATATAATCAAAAAGGGTTGTATTTCAGCTGCGCAGTCTGTTCAGGCTTGTCCTTCTTTACCTTACCCATGGTGTCCCAAAAACAACATGTGACCCTGTGCACATGAGGGATTAATATCTGGGATTCCATTTTAGTGACACGGAGAGCATCAGATCATTGTTGCGGGCCGCTTGCTCAGAAAGCTGGAAGCAAACGAGCAGAAACACAGAGATACTGCTTGCCTCACACCAGAGAGGGGGAGACTGACTTCGGTTTTGCCACTTTAATGTTTAAATCATTAGGGAACGTTGACTCTAGTCACGTTTGAGAACTCCTTGCCCTGCAGTTGCCTGCGCCCCCTTCTCTTGCCTGTCAGTGATGTCTTCACAGTATGTTATGGAAAAGGGTGAATACATTTTTCTCCTTCTTAGATGCTAACACATGGAATTTCCATCCCTGTGTCGTCTTCTCTATTTATAAAAAGATGCCTCTAGGCATTTCTGTTTGAATGCCACATTTTCTAACGTGAACATAGCTGACCCTATATTTATACTTCCTTAACATCCCTTTCTATTCTATATCTGCTGTAAAATTCAGCAAAGATCAGGTAGAGAGAGGACATGGTTTAGACTTCTAACCCAGACTGGCAATAGCATTAATGTTTTGAGCAAAGATAATGTATTGCAATTCCCATTGAACACTCTATAGCAATTATATGCTTGGAAGGACTGCCTTGTCCTCCTTCTTGAGGATATGGTTATGCCTCATCTTACCTAGATTGGGGATTGAGGCCTCACATACATACTCTACAGCCAACTCCACTGTAATTGTATTGGCAAAGTTCCTAGGTTCTGCAACAATCTGGTGGAGGCAAAAGCCAATTCTGCCACTGCTTCTTTTCTACTGTAACAAAGGATATGTTTAATCAAATAAATATCAAGATTAACAATGAGGACGGTGCAATGGTATCTCTGTTACTCCCTCAAATATCACTTTTCCTTTCTTTAGAAACCTCGGTTTTCAGTATACCACAGTGTTGGGTTTTTTTTACAACAGCAGCTTTTGCCTGCACCGTGGCATTTGTAAGGACTCTCCCCCAGGCAAAATCAACAGGATACTTTATAAAAAGGACTTTGCAGTTTAAAATGATGAGAAAGCGCTTATAATAAAAGCTGGTCTAATAACGTGTCCTCATTCCTAGGTTTAAATATGAGATCTCTGCGCTGCCTCTGTTCTTACTTGCAGACGATTTGCATATTGTCTCCACTAACAGAATACATCGGTGTTCTCCTGTTTACATATCGCCCATTTATTTCTTCTTTCTTGCCATACTACCCGAGTGCTTCACAAATACAAGCAAAAATAGATTTTTGTTAGATCGCTACAACGCTATTTTGGTATAAGGTGAAAAAACCCATAGAATTGTGAGCTGATTTCTGACCTTCTGAATGCAGGGCATAGCCTCAGATTTGCTGATTGTTAAAAATGCAGATAATTTTAATGTAAATTCCTTGGACAACATAACTAAATGGGCTGCAGTATTCCTTGGCCTGGACTGACCTTATGACTAAAACACTGCCAAAATTTTACACGTTTTCCTGTGGTCTGTTCTCCAGACAATGAGATCCAAGCTGCCAGCTTTTTCATTAATTAGTTCTTCGGTGGATGGTAGAAGAGCAAGAAGAATATAAGCTCACATGTGTTTGTTTACTTAACATCTGCTGCCCCTTAACCTCCAGGTTCCACATGCCTCTGACAAAGAACTTTTCCCCCATTGTCTCAAAACTACGGTCTATCCAGCGTTTTTCTTTTCATTCCTTGTACGCTTTTGCCCCTTTGCATTACTCATTACTGTTTTCCTAGCACTGACATTAGGATGCCCTAACCCAGCGACTGAGCCCCCTCCTTTCCTCGGGGCTGCCCTTCCGTGGGGTGAACGGAGGGCTCGGGGGAAAAAAAAAAAAAGCTGCTCTTTCGTCAACACGAAATGCGCGTGAAGGTGGGTCTGTAACACGGGTCAGCTCTGGAAAGGCAGAAGAGCTTCTGTCAGGATGTTACAGAAAAGGGAGCCGTTCTGGTGACTCTGCTAAGGAAAGTGCCCGAATCTCTCCCTCCTCTGCCTCACTCTCCCGGCTAACTCTGTAGGAGCCACTGCTGCTGTTCATGCCCCTGGGGAAGAAGCAAAAAGAAGCGAGAGCCTCCAGGATATGTTAAAAATAAATAAGTAAAAATGGGGAGGTGAGGGGAGAGCCGTCTGAGCCACACAAACGGCACGCAGGGACAGCGGGAGCGCAGAAGCTGTGCCTGCTTTGGAGAACGCGGTGGGGCACGAATGCGGCCGGGGGAATGCGCGGGGGCCGCGCCGCACGGACGCTCGCTGATACCCTTGTGAAACCCTCCCCGGCCCCGCCGCCGCCAGCTGTCACGTCAAAATAGTCACGGCAGGCTGCGGCCGCCCTCTGCTGCCGCCTAGCTCGCGCCCGGGGCACCTCCGGGGGACGCCCCCCGCCCCTCCCCCCTCGCTCCCGCCTCCCCCCCCCGCTCCCCACGCCGGCCCCGCCGCCGCGCCGCTGGCCCGTGAAGCCTCCCGCCGGCTGCCGCCGCCTCGTGCCGTGGCTGCGGCCCCCACGAGAGCTTCTCCCCGCAGCGCTGCCACAGCGGGCCGCGTCCTGCCCCGCTCCCCCGCGGGCGCTCTCCGGTGCGGGACAGGGCGTGAGCACGGAGTACGGAGCGTCCCTTCGCTGGGCTCGGGAAGGGAGCTCTCATCCCGCTGCCCTGCTGCCTCTTCTCGTGAAGTCGGCGGAAACGTAGCTCTTTGAAATCATAGAATCATAGAATTGTTCTGGTTGGAAGAGACCTCCGAGATCATCGGGTCCAACCATTAACCTATCACTACCAAGTCCCCCACTAAATCATATTCCTTAGGGCCTCATCTAAATGTCTTTTGAATACCCCCAGAGATGGGGACTCCACCACCTCCCTGGGCAGCCTGTTCCAATGCCCAACAACCCTTTCGGGGAAGAAATTTTTACGAATGTCCAATCGAAACCTCCCCTGGCGCAACTTGAGGCCATTTCCTCTTGTCCTGTTGTCTGTTACTAGGGAGAAGAGTCCGACCCCCATCTCTCTACAACCTCCTTTCAGGTAGTTGTAGAGAGCAATAATGTCTCCCCTCAGCCTCCTTTTCTCCAGGCTAAACATCCCCAGTTCCCTCAGCCGCTCCTCATAGAACTTGTGTTCCAGACCCTTCGCCAGCCTCGTTGCCCCCTCTCTGCCCAGCTTGGCTCATACTGGCCAGTGAGGACAGACACACGTGCACTCACCACCAAGGTGATGAATCACAGGCACCCTCTTTCCTCTGACGAGTCTAATACTGAAGCCTCCTCGTGCCGCAATCATTACAAGACAAAAACCACCAAAGGTTTTTATGCATTTTACCCTCCCTGCTCTTTGACCGGCCACCTCGTCATCACAAATGCCCTTCATCCAAAAATGCTCTGGTGCGCTGATAGCACCTTGCGCTCAGGGGACCACTTGTGGGTGCCGAAAACAAACGACAAGGTTAAAGGCAGCTCAGGGTGAGAGATGCTAACACAGGAAGATTTCCATATCCTGATTTATGCTGTATGCTTACGACTAGGGTTGGCAGGCAATGCACCACTAAGGCAGACAGACCTCATGCACAAGTCAAGAGGGATGAAAACTGGAGCTGTCTGAGTTGGGCTGGCCCAAAGCTTTGCACAGGTCTTGACCAGTAAAACTGATACTGCCGCCCTGCTGTGCTAGGAACAATGTGTTGCCAGCTCTCCCTTTCACCTTCTCTGCTGTCCAGTGGTTTCCCTCTTCCTCGATACCGCGCTTCTTCCGGGCTTTGCAGGCCTCCCTTTTTCCTTACGCTCTTTTTTCCTCCTTACGTGTATGCCTCTTGTCTCCCCCTTCCTACTCTGACATAGGAAGTTTATGGCAGACGACTGAAGGAGAAGAAAACAATTCTCAAGAATAGAGTGGAGAACATGGAGAATGAGGAGGGGGGCTAAGAAGATGGCTGTCTTGGGAAGGACAGGTTGAAAGGAAGAATTTCTCTAGTGGTTCCTGAAGATTGTTTCCTTCAAGCTGTCCCGTGTCATGGAAGCCACAGAATGAGCTCATGTAAGTCCTTTTTCTGGGCAAAATGTTGTACTTGGTTAACGGCCCATGAAGTAAACATAAATCCCTAAGCCCAGGAATGTCATTTCAGCTAGAAGCATCTGTATCAACATCACGGTGACTTTGCTTGCCTCCTGTTAGTGTGTCCTTGAGGTAAATACATATATTATTCTTTATTCATCTCTGTGAGTTCAGACAAGCACTGTACCCAACCCCCAAAAGTCACTGTAGTTCCAACTCTACAGCAGGGAGGGTATGTGAGATCAAGCAAGGTAAGCTCTGAGCTTGTAACAATTAATTTTTCAGCTTTATTCAAAAGTAGAATAAGCAACATTAATCCAGGAAAGCTAGTTATCATGCAATAATACCTACAGGGCCCACAAATGTTGAATAATTTAGAGTAAACTTTGCATTGAGTGCCATGAATTATACTCTTAAAAAAAAAAAAAAAAAAGAGTACACAGTCAAATCAGTTAGTTCAGCTTGAAATATCTGGGTCCTGATCCAGGATTTATGACTGTATTTAAATCATATCACCCTCAGTCTACATTTCCATCATGCCCAGCGAGAAGTGCCCATCTGCCTCCACGCACGCAGAGCAAAGCCCAGTACAGCCTTAGCCGTACATTCCAGCGCGGGACTCAGGTTTCCTCTGTGATCTGCATGTGTCTCCTCACACACACCAGGCCTGTCCAAATAATACTGGAACCTTGACTGACCTTTCAATATTAATGACAACATACTCTAGAAAGCACTAGGAGAGGGGTTTTCAAAGCTGCTGAAAGACATGGGCTGTCTCGTGGGCTTTTCGAATGTGACTCAACAGGCCAATTGGCTGACTCCCACTGCTTTCATGAAATCTCTGAGAGCTGGGTACCTAACTTCTTCAGTCACGTTTGGAAACCTTGCCACAAGCATCTCTGAATAACTAAGGATTTTGGGACATTTGGCCTTACTTACAGATGAGGTCTGCCCAGGCACACAGTAAAAACAAAACAATATCCTCCCCAAACTGGTTAGAGCCATCGACAACCTCTTGAGCAAAGATTTTTACCTCTGCCACAGCAGATAAACAAAGACTCGCAAGAAGTGCGACTTTTGGTAAAGTCAGTTCTGGTTCGAAAAGTAATTGTTCACATATGCATGGTATGGCTGTCTTCATCGGAAAACCTCCATTTACTTCAATTGTTATATTAAAATAAACAGATGCCTTTTTGCGTTTCTTAATTTCAGTCTGCTGTAGAAATCACAGTTCACCACAGAGCTCATCACCAGCATGTGAAAAGTATTTTGGGAAGTCACATCATACAGGTCTTCCCCAGAAGTCAATGCGCTGAAAGAAATGTATATGGTGTATATTGCTCATCACTTCTGCACAGATCTGGGTTGATCAAATTTGAGCTTTGATTCATTTCAGCCACATGGCCAAAATGATCTGTATGAATCCGTCCAAAATTGTCTGCCTTTCTGTTTCGAGCTCACGCCTGCGTTCAGAACGAGACGCAAACATGCACCGGCACTGATATTCATCTTCTGGTTACTCAGAACCAAGCCCCCACCTCCAGCAGTATTTGCATTCAGGCTGGAATAGGAGGCACCACCCCGGCGGGGAGCTTGATGTGAAGCTCCACATTTACAACCCTGTCACCAGACTAAATCAAATGGTATGTGGCCCATAACACTGTCAGGAAGGTAGGGTACGCCGTTCTGCATCTGATTAAGAGTGATATATTCAGTCAACCCACATAATAACGTTGTTTTAGGACTAAAATGAGAAACTATCGGCGAATGCAATAATCTTCTTTTTCAAATGATGAAGAGGATGTGCAAATATACCCAGAGTATAAAAATCTAGCAATCCTAACAACACAGGGATACCGGGATCAGGACTGTCATGCTTTACAGCCCGTGTGCTCTGCCTTTTGCCTCCTATTTGTTGTTTACGCTTAGGAATAGAGCTGTGGGGGACGGGATATTTAGGAACTGTCACCGCACGAATGACATATGGGTGCTGCCTGGCTCATGGCATCTTTATGATGGTGTGACTTCTAATCCAGACATATGCAGATTAGCAGCGGGTTCAGTCATGCTGAAAGCATCCAGGGCTTCCTTTTAAGCACCGATCCCTTTCTGACTGGCAGTGATGTGACTGTCAGCTACTGTTTCCTGATGTCTCTCTCACATGACTCCCGAGTGCCGTGATACACCGCGCTCGGACGGCTATCCGATTTCCAATCAGTGTACCGCGGCAGCAGACAGTAACGGGAGTTTCTGTTCCTGGCCGGGTGCCACAGTGTACTTGGAGACATTTGCTGCTTGCATGTGAGTTTTGGAATCCCCTTTTACAATCAGGAGGTCTATGGAAAAAGAAATCCCTACCACAGCATGAACATAATACTGGCTCTGTGTGATGCCAAAAGCATTAATCTCCTCAGCCTTAAGGCCGTGTGCCTACGGACTCCAAATGTCCCGGTTCACTCAGCACATTTCTCTTGACCTTATGCATGATTTTTTGACAATTATAACGCCACATGATAGCACACTGCACTGTCTTTGAGTTATGAAACTGGGGCTCCACATCGGTAGGAAAATCCAGGTAATTTTTTTAAATCACGCCTAGGAGAATGGAGAAGCCATTATTGCGGACTGCAAACCTGATGGTACAGTAGCTTCCAAACTTGGGGATGAGTAGCCTTTATCTTGGTTAAATGGTGCTCCAGTTTAAATAAAGATATCTCAGTTTAATTTTCATCGAAAGACCACAAATCTCTACCTGTAAGTCTCACTGGCAATAGAGCCCGCAGCCACACTTAGTTCAAGCCAGGGCTCCACTTAAAGTGTTTATAAAGGAGCAACAGGTGACTAAATGCTTATGCTGAGAGGTACATCAGAAATGCTTTTGACAGACAACATTTTTGGCTTTGTCTTTTGTACCAAGTGCTGAATAGGTTTTGAACTTAAAGAGGTGTTCATGAAAAAGAAGATAAAGAAGCCATTACTGTTACTGTCCCTCACAACTGCTCCGTTTTCAGTTTTGGGCTCCTCGTTCTGCCTGTCTGGGGAGAGGGCAGCCCTCCCACGGTGGGGGGCTTTAGAGCTCCTGCAAAGGCATCTCATCTCCCCACTGGTAAACTACCGCCAGAAATTTTCCTTTCTTTGGCATTACATGGTAAGTAAGTGATGCGTGTTTGGGGCTTCTGGCTTTACAAAATGTTAGTTAATAACCTGTCCTGTCCTGTCGCTGGGCACCACTGAAAAGAGTCTGGCCCCATCCTCCTGACACCCGCCCTTGAGATATTGATAAGCATTGATGAGGTCCCCTCTCAGTCTTCTCTTCCTCAGGCTGAACAGCCCCAGCTCCCTCAGCCTTTCCCCACAGGAGAGATGCTCCAGTCCCTTAATCATCTTCATAGCCCTCCGCTGGACTCTCTTCAGTAGTTCCTCTTCTTTCTTGAACTGGGGAGCCCAGTACAACACTTGTCAAGGTAGGGAGTTTGTTCAGTCCTGCTGCTGTCACCGTCCCCTCTCTCAAGCGCTGCTTGGGCTGCTGTAAGAGATGCTACGGCACAAGGAGGCAGTAAGCAATGGGCAGCACGCAGCCAGCGGGATGACCGGTTAGCCCACTAGAAGTCACGACCGGCGGTGAAGACGACTGGTGTTGCTGTTCATGGGAACAAAGAGCTGCTCACGGCAAAGGTGAGGTTCCGGTTGCACACACATCAGCAGTGCGTGCTCCAGGCATTCGCACAATTAAGACACTCCCTTCCAATGGACAACACAGCAGCCTGTCCACCAGACAGTTCTGTGGCCAGCACAACTTTCATACCTGTAAGAGGACAGGACTATTGCCCAGGCTCCTTGGACGAGAGGAAGGAAGGAGTTAAACAGAGATGCTTCCCAAACCGCTGATACAATTTTCTTCCCTTTACCATCTCCCCATCTCTTACTGAATATTTTTTTTTAACCCTTTTTTATATCATTCACAGCATGTGAATAGGTCAGTGTCACTGTCCCCTGGTTGTCCATCGAGCATAATTGAGACACTTAGATTGCTGCAGAGAAGGGAATTTGAGCTGCTGCCATGCAAGTGTGTTAAAAAGGACCACTAGAAACAGAACCCATGTTTTGTTGCCTCCAATTTGGGCACAGCAGAATCACTACAGTTGTCTGGCAGGTCATGAAGGCCCAGCAAATTTAGGAGACTTAAGGAATGTAGTAGGGATGAGATCAATGCGATCTTACAGAGACTTGTGAAAAGTCAGTAGAATTTATGTTTTGATACAGAAAGATCTCCTTTCTGTTGAACTTCCAAAATAACTGGTCTATAAAACATGTAAATTCAATCACATGGTTTATAAAGACTGCAGGAAAATTACCGTTTTCTGCACTTTTCTATAAATGCAGTCCCTATAGGGCTGACGGAGGGGAAGCTTCAGGTTTCTCACTTTCCTTCGTATTACTGAGCGGGGACCACGCGCCCGGATCAGCTGAGCGTGGGTCACAAGAGCAGCGACAGTGAGGTTCACCACAGATCCTCCTGCCTGCTGCTCCGGTCTGCCAGCCGCCGTCAGCGTGGGCACAGGACCACAGAGCAACGTCAGCTGGGAGGGACCTCCGCGGGTCACCTAGTCCAGCCTCCTGCTGGAGGCGCAGCAACTTCAAAGCGAGATCATCACTAATCAACAACAAAATGAAACACAACAGAAACACCAGGGATGTGCGTTGGATGTGCAGCATGAAACAAGAGAATTCAGAATTCAGAAAGTATATGTTATCGGTTTACCACTACCTTAACTTTAAAGGTGTATTTTAATGTGACACTGATTCATGATCAGCTTTCTCAGATAAATGCAGCATACCCAGAAACCAGCAATTGTAAGCTGCTCAAACTTAGTAACAAATTGACCAAAGGAAACCTAATGCTTTAATGCAAACACAAGCAGCAGACAAAAATCCCGATATGATTGTCAAACATAGCATAATCTTGGCTTTTACTTTATTTCAGTTTGTTGGGTTTTTTTTTTAAGAACTGTAATTTAACCTTGTCAAGTAGGAGTTTCTGGTTTTTTTTGGGGGGGGGCTCTCTCCAGATCAAAGCAGAGGCGTATGAGGAGAGAACTGAGAGCAAGCATGTGCTGTCGCAGTCAGTGCCGGGCAGCTGAGGGTGACCGAATCTGCTCCTCATTTACTTCTGTACGGCTGGAGACCTCTAACAGTACTCTGCTTGCTCTGCTCATATTTCCTTTTTGCAGGGGAGAGCCTTTCATCAGAAAGCTGGAACAAATTGCACCTTTGGTTAAACCATCGTGCATGCTAACCGTTGCTTCCTCTTTCCCGGTATCTGACATCAGAGCCATGCTGTTTGAGGAAGTCACAGTTACAGTGACTGTTTCTAACCACTGCTCCCTTCTATTTTAGTCCAGCTGAAAATGATCCCATCCCTTTATACTCTGCTTCTGGCTAAACACACTTATAACTGTAACCTGTGCATCCAGAAACATTGCTTGAGAAGACCAGAGGACAACAAGACGTTTCTGTGCAGAACAAAGGAGCAGAGAAGGAAAGTGCGGCTCTTTTTTTAATTATTTATTTTGTTATCGACTTGAAATTCTTTAACAACAACAGCACTTTGATTGATGCGGAGTCACAATGAAGTCACAGTAGACTTGGCGGCGTGATGAATGCTCCTTTGACCTTTAGAGATGGTTGGCCTCATTCCCCCACTGCTGTGCACCTAGGGTCGTAATTTATACCTGTGGCAAAGTGGTTACCAAATCAGCATGGCAGCAGTTTATAGCGACCTGCGCGAATCACAACACAAGGAACAAGGCAGGGGGAAATCAGGCCCAGTGCCTTCTCCCACAAGGCATCAAAGAGAGGATCTTTTATAATTTAATACAATACTGCCTAAGTACCAACCTAAAGCGAGGCCCTGCCAGGCACCCTGCAAACACAGAATAGCGGATGGCCGCTTGCCGCAGCCCGAGGGCTTGTCTACGGGGGGAAGTTACTGCTCATTAAATGAAGGTGTGTGCAGGGAGAGCGGCTCTTTGTGCGCCGGGAGGAGACGGTGCAGTTTGCGAGCTCCCGGCTTACCCCGGCGTGCAGCGAGTTGCCGGGCTGACCGCAGGCACTGTGTAAACCTGCGGGGCTGCACAGCAGCTAGGCAGAAGGGCTGGAGCCCCGCTAGTACCCCTCCTAAAGCTACCCTGACTCCCAAGCAGATTGATTAGCCCTGTGCAGAGAAACCTCTTTAACCCTTTGCAAGTTGCAAAAGCCTGGGAAACGGGCAGAAGAATTATGCAGGGAAAGAGGTTTCCAGAGCTGTGGGCATAACCCTGAAAAGGACAGAGTTGGCCACATCTACAGGGCTTGCTAGATCACTCCTAAGACTGTCTGACTCATGGTGCCCCAAAGTGGAGGAACCTACCTCTGTCCACACTGAAGGCCTTCAGGCATCCCAAACCCCTCCTGAGGTGGAGACCACCTCTGTGCATGAAGTTAGTCTCCAAAGCCCACCAGGGGGGAAGGCGTCCATCATCGAAGCCCTTTAGTCATCATATCCTCAAGGCAAATGCCCCATGGTCACCCTATAACCTCACCATGAAGCCCTACAAAGAGCTACTGAGCGCTATCCAAGATCACCCAAAAGCAGATCTAGCTGATCACACGCAGGTATGCCGGGGCTGGGGCAGGGGGAACAAAATCCATCACCTTTCTGCCAGTGACTGAGGGCCAAAATGCCCCTTTTCTGAAAAGAGCGTGCAGGCTTGAATAGAAATAAGAGAGGTCTTATATAGCAGGTGTTTTTGAACACATGAGCTCCTGGGCCCTCACAGGGAAATGGCTTGTCAGATTGTTCAAGGCAGGTTTGCAAAGGTGTCTCATGAAATCTGCCTCCGCTAAATACAGTGATCACCCAGTCCCAGCGCCTAGGAACAAAACCAGTTCCCAGCAGAAGAAACACAATCCCACAATTTCTTCCAGAGGTCCAGGGCACCTCCCAGGACTATCTTATTCCCTTTTCTTCAGAGGCATGCATTTGGAGTCAGTGATACACAGCAGTTTCTGACTCCAAGAGAGCAGCCCAAGCAAGTGTCCTAGGACAGGGCAATTTGGGCTGGGAGTCACAGCCTCGACCATAGGGGATAGCTTGTCTTGCCCTTTGTGAGAAAAGTAGAGCAAGCCAGAGAGCAAGGTCTGACCAGGGCCTACAAAATGAAAACACAACTGTGCTGTACCTTTTCTGTCTTTTAAAAGTCCTGCAATTCCCCTATGTACACCTAACATACTGATTTTGAAAGTGTCCAAGAGGAATTAGGATTTGGCTTATTTGCAGCGTTGTGAGAGGCAAGTTTGTAAGAAACTCGTGTATAATATCTCCCCAGACACCAGCGGCTCCAGCACTAGGCAGGCTGCGTGTGAGTCCAAGAGTGCCTGCGCTTCATGTGTTCCCTTGCGAAAGGCAGAGTATGTTAAAATGGCCAACGCACCATCATTTTGCACATACACACCCACAACAGCACAGAAAATACAGCAGACAGTGGATACGCTGGGGGAACCAGCATCAAAAGTTCATCCGGCTCTGACATATGTGATAAAATGATCTTCACGGAGTAGACAAAGTGCCATTCTCTCGAGGACTGTGTCTAATGCCACCCCACTCCAATTCTCAGTCCTGCCAAGATTAACTCCACCACCAATTTCGCAGAGCTCCCCAAGACACACATCCACAACTACATCTCTGTCCCTCAAGTTTTGCCTCGTTTGTGGTCAACGAAACCTCTCCTGGGTGCCAGTGACCCCCTGCACTGCAGTTCTTGCCTGAAGGCAGAACTCGGTAAGGGAATGGAGGGGACAGCTAACTTCTGCTTCCCCAGGCTCTCCCTACTTCCGAGATGACTTCTTGCTTTTACAAGCACCCAAGGGACAAGTGCTGTTTATTTAGCAAAACCTCTGGAATTAGTTAACTTAAACCAAATAGTGTTTTTGAGCCAGTTTTTTGTTCACAGACCCTATTGAATAGCCAGATATGATGAAGCCTATGAGGTGTCTCGAGCATAACTCGGTGCAGAGCTTGTCCTGTGTGGTCCTTACAAATGATGGCGCATGAGTCAGCTGGCTAACCACTAGAAAGCAAAACCATACTCCTCATAAGCTTCCAATTAGAAAGAGTAAATTAACAAAGCCACAATCACTTCTTAAAAGCTTCTTGTTCAAAGCAAGCCTTTCCTGCTGTCCTTTCTGATTTCTTTCAGGATCCGAGGTGAAGATGGGCTCCATCTCCTTCTGAAAGATTGGAGGGGAGAGCAGGGCCAGGTGCAACCTAAAACAGTAACGCAGAACGTCAGGAAGATTTTGGCTGGAAGGCGTCTCTGGAGGTCTCGACTTCCATCGCCTACTCAAGGGAGGGCAAGCTTCAAGGCAGACCAAGTTGCCTTGCAAGTTTTCAATGTCTCCATGGACAGAGATTCTGCAACGTTCCAGAGAGATCTCTTCCAGTGTTTGACTAGTTCTCCTGGTGAAGAATTTCATTCCTACAGTCAGAACTTCCCTTGTTGCATCTTGTGACCATTGCCTCTTGTCCTTTCGCTGGGCAACTTTGAGAGGAGTCTGGCCCTGTCTTCTCTGTAACCTCCCTTTAGATGGTTGAGGCCAGCCATTAGACCTCCTCTTATCCTTTTCTTCTCTGGGCCAAATACCTCCAGTTCCCTCAGCCCACCCCACTATGTTACACACACCAGCCCACAGCACAGGAGCATTTTACTCAAAATTAGTGACACTAGTCCATTCCTGCAGAGGTCAAAACCAATGACCTCAGGATGTCACCCTGTGTATTTTAATGGCAAAATGCTGACATTTTAAAATCATTTGAGGATATTTTCCTCATTCTATATAGGTTAAATGCTCCTATAAAACCACAATAAATTAAAAACTATACGGAGTTAAATTTTATTACAAGTTGCATAAAATACAGCAACAAATCACATCCTAGCAGGTGACCATCCCTCTCTGGTAGGTATTAAGCCTGTCGCTTGGCCAGCTGAGCTACACTAAGCATCAGATAAAACCTGCAGATTGATTAGACCCAACTGGCACCTGCAGAAAGAATTAACACCTGCAATTTTGGTCAGCTAGCTAAACTAATTGAGCTGAGCAGCACAAAGCTATCAGATTTCACTCCTTCTCTTTTCACACATAACTCTTGACGTCCTTTGCAAGCGGTTGTGAGAAACTGCATATTTGATTTAGTTTGAAATTTGATCATTTTCGCAGGTGACCGCAGCTTTGTAATGCAAACATGGAGATACCTCTTTATTCTTGCTGCAGAACAGAGCGGGTTTCAGTTCTTGTTGTGCTTTAGGGAACTGCCATTGGATATTCAGTGACAAGCAGTTTGAATAGATAGATTTAATTTTTGCTACAGCCCCGGTTACAATAACAACCCTTACATCTCTTGTAATTACCACCCAGCATTTCACCCACAACTACATAACAGCCTCTCTTTCTGTATATTTAATCACCCTCTCCTAACCTCCAACTCAACTAATGGAGCTGCTGGTTGATTAGCAAACAAATAATCACCTGAGTGCCAGATACAGACAGCTGCACCGTGTGCGTGTCACTCACCCATCTGCAGAACGCAGCAAATGCCAGATGCTTGTCTTGGAGCAAGCCTGGCAGCGGAGCGCTGGACACAGAGAGGGGTGCATACACGCACGCGTGTGCCTGTACGCATGCAGAGAAATAAGAGCAAGAAAAGCTCGGAAAATGTTACGGAAAGCAAGTATTTTTATCTGCTCTTCTCTCATGGCTGATTTGTTTCTTAGTGTTTCCTCAGTGTCACGACTGCCATACCATCTGCTAAAGAGAAAAGTTTGGTGCAATCCCAGGTAGTCAAAAATGAGCTGGTTGCTCAGACTGTGCAGTGAGAGCGGATTTTCTAAGTGGTCCTGACTAATGTGGGGTGCGTGTCTCACGAGTTTTACAGTTTCTAAACATTCCAAGATGGCAAGCAGTTACGACTAATACAATGTTTGGCAAAATCTCCTGACTAAACCCAGTTTTTACATTTGATCCACAAAGTGACTGCGCAGTTCAACAAAAGGTGGGCTTGCAATAATTGTCGGCATTATTCACACAAATATATTAATATTTTGATTTTGCACACATCACCTGGAAAAGAAGTTGGAGATTCAATGACAGCTTCAGCGTCTATACACCAGAATGCTTCTGAAGTACACCCGAGAATTCTCATTTAATGATGTGATATTTTATTTTAAAATATACATTCAGGTGTGTGGTGATTATTCAGGAAAGATACAAAACTCACTCAAATCCACTGGCCTCTCTAAGGCTGGATCTCACTTTATTGTTTGATTTTCTTGACAAAAATGGCATTAATACTTTAGTGCAAACTGGGATTATATCAGAGACTTATTAAACTGAGCACTGCAAAAATAAAACAAAAGAGAGACCGAACTTTAGAAAGTAAAGATTTGTTGGGCATCCTTCCACTTGGAAAGAGATGGTGATTAGGTTAGAAGTAACCCATCTTTTTTAACTAACCTTGAGCAAAACTCAAACTTGTGCCCAGTGTAGACGCACATTAACATCGTATTAACATATTTACTTCTTTTCAGTGATAAAGACAGACAGCAGCAAAGACAAAGTCAAACTGAGGTAAAGAGGTTTTAAACTTTTCCCTTACATGGCTGTAACCGTGAATGTCAGATTGGATGTTGCAAGCAGAGAAAACAAGCAAATGGATGGGAGCAGCAATACGAGAGCAGAAATGTTTTCCCCATCTTATTAGGGAATGTCTGCCTGATTACAATGAGAGGAGAGGGAAGGGGAAGGGGAAGGGGAAGGGGAAGGGGAAGAGGAAGTCCTCTGTCTTCATTACACTTATCTCTTCTGTCCTCATAAGGCTTTAAATTCCCATCCATTCACGTAGATTGTACTCTTCCTCCAGAGCAGCGTTTGCCAAAGAAGACACAAGCTCCCTTAAAGATCTCCTTCTAGCTGAAATTGCCCACCAAACGAGAGAGCTCCCTAGGTGTAAGTCTATGTGAGGAAATGCAAGAATCCTATGCAGAGCTCACCCAAATATTTCCCTGGGAGGATAACACCACTGTGCCACCGGCAATCCTGCGTGTGCAAACAAAACTTGACAGCAAATACAGGTGAACCTTCCGAAAAATCTAATCTTAGAAAATGTACTAAGCTGCTCGATCCACATGATAAGTAAGTGCTTCATGGGCTATATCTATACTGCTGGATCAAAACTTCGTTGCTTCTACATTCTTCCATCCATATCTTGGCATTTAATATTAATTTACTTATGTGGAATCAGCCATAATCACATTTGCCATAGATGAGCTGTTACCACAACTAGAGGATATTCATTGCTGGGAAGAAACGTAACTAAAACCACACTTGGCTGTATGTGTTATAATGTGTAAGGGAAAGAAAAGAGTGTGAACAGCATCCTGCCCTCCTGCTCTGCTGTGCACTGTTGCAGCACTGACTCCATGAGAATTTATGTGTGTGTGTGTGCGCGTGTGTGTGCACGGGTGTTGATAAATCACAAGCAATACTAGCTTTCTCAAAGTAGGGAAGGGAAGGGAGGGTCCACAACCCCGCCTGTACTGGCTGCATACCAGCGCCCACTGGCACCTGCGGAGAGTGAACTTCTGTTACCTACAAAATGTTAGATCTAACAAAATGAACCCAACCCTTTCCTTCATAAAATAGCGCTGTATGGAAGTACAGTAATCTCCAGTAGAACAGTATAGATGTGGGTGAAATGCCAAACTATGTATTTTACCATTTGCACTTAGAAGAGTGGTACGAGAAGCGGTTTGAACAATCCCCTTCTTCTGTGCAGAACAGACTGAACTCAGTGCCTGAAGGTCTTAAATGCTGGCATCCACCTACTGGGTCACAATTTATATCATCTGCATCTATGTGACGATTATATATGTCCTTCCAAATTGTTGCTAAAGGTATTTAGCAATGCTGAACCAAGAATAGCTCCTTATGCAACTGAAGTTCAAAATTTACAGTACCCCTCTGCCAGCTCTTCTAAACCAGAGCTTTCCAGTCTGTAGTGTGCAAAGCCCACTGATGGTCCACATGCAGCCTCAAAGGAGCAGCCAAACACAATTAAAACTCTGTCCTGCTGCTTTCTCCTGGAGGCAGTGAGAGACTGCTTGAGTAAGTAAGAACTTACTGTCATACTTGGGCTCAGTCTCACACAGTGAAGGGAGCTACTACGTGTAGCTGCTAACAGCTTCTTCTTCCACCACTGAGACGACTACAGGACATACATGCAGAAGCTAAGAAACATGTAGCTCTCTTTCGTCTGAATACACCACCATGGTGGCTTTTCATTTCAATGACAGCAATATTTGTTCTGTAGCTGCATCACAGACATCAGTACAGGATCATACTGTTTAGGGATAGTAATGGAAAGTGGAGAAGTAGTATCCAGGTAAAACCAAAATGTGCAGCTGAAAAAGCTGAATGTGGTAGTAAAATCTCAAATCGTTAACAGAAACTAGTTCATGAGAGCAATAATCCAGCTAATAGCCAATCAAAAGGAGGTGAAGTTGGAGAAATACATAAAAATTAAAAAATCAGAGAGGGCGGAATCAGATGGCACCTCACAGAGGAGCCGGCATTCAGATATGAAATAGCACATAACAAAAAAAAACCCAAAACAAAACAAGGAAGACAATGTAACAATGACACAAAGGAATGGAAACCGCCAAATATAACAGAAAAATCTAGGTCATAGTATTCACAATCCCAGCAAAGGCCCAAGTCGGTCCCAGAAAACTATATACAACTTTTGGAAGTTGAATTCAAAGAAAGAGTGTTGTTTATTAACAAAGGCACACTGGGGAAAGGGGGATGGGTGGAAAGACAGACGACAGACAACGAGCAAAAAACAACTTTTCCAATCTTTTATGTTCATTTCACCATTGCATCAACATCTTCCCCTTGTCATGTGCACGCGCGCACACACACGCTCTCCATTTCTTTCCTTGCTTCAGCCTATTGAATCCTGTCACTCAGCAGCTGTCTGGGGTCTCCTATAGTCTTTGTTCCTTTTGTGTACAAATAACTAGCCCAATGGAGCTGCTAGGATTCCTAGTTGTGTGGCTACGGAAAAATGTACTTACAAAGACCTAGTTAAAGGTAAAGTCCAGCAAACTCTAAGAGACGTTTGAGAAGTCAGTGCATTTCAAGAAGTTACTGCGAAATTAAGAGCTGAAATGCACAAATCTTTGCATCTCTTGAAGGGGATGCCCTCCATTGCAGTTTCTTTGTTGTCTTCAGAGGTTGATGGGAAATTATCTGCTGAATATTTTTGTCGTTGTTAGAAAACGGTAATTAGTCAAATACAAACTTTTGGGGAAAATAGGGCAGTATCAACAAGGAGAGCCACAAATTTTGGTCAAAACTAGAAAGAAAGGAATGCCAGGATAGCTAGTAATTTGCTTGTAAGGGAAATTCATGTGGCGTGTGAGAAAACCAGACACAAGTCCCAGCTCTGCCTGATTCACAACAAGAATACGAAGGAAGCCAAGTCAGTCTTTCTGTGGTTCAGTGACTATTAATACAAGACAGAACAGACGCAACTGGAAAGCCTGAGAAAGTCCCACACACACTCCCTTGCAAAAGGCACTGTCTGGAGCTAGGGAGGCCGCAGCCTAGTTTCAGCAGAGCAGGCACTTGCAACTACATCGAACTGTCTCAGGTTTATATCGAGATGCAGAGGGAATATTTATAAAATCTCAGTGAGTTTGATGGGCTATTCTGCACCTACCTCCGTCCTCCTCCTCTTTCACAGCCCTCAGAAATGTACAATCCTGTGTCCCGGTGTCTCCACTACACCCTGCTCTCCTCTGAGAGCTCAGAGGAGTAACACGTTGGAGGAAGCAAGTTGGTTTTTGCTTAAAAATCCAGGGACTCTCAAGGAAAACTGCCATTTCCACAAGTTACTCTTCAATCTCTGTCACCTCCCCTGAGCCTCTGCAGGTGTTGTATGCATCAAGCGCTTTTTTTGTGCTGCGGGGAGACAAGACTACTACAGAGTCCCTACTGGCTTCTCTCATTGTTTTAGCCTGCATCTGACTTGGCTTGCTTTTCTTTTGTTTTTGTGGAAGGACAGGAACTTCCTCCCTAATACAGAGGAAACTGAAGCAGGGTAACTGAGAAGACCACAAATTAAACTTTTATAAAAAGTTATGCTCATTGCAGTTGTATGATCTAGGATAAAAGTTGTTAAAACCAGTAATAGCAACAAACCCCAACCAAACCCAATGAAGACACCCAAGAGCAAAAATCAAGAGAAAGTTTCAGGAGTCATGACTCAGGTACTAAATGATTTTACAAGCGCATAACAAAGAAAAGTTCAGCAGAAGTGACTTCAAACTCCCTGAAGAAGTATGAGAGGAACCTGTAGACAGATGAGATACATAGAGTAATATTGGGAAACAGAATGAACTCTTTGCTCAGTGGCTATCAGGAACAGCAAGAGCAGTGTTTCAGGAGACATTTCCTGGAGGCAGAAAAACATGACCATTCCTTTGTCAGGACACATGTAAAAGAAAAACGTAACATCATTAAAAAAATCCCTAGAGATTTCTGCTCTTGCCCTGACCCAAAAGCCCGTCTCATCTTGATAATACTTAGTTTTGCATCTATGCAATCTCACGGGTTATCTCCTATTACTTATAGATGATGTTTATCATAGAATCACAGAAATGTTGCTTGAAAGGGACCTGTGGAGATCATTTAGTCCATCCTCCTGCTTGATACCATGAGTATCACCCACACTGGCTCCCATCAGCTGTGGTTTGGCTGGCCAACTCTTGAAAATTTCCCAAGGTGGAGATTACACAGTCTCTTTCAGTAACATGTTCCAGGGCTGCAGTACCCTTCTTGTGGGTTTTCCCAACCATCCAACCTGAACCTCCCAACTGCAGTTCTTGGCTCTTGCTCCTTGTCATATTGTCTGCTACTAAATGGTAGAGTTTGGCTCCATCGTCTTTGCTATTCCTCCTCCAGTTGCTGTAGGCAAGATCACCCTATAGGCTCCTCTTCACCAGACTAATCCCTCAACCTCTGCTTGTGGTCTTGGTCCTTCGCTATCCTGGCAGTCCTCTGCTGGACTCCCTTCAGCTTCTTTACAGCCTCCTTTGAACTGGGGGGAGGAAGGAGGGTCAGTACAGGGTACATGATTCCAGATATGGCCTCACTAGTACCAAGTAAAGGTGGATGAGAACAACAACTTCGCTTGATCTGCTGGGTGTGCTCCTTCTAGCCCAGCGCGTGGTTTACCTTACAATGACTTTTGACTCAACCATACGTGGTTCAAACAGCCCACCATAACCCTGAGGTCCTTTCCAGCCAGGCTGCTGCTTAGCCAGTTACCACTGTGTACCAATGCTGGAGTTACTCCGCCCTCAATGCAGAACCTTGCATTTCTTCTTGCTTAATCTCATGAAATTTCCGTTGTCCCAATCTTCAACTTTCTGAAGATTCCTCTGGACTAAAGCTCTGCCATTCTGTGTGTCAATCACTCCCCCCCACTTAACACAGTCTGCAAATTTGCTAACGGTACCATCTGCCTCCTCATACAGGCCACTGCCTTCTTGTCTTTGCTATGTTTGAAAATGAATTTCAAGAAGATGTTCTTTTTCAGTGACTGAGGTGACAATAACTGGCATATTGTTCCCTGAATTCTCCTTTTTGCCTTTGTGAAAGATAGGCCTTTAGCCTTTTTCCAGTCTTCATGGACCTCTGCAGATCACCCTGATTTTTCACAGATGACAGGCAGCAGGTACCTCTTTCAGTGCCGTCAGAGGCATCTCATCAAGCCCTGTGGATCTGAATACATCCAGTTGCAGTTGTCTCTAACTCACTGCTCCTTCCCTGTAGGCTATCCTCCATCACAAATAGTGCTGGTACATATAAAGCTGGGAGGACGCTTTGTCTGTAAAAGCTGATGCAAAAATGACATTGGGGACCCTGTTTTGTAATGTTTGCCACTATGTTGTTCGCCCCTATTCATCAGTGCACCCATATGCGCTTTGAACTTCTTTTGTAATTCGCGTTCCTGTAGAATCCCTTCTTGTTACCCTTAATGCCCTCTCCTCATCTTAGCTCCAGCTGGGCTTTCACCTTACTCATTTTTGTCAAAAAGTGCTCAAACACTGTTTTTATACTCTGCTTTACATTCATCTTTTCAATTCTTGCATGCTATTTGGTTGCATTACTGGCTCACCATGCAGCTCCCTGCTTAGTCACACGAGCCTTCTGCTGAAAGCTTTTCCTGCACAAAGAGGCGGATTGTTCCTAACCTCTCAGTAAGGGTTTTTTGGCTTGTTTTTGCCTGTTTGTTTTTTGTTTTGGTTTTTGTTTTTTTTTTTTTTAAATCAGCCAGCCCTCCTGTGCCCCTTTCCCCTTTGGCAGCTTCCCTAGGAATTGTGCGTACAAATTTCCTAACTAAGCCAAACTCTGCTCTATGAAGTCCAGGGTCCTAATTCTGATGCTTCTCTTCCCAGCCTTCCTCTGTACCTTGAACTCAATCATCTCATGGTCACTGCAGCCCAAGCTGCCATTTCTGCCATACCTTCAGCCAGGTCTTTCCACTTTGCGAGCAGCAGGTCAAGTACAGCCCCTCTACCATTTGCATTATAAACTGTCAGCAACACAGTCTAGGGACTTCTTGGGTCGCTTACGTGGTGCAAGCCTAGCAATACCTACCTTGATAGTTGAAATCTCCCACAAAGACAAAGGCTTGCCATCAGGAGACTTCTGTAATTGTTTGTAGAAAGTCTCAAACTCTACATCTTGTTCAGGGGGTCTTGGTGAGACCCCACCACAGCATCTTCAGTGTCACTCTGCTCTTAGACCTTGACTCTTGACAGACACGTCCTTGGATTTCTACTAGAGCTCTGCAAAGTCAAGGAGCACAGCAACCCTGCTGATCTTCCCTGAACAGCCTGTGCTCAGCAATGAGAGCACTCCAGTCAGGATCTAACACATAGTTTATATATGTTTCAGAAGACCTCCCACCAGAAGTCTTCATATCATGCATTTTGTGTAAGACAGACACTGTTACACAAAACATTACTGATCTGTTTTCACTTTTTCCTCCATATTTTCTACATCACCTCTTCCTATCATCCTGTTAACTAGTATTTCAGCTCTTTAGGGCTAAGCTTTCTCTCTACATTTGTATTTCACACACTTGAGTTTCCATCCTCACTGGCATTAGTGTAACAACCATCTTTTTAAAAGTGTAACATAATATAACTAGGGTGAGTGTTGGGGCTGGGGGGCAGGAAAAGAGGAGTAACAGGTTCCCAGTACTTGTAATTTGCAATTCATCAAACTCAAAAAAGATGAACGCACCTTAAAACACTCAAAATGATTTAGCATCATTTACAAATGTAAGCAAAACTCTGATCTAGTTATGGTCATTTATCATTATTAGCAACAGGAAAAACAGTTAATTTTGAATCCATTCAAATGAATGGGAGATAGACCTGTAGGTGATCAAGAAGAGTGAATAGACTGTAATTATACTACTTTTACTCAAAAATTCATTGCAAAATTATGCGCAATAATTATGCTACTGTTGTACTGAAGCCAAAAAAAAGAGTTAAAAAATATCCTTTACGTACACTGATTACATTCTACAATCCTTTCTATGAGATCTAAGAGGACAAAACTGGATAAAGACACCAAAGTTTCTGTGTTAATCTTCCAACAGATTACCCTAGTAGTTATCGATGAAGAGCAGTTGATGCCCCCTAAAGAATATTCAAAGGAATTAACCACTCTGTGGTCTCCAGAGGGTGAAAGCAGATGCTGCATACTGAATTCCGCCCATCCCGTGCCACATGCAAGGCGTGCTTTTCAAGATTTAGGAGGCCATAGCCTGTAAGCGTGCCCTCCAGAAGGCCTGCAGGGTTCATGAAGTGACGGCTCTTCTTGAACGCATCCTCCCATGCTCACCTTTGCTTTCTACTCCAAGCTTTTCTCCCTGCCAATAGCGCCCGAGTCGGGGATAGGAGGGGGCATTTGCCAGATTCGGAGGAAGCCCTTATTAAGCCAGTAATGACCCGCCGTGCCCAGAAATAGCCTGTCACGACAAAGTGCCTGCATTACAGGATGGTGTATGCGACTCCTGGCTGAACATGTGTTCTCCAGCCGCTCTGCTCACATATACTGGTGCCTGCTTATGCCAGCAGCCGCGACTACTTGTCCAGCTGGCCGCTGTGCTGGATTCAGGTGGTGAGGGAGGAATCAGCCCCATCTAGCTGAACCACAACATCCTGGTTCATTATTTTTATGAAGGGCATTTCTCAGACCCAATAAGCAGTAAAACAATACTGAGATTTTAATTCACTTCTTACAGGCTTCCACTGTAGGTATGGCACGGTTCCTATTTTACATTTTTGCAACTGGTGTCCCCACTGCAAAATGTCTATTAAAACACAGTTCTTCAAGGAGCCACATTAAAATAAACCTGGTGATTGAATTCACTGTCACACCCATGGCTGACTGTCATCTGTCTGTCTCTTAAGCTCTCTTGCCTCCCTATGTTGCCTAAAAGAAGCATCTTTTCACCTCAGTTTTTGTCCTTAGTCTTCATCGTGAGGAATAATAACCAAGGACACAATTCTGGTAGTAGGTGGCTTCTGTGCAGAGCTCTTCTTCATCGCTCTTGCCAAGACGAACAGTGCTGTCCCACTCTTTCCTGCCCAGCATTTTACAGGTGGGGAACCAGGGGCCCCAAAAGGTGACTTCTTGAGCTGGCAAACGACAGAGCCAAATGCCATATAGATCTTGCTGTCACCATCCAGCACTCTAGCTAGAAGAAGGTTTGTTCTTTAGCCTAATCTCAATGATCACTACCGATGTGAGTCATGTTTCCCACGCTGTCACTGATTCCTCACCTGTGTGATGCTGCTAAACAGGGGTCTGAAAGGGGATTTTAGACACCAGCTCCTGCCCCAATTACTCACACAGAGCCGTCACCGTTATGCAGAGACAGATACAGTAATTAGACCTATGACACACCTCGGTGTTTAAGTGTTGCTCCAGCCTCCTTACATGCAGGATGTCATGAAACGACCTTGCATTTTCTGAAGGTGCAGCACAGCTGCGGCACATTTTGGTCTGAGGCATTTTCAGGCCTTGAGAGCAATTCAATTTTTATTTATTTAGTGGGGGGTTTTAAGTCCTTAAAGAGTAGAGCTGCTTTTTGCCAAGTACATGTAAAAGCAGGAAAGCAACAGACAGTGCCAGCCTGACTCTCAGAGAGACACAAGATATTTAAAATAGTATTTCCGCTCCCTTTGAGGCTACAGCCTGTGGTTTCATCTGATGTACCTGTGTGGCAACCTATTCAAATGAGCCCACAGAGAGTCTCGTATGTTGAAAGATATGCGAAGGAAAGAGGAATTTCCAGTGGAAAATGTGATTGAATGGAGAGATGTTCACTTGGACAATCTCTTACCAAAGCACAGCATACGACTAGAGGTATCTGCCAGTCTTTTTTTTCCATGCCACGAGACACTCTCTCTTTACTGCTTACATCAATTAGAGCTCATAATGTAATTACTGGGGACATCAAAGCATCATGCCTCCCTTCAGAAAGGCTCACAAGCCTGCCCACTCACATTGCGGTCTGCAAGTAACTACGAATCCCCCAGCACTTCGTGATGTGTTTCACACCTCAGCTCTGGGCTCGGAGCGATGTTTTTAGGCTCTTCTAGTCCTGACAATTACAGACACCATTCCTCAGGAACCCTCAGGCTTAGTCAAACATTCTCTTTTTTTCATATTTCATATTAATAAGAACTTTTATATATATAAAAGTAGTTATAATAACTACTTTTAGAACACGATGCTCACAATTTAGCATATAGTTAAGAAAAGAACCCATATGAGTATTTCGTAACTGTGGTAATAGTCCAGACCGTGTTAAGTACATATGTGTTTACAGACTTAGAAATCAACCGTTCGCAAAATTTGCATGTGCATGTATGTGCATGTATATTTATCAGAATCACAAGGATTTTTGTATACATCAAGCTCTTTTCCAGCTGTAGGTACTAATGCTGATCACTGAATTTGTCAACATGCTTGGATTTGGGTTTTTTTTGAAAACCCAAATTATGTCTAAAGCTGATGCTTAAAGAAAATGTCAGGGGAGACAGGGTCAATTTGAAAAGGGCAAAAGGGAATGCAAATGTTATGGTCTGGGGTTTTTTTTTTTTTCAGAAAAGTGTCATACCATCGCTCTTCATCACAAATAACCCTTTTTGTTTTGGTGACAATAACTACAAATGCATTTGTTCTATGATGACAGTGGTCTGATTTGGAAACAAGCAATTCTCTACCAGAAATAATTCACGTTGTACCCTAGGTCCGGGCCCCAAAAAGAGCTGCCTGAACAGAAGTTAGTAAACGAAATACTCCTGCTGATCTGAGCCTGCTGTTCTGCACTGCAGTCCCGCCTGGTCTTACTCCAGCTGTACATCCCAGTCTCCTCCCTGGCATTAGCTCTCACATTCCTCTGCTTTACTGGTGATCCAAAAGGGTTCACTTCTGTTATGTGGTTAATTTTCTCATCTACTCACTGAGTAGGGACACCAGAGACACCACAAGAGAAATGACAGGAATGTGTAACTGGGGAGAGATATTCAGCAGTGGTCTCAACTTAAATGTTGTTTATCTGCAGCCTGAGACTTTGCAGCTTGCAAAATTATCCAGGAAAGTGCAGTGAAGGGATAGAAGCGAGAGGTCAGGGCTCAATGGCCTTCACCTATCTTGTCTTTGGGGACTGGGGCACCTCTGCCCGCTTGCCTTCCACCTTCACGCAGAGCAGGGCCAATCCTAAGCACAGAGGATGCAGCTGCCTTGGGCAGCAGGTTGGTAACAACCACAGCCCTGACATTTGCTCTGAATACGCTGGAGCTGCAGAGAGCCAAGTCAATGCAGCTGCTGACACCAATGAGGGGATGGAGACAGAGGTTTCAACTGGGGTCTTCACTCCCACTCATCCCATTTAACAGCAGCGACGAGTTGCATTCCCCAGGCTGCCCCCTCTCTCTCTGAGCTAGCTCCTTTCCCTCCCATCTCCTCTCCCACAGTGTGGGTCCTACCCCAGCATCTCACTTGGGGGGTAGCAGCACTGAGTGTGGTTTACAGTGCTAAGAAGCCCTGAGCAACCTTTGCCATATGGCTGTGAGTAGCCCAACTGCACAGCTGTGATCACAACTTGTGCTTCACGCAACGCACAAATCTGCAAAGGCCAGGAGGGACAGGCATCCTTACCCTACCTTAATATTCAGCTACTACAATCTGCAATTGCCTGAACGCCCTTGGAGATACAGTAGTCTTCAGCAGCCTAGAACTACAGCTATCTGCTGCGCACGGCCATGGACATACTTGTTATTGTGGTTCAGCAGCCACAAGGTTATCACGGTTGGTCATCAACCCAAACAGGCAAAATGAGAATGTCAAAGAGCAATGAAGGACTGTACCAAAATTCAGCCAAATGAACCTGACGGGGTGTACACAGCCCTTCTGCAGCAAGCAAAGGAAACTGTCAGAAGGCCACCATCCTCTTTTGGATGGTTTCTGCAAAGCTCGAAGCAGCTGAACAGCTCCAGATACCACCAGCACAACTCTCTGTGCTGCTCTGGATCTCAGTAGTGGGACCACCACAGAGAGCTGCTTGTGGAGCTTATCACAACAGTGTGAAGGGGGGAGGGTGTGGTTGGTTGGTTTTGGTTTTTTTAAAGGTCAGAACAGCTGAAAACTGCGAAAATTAATTTGCATCAAAATGAAGTTTTGCAAAAATGAAGGCAAATGCAGTCCTTTGTCCAGCTTAGTATATAATTGTAGTGTCCTTCCATGTCCTAGCACAGACACATCTGAACTGGAAACAAGGATGATCTTAATAAATGGTGTTAAACTGCATATTTTTCATTGAACTGGAGGGGACAGAAGCAAGGGGCAGAAAGCTAAGACACCTGTTGCAAGCCTCCTTCAAAAGAAACTATATAATACTAATTGTAGGCTGTCATAAAAAAGCTTTACAGTGCCTCAAAGGCATTGGGTCAATGTGTTAACAATTTGGTTCATACACTTAGCGGAAAAAAAAAGAAAGGAACTTCAAGATATGCTTGTTCCCTGCAAACTAAAAACTTCAGCTATATAGTTTGATGAGTGGCTTTATGTTGGAAATTCCTTTATAGTTATAGAAAGCCTAAAAATCCCAACAACATTGCAGACCTAATATTGAATTAGTAACAGTGAAGGAACAAAAGAAAGAGAGGTTCCCCAGGGATGGAGGAATTATTGCTATATAACCAAAGGACTGTTTTTTCTTCCCTGCTTTCTCAAGATAAAACTTTGGTTCTAGCCTCTCTAAAAAGAACATCTTTGGTTTTCAGGTGATGTCTGCTTCACTCACTGAGCGAAGAAGTGTGAGGAAGGACAGTGTCTGGGGAGAAACAAAGCCAAGAGCATTTATTGGAAGGTATTAACTCTATCAGAAAGAGTACTTCAGACTGTGATTTAATTGAAATCAGGAATGTAGCTGGAGAAAAGAAACATTGCCAGCATACCCTGGAGAGCAGTGCTGAAATCTGTGCTACATTGACCACTGACAATCCATAGAGAGCTGGCAGGTCACACAGTGCTGGCTCTTCTCCTTGTTTCCAGCTGCTAAATTACATTAAAGTCAGCTTAAAATTCATTAAACGCCTTCCTATTATTACTTTTCCATATAAGCAGTTGTTATAGCTGCTGCAGAGACATTGTGTGATGGTGACAGTGAAGGGAGAGGCCTGAGTAAATATGAATGGGAAAGGAGAGGTGATTTTGACCAGGAAAACGCTTGGGACCCTTTGCTTCAGAATTTAACTGCTCTTCAAAAGATGAAAGCAGCTACACAGTAGATTGTGAATTCAGATGCTGCAATGCTCCAGAGATGCTTTAATACTGAATGTGGAGGTCACGTTTTGTTTTGCAGTTTTGTATAAATTCCGAACCAGTGAGAGTCACCACTCTGTGAGACTGTCATTGCAATGATGCTGACCTGGTGTCACTGATAATTACAGGTAATTTCAAGTGCTGTCATTAATTTGCCTTTTTCAATCACTCGGCAAAGCCTTGCAGGCTTTGTCCTGTATATAATGGTGTTGAAGGTAATAAGATTTCTTCCATCGGGGATTTAAGGAATTGGATTTAACTTTGATTTTTTTAAAGGCTTTGCACTATTTCTTGGAGGTTTTGGAAAAAAATAATTTTTTTAGCAGTTTTCACCTATTTCAGTGGGAGGTTTTTCTGGACCAGGATACAGAGGACTGAAATTCAGGTGTTATCAGAAATATACTGCTACTTAGTTCAGAAGGGAAGCTCCTTTATAGGTGGAAGTGGAGGGGAGAGCAGGGGTCCTCACCTCCCCCACCAAATAAGCTTTTTTGCTCATATGTTCATTTTTTATGAAAGATCAAAAATATTAAGATTCTTTGCTTGAATTCTGACCTTTAATGGCATGTCCCATGCAACAAAGAAGAATCAAGTGGCATGAAGTAAGTGTGGCTTTGCCAACAGGACAGAAATTAAAGTTCAAGCCCAGTATTAAATGGTATTTTGAAGGCAAATATCAGTCACAGTGCTGTCCATTCTTTACCTGCATCATCTGATGTACATGAGAAAAACATATCAAAGGGCCTTTAACAACACCTTTTAGCCTGACTGAAAGAACAAACCCATCAGTTTTTCTGGGAGAGCAAAGTAAGAATCTACTGGAAAAAGAAACTCTTTTTAAATCTAAAAAAGAAGACATAAACCCTTTTTAGTGACTCATATGACTTAGAGCTGTAGAGACTTTTTAAAATAGTGTTTGCAATTTCTGCAGGGAAGACTTTCAGAATAGCATCACTAAAAATACCCCGATGCCTTTAAAGATTTACTGTCCATGCCCAGAATTCTTGAAAAAAGTAGAATATTAAAATAATATAGGTCCTACCAAAAAGCCATGCCTCTGCACATCTTACAACGGGAGCGTACAGGGGAGATGCAGAGGTCCGTACACTGGAGACTCCTTCTGCATGCCATGCAGTTCCTCTGCGTATGCAATTCCCACTGGTGTCACGCTTGACCCAGGCTACACAATGATGCTTCCACCACACAGTAGGCATGGGTACTGTTGGCTCGTTCTGATCGTCGCTAAATGTCTGGAGCTGAATTTGGCTTGTTTGGGAATTCAGGTGCAGGGGAAGATAGGAAATTTCTCATGATTGTGGGCTTCCTATGTCTTGGGGCTATAGCAAGAGCAGTCGAATCAGCTATTGCAAATGTGCAGAAGGACAAGACTGATGAGACTCTCCTGAACCTAAGGGGCTTCTAGGGAACTCAGTTTATCCTGCAGGTTTCCTCAGTGGAATATCTGCTCCCGTGGAGAGATGAGCTGCCGAGCCACCGGCTCTCTTCGGGAGAACTCACTTCATGCTCCTAGGTGGAGCTGTTCTGCCCCCGCATGGCAGGTCACTAGCAGAGCACGGAACCAGACCTCTGCTTCACACAGACAAACCCATCATCTCATTGCAAAGCACGCCAAAGATTTTATGTCACGTGGAAGGAACATGGAAGGTTGGTGTTCAGAGCACCGTATTCCGTTACAGTTGCGCGTGCCAGAAAATTGCAGGAGCAAGGCAGCTGAAAGGAGTCTATAAAAAATTAATGGCTGACATAAATATCGACCTCCGAACAAAGAATGGTCAGAAGTGAAGATTCAACAGAAGTGAAAGTTGTGACTTATTACAGGCTTTATGACGAGTTCTCATTTGGAGTGCTGATTTAAAAAGATGAAGAATTAAAGGCAGTTTTTAGACAGGTTGCAAACTTGGCCTCTGGAAGCAGAGGCCAAAACCGCGTACGGGGGGCAATTGGGATGGAGGTCCCTGACGATGTTAACTGCCTCACAGATGCAACGAATGAGATACAGAGCCAGCTGCTGGAGAGGAATGAAGTAGAAAGTTTCTGTGGAGGAACCCAGACAGCCTTTAGGGGGAAGAGGAAGACTATGTTAGTGAATTAACATACAAAGCATGGGACGTTCATAGGAGCATGGTGAAACGTTCCCATGAGACGAGACAGTCTGTCCCATCCACCCCCCCCAAGAGAGCCTCGGCAACACCGGCAGTCACTGAGAGCTAAACGGGGGCTCGGCTGCATTCAGCTGACTCCTCTGAGAGTGGGAAGAAGATCGTGACTGTTTCCTGACTACATTCAAACAAATGTATAGAGCTTTTATGTGGGCAGGGGCATCTGGTTTTCACACCATATGCTACTCCTTTTGGAGTTGAAGTATATAGCTGAGTAAATGCAAGGGGATGTTTATACGATGAGCATGAAACAGTCTGAAATGACACCAGAAGCCAGTAGTAATAAATAAATTTTGCTTTCCATCATGGGGTTCCAAATTCTCTTGGTAAACTTCACATTAATCCGCTTGATGTTAAATGAGATGGCACTTGGGCATGGATGGGGGAAAACACAGTTATTTTTCAAGATTTGCCTGGAGTACACTTGTTACTTCCCAAACATCGAAAATGTCACAAACGAAACAAACAGAGAAACAAAACCAAAGTAAAACACAACAAAACCTCACAAAATTCCATCACGTCCCAGTTGATGTTCTCTCCCTGCAGTGCGTAGCACCAAAGATGCCGTACTCATTGATGCTATTCATTGGCAAGGTGGCCTCTTGCCATTCGATGTAGGGAAGCTGTGACCAAGCGACTAAACACTATTCTTCAAAAAAACCTGAAAAAATAAATATTGTAAGTGGTGCAGAAGCACAGAATTTAAGAGGGCACCATGGGCTTCATTAACCCCCAGTGCTGTGGGATCCTTTCTGTCTTGAAAAGGTTTCCATCAAAGCCCTTCTTACAGGTAACACAATAAGGAACAGCACAGGCTATTAGTAAACAAAAGGATAAAGAATAAAGAAGAAACAATTTCATTGCCTCTAGTGACTGACTTTATTAATTGTAGGCTGGGAGGAAAGATGGTCAAAAATAGAATACTGAAGACAAAAGGAAAGCATCTGCCAAAAAGAGGTTGCATGTCTCAGACTGAAACCTTCGTGTGTCGGTGCATATATATTATTTGCTACCAGTTTCTGCTGTTTTCAGTGAATTTCATACTAACCTTACCTCCCAAGGAACGAAAGAATTGTTAAAAAATGAATGTTTTCCTGAAAGAAGCTTGAGGAAAGAGCTTGAGGTGTATTGGTGCACATCCAAACTAGTTCTTATCCGTTGTTAAGGGTATAAATGGTGCCAAATAATACTGCCGGTACAGGGAAAAGGCACATGCACAACTAGCATGATGAATTTTCTCAACGTGAAATCTTTGAAGAAAGTTGTCCAGCAGAGAGAGACTGAAAAGGTGCCAAACATGATGCAACCATAAAGGCAGGACACACTGCAACCGTGTAGAGAAAGTGATACAAGGGTCTGTTTCTAGCCAGGGAAGATGTCTGTGATATTGATTAATTAGTAGTTGGTGGACGTTTGCCATTCCAAGCCATGCTAACAACTTTCAACCAGACCTAAATTTCAGCGTATCCACAGAGAAACATGTCAACATTGATGCCCAATGGATTTAGGAAGTACACGTCAATACCTGATGTATCATGTATACATATACGCACAGACGTATTTCTGTGAATACACACCCATATATTTAGGAGTACAAATGCAGAGCCACTGATATATATTTATGTGATTATACATGGATGTAGTTATATGGTGGGTTTATATTTGCATCTGTAACTACAGATAAAATTTTGGCACGGTATAAAAATACTGATATATATTGGAGATTTCTTTCTATATCCAGAAGAAATAGGAAATACATCCATGAGATAAAGCTGTATGTAAAGATCTGGCAGCCTGACACACTGAGTAGACCTGTGCTCTCACTGAAAGTTGGGGCTGCATTAATGTTAGTTTCCTTTCAACCATGACAAGGAAGGAGGAGGGAGGTCTGGAAAGCACCATCTGCTTTTCCAGATTGCTGTTAATCTGCCAATAATTCATATTGGATATAAAGAATTAATGCTATGGGAGAATGTTAAAAATATACAAAGCCTTCATTTTCAGCATATGGAGCAAAGACCAGCAAAGAACAGGCATCAGGTTGTCCTCATGGGCCAGGAGGGTGGAGAACCCTCAGAAATTTGTCTTGTGGGTAAAAGAGAATGAAAACACAGTGGAAGAGGAAGGGGATATTCATCTGATAATCAAAGAACGAAACCTGGAAGTCAACAAAAAAACCTTTGCAAAGAACATTTTAAGGTTGGACAAGCAACACTGGAGAAACAGGGCTGAGGCCCAGGCATGCATAGGAACGAATGAAATCCTGGCTTTGGGGAACGTGCGGGCTCTGCTTCCCGAGCGTGGGATGGCTCCTCTGAGAACACACACTGGAAACAGACCTGAGCAAAAGGTGACACGAAGGGAGCCCTAAGTCACTTGGAAGGGGTGGCAGGGTGGCATCAGTGAGAAAGCAAAGCGTGGGGTGATACATCTGAGGTGAAACACTAATCCCTTAACAGTTGATTGTGGTTTTTACATTGACCAGAAAAGGTCAACATATGGTGTGCTGGGAAAACTGCCAGCAGAAGTACTGCTATTTTTTGAATGTTTTTAATATAAATTTCAGCCTTTTCCTTATCTATGCAGCTCCATTAGAGAAAAGAGTGCCGGTTACTACAAGGAGTGATCTCTGCTTCTGATGGTTCCTCTGAAGATGTGGGTTGAGCAGGAGTGAGCTACGTACAGGTGACAATTCACTGAAATAGGACTGTTTTGTCCCGTACCTGGTATTCCAGCACGAAGTGGGCATGGGAACCTCCGACTGCACTTATCCAAGTAAACTGAACAGGGTGTGGGCACGGGCCCGAGCACCGACAAGCAATCATCAGCCTTACCACGAAAGCGTCAGCATGGTTTCTAGTACAGCTTTGGCCCAGGCCAAATGTCACTGCTGATCTCTAGTAATGCTTCAAGGGCTAATGCAGGCCAACAGCCATGCCGCACGCGCCCAGCCTCTCTGACGGGGAGGATAGGTTAAGGGAGTCTAGCTTTATGAACACGACCTCAGCCATGCCTGTTGGACCCCCGATCAGAGAGCAGCCCCTAGCCCACTTTATTTAGCAATGCAGATACAGCCTTTGAGTTCTGACTCCATCTATTCGTATGTGCCTCTATACTTTGCTCCTATGGCCTTCACGCAATGACACGCTGCCCTCTTCGGAGCGATCTGCTGGTTCCAGCACTTGAATCCAACCAACACAAACAAGTATGAAGGCTTTTGCATCGGCAAACATGGTATTTTGGATCCATCCTTCTGACCCTCCCCATCTGAGGTGGCAGAGGAGCTTTATAGAGGTGAATAAATAAACTTTCAAAGCTATTACCTTTGCATTCCTACAAAGGTCCCGGGCGTCCTGTGCAGTGTGAAATTGTCTTATAACAACAACATTTAAGTTTCACACCAGAAGCGAAAGGACTTATCCACTCTGACACTAGGAAAAGAAAATCACCCGCCTCTCTGAGGACAGAAAGCTGGTGCAGCAACATAAGTGATCTGGCAGTTCTTGCATAAACAGGAAGGGAAGAATTCCACAAATTTGATGACATGTGGTCTTTATTTTCAGAGTTGTTTGATTGATGAGTGACTGTGAAGGGGTGCTGTGTACGGGGAGCTCTGCTGATGGGCCTCGTGATCCAAAGCTGGAAGGAGCTCTAGGCTGATATCATTGCTACCTGATGACAATTTTCTGGCTCTGGGGGGTCTTTCTTCTGTCAGACATACTGGATTCTGAGTGCCATCTCTCCTTCATTTCATATGTCTTTTTTTTCTCTTAGTTTTTTGGGGTTTTTTTCTTCTCCTCTAAGTTTTCTTACAGTATAAAACGTGTGAATGGGTATGGGTTGTAGTCTGAAATCATGAATGTGATGTCTCTGTTTCACTCTAATTTTTACAATCCTTGTTTTACACACAATAAAAACTACCAGTAAAACAGCTTGGTTTATTCTTCTCTCTGGTAAGCTTAAGTTGCAGGTTGAGAACGTCTCGAAAGTTCAGCTTTTGTGAAAATCCTACAAAAGGAGTAGGGGCCAGGGTCTAATGCCACAACATCCTAAGACCCTTCATCAGTAAAAGCACAGACTAATGACTCACTTTTCAGAAGCAAGACAGGGTTAGTGAATAATAAAATTTTTGGACCAAATAACATAGCTGGAAATAAAACCCAGGTAAGATTTTGGATACACAAGCCCTTTAGGGAGTCCTTTACCATAAGGTATTGGTACCATGGTTTAAAGCTTTAGTATTCTAGATATTAGCCTTAATTTCCATAGATGCACAATGAATTTTAAGGGAAAAAACTCAGCACACTAAGTAACGTTCAGTTTACCCATGACATGCAAAGCACAAATTCCAGAAATTACACTTCTGGCTATATGAAATCCACTTATATTCCACGTGTCCAAAGTATATGTTGTTTAACTTAGTGGTTTGTTTTATGAAAAGAAAATGAAAGACATCATTTGTATAGCTGCTTAATGTTTTATTCCTGGCTGGGTATTTGGACTAGGAAAACAACAGCTTTCCTTTTGGCTGTTAGTGTTTAATTATTCAATGTTAACAGCCAAGAAGTAAGCTGTTAGCCCTCCTCCTCTTCTTCACAGCTTTTCTTTCCCTAGTGGGTCTAAATCTGTCCTTCACACATATGAAGAGCAATTTGAATTGTAGGGATTGCATTTTGGCCTCGCAGGAAACAGCCTATGGCTTACAATATTTCCTTTTAATATCGGTGTGGTTTGTTCTCCATTCCTTTAAAACAACACAGTAGCAGCTTCATTTCCTGTCTTTAATGCTCTCCATTAAATACCATTGCAAACCCTTCTCCTTCACAGACCTGCTCCCAAGCTAAGCTCTCTCGGTACAGCTTCTGAAATGTAATGACTATTCTACCCAAATCACTGGACCCGCTGCTAGACAAAGTAAATAAGCTCTAAACGTGGTGGTTTTCCTCCTGCTTCCTGAGAAGTCTCAACAGCACTCACAAGGTCTAACTAGATTAACTCTAGAAGCATTTAAAAGTTGCCCTGAAAGATGGCAGATCCTGGTATCAGAGGATGATGACTGCTTGAATCATTCCCAAATATTATCTTATAAAGTAAACCACATATTCACTATATTTGGATCAAGTGCGTGAAGGCCAAATCCAGTAGTGTCATCTTCAGCAGCGTGCAAGCTGTCTTTTCCTAAAGACTCAGAAAAGTCACACACCTTGCCCCTCTAGGATGAGGGCAACTCATGACATAATCACACACCTTCATTGAACAGAGCTTTCCCCTTTACTCTCTTCTGCAAAAATCGCTGGACACTGATTCAGCAGCTCCAGCTAAGCATGACAAAAAGTGGGTAAGTACCCCTTCATGACAGGTCATCCCAAGATACTTTTGCTCTGTCAGTCAAGGATACACAACCATTCATGACTGTTTCCTAATCTTTGCTACCAAATCATTGCATTCAGGTTACGTTATTGACTGCTTGAATTCCCATCAGCCTGATACACTTGAAATGTTAAGGGCAAAAGGAACACGCCATCTATGCAAAGCCATGAACTTACTGTGAGTCTAGCTGAAGTCTTAACAGTCTAATGAAAGAATTACCCATCCAGTTACAATGACGCTAACACTTCACAGTTCAAATTATATTCAGTTAAAATTGTGTATACACAAACATTGTAGTATCTACTCATTTTTTTGGCGGTGTGCTTTCCTTTCCACTGCTCCTCTGGGTCTTAATGATGATAACCCCAGTGCAGGGGGAGGGCAACAGTGAGCTGTCAGTATTCAAGTCTTTCGCCAGTATGATGCTGATGGTTTCTTCCTCCCCAACTTAGGATCTGCTTGGAGTCCTTTTTACATGTTTTGTAACACGCTCTGCACCTTGGTCTTTCTTCACTCATCTCCAACTCTATGTTACACATGTACTTACTACACATGGTGTGTATTACGTATGTTGGATACTTAATATTTGTTCTCTTTGTTATCCCTAACTGGTTTTACCCAGCTCTAAGGGTTGCCTTCCTTCGATCACCAGTAAAGTGACCTCTGTGAGCTGTTCAGAGCCGTGGGGCCTCTGGTATCATCCTGTCCCTGTACTCTCAGGGTCTTTTATTCAGTCATACAAAATTCATTCTATAGAGAATAAGTACTTGTTATTAGTATCTTCTAGTTACAAAAAATATATAAGAATAGGTGTTATACAAAATAGCGGTACAAAGTTGATCAAAGGCTAAAACAAAGTAAGTAATAGTTACCTGGTCATTAGACAATCACTGTTACAGGTAAACAAGCTAAAAGAAACCTGCAGGCAGGCCAAGACAAGTCCATACAAAGCCCAACAGGTCCAGAGACCTCCGTTGTTAACGTCAGACAAAGCCTGTGGCCTCTTACAATAAATGGCAACACCATACTTACTGGGCTACGAGGCTACAGCTTTTCCTTGAACACTGGCCTTATGATAGAGATCTGAAAGTCTACAGTAGAAAAGTCTCCAGTCAAATTCTGAGTTTGAAAAAACCTCTCAAGAATTTATGTCTTCAGATCAGAAGTGGACCTCTGGCAAGTGGTGGAGACTGTGATAACAAACCCTTTCTCTTTGAGATCAGATATTCAATTCAGACTAGATTAGAAGGGACTAGGTTTCATTCCTCATCAGTCTCTACGACAAATGTCTGAATTACAAATCTGCCGTAGTACAGGAAACAAACAGGCATTTTTATTCATTGCAAAAGAAAAGGAAAACTGAAGATTTCATGGCTGTGAAGAGCACTGTAACACCCTCTTTGGTCCAAATGAAAGCTTACTTCTCACCCAAATGAAGTGCTCATACTCCTGAAAGGTGCTCACTGCTCCTTCTCTAGCTCGAAATATAGGAACAAACAGCATATGTGAGTCTCCAGGACAGTCAACAGAATCCTCAGTCTCTGCCTGCATATCCAAACACAAATTTAGACTGAGGCTCACTGTCTCTGACCTGTTTCTCCATTTCAATGTGTGTGTTACTTGGAAAAAAATGGTTGTTACTGATTATGTAATGATAATAAAAAGACACCTATGAAATCCACATAACTCTTAGCTTAGCCTTTACTCTTTCATGTGTTTTTCTTGTGAGGTTCTCTTATTTCAAGAGAGAAATTATTACTATCAGACATGGAATCTCATGGCTCATGGAAGAGGCAATGTGACCTTTACTCCTATTACCTTCCAAAAATATATGAGATTTTAATTCCATCCCAACATGCTTCATGTTATTTCCAGCCACCATCAACATTGTCATTCTCATTTACCTCTATGCAGAGTCATTCTGGAATTTGGTGAAGAAACTTCCAGCTGATGACATTGTATAGAGGGGCGTTAATCAGAGCTAAGCCCTGTACAAACAGACAGAATGCAATCCTGGACCACAAAGACTGACTTCCAAGATCTACTCTGGATATTTTAGCTAACATTCTCATGTTCTGAGTCTACAATGTGTAGAAAAGAGGAGGCCCAATTTTTCAGGACTGTGTCTTTTGTTTGCAACCCATCAACCACATCGATTTGGGCTACTCATCTTGAAAGAAAGGGAACAGGACAAAAAAATAGTAACTATACCTGCAGAATTTTTCAAAAAACAAAATTCCCCAAACAAGTTAAGATTTTCTGTCTGTCCTGTGTAGTGTAAGTATTGCAAAAGCAAGGACACGTGCTTACAGATACAAAACAGATTGGAAAAACCCTGCCTTTGTGATTGAAGAATGTCTCCACCTTTTAAACACTGGACGTTGTTATTGATTTCCCCACCAGATGGAGTAGCACGTACAGTTTTGATGATTCCTGCAGACATGTGATTTATTTATTTGGAGTGCATACTGTATTCTTAGCTAATATCATGGAACTATCTCTACTCGGTTCAGTAAATCAAAAATTCAAGCTCCAAAGACTGAATAAAATCACAGATAAAACTAAGAATCTTCTTTCTCTCCACAACTCTCCAAGACCTTTGATAATCTGAAGTAGGCTTTTATTGAGGTTCTGCTCACCCTCAGCTCTTTACCTCAACTGCTGTCCAGCAGAAATATCCCAAGTTTCAGAGGACACAGACATTCATGTCAGCGTCAGAAAGGCTCCACAAGAATCATATGGTCATAGGATAATTCAGCTTGGAAGAGACCTTGAAAGGTCATCCAGTGCAACCCCCTGTTACCTACAACTCAAAGGTGGGTCACCTATGAGATCAGGCTTCCGAGGGCTTTATCTGTCAGGTCTTGAAAACATCCAAGGGAGGAGACTGCACAATCGCTCTGGGCAATCTGCTCCAATGCTTGACTGTCCTCATGGTGAAAAGGTTTTTCTCCTTTATATCCAACCTCTCTCATTTCAACTTATGCCCATTGTTTTTTGTCCTCCTGACATGTACTGCTGTGAAAAGCCTACCTTCAACTTCTTCATGACTTCTGTGTAGGCATAGGAAGGCTGCTATCAAGCCTGCCCTTCTCCAGGCTACACAGGTCCAGTTCCCTCAGCCTCCCCTTACAGAGCAAGTGCTCCAGCCCCTGACCACCTCGGCTGGATTTGCTCCAGTTTATCACTGTCTTTCCTATATTGAGGGTGCTCAAAACTGGACACAGCCAATCTCTGCTGTAAACTGATGCGCTGTACCGCCACTCTCCTGTATTTCCTAGTACTGACAGCTCATGCAGGGGCTAACTCATATTAGATGGACTTTATACTTCCATGTCAAGGGCACGGCATTACGTAGAGGAATATTTGTAACTTAAGGACCAGGGAAATCCTGAATTCTAGCCTGGCCTGTGTCACTGAATTGCTGTGCGGAGAGGATTAAATTCTTCCATTTTCCACACTGCTTCCATGCAAGGACATTGAATAGGAAACACATATACGAAGTTCACCCCAACTCAGGAAGTCTGACTTGAGACAAACGCTATTCTTTCTTCATTAACATGACAAAAAACCACATCCCCTAATGCCCTGGGATCAGTTTCAGAAGCAGGTGCGATAGGGTGGGACCTACCCAACACTTTCGTCTCAAGCTGTATTTTTCCTGGAAAAGGCAGGATGACACTAGATGCCCTCAGCATAAACCCAAGTAGTGCTTTCTGGCAACGAACAAAGGCAGGTACATAGACAAAGAAATTGGGAGTGGCATTGATGCAGTGCAGAAATGAAAGCGGGGGCAAAGCACTGGCTTTGCTCAGATGTAAATGGCCTTATCCCACACACAGCAACAAAGAACAGTACCTGTGATTACTGCCCTGCTCAGCAAGCAAAAGGAGACAGTGCCTGTGCAAGACCAACCGCAACCAAGACCAAGACCAAGTCAGTTCTTCAATGAACTATATCCCATATGTGAACTTGAACTACATATGAATGATGTATCTCCTACAAAGTAGCAACTGCAACTAGTCAGGACATCAGGGGGGTAAGCAGAAGCCGTACGATCATTTAAAGCAGAAAAGAAGTTGAGGTATTAGTCTGGCCAAAACTTGAAGGCAGCAAACCAGGAGAATAAAGAAATGATGGTGGTATTGCTTGTTAGTAATAGCTACGAAGTATTAGTGGTTCTTAGGAATTAATAATATCTCAGAGGATTATGTTTTCTTTAATATCTTATTTCAAGACAAAATGTAGGTCTGCTTTTATTTTAAATTTACTTCTAGTTCTGAATGAGAGACTGTTGTCTTCTGATGCACCTTAATGGTCTTCCAGGGAGACTGTGCTACAGGGGTTTTACCCGGCAGCATCAAGTGAGGGCAAGAAGTGAAAAGTAAGAAGGGAAGCACTGCATGAAAGCTCTTCTGTCTCGGCAGGTGCTGGAAATATTTAGCATGGGCATGCTAATTAGGCATTACAGTAACACTTTCAAGTCTGGGATCTGATGGTGTTAAATGCACAGCGAAAAAATGAGACTTTGTATGTGAAAGTATCGCTTTGACTACATGCATTTGCCAGTTTACAATAAAACAATCGAGTTACACCTGGAATGCCAGGACCTGCGGTGCCATCACTCTACCACTTTAATCTGCCTTTGCAGCTTTTTCACAGCCGGGTACTTCACAAAGACACTTACGGTAAGATAGGATGCTGTGTTGGGAATGTATGCCAGTTTTTAGGACAAGGTTCCTTGTCATCTGATCCACGAATTATCAATAGCAGTATTGTTCCCAACTTTAGCATTATCTGAAAGCCACTGTCTTATAGTAGATGGAGGGGGAACAGGTTCTGGAGCATTAATACAATTATCTCACAGCACTTGTCTACTAAACATAGTGATTAGATGGCTTCTTAAGATACCAGCTTTTCATTACCTGATGCTCATGCATTGTAGGGGCAAGGCAATACACTTCCTTACATCAATACCATCTTCCTAAAGTACAGGCACATTTACATAGCCTGTGAATCAGCTACAGATTTTACTAAGCCTGGCATGACTATGCCTACAACCTCACTGCTAAAAGGTGTCTTTTTACATAGGGAGATAGCTAACTGTTGCACTTATCCCAGTGTAACTTCTCAGACAAGACATGGGAAGTTCATATATCTTAAATTACAGAGTTTGATCAGTTTATAAAACGCTTTTATGTTGTATTGCCTGAAAGAGCAGGGAAAGTGAACTTTGTGGCATCGGTGTTATTTTCTCCCTCTAGGCTTTCACGTCTACATGGCAAAGATGAGCCAGGTGTAGACATCCAGACATCTCTACCCAAACTCTCCGGAAAACATCCATACTTCAGCCACCACGTGGGACCTGGCTGGTCAGCACTGGCAATTTCCTGGGATTACATGAATAGGGTTCTTCCTCAAAGCTTTTAGCACCTTGTCTACTTGAGAACAGGGAGAAGACCACCCAGCCCTGACACTCTGGATGGACAAAGGCTCCCAAGAGAAAGAACCAGGATTTTCATCACAACAAACAATGAGCCTGCCAGAGGCTCTTAAGCCAGAGAGCAAGCAAGAGGGATGGGGGACAGGGCCACTGGTAAAGTTAACTAAAAATCTGTGTTTGTGCAAAGGGAAGAGGAGCTGTCTGCCAAATGGAGCACTGGGACACACAGATACCAGCTTCTAGTGGCCTTAATTCATTTCAGGGAGATATTCTAGAGACTGAACCCTCTTTTATTGGCAAAGAAGTGTTTGGCAGAATGGTTACAGTTGCATTCCTAGAGCCCCTTTTCCTTTCAGAGAATTAGTTCAAGAGAAGAAAGAATAAAGGGTAAGTATATATTTATAAATTTTCTTCCTTCTAATGGGATCACTGGGAATGCTGAGAGGAAATTCAGAAAAGCACACTTTTTTACTGAAATCATACCAGAAATTAACTTTTTTGTGTTGCTCTGGCCACCTAGTGCATGTTGTAGGCATCTTCTAGGATGATCTGTGTGAGACCTACACATAACAGAAATGGTGTAGGCTATTGAGAAGTAAGAACTTTATATAAATCAGTTTATGAGCCAGCAGATAGATCTGAATGCACAGGTGGTGAGTGAGAAATGAACAAGCAGAAGGTCTGGGAACAGTGCCTAGTGAATTTTGGGAAGGCACTCTCAAGCACGTCTGAGTTTTCACTTGCATCCTCCATGCAAAGTAGAACATGGGGCTAGAGCCTGCTCTTATGTGAAATCCAGTATCTCAATGCCAGCCTTGCACACAAGCCCAGACATATCAGATTTTTGTGAGGATGGTCAAAAACAGGGACAGGAGCTTAGAGTAAACCTGCAGTGATACAGACTCATTCTTGTGCTCCTGGCAGGAAGGCAATTGATCTCATTATCCGCATCTTCAGCAAGTTTGTGAGGACACCAAATTTCAGAAACCTCCACCAATTTCAGGCTGGAGAACAGCACTGCAATCTGAGGGACCTTAGTAGTATGGAAAAATGAGCCAACAAAAACCACTTGAAGTTCAGGAAGGACAAATGTAGTCAACATGGATTCACCAAGGGGAAATCATGCTTGACCAATCTGATAGCCTTCTATGATGGCACGACTGGCTGGGTGGATGAGGGGAGAGCGGTGGATGTTGTCTATCTGGATTTCAGCAAGGCTTTTGACACTGTCTCCCATAACATCCTCATAGGTAAGCTCAGGAAGTGTGGGCTAGATGAGTGGATGGTGAGGTGGATTGAGAACTGGCTGAACGGCAGAGCTCAGAGGGTTGTGATCAGCGGCACAGAGTCTAGCTGGAGGCCTGTGGCTAGTGGTGTTCCCCAGGGGTCGGTACTGTGCCCTGTCTTGTTCAATGTATTCATCAATGACCTGGATGAAGGGACAGAGTGCACCCTCAGCAAGTTTGCTGATGACACGAAACTGGGAGGTCTGGCTGATACACCAGAAGGCTGCGCTGCCATTCAGCGAGACCTGGACAGGCTGGAGCGTTGGGCAGAGAGGAACCTCATGAGGTTCAACGCGGGCAAGTGCAGGGGCCTGTACCTGGGAAGGAATAACCCCATGCACCGGTACAGGTTAGGATTGACCTCCTGGAAAGGAGTTCTGTGGAGAAGGACCTGGGAGTCCTGGTGGACGACAAATTCACCATGAGCCAGCAATGTGCCCTTGCAGCCAGGAAGGCCAATGGCATCCTGGGGTGCATTAAGAAGAGGGTGGCCAGCAGGTCGAGGGAGGTTATCCTCCCCCTCTACTCTGCCCTAGTGAGGCCCCATCTAGAGTACTGTGTCCAGTTCTGGGCTCCCCAGTTCAAGAAAGACAAGGAACTCCTGGAGAGAGTCCAGCGGAGGGCTACAAAGATGATGAGGGGACTGGAGCATCTCTCCTATGGGGAAAGGCTGAGGGAGCTGGGGCTGTTCAGCCTGAGGAAGAGAAGACTGAGAGGGGACCTCATCAATGCTTATCAATATCTCAAGGGCGGGTGTCAAGAGGATGGGGCCAGACTCTTTTCAGTGGTGCCCAGCGACAGCACAAGGGGCAACGGGCACAAACTGGAACATAGGAAGTTCCGCCTGAACATGTGGAAAAACTTCTTCACTGTGAGGGTGACAGAGCCCTGGCACAGGCTGCCCAGGGAGGGTGTGGAGTCTCCTTCTCTGGAGATATTCAAAACCCGCCTGGACGCAGTCCTGTGCAACCTGCTCTAGGTGACCCTGCTCTGGCAGGGGGGTTGGACTAGATGATCTCCAGAGGTCCCTTCCAACCCCTACCATTCTGTGATTCTGTGAAATGCTAAGTCCTGCATCTTGGATGGAGCAACATCATGCAACAAGACATGGCCTGACTCACCAGAAAGCAACTTTGCCGAAAAGGACCTGGGTGTCCCAGTGGACAAATGGAACGTGAACCAGTAGCATGCCCTTGCAGAGATGAAGGCTAACCATATAGCAAGAGGCACAAAAAGCACGTCAAGGGAAGTAATCCTAAAGATACTCCTTTATTTGACACTCATTTGGAATACCGTGTCTAGTTTTGTGCCCCCAGTACAAAAGAAACAATAACAAGGTGGAGAATCTAGGAGAGGGCCACTCAGATGGTTGGGAGCTGGAGCACATGACAAACAGGGACAGAGGCAACCAGGTTTGTTTAGCTCAAGAGGGCTAAGGGGGAAACGCTAGCTGCTGTCCTCACCTGTCTCAGGTTAGAGAGTAGGTGGAGCCAGAGTCCTCTCAGCAATGCACAGCAAAAGGAGGAGAGGCAATCACTGCAAGGTCAAACAAGGGAACTCCTAATTGTACATAAGAAAAAAATCTTTACCGAAGAGTGGTTAAGCACAGGGACAGGTACCCAGAGAAACTCTGAAATCTTCCTCCTTGGAGATTTTAAAAATGCCCTCAGCAACCTGATGGAGCTTTGATACTTGCCCTGCTGTGAGCAGGGGGCTGGACCAAAGACGTCCAGGAGTCCCTTCCAAAGTACATTTCGTTATGACCTATACCCATATTTCCAATATTATTTCACATTGACATAGCTACCTAGTGTTAAGTGCTGGTTCCAATTTGAATTTCCAGTTCATGGAAAACGTTGACATTTGGCAATTACTTTTCATTTTAATTTTGACCAAAACTATTCTTTTTTTAATTAGGAATTTAAAAAAAATACTTGTTTTGAGATTATAGAAAGTTAAGATATTGATTTAAAAATATATATTTAATATGAAATTTAATGATTTTTATTCATCAATTACTTTTTGAAAAGATCATGAATTTATAATAGCATCAGATCCTCATAAACGTAGTGATATCCACTTCCATCATTTGACTTCCTCCTCCTTCCATCCCACGGGGTTGCCAGCATACCTACCCAAAGCTGCACTGCCTACCCTTTCCATGCATGGCCACCCCTAGCGACCTGTGCTCTAGGTACCTCCAGTATTGGGGCAGAAGTCCACCCCACAGGCAAGCTATAGACATATTCCCAAACATTATGGTATGGTACTTGTTTTACTGGTCTGTGAAGAAAAAGAGTGAAAATTTCACATGACATGCTAAGAAAGGCTGTGAGAGGTTCAGAAATACTCCAATATTTCTGAATGTCGAGGTTGCGCACGCCTTAAGCTCCCAACACACATTTCTAAAAACTTTCTGATGTCATCAGGTTCAACTATCATCTAACTTCTGAAGCCAACCTTTCTATCAGTCTCTTGTGGCGTATTTTAAAAGTGTAGAATCACAATTTTGTCACGGACCTGGCTTTGACAGTGTTAGAGCATTAAGACCACACATATCATAAACTCTCCCACAATCTGCTCAGTGCCTGCAACATCAACCAAATATATTCTTGTTCCTGGTGTCTGTAATGCTCCAAATATTAAAAAAAAAAAATAAAAAGGCAGTCTTTTGGAGGAAGTACATTGTTTTACAGCCCATTCCTTACCTTAAGTACAAGGACATTCTATTTTTCTAATCAAACTGAATTTAACCACCAGTATAGCTCCTAGGTATTCATTTCAGGTTTACAGTAAAGAGCAAGCTTAGAAAGTGAGCAGTAAAAGCATTAAATTTCCTTTTTGACACAAACCTAGAACTGCCTCATCCTCCTCACACAGATGCTTAGCAGCTTTCTCATTAGGTTCACTATGAGACAGTCAAGCCCATCACACACACACAAACAGTTTGCTAACATTTCTCTAAGAGGTTTTCTTTTTATTCCTCATTGGTTACACAATTATTTTGATACAAGACTAAAACTAGTCAAAATTTATATCCATTCAGTTTGGTTTTTTCCCACTGCACAGGGGTGACTCAGTTGCCGTACGCAGCACAAAACGCTGCCTAGCGATGGCAAGGCACTAGCAGATAGGCTCTAACTCTGTGTTGGCACAACCAACATGAAGCAAGTTAAAATGAAATTGTTCAGTGATACCCATGTGGAAACAACACACTACAGCAGCACTTACTGACTTATTTTCTTTTTTAAGTGCTTTTCTGAATTGCCAGTTATTTTTAATTCAAGGATCATGGTGCTGCTAAAATTTTTGCTCTTTGGAAAGTCTTTGTTGATGACTGTGACCTGCCAAGTATGACTTCATGAGGTTTTTGGGTTTCATCACCACTGTACACTCTCAGAGTATTTCATCACCAAAATGAAGTTAAAGATCAGTAGCTCTGTCAGCAGCAGCTGGGATATAGGGTTGGATTTCACCTCAAACGGTCTGGCACCTCCAACACTGACAAATGCTCCAACCACACTGAGCTGCTGTCCGCAGTTCTTCGGCTGCCTGGAGCAACAGGCACCTACACAGCACTTTTTAACCTGACACTAAAACAGGCTAGCAGAACTACACCCTAGAAACACAGGCCTGTCACCAGTCACTACAAAAGGCGCCCAGCTATTAGGAGCCCCACTGCAGAAATCTAAAGTTAACGGAGATAAATCTCACCTTAAGAGTCATTCACAGAGAGAAAAGGAGTTCATCAAGTTACCCATCCTCAAGAAAAGCCAGGAAAAAGCGGGGAGAAAGGGCTATCACTGGGTAAAGTAGTGGTGTTCCTTAAATATCAGGAAGGAACAGCTGCAGGTGAACTACCTTGCTCGGACACCAGGACAAATAAAAGACCTCTGTGCTTTCTGCAGAACACAGATGCTTCTTCAGAGAAGCTATGCTGCCATAGCCACAACAGCCTAAACAACTGAGATATACAGTTTGCTGCAAGAAGTAATCTTACTGAAAAATTTTCCCCTCAAAGTGCTCATTCTTCATGCAGTGGTCCAAGACAAGAGGCCCTATCTGATGCTCCTCTTTTCTTGAGTTTGCCATGGGGCAGAAAGTGGCTAGAAGTAATTTCAGCTGGGAGGTGGAAAGTATTCTTGGAAGCAGAACTAGCAAAACCTTCTTTCTTCTTCCCACAAGTGTTGTGAAGTGATTTCTCTGTTCAGAAACAGGGAGATAATCTCGCTCCACAAACTCTTTCATTCAGTGAAGGCAATTGTATCGTTAGGTAATTTTGCATGCAGACAGCAGGGAGATCAGTATTATTTAATTCCATCTGGAACAGAGGAGAGAAGGGCTCTAATTTTACTGTCCACCACTGTGAGTTCCTCCATGCACAAGTTCTCAATCTTCTGTAAAGTTTTTATCGACATAAAAAGACAATAAAAAAGGCTTTTCAGCAAGGAGCATGGAAGCAACAATGGAGCAAAATTAGAAACCTAGGTCTACCAAGCCCCACAACTGCATCAGGCTCAGATTCACACTCCATTACAATAGTTTGGTCCTTCTCAGCTTTGTATCATGCTGCTATGTTTTTTTCCCTCACAGATGTCTTCCTGAGGTAAGGAACACGTACGCTCTCCTTACACTCACTGATTACAACATGTACTGAACTCTAACTGCATGGTACTTTTATGTAAGAAGGGAGTAACACTACTTACCAGCCAATCCTGGGAATGTAAGGCAACATTGCTTTGGGTTCTTTTCATATTATCTTATCAGAAAAACAACTGGAATAGTAGCTAATAAACTGGAAGAAGGTCTCACAGAATGGTGGTTGATAATTAATAGATGTTGGGGATGCAGCCCCTCTGGAAATGGAGCATACTGACAGTAAATTTAGTTCTGATTTTATTTTGGAAGCATTTCACTGAGATAATATCTTACCTCTGCAGCACTTCTAAATATATTTGATATCTCTCTGTAGTATCAGACGAGGAAAACAGGTCAGTATATTTACTCAGTGATAAACACTTGAGCTAAAAAAATCACAGTAAACTAGCTAGAATTTCACTTTGTTCATATTAAGACAAACAGCTCTTTGGAGGAGGCAGTGCATGAAAAGTTTTGCTTAGTCCTGTTTTATGAAATGATACTGTAATTCCAAAGGATTACTCCATTTCTGGTTGGTCAAAAAATTGCACACATTATTCTGGAAGGCAACTGTGTGAAAAATCCTTCAAAATAAGAAACAAGAATAATTATTTGCAACCTGCAGCTGAACGTGAGATAAAGGTATCAAATCTCTGGTGATCCACATCTGAACTTGGATTTTGTCCTAAGTAAAATGGATCTGTTCTATTCACTGTTGTTACTACCTGCCATGTCTCTGCATCAGAGAGATTATCCTGCTCCATGGCACAATTCAGTATCATTGGTGGTCTCCAGAGAAAAAGACAACTCGGATATAGAAGGAAGAAGAGAATAAGGTCACAATACACATCAAGGTGGAGGTGTACTTCAGGAGTAACTTCACACCTGCTCTTGCTTTGCCTATCTTTCTTTTCACTGACTTCTGAAATCGAAGCAGAAATCACAAATGCTATACCAATTTCTCCTCAATAAAAAAAGCCAAAAAGCAGACAGCCCCCTCTTATAGCTCACATCCCAAGTTAAGAATCATTAATACTTTTAATATATTACTAACAAGGCCAAGTCTACAAAATATAGCTTTCTATGAAACACATATATATAAGCTAATATGAGGATGTCAATGCAGCCTTATTATCAAAGCTGGAAGTATATAGTAAGTTAGCCTTTGAAGAAACAAGAGGCATCTCCTTTTCCAGAGAAAAAAAAAAGAGAAATTTTTCCTACCAAGTCCCTCACAGAATCCATTACTATATTTATAAAATCATTTAGCCCTCACCACATGATCTCAGTATAGCATCCACTCATCTCTAGCCAACACAGCTGAGGAAGAGAACACAAGCTGTTCTGTTTGCTTCTTTGCACTGCTGTCACAGCGCAGTCTAATAAGGGCGGTAAGAACCATCTCACATTTTCAGAGACACATCCTTTTGCATTTCTACACTGATAAAGCAACCATACATGTGCATGCATGTCTCTTTACAGGGATAGCTAGATAGATAGATAGATATGCCTGTAGTAAAGGCATTATAACTTACTGCAAACAGTACCGAAGAGAGCTTACACTAGTTTATGTTATGTCTGATAGGCTCAGAGAGCTTAAGAAACAGCTGGAGATAGATGAGACACTGGAAAGAGCCGACAGTTTCTTCCTGGAGGGTAAATTCAGAGTCTGATGTGATAAAAGAAAAAGAAAATCCTTCTGCTGCGAAAGAGCTGTGTATGTATGGGACAGTTGTGAATTATGCACTTGAACAAGTGCCCTTTCCCCTTGGTCCCTTCAAGAACGAGAAACATTGTGAATGATTAAGAGGCACAGTATTTATTGTGACATGATGGCAAAAGATGGGAGGAGTTTACATGCTATATGCACGCTACAAGAAAGGTTGACCTGGATGTAACCAACTGGATACCAGCAAGTAGTGAAGCCTAGAGGGGAATAAAAAAAAAAAAGATTTTGTGTAGTAGAGTTAGCTTCCACTCAGACAGCAAAAGTAAAAGGTAGTTCTGATGTTTCAGAACTAATGAAGTCCACATACCTACAGGTCCATAGCTTGTGGGTGATTGACTTCAGTGTGCAAACAGGTGAAAGGGCAAAGATTAAAGCTTTTCCTATTATAAAGGCATTTAAGAAGTCTAGCTCTCCCCCTATTCTCCTCTAGGTAACAAGTTAAATGTGAGTCTCTTGCTGAGGGAACTTCTACAGTCTCCCTCTTCCACCAGCTACCTATTCCATCCAACCCTCAAGCATAGTGTCCTTCAGCTTCTACTCCTCTGTTAAACTGGACTGAGGTTGGCTCACATACTCAGAGCTATTGCTGGGAAGGGAGGGAAAGCTTACGTGACACAGGCATATTCATGTACAACAGGATCATTTCCTTATAAAATCCCTTCTTCACTTGAGGAATAACGGAGCATGAGGTTGTAATTTTATTTTATTTTATTTTTTTTAAGTCAAGACTTAAAGATTCTAGTACTTTATTATCTCTCCTATGGAAATATAAGTTCTTCCAGATTTGCTAAACCTTTATTGTTAAGGAGAAAAAGTAAAGATCTTTGCACACCTAGAGCCTTCTGTAGCACTTAAGTAGACTATAAAGATATTTACAATTTCAAACAGTCAGCTCAGACAAGCTTGTATTTCAATCACATACAATTAAGCATAAAAATCCAAAGTCTTGCTAATTTCTAGTTGTCTGGTATGAATCACAGAATGGTAGGGGTTGGAAGGGACCCCTGGACATCATCCAGTCCAGCCCCTCTCCTAAAAGCAGGTTCACCTAAAGCAGGTTGCACAGGACCACGTCCAGGCGGGTTTTGAGTATTCCTAGAGAAGGAAAGCATGAAGCTCTGCAAATGACCATCCTTCCTCCTTTTCCACCTAATACTGAAAGACACTACTTTTCTATATTACAGATTAGCTATTGTTTATCAGCATGGCTGTAATTCATTCACACAGGCCAAAGAGAATTTCACAATCTTGATTAGCCAAACTTCTGGTAAATCTTTACAACTGGCATTTCTTTATCTGTACTTCTGTGAAGCTGAAGTCTTGATGCAAAACACCGATTGCAAGAATCCACTACAGCTCTCGTACATGAAATGCTAAAAATATGAGCATGAATGTCTAACACTTTTATGCTAATCAGTAAAATGATCACAAATTGAAAACATACGATAGAAAAATTGGTCTTTTTATCCTGTACAAGAAACATCAAAGCAAGCTATGGATGTTTCAGCTAACTGCATCCAACTAAAGTATCACTTCTTTCATGAATTAAATCAGTAAGGTTTTTTAAACCGTAAGAAAGCTCACACTTCCAAAACATAAAGCCAAGGAGTGGGAAGTAATTTGTGCAAAACTAGAGATATTAGACTCTTTGACAGTGTATGCAAAAAACTGTAATATAGGCCATTCTAGAAAACAAAGTATTTAATCAAGGACAGCACTGTCAAAATAGTCAACATTTTTATACCCAGTTGAATTAAATGTATGTTGTACAGCAGTAAGACTTCCCCCTGCCCTTTTTCTTTTTCTGCATTCATAGCTGATTTTGGTCTTCAGAAGCAGCAAGATACCAGACAAGCAAAAATATGGAAGGCTTTAAATGGAATTATTTGATGTGTCAAAACAGCCTTCAGGGACTGGAAGCGTTTAGAAGAAAATTCTTTCCTGCTGTGGTAGACAACTGTATCATCAAGGGGAGAGTAAAGCAGAGGTTACCTACTTAGATATCACCATTATCCGTTATTCCTTTCCCTTACATTATTTTAGAGTACATTATCTCCTTCCCTTTGAGTACCACAAATTAAGTCAGCAGCACAGTCTGTCCACATGGTCAGAACTGACTTGCATTTGGTCTTTTCTTAGCATTTTCTTTCTTGCCTTAAAATGAAATCACTGACTGTACAGGTTTTACTGTCTTGCTAGGCAAAGCATTTAAATAAGAGATCCTTACCTCTGCCTTTTAAAGCGGTGAGCTAATCCCCCTATTTGTTTTATTTTCCCTTGCATTTTCACTTCCCTGCCATATGCAGAGTGGTAAGTGATTTGTGGCTCCTTTTCCCTTTGATACACAATTTATTTGGCTCAGTTTCCACTGCTTTAGTTTATTCTGCTACCCCACTACCTTTGAGTCACTAGAATTCCCCGTTCCTCAACTTTCACTCCTCTGAAAACATAACCCTCCTACCACAACATTTTGTAAGACAATTTTCAGCTTCTGCCCCTAGTCTTCTATCTTCTCCGGCACATTTACACTCGATGAGCGCAGCTCAAAGCAGTTGTATCCTTACAGCCCAGAGACTATATTCCTTATTCCTGTTTTTGTTCTAAACAGTTTCTTCTTTTCAGAAGTAATGCTACTTTAAGAATTGCTTTAAAGGAAGGTAGGGGATAAGAGAGGCTGCTGCTACAACATGTCAGCAGTCAACACTTGTATCTAGGCTGCATAACCAAGAATATTGTTTTCCTATTACAAGCTGATATTCAAAGAGGAATCATAACATGAACAACAGGCCAAAATAATTCTATCCAACTGTATGGAAAGGCCTGATTTGCTTATCTGAATCAAGACCATATTAGCAGTGAAAAACAACTAAAACTCTAATGCACCGATATGTATATATCTTTAAAAAGAGAAGGAAGAGCTGTCTGACTGTTCAACAGGAAAATAAGCACCACTCAGAAGGAATCTGGAGTGATTATTTGAAGAGCCACTTAGCTGTATCTCAGCCTGCATGCATGTCCTGTTATTTAAAAAGTAGCCATTGCTTTTCCAGTCCTCCCATTCCATTTTCCTCCCTAAGTCTCCTCAAAAGAGTCTGGACCTGCAGAAGAAACATGTCTTTGATAACTATGCAATTATTCTTTTAAAATCAGTTAGGTACCAGTTCATGTTGCTCCTCACGTACAGTCTGAAAAAGAAGCATACTTATATACTTTTATGTATAATGAGCACTGAGTAAAGTTTAATTTGCATTTAGGAAATAAATTCAGCTATTTTTCTGGACTTAACAGAAGAACATGACCAGCTCACCTAGTGTACCTGTTTTATTTCAACAAACACGTCTGTTACCTTCGCACATTTGTGCACCTGGTTTTGCCTCTCCCATTCACAAAAAAAAAGATCTTCTGGCATAAAATTATATAGCAATGTACCCTATAGAGGAATCTGGTTTGAACTGTCAAATGGCATTTACTCAGAATCATAGAATAGTTTGGGTGGGAAGGGACCTTGTAAAGGCCTTCTAGTCCAACCCCCCTGCAACGAGCAGGGGCATCCTCAACTAGATCAGGTTGCCCAGAGCCCCGTCCAGCCTGACCTGGAATGTTTCCAGGGATGGGGCTTCTACCACCTCTCTGGGCAACCTGTGCCAGTGCTTCACCATCCTCATTGTGAAAAAAACTTCTTCGTTATCAATATGGCTATATATGAAAACCACAAGTATAATGTTTTAGTTGTGGTATGTTGGAATAGGAGGAAAAAATACAGTTAAGACTGTTTCCATTTCCATATACAACCTTTATTGCAATACCTGCATTCTAAGTGTACAGATACAAATATAAAATGACCTACGACAGGCTTTAGACCTGCCGAAATAGCAAACTGAGAAATTAATTCGGTATTAGAGCCAAAGTTGACAGGACTTCAACAGGTGATAGGAAGCTTCCCCAGTCTCTCTCCAAGAACAACCAGGATCCACCATATTTTTGGTCCAAGATGTATGCTTTAAGTTGGCAGCTGGGTCTATGAACGAGTGTATTTACCCCAGATGTGCAGCATAAACACAGAAGCAATAAAAAGAAGACTCATGACCAAAACTGGAACAGGCCCACTAAAAATAAAGAAAAAAAAATGCATTAACATAAAAAAAAAAGTCTGCTTTGTCCAAAGGCCAGTCATTATCAGTCAAGTAACCTCATCAGTTCACAAGCAATTGTATGAGAAAACTTTTATTTCATTCCCATAGAAATACCTTAAAGTACATAGAAATGAGATAGTCATCTCTATCAAAAACTGCTGCTGCCCCTATGTTTTTAAAGATACAGTACTACACACCCTAAATCTTATGTAACTACAAAGCACAATATAATGACAAAAAGCCTCACTTATTTAAAAAGCAATTAATGGTTCATTATTACTCATCGTTGTGAAAACAATCTCTGGAAAATTATCATCTGTATTTACTATTCTGATAGCCACCTGAGCAGAGATGTAGTCAGATACAAAAACCAAGAGAGTCCTCTAGCGGCTAGTAAAATTTTGGCATAAAATTCACATTAGCTGTTTTTTCAGAGGTTTTATTTCATTTGAAAACAATGGCAGCAGTGGGTGAGAGACGGGGACTTCTGCTTTCTTGAAAAAGATACACAGAATGTCAAAGTTAACTCCATTGTTAAATCATTGCATAAAATGTACAAATTAACACATCTCAACTTTTCTCTCTCCCACTTTTATACATTGTTTAGAAATTTTAGAGATGCTTTTAAAAACCAGTTTAATCTTAGGGTGCATGTTGAGGGACTAAATCAGCTGTTTCACACTGTTCTGAGACACAACAATTATGCACACTGTTAGACAATTACACACATTCAACACTGCTTCATACCACTCACTTCATACAATCTCATTTCTGATTTTCAACCTGCTATTGGGAGAAACACCATGAATTCTGTTATGCAGCCTGGATTACCCTCCAGGTTACTGTTTGTAAGCAAGTAAATGTTACTTGAATACAAAGTAAAAAAGAAATTGAAAAAGGATTGAAACAATTTACTAACATATTTTTCTATGAGATCATGGTCCATGTACTTCAAATGTTTGTAATTGGAATCATAGAATCATAGAATGGTTTGGGTTGGAAGGGACCTTTAAAGTACATCTAGTCCAACCCCCTGCAATGAGCAGGGACATCTTCAACTAGATCAGGTTGCTCAGAGCCCTGTCCAGCCTGACCTTCCATTGAGTTTTAAAACTCAATTACTATCTATCATACTTAGTCTTATTTGGGTATGGAAAACTCTGAACACAGACGTAAAGCATTTAGCAAATAAACCAATGACAAAATGTGCAAAATAAAAAATCCTGCACACACAGTGACTACATAAGCAACCCCTGTCAAGGGATATCTTTCACTAAGCAACAGAATGTACTTCTCAATCCCCAGTGTTTTATACATGTTTGAAGTTTATGTTCTACGTAATATAAATAGTAACGATATCAGGTGCACAAAGCCCTTACACTGTATCTGAATTACTATTTAATTCATTTAAGCCTTTAGTAGTGGTAATACGTAAGCTACTCTTTGTGAAAGGCAGACAGGAATAGAGGAGCACCACTAACCAGAACAGAGCGACATGGAAATAAACAGGTGGAATTGTTGGTGTGTTTGGCATTTTTTTTTTTAAAACATGCAGATTACATTGATCCCCCTACAGAATAATCACCTTTCCAATACTGACGTGTGTATCTCATTTCCTCCTGTCTCAAAGACAACCTGCTGAAACCCTGCAATCCTCCTCCATACACCTGCATCTTCTTAGCCCACCACGCAGTTTAAATAAATTAATAAAAAAACTGATTCAGGCACCTCGAAAGATTTGCTACTATGCACTCTCAGAATGTGTTTTATAAGGCTGCATGTTATACCACAAGCCCAATTTGATTCTCTATCATGGCTCCATAGGAAACATCACCTATAGCTCTTTAAGCAAGAAAGCTCAAGACAAGACACAGGAACTACAGGTACCAAGTGCCACAAAAAGAGCAACAAGTTTTGGTTTAGTCTTCTTTTCAAGGTACACGATACTCGATCTGAGTTTTAAAGAGAAAAATATCATATCGCATTCTCAACCAGATCCCCCACAGCTCCCTTTTGCTAACACTGACATACATATTTTGTAGCATCCTATACTACAGATAAATGTACTTTCCTGAGGTAAACCATACTTGCTTATTCAACATATTTATTATTTCTGATGTTGAGTACAGATACTAAATACCTGAAGCATCAGAGGTATAATTGTGCACAATATAAAACTTTTGATCTAGACCGGAATTCTCCTGATCACAGCTAGCATGAAATAGCCTGTTCTCAGGTAGTTTTATGTATTTTTTCATAGTAATTTTAAGACCTTATATTTTAAGCAACACGAGAAAAGAAAACACAGAAAAACCCACCACGAGGCTAAGCTTTTACACTGCTTTATGCAGTAGTGATCACAATCATTTTTAAAAACAACTTCAGCCAAAGCACTTTACCAACGCAACCACAACCCCTCTATAACCCATTTTCATTTTTAAGCCTACTGAATAGGACAGAGATCATAATAATTGGTTGCTATGGAAAAAACATACGTGGAAAAATACACAGAAAGCCGTAAGCAAGAAAGTTGCTCCCAAGCCATGGTTCAGAAAATGTTACATCCGGTGTGCAAGTGATTTATAAAACCAACTCACTTTTACAGATTTGGGTTTTTTCCATTAAAAGCCTGACCATACAGCTACCCATGATAGCTTGCAAAAAACCACTCCCAGTGTTCCAAAACCTTAAAACTGGGAACCACTGTGTTGCTATATAAATAGAAGGGAAAGATCTATCTACTGACCTGCTGGTATTGAAGATTAGAACAACTGAGTGGCCATTCAATATCAAAAGTGAAATCAAAGGATTCACAAGGAAATGTGCTGAAATTGGTAAAGTTGCTTTGACAGCTTGTATCACAGGTCTGTTGAAAAAAAATCTACCTAACAGTAGAACACTTCTGTTTTTTTCTCAGTTTGGTTTCATTCATTTTTTTTTTTAATTGAGCTTTAGTAGACCAAGCAACACAGAAAGCAGTTGCCTTGCCTATCTGCATAGACTTGCTCTAGAACACTATTGTTGCTCATTGTCTTTTACTCTTCTTTGCCTTGCCTCCTTTCTGGATTCAGAATGGAGGAAGCAAGACCTGCAGTAGCAGAACACTACTACTTTGATGGTTTGCTGTATAGTTTTTGTTTTTTAAAGTGTCAAGCCCATATGAAAATGAAAACACATAAGACAACTTCAGAGGAAGGATTACTCATGGAACAATCACTAACTAGACTATCACCAGCCCTTCCCCAAATGTTCTGTTCGTGCAGCCAGCAGCAGCCCTCTTAAAGGGCTCCAAAAAAAAAAATACTAATGGATTCTAGAAAAAAAAGAAGCAATAGGGACATCCCTGAGTATCTTGAGTCTCTTTAGCCCAGTAAGAAAAAGAGGCCATGAAGTAGAACTCTACAAAAAGCACAAACTCCCACTCAGGGTATGACTTAGCATGCACCCAACAGCTGAAATACACCTTCTACCTTTGTTACCCAAAGGTTAGGCTGCAAAGCTTGTTTGGGAAACTGATCTGAATGACTCAAACTGGCCAAAAAGTAAAAACATAGGCTCTCTTTACAGCATAAGGAACACTACCACCAGATACCTGACCATAATCTTAGAATATTCACCTTGTAAAAACAGAGATATACAAGGTATCGGAATGCTATTTGCTTTGCAAGCTTAGCTAAAATAATTTGTCTTCAGCTTTTTAATAAAAACAGCTGAGATTCTGCAAATATGTGGCATATCAGTTATATTATGTTTTCGGGGGGAGGGGGATGCAGGATCACAGCATATCTATTAATAAAGAAAAACCAAAAGTTAAATTAAAAGAAAACAAAAACATGCACGTAGATGCCTAAATTCACTGTGACAAGTAATCTTTCCCAACTTCAAAGGGATTGCTTGCAGTCTTCAAAGACCTCTTAAGGTAAATCTAGGCAATTACAAAATATAACTTGAACCTACCTTTTTAAAGCCACTATAACTTTCAAAACTACCTCTCCAGGTTTACAGATTAAATATTTCATCCTAAAACTATCCAAGCAGCCATCAATTCAGCATGTTTACCCCTGCAGACCAGAACACTGATCTCTCAATTCAAAGATGTTAAGATTATATAAGCAGGTGAAACATATAGCCTCCACGCCTGCCACCACCCATATATCCTACTTACACTTTGAGCCCTGGAGAGTCCTCAGTGTAGAATCGCCACATCCCACCAGTACCTGTGGAAGTGGCACGGCCTGCGCTTCTTGTCCCACAGCTGGCATTCTTCCTTTAAGGGATAACAGAATGAAACAAAGACCAAAATACGTTAGCAGTCTGCCAGCTTCTAGCACTAAGCACCTTAAGAGACTCTGCAGAAGCAAGACACTTGCATCAACCTGTACAGCTGGCACAGCACCGCCTGGGGCTACAGCCAAGCGCACCGAGGGCCGACGAGTTAGACCCACAGGAGCCCTGCCCGCAAACCCCACGGAATGACACAGCTCAGCCCCCCGTCCCTCTGCCCCCCGCTGCGGCTGCCCAGCCACAGAGCACAAAGGACAGGGGGGGAAAGGGTTGCCCCCCACTGCGAAGAGGCCGCGGGCACCTACCTCTGCCGGACGGTGGAGCCCGCCGCGCGGGGAGCCACGGCCTTGCTGGGGGAGCGGCCGGAGGAGCCGACGCTCGTAGCGCTGGGATTGGGCCCGGGCTGCGGAAAGAGGAGAGAACCGGGAGAGGGTGAGAGGCGGCGGGCACAGCCAGGGGAGAGAGGGCACCTCAGCCACCCCCCGCCCCAGGCAGACCCTCACCATGGCGACGGCGGCGCTGCTCGGGGGTCGGCACGGCCTCACACACGCTCCAGTACGGCCGCTCCAGCCACGTCCCTGGCCGCAGCAGGCCACGCCCCCGTGCCGCGCCTCCGGGGCCCCGCGGCTGCCCGGGATGATGCCTGAGCAGCACCGGCCTCTTTTCCTCCCCACTCCCTCCCTCAGCGGCAGCTTTCCGAGCGAGCTGACTCCGCGGGGCGCTCCGGTCGCTCCCGCTCCCTCATCAGCGGCCGGGCCGGGGCGGCCGAGCGGGGAACGCGGGACGAGGCGCCGGGCAGAGCCTCGGCCGCCCGGCGGGTGGGGCGCAAGGGAAGGCCCAGGGGGAATGCTGACGTGTCCTTAGGTGGCCGCTGGGCTGCGCATGCGTGCTGCTGCCCGGTGCGTGGCCGGCGGGTGGGCCCGCGTTCCCCCCCGCAGCAGCCATGGCGGCGGCGGCGGCGGCGGCCGGGGAGGGCCCGTCCGTGCTGTTCCTGCACCCGGACCTGGGGCTGGGCGGGGCGGAGCGTCTGGTGGTGGACGCGGCGCTGGCGCTGCAGGCGCGGGGCTGCCGGGTGCAGATCTGGACGGCGCACTACGACGCCGCGCGGTGCTTCGCGGAGACGCGGGGGCTGTCGGTGCGGCAGGCCGGCGGGTGGCTGCCGCGCAGCCTGTGGGGCCGCGGGCACGCGCTGTGCGCCGCCCTGCGCATGGTCTTCGTGGCGCTGTACGTCCTGCTGCTCAGCGGCGAGCGGGTGGACGCCTTCGTCTGCGACCAGGTGCGGGGCAGGCGGGCGGGGGCCGCCGCCATTTGCGGCCCCGCTGCTGCGGTGGGGGTAGGCCCGGGGGAGGCGGGGGTGCTAGCGGGCTCCGGGGCAGCCGGAGGGAGAGTAAGCCGCTGCCTCCCGGCTGTGCCCTGGTGGTGGGCCTTGGCGGGAGGAGGTGCGTGGGGAGGTCCTGGGGCCTGGGCGGGGAGGGGTTCTTGGCGGCCTCGTAGGTCGAGGTAAGGTTGGAAACCCCGAGCAGCAGCAAAATGTCCGGCAAGAACGGGACGAGAGCGCGCGGCTCATTGCGCTTGTGGAGGGGAGAAGACATTTGGCTTGCAAAGGGCTGGCCCTCAGGCTAGGGCTTCAAAATCACATGTACATACTGGCGGCACTAACGCAAATAATGAATGCTTCCTCTTCTCCTGTTTCTCCTGGTTGCACTAGGTGTCTGCTTGCATTCCTGTACTTAGACTGGCCAGAACCCGTAAGAAGGTTTTGTTTTACTGTCACTTTCCTGATCAGCTTCTGACCAAGAGAGAATCTCTCCTGAAGCGCATCTACAGATTGCCGCTGGACTGGCTGGAAGAGTACACGACTGGCATGGCAGACTGTATTGTCGTGAACAGCAGGTTCACCGCCAGTGTGTTCAAGGAGACGTTTAAGTCCTTATCTCACATAAATCCCGATGTCCTCTACCCATCACTCAACATCAGTAGCTTTGAAACAGTAGTTCCTGTGGACATAGCTGACCTGATACCCAGAAAGAAAAAATTCTTGTTTCTTTCCATTAATAGGTATGAGAGAAAAAAGAATCTAGTATTGGCTCTCGAAGCTTTGCATGAGCTTCGGGGAAGACTTGATTCTCATGAGTGGAATGCAGTTCACCTTGTTATGGCAGGGGGTTATGATAAACGAGTTCTGGAAAACGTGGAGCATTATGAAGAGCTGAGAAGACTTGCAGTCAAGCTTAGTGTTAACGACCACGTCACTTTCCTGAGATCATTCTCAGATGAACAGAAAATCTCTCTTCTTAGTAACGCTGTATGTGTGCTTTACACACCAAGCAATGAACATTTTGGCATTGTTCCTCTGGAGGCAATGTATATGACATGTCCGGTTATAGCCGTTAATTCAGGCGGTCCTTTAGAATCAGTCTTGCATAATGTTACAGGATTTTTGTGTGATCCTCTGCCAACGCAATTTTCTGAGGCCATGGAAAAAATTGTGAGAGATCCTCTCTTAAAGGACACAATGGGAGCAGCTGGGAGAGCCAGAGTTATGGAAAAATTTTCCTCAGCAGCATTCACAGAACAGCTGTACCAATACATATGCAGATTAACACAATAAAATTATGTTCCCATATTATATTTTACAGCTTTGTATCTCTCATTTGTAAAGGGGACCAGTATTCAATGTGACTATGATGAAGAACCTGGGACATCTGAATTTCCTTGTTACGCTTCTTGTGCTGTCTTATGTTGCTTGATACAAGGAACAAGCAAAACATGTTCCCCTGTCTTATTAGAAGGTTAAAATTTTCATGCGGTAGGCTGATCCACTGTTGCAGGAGTTCTTTTGTGTACTGTGCCTTGGAAAAATGGGTAGTTAAATGGCAGTAACTTACTAGGAAATTATTGTACTTTTTAATACTGTACGGTATGGCTGATTCAATTTACAAAATGTGGATTTGTACAGATTAGACAAGTGCAGCTTTATGTATTTAAAATGTTCATCAGTAATTTTTAAGTAAAAGAGCTATCTCAGCTGAAGTATGGAGAGAATTGCACAGTCCAACTGCATGTTTAAAAAACCCAACACCGTTAGGGATATGAATGGTATGGTTTTAAAACGATTGACCTTTTACTGTACTTCTGTCCTGGTTTAGGCTGGGACGGAGCTAGTTTTGTTTTCACCAGCTCCTGTGTTTTGGATTTAGTGTAAGAAGAACGGTGATAGCACTGATGTTGCTGGTTGCTGCTGAATGACCAAGGACATTTTGCAGTTTCCCAGGTTTTGCTAACGTGCAGGTGCGAAAACTTGGGAGGGGTAAAGCCAGAATAGTTGATCCAAACTGGCCAAAGAGAATATTCCATACCATAGATGTCATGCCCGGTATAAGTGAGGGTCAGTCGGTAGGCCACTAGGCTTTTTAGACCCTTAGCTTGCCTTAATCGTTAAGCTTCCCCTTGGGTTGCTTTTTGTTTCCCTATTTTCTTTGGTTTTGTTTTTTTTGTTTGTTCGGCTGTTCGTTCCCTCGCCTGCTCTCTCTGGAACTTGCTGTTCTGGGATAGCTGGGGGGGGATACCCCTGCTCCCTGCCTGCTGCTTGGGACGGGCTGTATCGGTCGTCAGGTGGTGAGAAATTGTGTATCGTTTGTTTTATATATTCTATTATCCTTATATATATTATTATTATTAATAATATATTTTTGTATTTTTCCTTTGCTGTCCTGGTGAACTGTTTTTATCTCAACCCACGAGTTTTCCTTTCTCTCCGATTCTCCTCCCCACCCCACCGGGGAGGGGGGGAGTGAGCGAGCGGCTGCGTGGTATTGGGTTACAATTTGGGGTTAAACCACGACAACATCTTTTCTTAAATTGCATCATGTAGTCACACTGGGTGTCATAAACAAGCGTACAGGTATGCGAGCAGAAGCAGCTGAGACTAGACTAAAACCAAGGACATCGGACTAGCTCAGGCAAAAATGTCAGTGCTGAAATTCTGTGTCTATGCAGATACCTGAAGTGCTTAAGGATGTAATTTTACTTTGAGAGTGTCTGGTTTGTAGAGACTTAAATGATATCCCCTTTATTTAACGTTTCATTCTAAATGACAGCGCACTTTTTAAAAAGGTGGTAATCTGGAGCAGGCAATAAAGACAGATTTTATTTTGCCTGTTGTAGTAGTAACTTTTCGATACAATTTTTCCGAATAGTTTAGCTGGGGGATACTTTTCTCCTAATGCAGTGACTGCATGTGTGACAGTAATCTGAGGTTTTTTCCAAGTGTAATACCTGGTTTTGGACAAGAAATATCTAATTTTTTTATTTACCTCTCTTTTTAGTGCATCTTTATTACTTGGTTGTTCTGTTTGGTTTCCAATAACACAATCCATACAGTTTAATTTTAAGTCTGAAAATGGATTGAGTAACTATACAATTTCCTCATTCTTTGAAATCCAGTTTTATCTATAAAATACAATTTTGTAGTCCAAATTCTGCAATCTGTATTTAAGATAAAGTTTCAGGCATTTTCACATTTAGTACTTCACAGCAGAGAGACCAGTCTTTCTGTTGCTTAGGACTGCAACGTAGGTCTCAGTATAAGGCTTTAATTTAAAGTAAACCAAACAAAAATCCACAGCCAAAGTCTGTCCTTGTCTTTAATCAGGAAGTTGGGATGCTATAATGGTTATTCATTACGGCCTGGGAGCAGGTGGTCTCACAGGCCCTATTTCCAACATTTCTCTTCATGTCGGAAGAGCTGGCAAGCCTGTATCTATCATCTCTCTTGCCCGTTCCTGCATTGTGGTCCTTCCCCACCCCTTAATCCACTTGAAACAGATACAAGTTTCCCTGAATCTTTGCATAACTTTTTCGGGATGGGTGTAGCAATGAGTGACGGAAGGGCCTGGAGAGAGTAACTTCAAGACATATTTGGCCTGGGTTTTAAGCTGCAGTTAGAAGGTGCAAGATGGTTGGAGCCAATTACTGTGGCTGCTTAGTTTATGTTACCTTCTCCTCCCCAGATTGCACTGGAGTTAACCTGGAGCCTAGGGTCCGCGCCAGGGCACCCTTGCCAGCAGAGCTGCGGGGGAAGTTCCATCAATGCTCAAACCTTGGCCTCCAGCCCTTTCCTGAGCTGTCTTGCTGGCAGGTGTGTGCCTGGCCCTGTGCCCTGCCGCTCCTGTTGACTGGATTTCATGAGTTGCACTTGGACTTGACCTGCTGTCTCACATTTACCTGGTGATCACTGGACTGTCAACAGAATCTGTTACTGTCACCAGGCTGCCCTGCTTCTGTCGGTGAGATCATTGTCCCTCTGTGATGTGGTCTTCCTCAGCTTTCAACTGTCATCCCTCGCGGAGCAGCCCATCTTGCTGCTTCCTGACAGGTAGCGCAGGCCATCTCCAGCCGTGAGCTGACTATCATGGAACCTTGTCTTCAGGCTGCTCACCAGCTGCAGGTTAAACTCAAAACCCTACAGGAAGCTATGGTCAGCGTGGAGAGGTGTGGCACAGCCCTTCAGGCTGCTTCAAGATCTCTTACTCCCCATCTTGAGCAACCTGATCTAGTGAAAGGTGTCCCTGCCCATGGCAGGAGGGTTGGACTAGATGATCTTTAAAGGTCCCTTCCAACCCAAACCATTCTATGGTTCTGTGGTCTTCCAGAACCATTCAGTGGAGACTGGGCAATGATATCAGGATTTATTAGTTAGATGTGGCTAATTTTTACAGCCTATCCAGGGGCTGTATATCCCAAGGGACGTTAGATGTTCAGCAGTAATAATCTTCCAGCTCTCAGGGCAACCTGAGAGTGGATTGTGACTGTGTGGAAGACAATGGCCCTGTGCTCCAAAACCTGATGACTTATTCATGGATTTGGAGCAGTTTTTGGGGGACCACAACTGTGCAGTGGCCAAGGCTGTCTTGTCAGAGCTCCAGCAGGGGAATTAGTTGACCACTAACTACACAATTCAATTCATGGAGTTTATGTGGAAACTGAATGTGAAGAACAAGCCCTTATGGCCCTCTACAGTCTAGGGTTCTCTGAGGCCCCCAAAGATGAGTTGACTAGAAGTGGCCTACCCTAGAGGCTGGGGGAGCTTCTCAGACTGGCCTATCACTCTGGAGAAGCACCTGGCTCTGCCAGGAAGAGCATATCCAGACCTCTGGAGGACCTCTGCCATGTTTTGCTCTACCTTCCTTACTATCCCCAGAGGAGGAGCCCATGGACATAGGTGATATCCTACCTCACTCCTCATCCCAAGAATGAGAACACACGTGAAGAAAAGGGGATTGATTTAGTGTGGTAGAAATGGCAACTGTGTTGTCAGTTGCACCCACAAACGGCCTGCTCTGACAGTCACTTGGTGGAGGTACATGTGAGGCAGCTGGTGTGGCTGGCAGACTTCTGGGTTGGAAACCAAAGTTAGTGATGAATGGACAGTTAACAAAGTGTGGAGAGAGGGAAGCCTGGCAGACAAGGTGGGGAGAGAAGCAACTCATCCCTCAATTGTATTCCAGGTTCTGGTGGTAGGTCAGCACCATTGTTGGTTCTTCTGCTACCTCAAGAATGTGCTACCACTCCTCAAAGGCAGCTTTGATTTTCACATGCTGCTTGTCCCAGATGTCGTAATTCCTCTCAGTGGGGGTGAGCTGCCTAGAGAAATAGACATAGGATCCTGATTCCTGCTGTGGGCCAGCTTCTGGGAGAGTATGGCCCCTATGACACAGAAGCATCTGCTTCCACAATGAAATGCCAGCCAGGGCCTGAGTGGGACCGTGAGGCAGGCTGTGGTGAATGCCTGTTTCAGTTCCTTAGAAGCTGTGTGTTCTTCTTATGCCCATAGAAAGTAAGGTCCTTTCCAAGTAGGTGCTGTTATAGGGGCCATGATACTAGAAAACCCTGTTACAAATCAACAAAAGAAGTTGGCAAATTCTAAGAAACTCTGCAGTCCCTGCATGCTGGAAGGGAAGGAGTGGAAAACTGCTTTCTGAACTAGATACAGACACTATGAGGATCTTGCGATACCATTTGGTCTCTTCTATGTTCTGACCACCTTCCATCATTTTGTAAGTGATGTCCTGCACAGCCTGCTTGATAACTATGTAGTGGCATTCTTGATATCTTCGTGTTCTCTGATGCTCAACAGCCACACAGACTATGCCACAGAAGTCCTGGGTTGCTCACGCAGTAGTGGCTCCATGTCACCCCCCAGAGATTTGCTCTTCTCAGTAGCACAAGGTGGAGTTCCTGGGGTACCTGGTGGACCCCAACTGCTGGAATGTGGATCCTAGGTAGGCTGAAGCCACCTTAAGTCAGCAGGCTCCTTCTGTGAAGGGTCAGAAACCCCCATACTTCTTTTTGACAAAAAATATGGGGCACTGGCAGTGGAGGTAAAGGGGCAGATCAACCCACGTACCACATTCTGCTTGAGATGCTCCTTGAGGTCTGCTGATTTGGAGCATGACAAAGCCTAGATGCTCCCAAAAGGCACTAAAGGAGTTGGTGGGCAGGGGGTGTCACTCTGGGTACAGGGGAGGTTAGAGAAGCCTACAGGGCTGTGATCTCCTTTTGCATACTGATCACAGTTCCCTGCAGGGCTGGCTATGGGGTCAAGCCTTATGACACCTAGGTGCTGGGAGGCTATGGCGGCAAGCCCTGGCTTAGTCTGAGGGCCAGGCTCCATGGTACTCAGCTCAGGGCCTGAGAAGGCCTGAGCTAACTGCCAGGGAGCAGAAGAGCAAGACTCTTCCACAACAGACAACAAGCCGGGAACCAAGGATGGCCACACTGAAGGCTGGGCAATGATCTCACTGAGAAGGTGCAGTCCCACAGCTCTTGAACTGGGCAACTAGAGAAGGGGTGGTATCAAAAGAAGGTCCTATCAACAGTTCAGTGATCATCAGGCAGAAACAAGGTAACATATCAGGTCCAGGTTCAAACCAGGAAAGCCAAACATCTCAAGGACAGCACTACAACATGGCTCACGCAGGAACTGAAGGCCCTGGCCTGAGTGTAAATGGAGCCCCTGCACCCTTGAGCAGTGGGTGTGGGTCGAGGACCTAGATAGGGCTGGTCAGGGCCAGTAAGGCCTGTTGGTTTAATGATTGCTGGACTGTTGAGAGACCCTGTCATTGCCACCAAGCTGCCTGAGTGCAGTGGAGCTGTGCCTGGGCTGGAGAGGTTACTGCCCCGTGTGCTGGGAGCACCCTCGGCTCCTGGCTTATGTGCCCTCGTGGAGCACCCTCACTCTTGTAGCTCCCTGACAGCTGAGGGACAGTTGTGGTTTCTTTGTGTTGTTCAAATGGATTTATCTTCCATCACTTTTTCCATTTTCCCTTTGAAATTCATGGAAATGTTTACATTCATAACACCCAACTACAAGGACTTCCACATTTTAACTCCCCATTGCATGAAGACCACCTTCTTCAGACTGTTTTGAATCTAGCGCCTGCTTACTTCATTTTAAGCCTCTTAATTCTTATTTTAGAAGAGACAGTGAACGACTAAACCCTATCCATCTTCCCCACACCTTTCATAACCGCAGTATAGATGCAAAGGCCTCCCTCTTTGCTATCCCTTCTCCCTTTCTCCCGCTGGAGGCAAGCTCTATGCTGCCTCCCCCAGAGCCCACCTCCTTGACATAGGATAAGGCAGGAGATAGAAAGATGGTGATGTTTTTTCTTATTTAATTAACCAGCCCTAGATTACCTTTTGACAGAGGAGGCACAAATCAACTCCTCTTTGGCTCTTTGTGGTTTAGGTTCAGGAATCCTTGTGCCCTGGGTGAATTGCAGCTTGAAGAGTAACATTACGTCTGTATAAATTGCCTCAGGATTTTTTTGCTGTGTCCAGTATTTACCTTCATTTTCGGTCTTAAACTGTTGAGTGCTACTGCTGTGCATGAGGAAAGCTATGTTCTAATACTACATAGTTACTCTGAGCTTAAACCTTTGAGATTAAAGCTGTGGTTGTCCTTAAATGTTTTCAGATTATGCAGTGACTCATATTGATATGTTCTCTTGAGCATCTCTTCATCTAGTCACCTAGTCCTTTACTTTCCTTTCACTACTGCTATTTGGAAGACCCACACATGAAAACAATGTTTTAGGTTTACAGAAGAAAGAAACTTTTTGTTTCAGAAGTGCAAGTGCTCAGTCAGTTCCTTATTTTATATGTCCATGTAGCTTTGTTTCCTCTCTACTTCCCTTCCTCCTTTTTGGAAATCTGACAAAAATCTTGATTATGCAAGTAGAATGAATGATGTCCTTGTCCATGACGAGCCACCTATCAACTAAATAGAAGGAGCTCCATCATGAGAGGACAGTAAATGCCCCCACATTTTACAAGTCAGAATGCTCTAGGGGATATCAAGTTGTGTTTGATATCCCACAACATTTTGTTGTGCTGTCTCTAGACCAACACAACATGGCAAAACAAGGCTGACCAGTGTTGAGTTTCCAAAATGGCAATTTTTTAAAGCAATAATTATTTGTACCTGTACTGAACCTGTTTTAGAAACCCGTACTCTTTGTGTGTATATCTTTCCCCCTTTCCCCTTTATTTAAATAAAAGTGCATTTAAGAGAGTTTTATTTAAATCAAATTGCAAATTCCTAGTGCAATCTGCCATCAGAAGAAATATTAAGTATTGGACTAGTACGATTAAATAAATTGTCTTTAGACTACAGGAAAATGAAGGTTTAAAATTCCTAGCCCACCAGTGTGGTGTGAAGGATGATACAACAAGAAGCAAATGGTTGCAAGGAGGAATTCATGTCCTGTCCTCTCCTTCCCATATTTGCACATCTTTCTACCTTCGGTTAGAACCCAAATATATAAAAAGAAGCCAAATAAAGAAAGAGAATAGTTGGAAAAATAAGGGCAGAGTACATACAGGGATATTAGGTGTGAACAAAGGAAGGTAAGAAGAGAGGTAATTAGGCTTTAGAGTTTCTTCACTTACCAAGACTGTGGGCTGGAAAGCGGAAAACCACCGTTTTTCTTCTTCAGTTTACCTTTAATACCTATAGTAAATAAGATAAGCCACAAATAAATCGTTTCGTACACATAATTTTTATACACTGTTTTTCAGATTATAAAAAGAAATCAGAATAACAGCAATTTCAGGATTAAACCAGCCTGCTTTTTTCCCTCTCCCCACCCCCTTTCATTACTATTTTTTACAATTTTACACAATATAAAAAATTTATAGATTTTAACATTTACATGGAGTCTATAAAAACCTCATGCTACATTATCATATTGCTAAACTTTATTCCTTTTTATTATGGCTTTATTATTCTCTCTCATGGATGAAATGGCTGATATTTTATTTTGAATTGTAATTTATTATACAGTTAATATCACAGGGGTATTTTTAATGAAACAATAACTGTAGAATACTGAAAAAATATAGTATTATGAAAGGGGTATATTCAATAGCATGAATGTTAACACAAATAGTAGAGAAGGAAATAGACATTTTAATTATAGTTACCTTTATCTGCCTTTATGGTGAAAGTAGAACATGGGACCCGAAAAGAAATAAATCAGAGGTTAGTTTCTATTGATTTATGGATGTGCAGTTCTTCAGTGCTGGTTATTTTATGCCCGAGATTAACTGAGTTGATTCCAGATTTTTGCACTGTTAGTCATATGGGAAGACCAACAAGTTTGACCTCATGAACTCTGAGACAAATCTATTAACATTATGGTATCTTTATGACTCCAATTCCTGTGCACTGAAAGAGAAGAAAAATAAAACGATTGAGAAAATGAAAATAGAAATCATTTGGAGTTGTTTTACATGGAGAAAGGGAACAAGACTTGCTAAGTTTTAAAACCCTTCCATAAGATAATCAGTCACTGGGAAATTAGCTTTCAAACAACCTACACTGCAACTACAGGCACATACCATAATTTAATTTAATGAACTTTTCCCCCCGCAGTTATACACAGAACTCTTGCACTGTATAGCAAGGTTTGTAAAAGACAAAAAATTGAGAAGCCCTCTTCAGTTATTCCCAGGCAAAAGTGGGGAAAAAAAAAAAAAAAAAAAAGGCAGAATTCTTCGCTGTATCTCTAAGTATTTACAAGTATGTAAAACAAATCTCAGGAGCATCACACCTTGTCTGAATGACTCTTTTGCAATCTTGATCCTGGCCCAAGATTAGCCCTGTAAACAAACCTATTGCTGAACAAGGTGCTATGGTGTGTAGTAACAAACATTAAACCTTGTAATGATCGATTGCAGGAAGAGATCCTGACCATCGCCTGCTCTAGGAGCACAGGACAAGAGGACAGAGAACTATGGAAGCATACAACCTAGTCGGAATGTATCTCTCATTGGCACCCCTCTTCTAGCACCTGGCACATGAGACTGACTAATTGCCTCCTTCATCCCCCTTTTAAAGAACCTTTTCTTAACAAAGTGGAACACAAGAAGACTAACATGGCAAAGGGCTGCTCAGAGGGACCTAGTGACTGGAGCCTAGCAGGGCATTTGACCCTCCACCAAGGTGAGAGAGGTCCAAGCAGAGGTCCTACAGGAGCAGCGCAGGTAATGCAGCAGCTGAATGAAGATGCCTGATGTTCTAGTGGGGGATCATCAGTGGTCAGGGAGAATGAAACCATCTTTGGTGCTAACGAAGGAAACAGCACTCAAATAGGCCAGGAAGAAATTCAGGACCACCTCAATCCCCGGCTACCTCAATTTCCCTCCAGTCAATCCTTTCTCTTACCTCTCACCACCTGTCTGGATCCAGTCAGAATAGAGTTAGACTGACAGGGAGCGGCAAGGGCCATTTGGTCACTAAGGGGCAGGGAGCCAGGAGCAGTGTGTAAGAGCGAGGCGGGCGTCCCACAGTATGCAGGCAAGGTGAGCAGGGCAGGCCTGGGGATGGCAGAGTGTGTGAATTACCGAGCATAGCTGTCGCACAGCTGTGAATTTACCTCAGCAGAAAGGGAACCAGAAGGGAGCCCTTGCTGTAGGCGAACGGCTGTATCAGCTGGGTGAATGAACTGGCTGTGTAGCTGTTGGTCCCCAAATTGATCAAAAGAATGCAAATATACCAGCATGGCTCAGCCCAATGTAGAGTATAAAATACAAACAACAGACAGGAAGAACTCTGAAGAGAGCTATGGGCTTGAGTGGGTTTCAACCCACATATTCCTGGAGGCTGGGAACACCCAGCGTCATGATGGTGAATGTATTATAGAGATTAGTAATGGAAATCACATTTGTATCGTGACTCAACTGCATATTGCAGCTGTAATACTCTCCTAAGTATGATTTGTACCTGTATTGTGATTTAAGTACATTGCTGTATCACTCTGATAGATCAAAATCCCATGTAACATAAGATAACTTAAAAAAACCCAGTAGGCTTGGTGTTAAATCCTTCATGCATGGAATATGGTGAACCTGGCCAGAGAGTAGCATGTGCCCTGTGAAGAGAGGCTGAGGGAAGCTTGTTAATAGCAGCCTTCCAGTTCCTGTAAGGGGTTACTGGAAAGAAGGAGCAAGGCTCTTCACCCTGGTGCCTAGTGGGATGACAAGAGACAAAGAGCATATATCAAATCAAGGAAGGTTCCTGTTGGATATAAGGAAAAACTTCTGGTCACCGTGAGAACAGGCAAGCCATGAAACTGGCTGCCCAGACAGGCAGCACAGTCTCCATCTTTGGAGGTTTTCATGACTTGACTCAATAAAGTCTTGAGCTCTGATCTCATAGCTGACCCTGCTTTGAGCAGGAGGTTGGATTCTGGCCAGAGCGTATGAGTGGAGTCCCTTAGAGGTCACTATTGAGTACAATAGTATTCAACATCTTTGTGAACAATCTGGATGCTGGTATTGAAAGCGCCATCACCGCTTTTGCACGTGACACCAGGCTGGGAGGAGAGATATATATGCCGGAAAGTAGAGCCATCATACACAGAAGTCTGGACAGTCTGGAAGATAGAGCCAACAAGAATTGAAGATAGCAAAGATAAATGTAAAGCCCCACACTTGGGACAGAATAATCCCAAGCAGCAGTACAGGCCGGGGTCTGACTGGCTTGGGAGGAGCTGTCTAGGGAATCTAAGAAAAAACCTAAACAGCCTCCTCCATGTGCACTCTTCACAGCTATTGAGCAATCAGTTAATTCCATTTACCTATGAGGGCTATATTCTGACACTATGAGGAGTCCCAGTGGTCTGAAATTGTGATCTGAAAGTGATACTAACAGGACTATTTATTCCTGCTCGAATGACGGGAACAAAATGTGAAGAAAGCCTCTGGAGGGACCCACTGGATGTCACTGTATGAATGGAAATTATTTGCTACTGCTTCCCAGGTTTCAATCTGTTCCTTAGCTTTAGACGTAGCGAACCCAGTGTCACACTACTGTGTTAAACTTGTGCTTGTGCAGATACCTAGCAGCAAAAAAACCCCACTAAATAGGAAAATACAAAATATTTTTTCTGGTTCTGTTGATGACACTGCTTTCTCCTCTGCATGATGACACTGGTTTAACATTAGCATTAGACTGCAGGTTCTACAGGCTTACTGCAGGGTAAAAACAAAAACATAAAGGTTTTTTCCTCACAGCACAGTTACATTGTGGGAACTCTTTTCCTTAGTGCTAAAATAACACTAAAAGCCAAAAACAGATTAAAAAAAGGGTTAGGCAAATAGGTCGATTCACAAAGTGATGGTCTAAATACAGTCATTGATTAGAAAGTCCATCAATAACTGGTGATTAGGAGCTGGAAACTATATTAAATAACACACAAATAATACTAGACATAAGCATCTGCTTTCAGGCATTGCTGAAAACAGAATATAAATCCAATCTGATCTTCGATCCGTATTCGGATCTCTTCTGTTCTTAGGCAGAACCCCTATCCCTAAGTATCCCAAACCATGGAAAAATGGATCAAGAAGGCACCCAAAGAGCACACGCAGTGCTTAAAGGACATGAAAATAGACAACTCCCTTCCTGAAACTGTTCCTGTCCCAGGAAAAATCTATGCATCTTCATAAACAGCAGCACACCGAGAGAATTGTGCTGAGAGGGGATGTTTAATTTATCCAGTGCTAGTGTCTGCTTTAATAATACTTAAAGGAGAGGATGCTTTGTCACCTATTCCAGCAGCATCTAATTTTCTGCAAAGAAGTATTCTTCTAACACTTCAGCGTGAATTCAAGACAAGAAATTGGCACTTTTAAATTAAGCTACCAATCTGTGATTTGCTGTGAATAAAGTGAATAGTAGTGCAAAACATCATCTATGAATTTTTGATCACTAAAGCTATACGAAAGTTCGTGATAGGTGACAGGGTAAAATTCCCCAGCTTGCATTCCTGCTATATTTCATAAATAATCTGGGATGCTCAAGTTTCAAAATACTTTGTATATATACAAACCCACTGTGGAGATCTGACCTTTTGAGTGAGAGAGGCCCAGTCCAAGCTGTCCCCCACAGTGATGAAAACGCTCACATAAGTTTACTTTCTGCCTGTATATTCTTAAAGGGAAGTCAGGTCCTAGAACTTGGAGGTTATGGGGTTATTAGTGAGACTACATTTCTAGCGGCTGAAACAGATATTAATTAGAATTAATTTTAAAATGTTCTCTGCAGTGAGTAAGGACACTTGCCATTAATCTAACATGGTAGTCTAACCCTGCAGCTCTAAAAAACCTTCTATATTTAACAAGGGAAAGAGATCTTGGCTATCTGCCCATTTAACTAAAATTAAGCAAAACAAACTCTGACTCATGCAGATGAACAGGTTCTCTAAAATATAATTTGAAAAAGTATCAGCTGTGGTCATCTCAAACAAAGCCCCTCAGCAAGGATTGTTGAGGCAGATTTAAAAAAAAATTCCGGAAGGATTAGAGAACATGCATCAATCTGATAGGAATGATTAAGCATTAACATTCCTTTCTTTAAGGTGCAAAGAAGCCAGTACCTACATTTGAGGAAGATTCCTTGATTTTTCTTAGGTTCCAAGCATGAACATTGTCCCCAAAAGTAACTTAAAGCAAAGTTTTGTAGCTGAGCAAAGGAGACTGTTTTGTATGCTCCAGATCTCACAGTTACCAAGAAATGATTCATTGTTCTGCCAATCCTTATAAAAGGTCAAGAGAAAGTGAATCCTGAGACCACTGTACACAGAAGAGCAGCAAATTTTGAATAAGAAAGATCCATTCTGAAGAAGCAGATCCACTGAGCACAAAGCAATCACAAAAAGTATTAAAATAAATGGCTAATAAAAAGGATTAGAAAGATATGCAATGGCCTGAAATAAAACACTCTGTGCCTGGATCTTCTTCAAACTGAGACTCAGGAGAAACCAAGACTTCCACATGTGTGTACATATATTTGATTTATTTTAGTGAACTGGAGGAAAGCACAGCCTCTTCACCTAAATTCCAAGTAGATAAATATATTCTGATTTAAGAAAATATTTAATAGAAGACCTTCTTATGAACTCAGCTGGATACAGTAATATCCTTCGTATCTTTGTCTAGAACCTGATATAACATCACTTAGGGTTGCCAACCATGAAATCATTTTTATGTGCAGGCAACACCGTGAGTGCTTTGTGCTTGTCGAAGGGTGGCTCAGAAGAGAGGAAGAGACACCCTAGAAACAAGCTGTGTCGTGCTGCGAGCAGCCACACCTCAAGTCCAGAGTCACGCTGCGATAAGTAGTGGTTATATTGGCATTGATACCTTGTGTTTGCTCGCTCTCGCTTTCCCTCTCCCCCCATGCAATACACTTACTGTTTGCTTTCACCAGGTTTCATTTCCTCCATCTCTTTATCTCCTTATTATTACCATACAAGAGGCACCTTCTTATTACAAAATACTCAGGAAGCTGTTCTCCTCATCTCAGACAGTTTCATCCTAGAATGGCCTGCATGGTCACCATGTGCAAGAAGAAAGGAGCAGAAGTTGCTGCCTATTGTGATTAACACTTCATGTAATTGTATGTGGCACTTACGAGCATGTGAAAGCCATATAGAAGAGTGAAAGGAAGATTAAATCTGCAGCACACTGGAATCTGTGAGACTTCTTCCCATGACCATGGTATGAATGTGGATAAAAGGGTCCCTGGTGCTCAGATACCAGTACACAGTCACTGCAATATTGCAGCTGCTTGGATGGAAACTCCTCTGGATAATAAGCAGATGATAAACAGGCAGGAAGATCAACTCCTTTTACAACTTAATTCAAATCTCCTCTCTCTTGCCTGCAGGATACATTTAGTTTTCACCTTCCTTCTTTAGAACCCTTTTATATCAGATTCTCTCACTCCGGCAAAGAGCAAGGTCATTTACAACGGCAATGGAAAGTTGATTAGAACAAATAACAAAGGCTGTAGTTTCAGTGAGTTAAAAAAACTTTAAGAGCATTAAACAGACGAAACTTAGGCAGGATCCGAGTCTGATAGACTTCCACAGTGGGTTTCAAGACAAGTATTTCCTTTTCATGGGACTCTACGTGTTTCCTCCATAGTAATTCTAGGCTCAAAGTTCACCCTAGAACTCTGCTGTTAATAATTAACGCACAAAAGGCCAAGCAATTGATTCCTAAGGTGCTTGCAAAATGACAGGCTATGCCACGCTCACTCCGGGCCTTTACACGCTGAGCAAAGTAACTAAGTCCAGATTTGAAACTCTTACCTCCCCAAAACGTTCAAATTGCCCGTTAGACTGTGCTTGGTGCTGGTCTCGGTGGACAGGGACAGGAAGGATAAAAATAGATTTTCCCCTTTGCAATGTTGTTTGCATTCCCCCAGTAACAGACTCCCTTTGCTAATTGCAAAGAATATTCCAACCCCTACAGAGGGAAAGAGCAGGAGAAATGGATGGAGGTGGGCCTACAGCCAGAAAGTGATCCATAGGCTTTCAGACGACATCTCATTTAAGCTGATGAAACTCACTTTCACATGAGTTGTGACATAACCGTGGCAGGAACTGACAAGTGTCAAAATCTTGCTGAACAAATAAGATTTCAAGTCCTATCCCCTTGTACCAAAGAAGAGCCAGCAAATATTACACATCTATCCTGCTTTTTCCCGTGGCACTAACTCCTCTCAGCAGCTTCACTGGTGCTCTATAAGCATGTCCAATTCACGCTTTCACTTAGAATAGCTGCTGATATTTAAACAGAACTTTTCATGGCTTTCCCATCAGGATGCCTTTCTAAATATCACTCTACTGTGGGGAATAAAGAGTTACTGGATGCTCTGCCATCAGGACTGGGATTTCTGTGCAGATTTTTGAGCCCAAGAAGCAACCTCTTGCATTGACCAGGAGACCAAGGAATGATTTTCTTCACAGGCCAGAACATCTCTCATTCCCTTTTTCCAATGTTTTCATCACACACCAGTGTCTTAATGGAACAGACCAGGAAGTGTGGACCTGGGCACAAAGGACAGATACTGGTAAGAAACAGATAGATTTAGGTATCACGAGGTCGTGGTGTCCAGGTGCAAACAGGGGGAAATTTCCAGCAGCTCCTTCCCCCTTGCAGTCACGTAATAAGCATACACCAGGGGATATTGTGACCTCTTGCAGCTAATCAAGTCCTACAGCCTATTTTTTTTCCAGGATAGTGTCTACCTCATGCTGCTGCATAGAGATAAACCGCACCCAGCGTGGGTCCCTCGTAGCCACTCTCTGTGCCTGCAGCTGCGGCCACGGGTAGTGTCTCCTGGCAGCTCTCGTCCTCCCGCCTCAGGCCAGCTGCTGTGACAGACACTAAGTCTGCAGACTTGGTGTGGTTGGGGGAGACAGCCTCAGAAAGCAGAGCCACCATGACCTGGAAGGACTGCAGTTGTTATTTCTCGGGAAGTAACAGGTGTTACACACAGCGTCCACGTTCTGCCTTTTCCTCTGTCCATGCCCTGCTCCTCGTGTGAAGGTGGAAGTTGCCATCTGCTTAGTCACCCTTTTCCAAGAAAGGTTTCTCCACATGTCTAACCATGCTCTGACAGCTATCCCAAACCAGGCACAGCCTTCCTCAGGATAGGCTCCAGCACGGACTATCAGAGTTACCAAGGAGTGGAGCGTCTTGGGACAACAGGATGAGATGGGGTGAGCCTGTCCATTTGCTGTGTCAGAGCAGGCTCAGGAGATGTGTACAAATGGCAAAGCGGACAGAAAGTTTGGGAACTCTTTTGCTAATGAACCTCCCTTTGCTCCTGCATGGATTTCCTCCGGGAACTCTCTCACTTGCTTCCTTCTCAATGTATGACCCCTTGGGATTGTACATATGGGTGAGCCGTACCCACAGCAGCCTCTGCTGCTAGTTCCAGGCTTGGGGGTGTGGGGGGATAATCCACACTCACCATGGTAGAAAAACATACTCTTCCTCTTCTGGATCTGTACTACATCAAAAAAACAGAGTGTCCAGTTCACTGCTGGTCTCAAAATTCACACCCACCTTTAGAGTGGATGCTAATGAATTTCAGGTTTCTCCTCAAAGCAGGCTCTAAGATCAAGGGGCCGTTAGCACTAGGTCCCTCACACAGCAAAAGTAAGATGATTGTCCCCTTCTGCTTCCATTGTTTGTGCTGCAGTCCTTTTTCCTGTAATTCCTCTTCACCCTCCAGCTACTTGATAGAGCAAACACTCCCTTCAGGAGTCAAGCCAAGGTCCACAGTGCAGAAAGATGTGCAATATGCAGTGCGCAGGGACAGTACAAAGGAAGCCTTCTTGGCAAGGGAGGGCTCTGCAACGCACAGCAAGTATCTTCCTGAGGGAAAAAATTTGCTTGTAGAATTGATGAAATGTTCTACAGAGCAGGCTTGACTAAGCAAAAAAAAAGTTCTCCAGCCTATGACTGCCTCACATGTGTCTGGGGACTTTTGGAGAGGAGGAGAAATGGTGGAGGAAAGAAGGAGTATCATAAGGCTGAAGTAAAGGAGTTCTGAATCAATAAGGCGTGGTGGCAAAGGAGGGAAAGCATTTGAGAGACCTCATAAAGGAATCCACAGCTCTATAAACCCCAGAGTAACACTTTTTCACACACTGGTGCCATCTGCACATCTGAAAAATGATAGTCATGTTATCTTCATATCTGGTGAAAGAGCTTCACCAAGGCTTTGCAGAAATTACAGAGGGCACAACAGATGGCACACGTAAGGATATAGTAAGGCTTGTTGGCATCTAGCTTGTCCTTGCAGTCAACAAGCTGAAGTCTTAGGTTCTGCCAGGCAGGAGTTTAGGGCCTCACTGAGACCCCCGAACACCCTCCGACTGTGGCTACACATCCCAGGGGGACAGGCAGCCTCAGTGCCATGATGCAGAAAGGTAACCAAATATTGAAAGTGTCAGTGTGCCCCAAGGGACGGAATAGCAGCTAGTTCCTGCAGGAAGACATCATGGGCACTGTGAATGGATCACATCACTGTCTCTAAGTCACCTCATATCCCCTCTCTGTCTGCTAATGCCCTGCATCGGCATCCCTTCCTACTAGACGTCCTGCAAAGAGCACATCTGTCTGCAGAGCATGCTCCCACCACCACAGCTTGCACATGATGGAGGCAAGAAGGGGAGGCTAGTACGCTACACGGGTCTATATTGCATAAAGATAAGAGATGAGAGAAGATTGCTCTTGAAGCTTTGGTACGTTCCCAGCTACTTTACAGTACAGACAGGGCCTGGGACCATAAAGGCCCTGAGATGTGGGCAGCACAGGCTCACACCAGTCTGCTCACTCATCCAAGTAACAAAACACATAGATGATCCATCTAGGACAGAATGATCCATCTAGGACTGCTCAACCTACCTGCAGTAAATAGTTTATCCAGTGGCTTATCTGCAGCCACCAAAGGCAACAGAAATCTCTCCATTATTTATTGTTAGTACCTCATGATTTGACATTTAATTTAAGTCTTCCACTGTGTCTTGCCCAGCAGCTTTAGCATTATAAATAGGGAAGCATTTTCTTTCCCATTTAAGAACTAGCCACAAGGATTCAGATCTGTCTGATGAACCTTTTCGTAAGGCTTGCATTATGTTGTCATGAATGGATGATGTTCAGAACCTTACAGGCACCTCTGTTATGAGGAAAGTTACCTAACTGCTGAAGGCACTATTGCTTCAAGGCATCTATCCATGTCCAGCCTTCATGGGCAGACATGTTTCCCTAAATACTGCAGAGCTGAGGAAGTCGTTCCTTTTGTGTGCAGTTGCAAACTTCTATGAAAATAGGGGCTTTTTGAGAAATTTTATTTTCTTTCTGTTACAAAAGCTTCCACGGCACTTGGGATACCAGACTTTTTGACACAGAGGGCAGTCAGGTTGGCCACAGATAACATGCCCTTGGCAAATCCGTGTTGAGTATTGCTGATTGCTTTCTCATCCTTCATGTGCTTAGGTATGGATGCCAAGAGGACACGCTCCATGATCTTTCCAGGGAGGGCTTTCACTGTGTGCTTTTCTCACTGTATTTCATCCTTACTCATGCTGCTATAATTGTCTACCCTTTACAATATCTCAGATACTGTATTACATGTATTTGTAACAATGACAGTAAGCAGACTCACCAGCTTCAATCAGATGGCACTCAGTCTCCAGCGTAACAGTGTAAGTCATAGAAACACGTAGCCTGCATTCTCAAAACAGAAAAGACTAGTGCCAAATCCAAACATCCTTCAGATGCAAAAACTTACCAAGAAACATAAAAGAAGAGCTTTCTCCTCATTGAAACAAGCTGTTAGGGCCAAGAAGATTCTAAAAGAACCAGGCACTTTTACTGGTCCTCCAAGGAAATCTCTCAGACCTTTGTAAGCACAGCCCGAGACCTATCTGCACATCTTGCAGCTGGAGCTGAGGAGTAAATCAGGCCATCTGGTCTTCAGACCCCTTGCCCATGTAACAGATTGGCCACTTTGTCATTAATTGCTTTTCAAAGCACCCATAAAGCACTTCCAGCACTTATGCTTTCATAGATGCTCACTTGTATTAGCATTTGGAACCTCTTTATCTACATTAAATGTTTATGCTATGCTTATTACCATATTGCCTGAGTAGCATAATATATGTGGCCTCAGAAATCTCCTGGGAATAGGAAAATAGCATTACCTTCAACTTACAGGCAATGAGAGGTCCTTTTAGAGAGTTTTGGAGAGTTTTAAACTCTCTGTGCTCAGCTTTCATCTTCCAACAAGACTTGCCCTTTCATTTCTGAAAACGGGACTTTGTTTCGGTCCCTTGGACCCTGCGACGCCGACCACAGACACACGGGATTGGAGTGCACTCCTTGGATGCGGAAGCTGCAGTACGGGAGATGAGGAAGAGAGCTGACAACCCACACAGCAGAGACCACCACTGAACTCGGGTCCTCTGTCTTGGGCTACAGACGGTAGGCATCACGGCCTCCTTTTCTGCCAGCTGCTTCTACGTGGAACTGGCCCCACCAGGCCTGCCCTAGGAGCATCTGCTGGCGCAGGTTCCCTGGCTGAGGGAGCAGCTGCCCTGAGGGACCTGAGCCATTCTGAACTGCTCAGCACTTACCCTGGAGCGCATACTGTGCCATAGGCGTATCCATCTGCTGTCCATGAACTAGAAAAGGTTCCTATGCTTATATATGCTTACTTAATGTTTGTAAACGCTGTATTTTGAAATGGCTTTATTAAGCCAGCAATTGTGATTACATTTGAATAGCCGTGGGAACTCAGTGTTCTTAAAAAATAGCACTTTGACCATTAATTCCATTTCTTCACATTTTATTTTTGTTTTCACCACATTTCTTCCAGAAAAAAAGCATCTTATATTCTCTTAAGAGAGAGGTACAACCAATTAGTGGCTTATATACTTGGTCTATTGCCTTCACGAATCTGCTTCCTAGGTTCCAGAAAGACGTACAATTTTCCCTCACCTCTATACATCTTGAAGACTGTATGAACTGATTAATACTCTTTTCCTTCCTACAGTCTAGAATAGTCTGCATTCCTGTGTTCTGAGGTTTTGTTAATATAACTGTATGTGGGAAGACTGCAACCTCAAGATCCAATGGAACTTTTGCTCAGCAGATGACACAGTTTTGCCACTTACCTATGTGTTTCTTTAATATATAAAGGAACAATTCTTCTTTACCTTTACCTCCATTTTCAGACTCAAAAAATAAAAGACCACGCTGCTGACATTTATTTGTCAGCTGAAGTAATTTTCCATGCTTTGGAAAATAAGACTTTTAGCCTTAAGGAAAGGATCCTTCAGTGCAGGAATAATGGCTTATGTTAAATGTCTTTGGGGTAAAAATTTGCTTCACTAAGAACATTAAACACCGGCTATTCCATGACGTCTTTCAAGTATCACTCTCCTTGCAACATAAACTAACAAACAGCCTTGAGAAGGATGCCCAGGCTTTCATTTCAGTGTCTCAAAAGCACGTGATAGCTCAGGATGGGACATGGAAGGACCAGTGGGAAGCCCAATGAAATAATGAAGACTTCCTTGGAGACAGAGAACAAATGGGAACATGACTCCATGGCTGAGTGGTGCTTCTACTCCTGGTTCCTATGGTGCCGCTCTCGAAGGGCTGCGTCCTGATCTGGGTGAATCCTCTGAGCTTGAGCGTTCAAGGCAGGACTGCTCCCTCTTTTGCAGAGTCTGTTTTGAGCAGGGCCTCATCTGATACGTTCGGATTATGGAGCAAAGTCCTTGCATAAACTACAGCATCAAGACTGACTATGCTCACCAACATAATTCTAAGGTCAAAAGCAGAGGTGCCAGTGTGGGGTAGGATCCAGCCAGGGGGAGCTCTGAGGAGCACAGGCTGGAATTCAGATATGCGATGTGGACATCTGGTAAGATGTTGCCGTCTTACTCCATTGGAGGTCTAGACTTACTCTTCTCAGGCCACTTATTCAAAGGCGCTTTTTTTCTGGATTTCTAGCTGGAAAATCCATGGAATTTCATCTGATATTATGAGTATGCAATGCGTACATGTTACACATGTTCTCTTTTTAATAGCACACAAAATTAAAGCATCCAAAATTGGAATTTTCTTTCCCCAAAAAGCCACCAGTGCAACTTCGTGATTTGTTTCATCTGTAATGGAGGGATAACGATGTCTTGCTTTTGACAGATGAAAATGATAATAAACATCCAAGTGAGACCCACTTAGCCTAACCCTGAACAAGGCTGACAGACAGAAAAATCAGACTTACCTGTAAATTCCTTTCTGACCTTGGTTGTAAAACTTCTGGCTCAATCACTTCCCACTCTTTTCCTAGCTATAGTAAATTTCACTAGTAGGAAGACCAGCAAGTTAAAGGAAGTGATTCTTCCCTCTACCACACACTCATGAGTACTCATCTTTACCTTAGAAAGACAGATAACAAACCTGCATTAATTAATGTATATTCTAAAAAGAGCTCTAGAAGTTCTTGAGAAGCATTATTATCTATTTCCGAGGAAAAGTGTTGCGCTATATGATTAGAGATACACTAGACACATACCTAAATAAAGCTAGAAGGTAAAATTTTTTAGGTATCATCAGAAGTGTCCCCATGAGCCCCTGATTTTCTAAGCTATCAGTAGCTCCTTAGCTACTTACGTCCTAACGGTAGGGGTTTAACTGTGCTTTTTAGATCTGAAATAATGAGGGATATAAAGAAGATGGAGAATCTCCTCAGAGGTGCACAAAGGACAACATACAACAGGCATAAGTTGCAGAATTCTGAACAGATATACAAGGGAAAAAAATCACTATAAGGGTGGTCAAATACTGGAGCAAGTTGCCCAGAAAGGATGTGGAATCTCCATCCTTGGAGACACTTAGAACTCAACCAAGTGTGTCTCTGAGCAAGTAGCAAGTTAAGTCCCTGACTGGAATGGATGATCTCCAAAGCTTCCTTCCAACCTAAATCTTTGCATGATTCTATGATTATGACTACATAAAGACTTCTTTCACATTCACACAAACCATGTGATGTCACTGTGTGAGCTCATATCTGTCCCTTGATGTCATAATATCTGTCTTGTGGGGTTCATTTCTGTTCCGATTTTATACTATGTCAATCCTGACAGAGACTGAAAATTTTAAAATCAGAACATTGTGTTTGCTGACCTACTCTAAACATGACCATGGTCATATGTTAAATGCTTATTACAGTAATTGCTTTTTTTGGAGAGCTTACCTAATACAGCTTGATAACAAGGTTCCTAATTTTTCACAGCAAATGTAGCTTTATAACTAATAAAACTAATGCCACCTGTATTATGGAAAGTTTCAATGTTTTTGACTTATCTAGATGGCCTCTTATTCAAGTGGAGCTACTCTGGAAGTGTCTTGGAATATGTATATCAGTTATATGCGGCTTGTATGTATTTCTTCTTGGGTGAAATGAAAAATTTAATTATATGAAAAAAATGCAAATTGCTGCCAACTGTGTTAACTGTGAGAGAGTTGCATTATCTTCTAACATAAATTGTCAGTGAATTGAAGAAAAGACGTTTTGGAAGCTGATCTGATTACTGTCAGGGAAAGTGCTCAAACTCAATTGTTGGCAAATGTCCAGTACCCATCACTGAACGATCATCACCTCATCATTCAGCCTTCTCAACTGACATGCAAAACAACATCCAAATATTCATTGCACATCTGTGCTGGACAGATTATGCATTAGCAATTCAAATCAATTCAATGTACAGGCAGTTTCTGTAAAGGCGTCTGTTTGGGTGAGATGCCTTGTTGTCTGGGATGGATAATAAGGCAACTCTGTCTAATCTTGGAGAACAATCAACCCATCTTGAGAAGGTGACTGACTACGTATGCTCTTGCCCTGACAGCACTAGAACAATGGCCCCATAATGCACTTGACTCAGCTGGTAATAAAATCTACTTTTGATTAGCAGCCATGGCTTGTGTCAATCACTGCATGATGTACCATTGTCCTCTGGTCCTGAACACAGTTTATTTACAGGGAAACAAAAGCTTTTTGGATATGGCTGCTGCCCAGAGATTGCAAAATAGATTGAGCTGTCAGCCTCACACACTAGATGAAGATTAATGAGTTGTGCAGACAATAAATATGAAGCAATGACCATAAATATGCTAATAGGTATTATCCATATACACTATAATTGCTACAAAAATTAAAAAGTAGTGTGAAGGAAATAGGTCACAGGGTGACAGATAGATAATCTTGGATGCTGAAGATCTTTGGTTCAGTCAGATTCTCTACAGGTTTATTTCCTTCAATTAGACCCTTCAAAAGAGTAATTGTTTAAAAGCTGTTTGAATAATCTCTTTTGAAACAGAGGTTTATGGGAAAATGTTTATGAAAAAGTGACTTCAATGAACATGTTATTGGAATGAAAAAGGTGACTACCAAAAGCAGGCTACGCAGAGATTAATGTCTGTGATCAGCTGCCCAGCTCCACTACGAGGGCAGTATCTCTAAGCGGCACACTAGTGAGGACCTCAAGGAAAACATACTGAAGAGACACAGCAGTTTATATCCACAGACACAAGTGAGTAAGGTCATTCCCGAGCAAAATATAGAAGAGTTGCATGCACATCTGGTTGTGTTGGTTTGTTTGGTGTCTTCAGCTTAGCATGATTTTTTTCTTTCTTTTTTTTTTTTTTTTAAACTGAAGAAGGGAAGGATGCCCACGGCTCAAATTTTCAGAGTACTTCCAATCAAGCCTCTGGTTTTCCAGTTCCTTTCAAAGAGCACACAGTCTAGACAGCGCATGATTTTTGACACTTAAGCATTTCATTTGAACCTGAAACTCAGAGAGTTAAACATCAGACTATGTTAGCTACACGTATAAATGCTTCAGCACCTAAGGCTACTGAAATTGTAGTGACACTGAAAATAAAGGCAGTTGTACTCTTGGTATTCATGGCTTTGACTCTCTGTTCTCTGAGGCTTAGAAGTGCCACTGGATGCTTTTCAGGTCAGCTCACACCACCCATCTCCTCTCCTCAGATTTTTAGCTTCTGGGGCGGGGAAATTACCCAGATACTCTCCGAGATCCAGTTTACTGTTAGAATGTCAGGCTCGGTGATACAAATGAGTTCTTTTCTCTTTCCTTCCATACTTTAACTAGAAGTTGCATCAGTTTGGGTCTTAAATTATCACTGCTTGGATTTTTGGCAAACAGTCCACAAAGACTTACAACTGCCTTAGTGCTTCTGTGCCAGGCTCCCTGCAAACTCAGCTGATCATCAACTACACTTGCCTAACATCTTGGAAGTTACTTTGTGACCAGAAATACCAGTAAAACAAAGAAAAAAAAGGTAGGAGGCCATTTAAGAAAACGTCTCACACAAAGCCAGCAGGTGAGAAGAGAAGCACGTCTTTCTGGATGAATCGGTGGAGGGAGAGGACCTCTGGAAGCTGCGGGCTCAGGGACGGAGTTGTGGTTCCCAATCCCACTTGAGCAGTGACACTGGGTCTTTTTAAACTGGAGGCTGTGGTATTAGTCATGTCACATGTTGCCAGGGCACAGCGAGGCCCTGTCCCACCACCCCAAGCAAGGTGAGCACAGCAGACCCAGAGATGACAGGCAGGCTGAACCAAGAGTCCAAATCACCAGGCAAGTTTGTAGTGATGAGGCAAGTCCAAAGTCAAGCCAGAAACATGAGTCAACAAACCAGGTGCAGGTCTGGTAACGGTAGCCAGGGTCCAGCGATTGCTGGGCAAGTCTATCCTTGCTCAGCAGGCAGGTCCAAGGTGAAGCCATGAAGACAGGCTGCAGCTCCGTCTGGATCGATGTGGTACGGCTGTGATGGAGCTGCAGACAGGTGCACCTACAGCATCGCTCAGGCAGGGCCTGGAGGCTCAGGGGAGGCTGGCCAGGGCTGTGAAGACCTAATAGAGGTCTCAGCCCTGACACAGGTACAAGAGATTGTTGGTGTTTTCATTCATTTTCATACAAGAGATTGTCCCAAGTTTTCATAATAAGCTGAAAACAAGTAAAAGCAAACCCCTTCCAGGTCAGAACTTCTCCATAACTTACATTTGCTGCGCCACGACAGTAACAAGAGCACGAAGGTAGGCAGAGCTCAGCTGTTTTTAGCACCGTGTCATCTGTGCCTACTCACATCTTCCTCATCGAACTCACTGCAACCACATCGCAGATTTTAGAGCCACGTCCTTGCTGACTAGGTCCGTGGCACACTTCTAAAGAGAGGCTTCCCTTGAGTCCCTTCGGTGGCTTCCCTCTCCTTATTACATTGAGTTTCTTAGCCTTGTTTTTATGAGACTGCTATTAATTTCTCCTTTCCCTGCTTATTCACTGATGTCTCTGCCAATCGTGAATTGCCTTGAGGCACTTTGCTTGCAATAAAACTTTTATTGTATCTAATTTTAAATATTTTTAGTTAAACAACTTCGCATGTATCCATTATGAACTGTGTTTTAGGACTGAGTAAAAGGTCATCACGTTTAGAGTCTCTGCAACTTTGTGAAGCCTTCATTCCCTGTGGCTTTGCCAGACTTCATCATCATTTCCTGATGGGCTGTTTGGAATATTAAATAAATGATATTAACAAAGCACCAAAAGATTTTAGCAGTTTTGAAGGAAGGATCTGTAGCAATATGTACAAAGAAAGTGACATTTTTGGGTTTATTGTCACTTTGAAGAAGGCCTATAGCATTAATTGTCCTGTTATTACATGGAATTTTACCTGCATTTAAGCTGCAACTTTAGATATTTTAGAACATTAAGTAATTCAAAATGATAAATGAGAGACCTGAGAAATTATGGGGATAGAGATGCATCATAATTACAGAAGCCCTAATGCAAGCAGAGTAGAAAATAAAAATAATCAACATTAGAATTAAAGAAAACTAACATACATGAGTTAAAGAAAAATTGAATGAAAGAAAAGAGTTAAAAGAGCAGTGCCGCTCAGAGGTACATGGGCCAGACATTCCACTGCTCAGATAAATAGCACATATAAGAAGAGAGGAACAGACTTTGTATCCTTTTTTCTATAATCCACCATGTACAAGATATAGATATCATACAACCGTGGAAACGCTATATTTTTATTCTGGGTATTTCCACTTTGAGAGCCATTCCTGTGGCAGTGTGACCTAATCAGATATTCCTCTTTACCTAAGGGAGGAGGCCCATGGATTTTTAAACAGCCCTATTTAAACTGCTGGCTAAGAAAAACTGCGACAAAGGAGCGTGTGCCATTTGCAAAGGCCTGTTCATTAAAGATGGAGGCTCCGCTTTCGCAGGATTTGCATGAGGAAGAACAAAACATCTGTGTCAATCTGCTCGTATGACGCAAGGTCCCCTAACAGTTCCTTCCATAAAGAAATTAATTTCAACTATCCGTTGTTAATTGAGTTCTGATTTCCAGCTCTCTATCAACCATTTTTTTGGGGGGCAGCTGTACCCCAGCTGAACTGTGGGTGCTATATCCAACTCAAGTTGCAGTCTCGGCGTGACCACCACTTTGCTGCCTTTTTGTCTATTGTCTTTACTCAGAGTTGTATTAATTCTTAAAATGAGGGGCTGTCTTCCACAGGTGCAATTCAGTACAATAGAGTGCAATGCAAAACAATGAAGAAGCAAAGTTCCCGGTCACATCAGTTGCCAATCAAGGGTTCATACGCTACTGATTTGTTTTAGTATCATAAGAGCAAATTAGTAGTTTTTCCTAAACTTTACCTTGACAACATCAATAAAAAGGCATGTTCATAAAGTTCAGTTTCATTTCCTGCGTGAGGATAAGTTTCAGTTTCGTTTCTTTCTGATCATGGTTGCAGTTTCATTTCTTTGCTGTTAGCTAGACAGTGTATAAAAAGATTGGCCGAGCCTCGCAATGCTTCAGCGGATTCCACACCATCAGAAAGAGAAATGTCCGACCAAAACGTCCGCAACGCCGGTTTCACTTCCTCCGGGATCGCAGGAGGATCGCTTGCTTCATCGATGATGTCCCGGGAAGCAAAAGCGTCTGGGGGAGGTGTGCGTTCTGGAGGCCCTACCTCTACTCTCCAAGAAATGGGTATGAGCAATTTTGCGTGGGGGTGTGTGGTTTTGTGGTTTAGTGCATAGGGATAAACAATTTTTTTTGCTTGAAAATAAGCTTGCCAAGTCATCTCTTCTCTCCTACATTCCTGTATTGCACTGAAGACAAAAGATTCCTATATTTCACTGCATGTTGTGAGTGGGATGCTATTAAGAGTGTTTTCTGTGTATGTATATATGCATGAATGTACACATACATATGTGGTATTCATGAGATTCAGGACAGTGTTTATTTGAAGTTTGTGCTATGTCTCCATTCTGATAGGAATCATCAATAATATGGAAGATCATGGTAGCAATAAGCAACGATACACTTATGCAAGAACATGATCTGTGTACCTACATTTCATATAAATTACCAGATTTCCCTTGCTCTTTACTCACACATCCCCATACAGGCAGAACCCATAAAACCTTATGCAAACGCTATAGCAGAGGGAAATTAGCTGCAGTCCAAGAGCTGAATTCACGAAGGGAATATATACACATCCTTGACAGCACATATCTAAGTACTAAAATTAGGCATAGCTGGCTTTCACATGAGCTAACCCTGCAGGTGCTTGCTTTTCTGTTGTATGCACAGAGCAATCCCTGACCTGACGACTCTAAGCAGCTTGGCACTTGCTTAACCCCAGATCCCGTGGGATTCACGCATAAGGTATTCTCCCTGCCGGTCCTGCCTGTGTGACAGGATTCAGCAGGCATCCTCAAAGCAGGCATAACTCCGCAGAAGGGAGTGCCCCATGTAATCCTGCTTTACCCAGCAGCACAGTAGTTAGCTCGCTGACCTTGGATAAAGGCTTCAAACGCCTTTCTGCCTTAGGGGTCTTGGACCCACATGTCCCACGTGTCAGGAGTGTGCTAACTAGCGGGCTGGTTATAGGTGGGAGTCTCTGTCATGTTGGTCAACCGCTGGTCTACTCCGTCTGTAGTAAGCAGCTAGAAGTCTACTGAAGGATGGAGCTGAACCTGACTCTTCCAGCCATAAAATGGGTGGTTGGCCAGGTGAGCTGGCCAGGGTCCAGATTTAGGGCATCTTTTAACAGTAAAAAATGCGATAAGCTTGATGGAGAGGAAGTAAGGTTTTTTTATGATATGATTTACATTGCTGCCAATATTATTCATAGCATGAGGCTCTCTAGACAGTGAGGGAATAAGTGACATAAGGGTCATTTAGAGAGATACTGCATGTGACTCCTGTGAGGCATTTTTTAATTTTTACTCTGTGTGATTTGATCAGTGAGTTTAGGTTACTGAATACAGTGTTTATTGAATATTCAGTAGCAAAGAGCTCATGGGATGGTAGCAGCAGAGGGACACAATATGAGAGAGAGTCAGGAGAGGAGGAGGACCGAGAGGGTGAAGAGCCACAAGAGCTGCTCTCAGGTACCACACTGCATTAGCAGCGGAAATCCTGGTACACAGCAGATGCCATTTACTTAACCTAACCATACACTAGAGCAGAGTCAGCTGCACAATCTTGCCTTCTGTTACAGGTAAGGGTGATACAGCAGTACTCAGCACATCCATAACCAGTGGCAAACGCTTCAGTGGTGATGCCCTACAGAGAGCATGAAGTTGCAGTTTCTAAACTAAAAGACTGAAGACTTGTTTCTGTCCATGTGCTGAGAATCTTTACAAGAGAGATAAGCAAAGTAAACATTTAACAACACCTATTTTTATTCTTGCAATGTCTGTATCAACTATGGACTTTTATGAAAACCACTATTTTGGTGAAGAGAAATCTGCATGACTCAAGGAAACCTTAGCCATGCCTACAGGAGATGCTCCAAAAGAGCTTTTATCCATGTGAAAAATGCTAGCTCTGTAACATTGCCAAGACAGGTGTGAGCTTTGGCTCCCTGCAGGAGGAGAGCTTGCCACACATTCTTTGCCTGATTGAGAGCTAAAAGGGCCTGATTTCATTTCCGCAGGTGCTCACTGAAATCTCTTGCTCTTCAAACACTTCTTCTTAACCTTTTCATTCAGACTGTAACCCTTCCTCCCCCCAGAACAAACATGCTCGAAGGAGCAGCTGATTCTGCAGCAGGGCATGAGTATTGTTCAGTATCACTTTACAGAAGATGTTATAACAAGCTCATCACCAAAATATTTGAGCATCCTCCAGGAATGCTTTAAGCATTATCACTAACATTTGTCATCGCTAATGCTTTACTCCTCTCCCGGGAGAAGAAGAGTTTGCAATGGAATACTTTGCTTGGGTCTTATTTATACTGAGATGGAGATATACATATAAATTGACCACTGGCTACCACAGCTTGCCATGTTTGAATTTTACAGGTATCTGTTACGTATAGGTTTATGCTATGGAAAGTGAAGTGAAAGGAACATATCCGTCACCTGGAACAGTAAGTGGCGAGGTCTGCAACAATCCTTAGCTCCTGTAGGAGTTTCTTCCACAGTCCTCAGGCAGTGCCTCAGAAAACTGCGATTTCAGCAGAGACAAACTATGCTGAAACTGTTTTGGAGATCCAAATTTATCAAAAACAGTCTGCGCAAGAGTCATAGATTTTCTTTGTGTTCTGGGAACATCCACAAAACACTGCAAATGTCCTTTCCCCAAGATGCCCGCTAAAAAGCAGTATACTGATGGAACCAGCCAAGTAATCAGCAGTTTCCTTGTCTTTTGATACATTTGCTAGCTTTGAACTTTTTAAAAACACAGTAGTTGATAATTATCCCGTAGGGTTCCTTCCAGTCAGTAACATCTCCTTTGTAACTATTCTAGGTGCCAGAGGCTCAACCCATTCATCAGGTTTTACCAGCAGCGGGATCTCCGGTGGATCCTACGCCTCCCACATGATGTCCCGGGAGGCCAGATCTCACGGCGGTGGAACTCCCAGGGGCGGTACAACTTCCACTGTCCAGTCCATCTGTAAGTGGGAGTCCTCTTGATAAAGATGAATTAACAGATGGCTTCTGAGAAGTCAGCAGTATTTCAGCTCAAGCGTACATTTACTAGAGGAAGGGCTGTAAATACGAGAAGTGGCTGCATTGTACTTGAACCAATGTTTCTCCTGTTTGCTGCTTTATACTTGGTGAGAAGTTGAAACTAGGGAATTAGTGAAAATAACTATGCCACAAAGTTGCAAAGATATGGGTGGATAGCAGAGACAGAAATCTGAAACACATAGTGACAGAAAAAAGGCCAATGGAAGTTTAGGCTCTGCTTTCATCAGGACCACAGTGGAAGTTCATTAATTCTTTTTTCAAACACAAATTCAGGACCAAACCAAGAGCTTCACATTTGAACATACAAAACAGATTAAGTGGGAGAAAACAGTGAAACATGAGAATGGGGTTATCAGACTGACAGACAGGAATCATTAGTGCACTTCTTGTGGCCTTTTAGAACAGCTTAGCTTTCTTTCCTTTAAGGGAAGTTCATTGGGTCAAAAGCAGAGGGATCTACCTGCACTTACCAGCTCAAAGCAGAGAACAACACAAGTTTTCCTCATCACCCTGCCAGGTTAATGCAGCCCACACCTAGATAAATCAAACCAAGGTATGAGGAAGCCTAGTCTATACATGAATGCATCAGTAAGGATGCTAACGATGGTAGTGGGATCCTATGGTAGTGGGATCCTATGGAAGGGATTTGGAGACAGGATTGAAGTTCTTAATTTCGAAAAGCATCTTTCGAAGTGTAACACAGACCTTTGGTCTCTGACCTAGGAATGTTTGTAACCGATGCTCAGATATTCTGTATGTTTCCCTGTACCACAACTTTGCTTTAGGTTGTTCTCACACATTTCTTTGTGTTTGTCCTTAGCAATGGGAGGCAAAGGAGGAAGACGCTGAATAGAAGAAAAACATCAGTCCAGAAGTAAGCTCTGCAAGCAGTTCGTCCGTTACCAACAGAGTCATTTGACACCTTCTCCCCTTCTCTGTTCTCCCTGTCACTGACACGAAAGGCAAAGCCTTTTTCACATGCACAAATAAAATTTCTATTAATATGATGGATTCTTGCATTAAATTAGTGGGGACGGGGATGAGGGACAGCTTCTTCCTTGATTAAACGTTCTCTGACACACAGGCACATACGAACACAAGCCGATAAATGGAAGCTAAGGTACTTTGGACTGCAAGGGTGTCTTACAAAAATCCTGGGTTTAGCAACACTAGACTCTCCAATTACAGGTAGCTTGCTTGCTTTATTTTACAAAAAGTGATCACAGTGCAAAAGTCACCCTGTTCTGAGAGAAAAGCATGGAAACACTTGATAAGGGGCATGCAGCAGTACCCTTTGGAGGTACTGCTAATGGGCTACCAAATTAAATTCTACTTAATTACAAATACACATAAGCAAATGAGAACAGGTCCCAAGAAATTTCATACCTCAGAGACGCAACTGATATTTGTACCCCTCTACTATTTCCAAGGTCCCTTTCACATTAATCGAATTTCAAGTCCCTGTTTGTTTATTGCGAGGTGTCAGCTTTGTCACAATTGGACCAAAACTACTCCTGTAAGCTTCTTATGATACCTGAGAACAGATAAGGAAGAGATCCCGTCTTCTCTGGTATAGGTCTCGCTACAGGGGCCTCTTGCTGTTCCCCACACGCCTGACTCCTTTCCTTCACATGTACTCATACGGTGACGTTTCCCCAAATACACGTAACATTGTCCATTCCCTACACGAATTCCCACATACATACTCCCCCACACTTCCATCTTCCTCCTGTCTTTCTGGCTCCTCATCCTCCCTCCCTTATCACCTCTCTCCCTCTGTATTTCTAACAAAACCACACAGAGAGCTGCTTCTTCCCTCTCCCCACCCCAAGACGGAGGGAGAGAATCTCACACCTTCAGGCCAGAAGTTAAGAGGCGCTGGGTTTGTGGTGCTGCAGTCAGTCATTTTCTCCAACGGCTGCTGTCACCTAGCTTGAGCATTCCCATCTCAGCTGTGTCTCTTCACGGCTTGGAGATGTGCTTGTACCTTTGCACTTCATGCTCTCAGATATGGTCTTCTCCCCCCTGCCTAGGCACCTTCTGAATGGACGTGAGAAGTCAGCATTTGCCTCCAGTTACAGCAAAGTTAAATTGAATTATTTGATGAGGGGAGGAGTGCTAGCATGGAGAAGGGGCTGATGAAGAGGGGAAGAAAGGTATCTTCACTTGCTGTGCTACGCAAAGTAGTAGCATGGGATGGAGCTGCTCTCCTAGCAAGGCGCTATCTTGGGCAAATGCCTAAATGTAACCAGGAGTTGAAGTCATAAAAACATAGAAAGATTCAGTTCCAAAGAGACCTTGCTGTGAGGAGAATGGGGGCGGTTCTCTAGTCCAACCTTCTGCTCGAAGCAGGGTTAACCTTAACGTTAGACTTGTTTGCTCAGGGCTTTGTCCACTCAGGTTTTGAAAATCTTCGAGGAGGGAGATGTCGCAGCTTCTCTAGGCCACCTGTTCAAAAGTGTCACCACTCTCACAGTTGAGATTTTTTTCCATATGTTGAAATAATAGAATTTCCTTTGTTGTAAAGTTGCACTTACTCCAATGGATCATTAAGTACATACTTAATAACGATGTATTTTAGAGTTTTCCACTTTAGAGATTCAACAGTAAATATGCTTCCCTGAACTGGCACCTCGGCCTGAAAGCGGTGAAGGTGGGCCTCGAGGCATCCTTTGCGGAGCTCGGTGCCTCCCAGTGCCACTGCTGAGAACAGGCAGCCTATTTGCAAACCGCGTGCTGTCACATCAACAGGAACGGATGTTTTCTCTCTCCTCACGCTTTCTGTACAATTACAGATTTAGAGATTTCTTCGCGTAATAGTAGTAGCTTATATTTATATGTTAGTTTTCATAGTTAAGGATCCTGACCTGTTTTGTTCACTGCAAAGGAAATGCAGCAACATAACCAAACGTGTGGGATTTTTTTTAAGGTCAGACATCTTTTAACTTGACTTGAGTGACTTGAGGCTTGCATGCATGTGAAAGCTTCCCGGCTCATTGCCTGCATGCTGGCTATCTACTGCTAAATTGTTACCACTGCCATAAATATCTAATTGTAATATTGCTGTTGTATTCTGCAACAAATAAAGACAAGGAATGAAGAACATCGTGTCCAGGTAAAATGAAAAAAAAAAAAAATTAAGCTGTTATGGAGTAAAAAATTGAAGTATTCAGGACTCTCGGACAACAACTAGACTCAAAGGTCTGTGAATGTGACTGAGAAATGTGGGGCGTGCTCTCTGAAATTGTATTTTATATCTAATTTTTAGCCTTTCTTCCAGCCTGTCTCTATTCTCCTCTAGCATCTCACCAGATCTCAGCCACCTCTCTGCAACAATGATTTTCAGACATGCCCCAGTCACTATTAAGCACAAGGCAAAAGGTTTGGCCGGACACAACCAGTAGGATCCGGAAACCGGTGTCACCAACCCCTGAAGAGGGAAGGGAAGGGGAGGCTGCTGGTTTTACCCTGATGAAGTTTCTGTCTGGTCTTTCTGTTGTGGCTGTCTCTGCTTATGACAGGCCTGCCTTTCCCACTGTCCCCACCAAAAGAGCCTCCAATTAAGGAACCCCCTTTCCCTCTCACTTTCAAACCTGCGCCATAGCCATCCTTGATCCCTCGTACGGCAGCAACCTCGCAACTGCTGCAGGACACCAGCAGGATGCTGTTACTTTCCCCTCCCGCCTCGGCTCGCCCTCTGCGAGGGCTGTGTTGGAGCACTTTGCTGGCTCGGGCTCTGCCCCGCGACCTCACGGCATCTCTAAAAGGGCTGCGGCAGCTTTCTCAAACAGCTGCCGGGGTATAGGTGGAGAAAGCTGGCTACGTGCCCAAGAGCACAGCTAAATTTTTCTAAGGCACTTAGCGTTCCTCGCTCACGGCGGCTTCATCACAGTTCTGCCATCTCTTTACACAGGAGGGAGGGAGCATAAGGTCAGTGTAAGGCAATGTGATTTTGACCGAACAGCATTTTATGTCTATTTACTATAGATTAAAGGATGTGGGCAAGTAAAAGGCAAAGGAGAAGCTGCATCCTCTCTTTATTGATTTTTACAGATCACCAGTGATTCTGCTTTTGCAGCTTTGTCCACTCAGCATAATAAAAATAAAAGCATTGAAACTGCGGATATGTGGCATAGCCTCAGTGCATATGCACAAAGATGGACTCAGCAGTTCGCTGGTCTCTAAGTCCGGGCTCGTACATGGCTCTAATTAAGCCACCCTACACTTTCCTCCCAAGGCCTAATGCAGCAGCCTGTGACTAATAAAATATAGCTGCGATCTACCAGCAGATCTTTATTCCCTTCTATACCCTTAGCACTGGCACAAGGTAGAGCAAGAAGGTCTGTCCTGGCTTTTTCCCATTCAGAGATTTCCCCCCATGTGCAAATGCCAAGGCAGCTCTCAGAGACCAACAAGGACCTGGAGTCCTGCAAGCAGACATTCAAACACCTGCTTTAGCGCTGATGATGCTAAAGTGAGTCATAATGATGAAACTAATGTAAGAATGACAAGAAATAGTAGAAAAGGTCAAGTACATATATAATTTGTCAGACGGTTGTGTAAACTGAAGCTGTATTATCCAAGAAACAGTGCGTGATCATTTCATGACAATTAAAGACCTTGTTTCTTATTTACTTGCAGAGAGGGAAGATTTAAAACTGGGTTTCAACTTTAATGTTGGCATTTCTTGACCGCAAGTGGTTTTGTCTTGTTAAAAAATGACTATCAATCATTAGTGAGAGCTGACAAAAGGTATTTATGCCTAAAAGAAGGAAAACCAATCCAAACGAAAGCAAGGATCCTTAATCACGTATCATTTCACTTTTCAGCACTTGTGTGATTCTGGCGCTACTAGTTTGGATTATTTTTCCCATCTTCAGATCTTGTTGTGTTGAGAACTAGCCTAGATAGCTTTACTGAAGCAGGGAGCATCCTCAGCTGCATCTGAATTCACTTAACTGAGTCAGCTCTAACAGGTCTACAGGAGAAAAAAAGGTGAACGCTTCCTCCCGAAAGCCTTACTCGCAGACCACTTAAGCAAATTCATATGTACGTTACTACAAATGAAGTATTTACATTTTTAACAGAATGTAATTGAAAAGGTCAAATAACAACAAATATGGCAATCTAAACCCCTCATGTCTCTCAATCAATCTTTCCACAACAAATAGACAGAGAGAGAGAGAAAGGAAAAGAGGCAGCAGTGTGTGATTACCAGAGCAATCGCACTGAAGCAATACACTGCAGAAAGCACATAGCTCTCTGCACGAAAATCAATTTCTCCCGTGGGACGGGGTCGATAGTTGTCTGACAGGACAGTATACAGGCAATTTAATAGCATTTTATCTAAATGAATCTATTCCTCCCCCCCCCCCACCGGCCTCACAGTTCATAAGAAGGCTCTCTTAGTAAAACAGATTTATTTATTTTTTATCATACAACAGGAAAGTATTTATCATTCTGAAGACACTACCATTGTCTATTAAAAGTCATTTATCCCTGTTAGTTACTCATTACCTACAACTCTTTCCCAACATTGTTATTCTAATTAGTTAACTCATGCACGCAGCCCATAAAAATTACTTTCAGTTACTCTGGAAACATTTTTCTTACCCCAAAACATTTTAAACTATACATCACCATTTCAGGAAAAATAAGCCCACAAAGCAGGCAAACTCAGTTGACTCAAAGTAGTATTGGTATTTGAAATGACATTTTTATGCAAGAAAAAGCTTATTTTTTGAGGAATGTGTTATACACGGAGATCGGTTGTCCAGTGTATCTATTTTAATAGTACTTAATAAATAAATAATAAAGCCGAGCTGATCGTATTAGGGGATATCTGTGTGAAGTAAATGGTAATGAATGAGAACCCCTAATAAGCATAATTCCAAGGATGGATCTTTGGCGCTCTGGGAGTTTGGTATTATGCCCCAAAGGCTCTTGTAAATCCAGCTGCAGTTCTTGCTCATCATTTAGAAGATTAGGGGCTGATAAGCGACAGTCAAGCCTTATTAGAACAGGCTAAGGCAACAGGAAACCTTAATTGGGTAATTTAATGCACAAGGAGACAATAAATGCCTGCATTGTGGTTCAGATGCTGTTTCCTCTATTGATTTGTTCATGTCTTATTTTGTGAAATTCTCACAAATTCTTGGTGGAGAGACTGTAAGACAAAGTCTACCTTTAAAAATACCAGAATACTTTTGTTATTTCCTACAGCTTCCCTTCACCCCTTGTGTTCCCAAGGGACCCATCGGTAGCCCTGCCCTTGGAAGCCAAAGAATGAAGACTACTCTCTTGCCCAAGGACTCCTCCAGCAAAGGAGGGGAGAGATCCAAGGTATAGCAGCTATCTGCAAGGAAATGGTGTCTCACCATCTCACTTGCGTTACGGTTTCATCTCAGCGCGTGCACGCAGCAGGAGCGCTGTGACTCTGGGACAAGTCCGGTCTCTCTTTTCCGCCAGACAGCTGGGAGCACTTAACAAAGCCTTCTTATCTTTCACCGTTCTGGAGGAGACAGAGAAATAGCTGCTGGACTGATCTTCCTCTGGAAGTAAGGAAGATGAGAGGAAGCTCCTGACACGGGTGTTTCTTCCCTGTCTAATGCCAGAATTAACCCACTCGTGTGGGTGGATTCATGCAGTCCCCTCAGTGGTGGATATTGGTGTCTGGAACACCAAAATCTCCCAGTTATACACCAGCTCCTTATTTGGATCCCATTCTAACATTTCCTTCCTTGAGATATCTATTCCACAGCTGAACAGGAGGGAAAAGAGGTTCTCTTACAGTGGAAGAAATTCAGCATGAGAAGGGGAGAGTCTTTCCTTTACTTAGCTGACCTAGGCACTCTTTCCCTCTCATTTTCTAGCACTTGGAAGATTGGGGGTGATAATTCATGGACCCTTTATTTTAATAATTTAAATTTGCAGCAATTTAAATATTAAAATACAGTTTGAAGGCATGCAAGCATCATTAATTTCAAATAAACATTGTACATTGTGCTCTGTTTAACAGCATTCGATCTCACTTCTTGTAGCTTTATTCCACTTTCAAGCACGGCTTTTGAACCATTCCTTTCACAGATCCCGGCCACAGCCTCTGCCTTCCACCCAGCATCCTGGCACCGCTTCTGCTGCCAGCAAGGTTCCCCGTGTGTGTGGCACTGGCTGGAAGGCCACTCCTCGTTGCCTGCTGAAGCAAAACTCACTGTGGGCAGAGCTCCCCTCCACTTCAAGCTTCTTCCGGACCGTCACATTTGAAGCTGGTGTCCTCTTCACACCTCCCCATATTTAAGGAAAGAGGTAGCCTCTCTGACTTTATTTACCATATGATGTGGTGCTGCAGGGTGCCTATTAACAGAATCCTAAAGTCATCGAAGCCTTGGTAGAAGAGACAGGGTCCACCTACAGTCCAACCCATCCTCTCCACCGCCACATTAACCAGCGCTCTAGCTGTGCTCCTTGCATCTCCTCAAGGACTGACCCAAACGCAACGATCCGAGACTGTCCACTAGACCAAAAATAGGAAATGTGCACATCTTCTTGTTGACACAGTGCTTATTTGTACTTGCACTGAACACTATGCAGGACAGCCAGTGGTGGACCTGTTCTGCTGGACACAGTGAAAGGATAAGTCAAGGCAGATCTCCACGGCTCAGAAGATCTGATAGTCTACCTGGAACAAGACCAACACATTCCTTTCAAACCAGCAGATAGGTACCCAGTAGCTGGGTTAAGCAGGTTAGCCCCTTTCCTCTTCTGGAGAGAAGGACACCCCAACACTCTCTTTCTCCAGGCTTTCATTCTGCTGAAGTTCTGAGTGTTGTAACCGTACTGAAAAACAACAAAATTGTGCAGGCTGCCCACAAGGGTCCGTTTCCTTAGGGCCTCACACATTAAAGAGACACAATTAATAATTCCATTTAAATATACAGTAATGCAAAAGATTGTAAGTACATTCTCTTATAAAAATATTCATCATTAATGATTACAGTAATTAACTTAAAATAGTTCCCCATCCTTCTCTGTATCACTTTGGGAGAGAAGTGAGCACTGAAATATAATCTGTCTTAGTGCTCATCTAATACAAGCGATATTTTATCTAAGCTATCTTAGTTTTACCCATTGTTTGGTTTGTTTTGGGGGTTTTTTGGTTTGTTTTATTTTTTTTTTAAGAATGCCTGAATGTGAAAATAAAGAAATAAATAGATTTCCCTTAATGTAATAAAATTTCATAGAAAATATTGTCCCTAAGGAAAAAACGTGTATGCTACAAAAACAGTTCTTAAAATTCAGATGTTGCTTTTTGCAGTCTTTTGCAACTGGAATTTCCACCCAGCCAAGATTTTTACTGGCCAGTTTTAAGCTACCTCTGCAATTTATGTTTACACATAAACAGCTCTGATTTTAATTGCTATCAACTTCTTATACTTGATAGATTGTCTTAAACATTTTTTGCCTCCAGAGACTACTTACTTTGCCAAGTATTGACACACTTTCAAGATTTATACTTCTGTAAGGAACAAAGTTTACAATAAAATATAATGTATTCCGTGGCCGTGAATGGTAATGTTACTAAACAATCCAAAGATATTTCACAACTGATAGTTATTTCCCTCTCACACCCAGCACTGCACTGTTTTAGTCCTACTATAGACTTAGGTTTTTAAAGAAAAGTAAAACGCCTAATTTGCCTAATCTAATGTTTCAGAGATCCAATATGACTTAATTTAGGTTTCCTTCCACTAGAGCCATTATTGGACTAATGATTACACTTTCGTTTTTCCCAATAATTATTTTAAGAGGGTAACTCTTGCGGAAGGGATTCATTCACTTACGGGGTTGGAATAACCCCTTACAGAGCTCAACTGTCACACTGCAGCCAAGAAACAGGAATTGTTACGGAAGTGTAAAATACAATGTCAAACATACAAATTGTTACTAATTATTAGACAGACATAACTCAGTAGATGATTGAAGTCACATCTAGATGTAAACATTTGGATTGGATCCAGTTTACTGGTAGCAACCATGGGTCACGTTGCCTAGAGAAATCCCAGAGGACAAGGAAGGGTTCTTAGAAAAAATACATCCATTTGTACCATCTCCATGCAACTGCTATTGCATTACTGCAGAAGTAGCATCATCAAGCTCCATCATCAGTAGCTCTTTTAAAATCAGCTGAAAAGAGCTCCATCACTAAAACAATTAACAGATATTACTTTAGGGACAAAGTGCAGCTCTCAGCCTTCTAAGAATACACTTTCAAGGGAGACGACTTCATTTTCTTATTTTTTCCAGCCATTTCACCTCTTTAATACAGCTTTCTATGTTAATCTATTTTGTAAATAGGTAACTTAATGTCACACAGCTCCTTTGCAGAGGAAAAGGAAAGACGGCTCTGGGTTGCTCTCTTTTTATCTTACTGTTACCACTTCTCAAAGCGGAGCAGGCACCGCAGCGATAAAAGGACACACGCTCCACGGGTTGCACCACCCATCTCCCTCACTGACCGGGGAATGGAAAGGATGCGATCCAAGGGGGCCTGTAATTTCCCTGGGGCAGGTGATGATGCAGCCCGCACAAGGGCAATCTGTTGTGAAGTTCTGAATTTAAACATCCCAGCTCTTGGTGAGACTACAGTTCCAGGTTACTTGGCTTTTTCCCTTGAGATGGAGGAGACATTCCCTACAATTTCTGTGAGAGATGCTAAAAATTCTAGGAATAAATGATTTTCTCAAAGTAATAATTTCTATAATTACTCATTGGGAGTCCGTGCCATCCTCCTTCTCCCACCCATTTTATAAGGATTTTTCTGGAGCAAGTAATAGTTTAAACTGCAGACAGAATAAAAACTGAAGAAAGTAGAAGAACAGAAGTATAAAGAGACAGAAATGAGCCGTTGCTTAAATCTGTTAATAACCAGATATAGAAACAACAAATTAGAATGATCAGAAAACTGAAGAGTCAAAATGGAAAATACTCTTGACGATTTCATCCCTGTAGGAGAAAGCAATAGAAATGGAGACCTAATTCAGGTTCTGATTCAAAAAGCATGTAAATGCTTACTTAAGAACTTATAAGCTTACTTAAGCATTCATATATGCATAAATACTTAAGAAGTTCTTCATGTTCTGTCAGCGTGAAGTTAGTTTTTACTTGGGCCTGGTAGTTTGTGTTGCAAAGATTTTTTGCAATACCACTAGTGAGTTTCCAACAAAAAATTTTATTAGGATGTAAATTAACTCTAGAAGTCTATTTCAAGATACAAAACAAATAATTCTTCTGTAGTGCATTTTATTTATTCCTTTTGATGCAAGGATATAAATCTGAGAGCAATTTTGTACCAGACTTATAAAAGACAGTGGATGAGATAATTAATTTCTGATTATTCACATTTATTTTATCTTTAGCATAAATAGATTATGAAAATAATCTGTTCCATGGCTGGTGCTTTTCTGATGAATTTTAAATTACATGTGGAATATTCTTAAAAGACAGATACTGAAAATATAAATGTATTATTATTTTGACTCCTATTGGCTCCTGTGCTTAAAAATGGTATACACACCAAGAGGTTAATGGCATTATGATTTTCAGATAATCTGTTTTTAAACTGCTGACTTGGAAACTGTGGGATTAATAGCGCTGAGAACATCTAAAGGTAATAGGGTTACAATTTAATATTAACTAAGTGTTTCTTGGGGGTCTGCTGTAGCAGTGCCTCATCTCTGGGATACACTAGAGTAATTAGTCTGTAGTGGCATACAGTGGCGATGCACGATAACTGCAGCTTTTTCCTGCTGCAGTTAGGGTTTTCCCTTCACCGGTAACTAGTTTTTATTTGTAATACCTGTCATAAACAGGCATAGACAGGCTTGCAAGGCTCTTGCCCTAAGCTGATGTTGATCAGGGAGAGACCAGTTCTCAAAGGGTCCTATGCTGATCCAAATGCACACGGGAAGATTTGCTTGCTTTTCTCCCATATAGCAGAACTGTAAAAATTATCTGCTCTCACTTCTGCTACGCTCCAGGACGGGTGGTATCGCACAGTCTCTTTAGGAGACCCTGTTGTAGCCCAGGGTGGCCAGAGGTGATGGGTGTTGTGCTGGCTGCAGGACAGAAGGACAAAGGGAGTGGCAGCTCCTGCCGTACTATCATCTAAATCTCTAATTTTTTTCTCCTCATTTTGCTAATTAAATGCATCCATGTGAAAGGAGTTGGCCTCCTCCATCCCACGTTGCCATTCCGTCTGGGATGACAGGGTAATTCGGTTCTGCTGTCACATCGCGTTGCCTGACCAAGCCACCCCTGAAACACCAGTCAAGGCTCCTCAGGGCAGTGAGGCGAGGGTCGTGGAGACTTTCCTCCTGTTGCAGGAGTTTGTAACAGGAGCATTAAGATAGCGTGACTGAAGTGCAAGTGCAAAAAGACCCGAGAACGCAGCAGAGCAAAGGCTACAGGACCAGCTTTTATTTGTAAACAAGGGCATGGTCAACAGCAGGCAAGCTCGTAAAAGTCAAAGAAGGTGGTGTTTACATGAGCACCAAAAGGCCTGTGCTTCAACAAGGCCAAAGTACAGCCAGGTCAGCAGAGGACCTAGACGGGAGGATGGCAAAAAGCACTTTGTACCTGGCATTGCTCCTCCATCTCTCCCGACAGGAAGATGCAACATTACTAGAAGGATGCCCAAATTGGGAAATGGAAACAATGCATAGTAAGCTATGCTTAATATTTACAGGGTCAGAGGGTTAAATAAGAAATATTCAGAAGCAAAAGATTATCTCATACTAAATATCGATCCTTAGAAGCTGAAACAGACCCATCCAGCAAACCGCTTCGTGACGACCAGTCCCTGCCAGCCCCAGGAGCGCAGTGAGGACTCTGCGGCCAGAGCCCCTCGTCCTCCGGCTCACACAGAGGGACTTCTGCCCACACCTTGTGGGCACGTGCGTCTCGCTGCTTGCATGCAGGCTTGAGTGAGTGAAATCTAGGAGAGGTTTGTATATTCAGTAGCAAAATGAAAGCATTTAAGTTAGAAAAGTAGGCTAGCAAAAAAACCCCCAACTCTATACATCTTCATAATCATTTGAGGGAGGATATTGTAATAATCTCAGTTTGCAGGATGTCCTCACAAAACACAAAGCTTGACAATTTGAGGTACTTCAAGGACTGCCTCCCGCAGACTGTTAGTAGGATTTAAATGCTGTTACTTGTGCATTTTAAAATCTACCTTTCAGGTAATGAACAACTTCTGAATTTTGATTACAAGGTTCCATTCACCTAGAAAATTCAGATCCACAGAGGATCTCATGTAGTGCCTCCACTGAAAAGTAGTGTTATGCTCAGTATCGATCCCTTCCATACCTTCATTCAATTCAACAGTTCAGATTTCCAGCTATTTTTACCAGTTATTTTTAATCCTCTGCTTGCTAGGAGTTCTCTTTATACCAATAGGAAAATGGTTAATGATGGAAAAAAGATAATGACTCAAAGAGTGAAAACCTGTAACAAACCCATCAATGTAATACGTAGAAGACAGAAAAAAAGGACTGGGGTCTAGCCACAATTTCTCTGATTTTCAAGACCTCTGTAGCTCGATGAACCCCATCAGGTTAGCGGATGTGAGCCTACTTTACGCTCACAGTACCCCTGTGAGGCAGAAAATTTTATCTGGGAGCAACTGAGTGCACGAGGAACCTGCAGAAGCTGCCCACGGCCACGCAGCAGAGGAGGGAACCTGGGATTTCTTAGATGGCACTGATACAGACCTTTTGTTCCCCCTAGGGAGGCACAGGGGCTCAAAATGCACATTTTAAGACACTTAGATGACAAGAGCCACTGCCTATCCCCACTTCTCGACCCTCTGCTCCCCCACTGGCGTATTCCAGGGTCTGTAGGTGATCCCTGCCAAAATTAGCCCTAGCTGTGCTGCACTCATACGCGGGCTTCCCTTGTTCGGAGGCCTCTGTTAGAAATTCAGTCCCACAGCGCCAGAGGCACACGGAGGAAATGGAAAACAAATTGTCCAATATCAATGAAACGTACAGTAAAAATATGTGACCACCTGCAAAGAAACACCAGCAGAATAAAGAGGAGCAGAGATAAAAGGGAAGGTAGGATGCATGTTTACATGTTTAAGAGGGAAAAAGCAATGGCAGCGAACCGCTGGACTGAAGGATAAAAAACTCCTAAGCAAGGAGCAGCCATAAGTATCTCGAGCTGAGAGGGTAAGAACAGCACCTGAGCACGTAGTTCTCCTTGTAACCACTTCTTAACAACACTGGGTCATAGAAATGCTGGCCAGAAGGGACCTCTGGAGGTCATCTCCCACTCAAAGTGGGACTATTGCCCCCACTAGATCATGTCAGCTTTGCCCAGCCAAGTCTTGAAAACGTCAAAGGATGGAGGTATCTCGAAATGTTTTCATGCATGTCATTGCCGCTGATTTCAACAGAATTTGGAAATTTAAACACATACAAAAATGTGTGTTTAAAACAATAACGTTAAACAGTTTTTCCACTACTGGTAAAAAAGGTCATTGCTTTTGAACCCGTGATAATTAAATTTATGCAATCTATATTATAAATATAGAAGGACATGGACCTGTTGGAGCAGGCCCAGAGGAGGGCCATGAAGATGATCAAAGGGCTGGAGCACCTCTCCTATGAAGACAGGCTGAGAGAGTTGGGCTTGTTCAGCCTGGAGAAGAGAAGGCTCCAGGGAGACCTTAGAGCAGCCTTCCAGTGCCTAAAGGGGGCCTACAAGAAAGCTGGAGAGGGACTTTTTACAAGGGCATGTACTGGTAGGACAAGGGCCAGTGGCTTTAAACAGAAAGAGGGTGGATTTATAGTAGGTATAGGGAAGAAATTCTTCACTCTGAGGTGGGGTGGTGAGGCACTGGAAGAGGTTGCCCAGAGAAGTTGTGGATGCCCCATCCCTGGAAGTGTTTAAGGCCAGTTGGGATGGGGCTTTGAGCAACCTCGTCTAGTGGAAAGTGTCCCTGCCCATGGCAGGGGGGTTGGAACTAGATGATCTTTAAGGTCCTTTCCAACCCAAACCATTCTATGATTCTATAGGGTTATCGGCATGTCTTGTACAGGCTAGCTTACTCCTTCCCTATGTGACCCACAGAAGCTTCTGTAGGTGCACCCGTGCATCTGTCTTAGCCCTTGTAAGCAGTAGAAGAATAGTGACAGGGCAACGTCCATTGCAGGACTATGACAGTGTATCTACAGTGCACAAAGAAGTGTTTAAATGGATCCCTTCTCGTGATATTTGCAAAAGCAGGCAAGCAGTCGTTCACTTCATAGGGAGACCAGCTTAGCCCACCCAGGAGTTGGTTTTGACCGTTGCTACTGATCGTTACCTGCAATGAGCTAGCTAGCGAAAGTATTAAACATTAATATATTCCAGTTGTGCCTATTGACTGTGCATTTTAAATAGACTCTGCTATTCTCTCCCAGTGGAAAGATTTATTTTACTTTAAGAATATATAGGGCTGTGCTTTCAGTACTTTTTCTTTGTTTAACAAGCAGCTCTCTTACTGAAAACCCAGTAGACCACAAAACCAGTCAGGGACTTTTATCCAGGATGTCTGACCCATCGCCTGACAATAATTAGTTCAGGTTAATTACAGCAAAACTGTAGATTTGCAGCCTGAAATCATCTCATCCCCTAAGCTGAACCCTCCAGAGGTTTCTTTTATGAGCTCTGCATCCTAAGGGTGGACTTAAAGTAATGAATTTGTCTCTAATAAGATTCATAGGTTTGTTCCCTAAGCAATGGTGTCAATTATAGAATCTAACACTGATGGCTTATTTTGCTGAAAATAGAGAAATTGAGAGTTTTTAATGAAGCATGCAGGATTTTTAACATTTTTGTTTAACTCTTTGCGTTGTTGAAAGGTATGAAAATGCAATTATGCGAAATATCATACCACTTTCTATGTATTTCTGTGTGTGCCAATAGCTAATTTCCTTCTGCTCTATAATGGAAAAGGTTAATGTAATGACTCTGAGATTTCATTTGGAAATGTTCCAGAAGAGTGTCTGAGTATTTGCTGCACTTAATGGCAGGAAGTAATAAGTGAGGTTATGTATTGGTGAAAAATATTTCATGTACTGAGAAGATTAATACTGGAGAGAGGCACAGGGGACACAAGCCTGAGGCTTCCTCCTCAATTCTGACACAATATAATATGTCTATACTTGATACGTGCCCTTCTGTAGTTAGTTCTTAATCATTAACAAAGCAGACAGTAAGTCTCTGGGGGACGCGGTATCGGGAGAAGAGAAGGAACCAGGCGTAGGATTCTCCTCTCACCTACAAATGAGTGGCAGGCACCTCCAACTGGGAACACTGGACCAGACGGTACTGGTACCAGCAAGGTATCTACATAGCAAGATAATGCCGTAACACCCTTCAAGGGCTCGACTCTGTCCTGAGTATTTCAATGTCTCTACTAATTTTTGTGCATAGTTATTGCACTTAGGGTTCCTGGAAGATGAAGCACCATGTCACACCTTTATTTCAGCATTTTATTTCACATTAAATTTATAACTTGTGAAAAATTTAGCATTATTGCATATGAGCGATTTAGCCCTTTCCTTTATTTCAAACTGTTCAAATTTACTTTTAATTCAGATCCCATTCCTGTTGTCTGAGTCAGTCTGAGTCACAAAACTAAGGTTTCAAGCTCATGAGAAATAGCTCGTCATTTATTTTACTCATTTTAATAATTAAATTATTATTTTGATGTTAATAGCATCGAAAGAAGAGACAAGGTTCCAGGACTCCTGACTCCACTAGAAAAAGAGATTGTTGAGGTTGGACCTGGAAGGGAGTAAACGTGGCGGTAGCCATCACTGGAAGGGTGGATGCAGCTAAGATGCACACTACGGTACACCTACAACAGCTCCTAACATTTAAAACACAATTTACCTGAGCAAGGTAAATTGCTAAAAAATTTAAACTAACCCCCCACTGCTGGTAGACTACCACAAAAACTTGCTCTGCTCCCCGGCCAGGGGTCACACAGGCAGGTCAGCGCAAGTCACATTTTCAGAAAGACTTTTAGATCAGCTGTGGTCTCTCTGCACCTTCAGCTGAGGGGAGAGAGGAGCCTCCATGCTCATTCGGTTCTTGGGTGCTCAGCTGAGCACACAAATCACCGTCCCAAAAGGAGGGTTTGGGTCATGGGTACAGACTGTTGGGTTGAACTTAGAGACTCACGTCAGGCACACGAGACAGGTGTCAGACAGGACAGGCTGCCGCGTTCACTGGTGGTCTAGCTCACACTGGGAGCGGGGATTGAGGGCCCTGTATCTCCTCATCTACCCCAAGTCGATGAGTTCACTAAATTCTCACTTTTACTGACTGTCGTGCATAATCTTCCACTGATCTCCACTCTGAAGGCTGCTTATCTAATGAAGTCTATTTCAATGCACATTTGAAGCAATAAAGGCATCCATTAGGAAGAATAATATTTAGAAAAGGAAAAAAAAAATGCACTGGAGATGCAAGATTAAAAAGAAAACTCCCTTCTCTAGGTTAAGCACTGATCAGATGCTTGCAGTGACACTCTTTTTTAGCTGGAAAACAGTGAAGTACCGTATTAGATTTATGTGGCAAGGTTCTGGTAGCAGGGGGGCTGCAGGGAGCGTTCTGTCAGAAGACACCAGGAGCTGCCCCCATGTCAGACAGAGCCAGTTCCAGCTGGCTCCAAGATGGAACCAATGCTGGGCAAAGCTGAGCCCATCAGTGACAAGGGTGGTGCCTCTGTGATAACATATTTAAGGAAAGGTAAAAAATGCTGGGCAGCAGCTGTGAGAGGGGAGTGAGAATATGTGTGAGAAACAGCCCTGTGAGCCCCGAGGGGAGAGCAGAAGGAGGGGGAGGAGGTGCTCCAGGCACTGGAGCAGAGATTCCCCTGCAGCCCGTGGTGAAGACCATGGTGAGGCAGGCTGTCCCCCCGCAGCCCACGGAGGTCCACAATGGAGCAGATATCCACCTGCCACCCATGGAGGACCCCATGCTGGAGCAGGTGAACATGCCCTGAAGAAAGGTGCAGCCTGTGGAGAGCCGCGCTGGAGCAGGCTCCCGGCAGGACTTGTGAACCTGTGGAGAGTAACACATGCTGGAGCAGGTTTGCTGGCAGAACGTGTGACCCCAAGGGAGACCCACACTGGAGCAGCCTGTTCCTGCAGGACTATGACCCGTGGGAAGGGCCCATGCTGGAGCTGTTCATGAAAAACTGCAGCCTGTGGGAAGGGCCCACACTGGAGCGGGGGAAGAGTGTGAAGAGGAAGGAGCAGCAGAGATGAAATGTCATGGACTGACTGCAGCCCCATTCCCTGTCCCCCTGCACTGCTCAGGGAGGGGAGGTAGAGGAGTTGGGAGTGAAGCTGAGCCTGGGAAGAAGGGTAGGGGTGGGGAGAAGGTGTTTTTAGTTTTGGTTTTACTTCTCACTATCCTTCTCTGTTGTTAATTGGCAATAAATTAAATTAATTTCCTCAAGACAAGTCTGTTTTGCTGGTGATGGTAATTGGTGAGTGATCTATCTCCCTGTCCTTACCTTGACCCATGAGCTTTTCATCTTATTTTCTCCCCCTGTCTTGCTGATGAGGGGAAGTGAGAGAGCGGTTGGGTGGGCATCTGGCAGCCAGCCAAGGTCAACCCACCACAAGTACCAAGACCTAAACCTCTAATGGAAAAATTACTTGATTTCATATTTTCCCAACAGGGTCCAGGATTGTATTTCTGGAGAAGGAAACCCATACCTAAGAAAGCAAACAGATTGATCACTCGTCTCAGGTGGCAAATGCTTCAGTATCAGGTGCTGTTTTCTCTGTTTCAGGGTAGGGATCTGAACCCACAAACGGGATGTTGTACATGGGTATCCACTCTGCTTGAGAGAAGAGAGGGTCTACGTCAGCCTGTCTGTAAGTCGAGCTGCCTGCCCTCTTACTCGTTCAAGCAAATAAAAACTGTTTCAAGACAAGCAATTGAAGACTGCATCTACAGCCTGGCACTTGCAGCACTTGTCTTAAACACAACTTGGACCTGAGACTTATGTTACTGGGGGGAGGTGAGGGTAGGAGGATCATATTAGAAAAGGCTCGATTTTCTTCTGATGTTGAATCAAATAAAAATTCTACAATCTCTCACATCTCTCGTAAAACTAAAAAATTGTTTTTCAGGTGGCCCTAGGGACTGACAAGTGGTATTAATTACTTAGAAAACTATTTTGGCCACCTCTTTGAAAACATTTCCATTACAAAGTTATCAAGCAGGGGTTTAGTTAGGGGAGTCACATACTGCGCTCGGTTCTGTTAACCCTGTTAACTCAGCGTTGCAACATATTTTGCCACGTAAGAACCTCTCCCCACAGAAAGACCGCAGAAAAGCTCAGGTGTACAGAGTATCCATCTTTTAATCCTGTATTGCAGTCAGAACTCTCCTCACTTGGAACCTGTAACCTGTTAATTGCCTTACCCTCATTTATATGATAAGTGGTTCATTTCCTTTATTGTGATTGAATCCCCTCCCTATATTACAAGAAAACTGGAGCTGCAGAGAGTGCTTGATTGGATTTCATTGCTGTAGGCCATTTCTTAAACAGGTTACAGGTTGACAAACATAGAAGGGGGATCAATAGCCATCCTTTGCCTCATTGACAAGCTAATCTTTTCAGTAAACATTTCATCAGTACCTGCCATTTGTATACATACCTGCCTCACGAGGATGGAAAAAGCTCTGCTTTATAAGGTTTAGGTAACTAATAAATGAAAAGACAAGAATATAAATGGGGCAAATCATCAAGATAGCATTTTTAGGAAAATAGCCTTTCATTGCCTGCAGAATATAACCAAGCACGTTTCCAACCATTCTTAATTTTAATTAGGTTGCATTACACTCAGACCTGGTGTCAGCTTCTGTTTCTGTAACTCAGCTTGTACCGCTCTCTCGGAAAGGTCTGCCCCTCAGCCCGAAATCTCCAACCACATTACAAATGCTTTTGAAGATCACACTCGCCAGAATTAGAGATATTAAATGAGCTCAGCAAATGTAGCAGGGGAACTAAACTGCCCCTTTTCAATGCACGGGGCCTGCCCACTTTTCGCCTGCTTTTTCACTCCAGTGTAGATGAGAAGGGCCACCACGCTCAATAAAGTGACATCCCCCTCTCTTATCAGAGGTAACAGGACTATTTTGAGTGGGGGTTTAATGAAGTCGAGGCTCTACTAATCACTTAAAACTCATGAGTCATACTCCAAAAGAAAGCAAGAGAGTTATGTTAAGTGTGTTTGGAGAGATCTTTTTTTGTTTGCTTTTGTGTCACATGTTGAAGACTCCTTCCCCCACAACGACGTGGGCTAGAAACTGGCATTGTCTCTGACATAAATGAGGGCCAAGATGATCGCTATATTTAGGCTTCTCTTACAGTCCCGCCTATCAGAATTGCATGGCTGAATGACAAATGCTGCAAAAATTGGCAATGCCCAATTTCGGTCTAACCTGAGACAGAGCATGAAGACATTCCCTGCAGGGTCTGGGGTGAAGGAAAATGGACAGCAAGAATGAAACTTTGGGTTCACAAGAAAAGAAAATAATTCTACCGTTGATACTTTAGTAATAAGTTTATTACTATCTTCCTATCTTCAGTATCAAAAAAAGTAGATATTAGTGATGCAAACAGACTGTAAAGCATGGCAGGTAATCAATTTCTTTTACAAGCCCTTCCTCTGCTTCTAGGATTCAAAGCTACTACTGGCTGTACTAGAGGACCGCAGCGTTTCCTCTGGCACTCCTGAAATACAGCCAGCAGAAGGATGTACACATGAAAACAGCTCCTTTCCATGTAGACAAGTCTCCCTTCATTGCTCCAGCCTCAGCCTTTTCACTAAGGCTAATAGCAAGGAGCGCGCTGGTGCACACTGGCCATTGGTGCACGTGCTGCTTTATCATCTAAGCTTCTTCTGATCACAGTTACAGGACTTGGCATATCTCAAGCTTTAGGCAATATTACGGCTTCTAGACTGTTCCCATATAGAACTGCCAGTGGATGCTAGGATGGGAGATATCGGTCCTATGCAGTCCTATCAACAGACCTAGGATACTGCACCAACTCTGCTTACGACGTATGTTCGTTCCTTCTGACATTTTTAATTTGCCATCTTGCCAAGTCCTACAAACCAGAAAAGTCCCCTGCAACAATTTTCAGGGCAAACTGTTTCTTCAATTTCTCACTAACTTTCCTGTTTCCTTTCTTCTGTGACATAAAGAAACTCTATTAAACCACACAGTAACATTTACTGGTCAAATAAACTTTGTAGACAGTAGAAAATATTAGAGGTGAAGATTACCCCAGATGTAACTTTGCTGCCACCACTGAAGTAACATTAGAAATATTTCGATCCTGCATCTTGCTAGTGAAAATTGAGGTGATACAACCATTCAGTGCTTAAGGAACGAGAACAGAGAAAAAGTGGGGCAGTGTAAAGGTCAGGAGAATGCATACACATTTCCTTTTCTTCCCAAGGGAGTCTTTCAATAAGTCTTTTAAAATAAGTATTAACTAACTGCAACACACCTCGGATGTCTGTTTCATCATCTATATAACGTTAGGAAGAGCAAGTGGAAAGGAAGAGCTCAGTTAATGTTCAGCAGTCTGGGAAAGGATTTAATATAGCATATTTCCAGCATATTGGATGCCCTCTTTTCTCATATCAAGCTGGTCCATGTAGGTCTGAGAACTTTTGTTTTCTAGCCTTTTCAATTATCAAAAGCAGTGTTAAGATACATCTTTTATTCGATGTGCAGACTAGAATAGAAACGTAGTAGGGAAAAAATATTCCCGTAACCATAGGTTAATTGCTAGTAAATGTTGCTCAAGCAGTCTTGGGTATGTTGATTAATGGCCTCAGTGAGCAGCTGAAAAATAGCTAGGCTGCTGGAAAGATCATTAGCAATTTTAACTCTTCAGCTATTGTGATGGGCATAGAGAAACAATTACTAACATTTATAATACATTTCGCTGAGTACAGTGGCATACGGAAACACAAGTTACAGTGAGGCGGAAACAATCACTGAGTTTTTCTTGCATTCAATTTTATAGAAGTTTACAAGACAGAGAGGCAAGAAATTTTTCTTTCATCTTCTTTTTCTAAAGCTTTTGGACACATTCTTGATAAATGCATGGGAGATTTTATACATAAACAGAAATACTCAGTTCTGCTCATTAATCCTATTATTTGAAAGAGGAGAGGGACAGAGATGCTGCGTGAACAGTAGCATGCCGGCGAGCAGACCCTGTTTTACCTTGTAGAGGCACAGCAGTATTAAGCCGTGCCTTGCGACAGCACAAAGCTTGCAGTCCAGGGGCCGAAGAAAGGTATGGTGAGCTTTCAGGCTGCCTCTGATCTTTCAAAGCTCTGAATACCATAGCCTCCCTCAGCGCATCCAGGAGACCACGGTGCTTGTGGGAATTCATGACAATACCTCTTCTTACGCGGAGTAACTGCAGACCCTGACGGTGCTACAGTGCCTATTGCAGTTTCGGGGAGGAGATCTCTCAGCAGTCAGAAGAGGGGATTTCAAAGCTCTTATAGATCACTCCAGGCCATTTACACCACATAAACCAGCACAAGGATCTCATCATCAGACTTTGGATAGCCACCCAGCTCCACAAAATTGCCTTTTTCTAACCTAGTCCTCAGAAAAGAAGGAAAGTATCACTTTCAGCCTGACTCTTCCTGGTGAAGCTTCTACGGGCTCAAGCACGGCCCCACAAGCACCTGAAGCACCACACCCAGGAGGGTGGGAGAATAAGCAGCTGAGCTAAGAAAAAAGCTCACAGAAACACACCTGCATACACGACAGTGAACACTGCTTCGTTCAGGTATAAAGCAGCCTCCAGAAATTACAATCACGTTCCTTGAAATGATGGACGTTTCAGCTGTCTGTGTGGTAGGCAGGGTATACTGGTACATAGGTCTGCCAAAATCAACTCTATGTTACTGAATGCTCTTTCTGGCCCTAAGTTAGTGTCCTCGACTCAGTTCAGGTACAGATAGGGCATCTCACAGAATCACAGAATCACAGAATGGCAGGGGTTGGAAGGGACCTCTGGAGATCATCTAGTCCAACCCCCCTGCCAGAACAGGGTCACCCAGAGCAGGCTGCACAGGACTGCGTCCAGGCGGGTTTTGAATATCTCCAGAGAAGGAGACCCCCACACCCTCCCTGGGCAGCCTGTGCCAGGGCTCTGTCACCCTCACAGTGAAGAAGTTTTTCCTCGTGTTCAGACGGAACTTCCCGTGTTCCAGTTTGTGCCCGTTCCCCCTTGTGCTGTCGTTGGGCACCACTGAAAAGAGTCTGGCCCCATCCTCTTGACACCTGCCCTTGAGATATTGATAAACATTGATGAGGTCCCCTCTCAGTCTTCTCTTCCTCAGGCTGAACAGCCCCAGCTCCCTCAGCCTTTCCCCATAGGAGAGGTGCTCCAGTCCCTTAATCATCTTTGTAGCCTCCGCTGGACTCTCTCCAGTATTTCCTCGTCTTTCTTGAACTGGGGAGCCCAGAACTGGACACAGGACTCCAGATGGGGCCTCACTGGGGCAGAATAGAGGGGGAGGATAACCTCCCTCGACCTGCTTCACTACATGAGCCAGAGGTGCACAGAATGATCCTTTGCAGTCTTGCTGATGTTTTTTTTCAATCGTCCCATATTCTTTGGGCCACCTGCCACCTTCAACTCCAGGAATTTCTCAATGACTTCTATCCACCAGTTCATCTCTTTACTGAAGAGTAGCATAAGGGTGATACACACTCATGAACAGTCATCACTGCCTCCTAGACCATCGCTTGGCAGGCCCTGGTCTAGTATATAAGCACTATATAAAGCCTTTATGAAGCATCCGTAGTGCTCAGAGCCCTCTCTTCCTGCCCTCTTTCTGTGCTAGCCCAGATGAACTTGTGCCACCTACCTTCAGAGACTCCATGACCCATATTAGCATTCAAATCCCAGGAGGGGAAAATAAAACAATCCTGAACTGCAAGAGAAAAAGGATAGCAAGAAGCTGAAGGCTATATATGACTGATAATGAGACAAGTTCAATTGTAGCAGGGTCCTGGAAAGCTCATCAAGAACCATCCCTCACATGGTTTCAGAAAATATGCAACAGGAAATTACAGCCTGAAGGCACTGTGTTCACTAGCAATTCCCAACCAAGAAAAGAAGAGAGAGGACAAACCAAAATAATTGAATAAGACTCTTTGAGCTTTATATGCAAGCTCTGCACTTGCCAGAGGAAGCGGGCAAGCAGCCAAAAGGGACACAATATGTCACTAATTATCAAATATAGGCGAGAAATAGCCTGCTTGTTGGAGAAGCAATTCATATAAAGCCTTCTCTATACTTTCTAGTGTAGATGCTGTACCATTGGCAGGGTTCAGTAAAAGCACATTTTCCACAATGTAACTCTGCCTGGAGTGAGGCATTTGGTAATGTATCTGTGACAGAAGGACAGGGGGAAATCCCCCCACGCTTCTTACACTGGCATAGCTTGTGTATTGATGCTTCTAAGAGGAGACTCAGCCTGCGCACAACAGGGACACAAAGAATGCAAGGCACTGTAAGCTATTTGTTTTGTGGAAGAAACATATAGGATAGATAGCTGTATGCAGTGATTTGCCACAGTCATAAGGCACATGAATCCCTTCTTGCCAATACCCCACCAATAGCCAACTCACTATTGCAGCGGATTTCTTCTCTATTTTGCAGAAAGCCTAAGTAAAAGTGGGGGAATGAAGAAAAGTGGAGGCAGGAGGAGAGGGGAACCCATCTGCATGCCCTGTGCCGCCAGGCAGAACATTGCTGCCCCTCAGATGGGAGCGAGCGCTACAGATCGGGGAGCGCACACAGCCAAGCCGCTCTGAAGCAGCCTTCCAGGCCAGATTCCCCCTGGAGCTGCGGCCACAGGTCTCCTCCTCTGTCTTCTTGCACTCCTGCCGCTGGCGCACACGCCGGTCAGCACACTGACGCGTCTCCAGCACCTGCTCTCCGTGCCCAGGGCCGGTGAGGGTATTTAACTACCGAGTCAGGGCTACAAAAAACCATTGAGAACCGTATCAGCCAGGACGCTTTAATAAATACCAGCTTTTCACGTCATAAATTTCCTCTTTATTACTTTGTTTTCTGGAGGCAATGTTTAACGTGAACTTTGGGCAGCGCAGCAGCCCTGAAGCTGCAGTGTTGGAGGCTGCTGTAGGTGCAGACCCCGGGCTCACCAAAAAACATAAATCCATCCACTGTTCCCATCACTTTACCTGACTCTATATTTGTATGGGCTCAGCTTAATCCCTTCCAAATTACAGTTTCAGTCAAATTCACGCAGCACAAAAACCCCAGCCCAGCCTGTCTTTATTCCACTCGACTCTGTGATTAATTTTAACACATTCACTAACGGAGCGGTGGGATTAAGCACATTAAAAATCACGCTTCGAGCCAAGCCTGAGGTGGCAGAGGCGGCGGAAGCTGGGGCTCTCCCGCCGGAGGCCGCGGGGCCGCGGCGGCCGGGTGCCGGCTCCGCCGCCGCAGCGGGAGGGAACCGCGGGGCGAGGCTGCCCCCTGCCGCCCGCCCGCCCGCCCGCCTGCCGCCGCCGCAGCAGGCCCAGGGCTCGGATTCAAGCCGAAGAGGGGAGGTGAAAGTTGTAAGCGGCCGGCCCTTCAAAAGGTTTTGGCAGGCCAGCATCAAAAAAGACAAATTAAGCCCCTGATGGAACGTCCGGGCGAAGCAAAAGTGGAGAGGAGGCCCTGAGGGAGCTCTGTCAGAGCCCCCCAGCATGGCAGCAGGGCGATCACTGCTGACCCGTCTCTGCCTGCATCGTTCCACGCTCCGAGGGGATGGAGTAGCAACGCGCTCTCTTCTTCTTTTCCAGCACATGCTGCATTAACCATATTTTACAGCTGTGCCTGCCTTAACGGAGAGACAGCGTATTTAATGCCTGGGCACGTAGCGTCGCAAGCCAGCGATACCCTGCCCCTGGGCTTTGCAGGCCTTATGGGCCTTGCAGCAGGACTATCAGGCATGGGACTAGAGACTGGGTTTCCCAAGTGCTCCAGCTCTCCCTGCAGCTACCCTGCTAATGGCACCAGAGGGTGAGGAAGAAAGGGGAGACTGCAGCCCTGCAGAGACAGCTGGGGGCAAAGGGGCCTTCGTGATTGCCTCCAAAATACGGACAACTAGGTAGACTTCCCTCCTGACACATCAGTGAGCACCCCAGAGCTGATGGATAGGGGAGAAGTTGTGCTGAAAGTTCACAGCCTTTCAGGCTATGAACCCTAGTCTGGATTTTGATGGCCTCTCAGCACCGCTTTGCCCAGGCAGGCTGCCCCCAGCTGCTGCAGATCAGCAGGCTCTGCATCCTGGCCGTGCTCTAATGTACTCTTGCTCTCCACAGACCTCTTTACAGCTTTTACTAGGTTGCAGTTACATGAGGTCTCAGATTCTAGTCTGCATGTTGTCCATGCAATCCATGTCTGCTTTTTCGGTGTTACTTCTTTACAGTTCACCTGGTATAACTGAAACCCAACTGCATTTCATTGCATCGATGACAAAATTCTTGCAATCCTATGTCTTGCTCAGCATTTTCCTAGACAGGAGAGCCAGAGGAATTCATTTCTGAGCAAAAGGAGAGAACTTAAAACTTCTTATTAGAGGATGTGGAGGACCCTGACAGCACTGCTCAAGAAAGTAAACCAGCTCAGAAGAGGAACCATGTCAGGTAGATTTACAGTGGCTGCTAGGTCATACAAGGCTAAACTCAGCTTGAAGACCCTACTTTCTGTGAAGGAGCAGAGGAGCCATGAAGTGCATGGGGAGGAGCGCAGCAGAGAGGGGGTTGATCGGCCCCCCAGACCACTGTTCGGGGAATGTGGGTGCGCAGAGATGGCACTCCTCCCAGGAGGGTGGCAGGGCACCCACCATCAGAGCATGCCTCCAGAGAGGGGGAAGGGGGAGGCTAAACCCAGGCACTGCTGGAGACTCTCAGGCCCTCCTTGGCTTTCAGCATTTAATACATTTCACAAAGGGCTTCCTTAGCAGCTTAAAGAAACAGATTATTTTCTGGCTTGTGACTTGCTTCGCGCTGATCATATAGGAAAGCCCAGGCCTAGTGCAACTCCTGTTCTGTGTTCCTGCCATAAGAAGTGGAATCTTCACCCACAGTCTGGTGTGCAGAGCTTTGGGGAGCAGAAATTAACCCGTGATGTCCCCCAGAGAGGCAAAGAGAGAGCTGAAAGGCACTAAAACTCAGTCCTGCCAGCTCTTTCTGCTATGGTTTGGGAAAGGTGATACAAGGATGTAACAGCTCACTGTGGAGCTGGACATACAGACAGGTTTTTTGGTCTCCAGGCTGTGTAAAGGAGACAGAAATACTGATGTGATTTTCACGTTGCACCTTCCTACCATGTAATAACCAGAGCAGCCTAAACCCTGACTTTTTCCTGCGTTCTCCTTAGAAATGCAGTTTTCTGAGATTTCTAGTGTTAGGTTCAACAAGGGAGGGAGGTGGCTTTGACTCACCGGCTTTCTTCGTACCATCTCAAGCCCCTTTTCCACTCTGTTTGGTGTCAAACAGCCTCCAGTTGCCATCTTACACATAGCCCTTCCCTCACAAAGCCTCTGGAGGAGAGAAGACATGGCACTGGCGTGTACTGCAACCACAAGGCCAGCAGCATTGGTGTTTGTAACCAACAGACCGGGATGGTCTGTGGCTTTGTTCACATTGCCATGTTCTGGGCTTTCTAATACAGATCAAAACAACTATCGTACCCTGGGGCAAACGAAATGCCAGTGAGCACTTTGCCTTCTTAAAAGCTTTATTTTCTTAAGCTTAAGATGTCCAATACCTCAGCTGAAGTAATACCTGTCTTTTTTGCAATCAGCTGCTTGGATATCGTAGGAATGTAAGAAAGCAGATGCTGAAAAGACAGCTCAAATTAGCATTAAGAGCAGTCACATGGAAAAGTGCCTTTAAATATTGAATAAGACAGAGGGGAAAAAAGGCTATCAAAGTCAGAGATATACCCACAAGAGCTAAAAACATTCTTAGGGCACGTGTGACACTCTGCAGAAGCCTGCAGGTCAGCAGTCCACCAGTCTAACATGACTTCTCTGCAGTCTACCCAATCAAGTCAACCACTTTGCTGGAGGCAAATCCACCTGAAAAATTAAAGCTGGAGACAAATTGAGTGGCTGAGCTCCCAAAAAGCGAAGCATTTCCAAGTACAATTTGGAAGACTTCAGCCAAGTGCTCACATCTTTGTTGCCCATGGGATTATTGTTGTTGTTAGTAGTAGTATTATTATTATTAATGTGACGTGGCTTTCTGTCTGATCTGTGGTCTTCTAACAGTACTTCTACCGCTTATCAATGTCATCTTCCACTTTTTGGGGGAGGAATGGCCTGGATTTTGTCCTTTTCATAGAATCATAGAATCGTTTTGGTTGGAAGAGACCTCCAAGATCTTCGAGTCCAACCGTTAACCTATTACTACCAAGTTCACCACTAAATCATGTCCCTTAGGGCCACATCTACACGTCTTTTGAATACCTCCAGGGATGGTGACTCCACCACCTCGCTGGGCAGCCTGTTCCAGTGCCTGACAACCCTTTCGGTGAAGAAATTTTTCCGAATATCCAATCTAAACCTCCCCTGGTGCAACTTGAGGCCATTTCCTCTTGTCCTGTCGTCTGTTACTAGGGAGAAGAGACCGACCCCCACCTTGCTACAACCTCCTTTCAGGTAGTTGTAGAGAGTGACAAGGTCTCCCCTCAGCCTCCTTTTCTCCAGACTAAACATCCCCAGTTCCCTCAGCCGCTCCTCATGGGACTTGTGCTCTAGACCCCTCACCAGCTTCGTTGCCCGTCTCTGGACACACTCCAGCACCTCAATGTCTTTTTTGTAGTGAGGGGCCCAAAACTGAACACAGCACTCAAGGTGCGGCCTCACCAGGGCCGAGTACAGGGGGACGATCACCTCCCTACTCCTGCTGGCCACACTATTTCTGATACAAGCCAGGGTGCTATTGGCCTTCTTGGCCACCTGGGCACACTGCTGGCTCATATTCAGCCGGCTGTCGACCAAAGGTCGACATCTTTTGGGAAGACAAAGGAGGGAAGTTGGTAAATTAAAATGCGTTATTGCAGGCTTCGCATTTTAGTGCTTTTTTTAAGACCAGTCCCAGTTCTTCCCTAAGTGTTTTGTTATTGTTTAACATCGAAGACTGAAAATGAAGCCTTAGACCAGCTAGAATTCCTCCTCCTCCTCCTCCTGCTGCAAAAAGACCTTAGAAACCATCTGCAGGCCTCTGAATATAGGCATTTTTCTCTGGTATCAGAGCTGTCAGATCAGCCTTTTCTTTATTCCCAGGGCAAACGTGACTTCTGTGTGTACAACCCCAGCTGAGGAAGCTCTTAAACAACTTGTTCTGCTCTAACATGGCAGGAGTTAACCTTTCTTTGCCACCTCCCAATCTCCACAACTCTCCAAGATGTGGTGGGGAGTGGAGCAATACACCTACACTCAGTCTTTTAATATAGATGGCTGGTAAATCAGGTTTCAGTGTACACTTCCCAAAAATCATATGGCTTCTGGGTGAGTCACATCAGCAACATTACACTTCCCTTTGCATTTGAACTCCCACGTACGCCATGGATTACTACGCAGTCAGAGTTCATTAGCGGAAGGTATCAACATCATGATCTTGGATCATGAAGAATTAAATTGACAGGGTTTTTTTAATTGTTGCCATCATACTTACTTACATCGAGTCTCTGTGGAGTGCATGAAGCATGCATTGAGTCTATGTGAATGACTTTGTGCTTCTTCCATCTCTGATTATCTCTGATAGCCCCTCAAAATGCTCTGTCTGAAAAGCTCTGGAAGTTCACTTGCCACTATCATTTTAAATAAAGATAACTACAAGCTTTTTTTTTGTTTTGTCCTCTCTTTACCTACCTTCCCAATTCTCTCTGATGTGAAGAAAAACTAGGTGGCAGCAGAGAAAAATTCTGACTTGACTCACTCGGGGATATACACAGTTTTAGACAGCAAGCCTATTTTTTTTTAGAAAGTCCTGTTTTCATTCTCAGGGATGATAATGCGCTGCACATGCAACATTAGTCTATTTGGAGTTGCAACATTTGTCAGCTGAGGGTTAAAGAGGGGAAGGCCCCAGGACTGCAGTTACTGAAACACACACGCCTGAGTGGGAGTTGAGTGGGTATTCTTTGCTGAGGACACGTCAACCAAGAGAGGGAGAAGCAGAAGTGAAACGAGATACAAAGCAGGAGTTCAAGAGAGAAAGAGGTACGCCTCTTCAGCTTCGGCTTCAAGTGTTAGCTCAATTTTTGTATAAAGGGATGACGTACGATCTGCTGTATGATTTATCAGTTCTTAGAAGATCTCTTCTTTCTTTCCTGTACTAGAATACTTGCTGCTTTTCTTTGCTCCATGTTGCAAAAGTAACAATGTAATATGTTAATATCCTGGAAATAAAATGTGAAGACTATTCAACAAAGACTCAGGTAACAGCAAAGGCTTGAGTAATTCATATTCAAAAATATTTAATTTTCAGATGTTCATTATATGTGTTAAATTCTTGGTTACAGCAAAAAGATGTAACATACAGCATCACAGTGACATATAACCAAGCTGTAACAGTGCAGTTTATTACAACTGTGTAAACAAAAAGAAGTATTTCTGTAATGGCACTCTTCATGAACCAAATTCTGGCATACAGAATCTCAGCAGAAGTCAAAAGAAACATTTACAAAGAAAAGGAAACCCCAAACTGAAGCACAGTATATGAACCTGGCCAAAATGGCCCAATCCACATTTCATAAGAGAAAAAAGTGTCCTCAGAATTTTTGCTTTCTTGCTTTTAAGGAAATTCAATCTGAAATTTTTCAAGGCATCAATCCAGCATGTGAAATATTTTTACTATTACTGAATGATATGAACAAAGAGTAAACGTCTCTTAATTATGACCATGTGAATATCTCCTACTGTAACATTATTAAAGGAGACAAGAGATGATTTGGGAATGTTACCGTCTGTATAGCATGACACCTGCAGAAGATATTCCTTAGGAAATAAGTTATTGAGAAATAAAATCCAATGTGCTCCATCAAAGAAACTTTTTTGTGCATAAATATCTAAGAGAAAAAGTAGTATCTTACTTTCCTGTAACAGAAGAAAACAATTTGATTATAAGACAATGACATACTGTTAACTGTAAGATGGGGGTCGAACTTGAAATACACTCATCTCAAATAGATTTTAAATACTAGCACCTAAAATGTAACGCTGGGTTTTAAACAATTTTAGTAGCTTTCAGGTCATGCATTAGTTACGTTATGTTTTGCTTGACGGATACAATTTTGCCAGCAACGTTTTAGTGTTCCGTGAGATCCTCTTAATAAAAACACATAGGTCTGAATGCCACTACATTTTACACGTGCACCTTTCATGTGGGAAGTTTTGCATATGTTCCATCTGCAGAGAGAAGGCCCCACAGTAGCAGGAGGTATAGATAGAGCGAAGAAGTTACAGTTATTAAAAAATACTGGAAAACTGGGAGTACGTGATATAATTACAAGCTGGTATCTTCAGTTTACAGAAAGCTATAAATTTGCTTGTTTAAAAAAAGACATCCAACATGTGCTTACTCACATGCTGACACAGAGTTCATGCAAACTATTAAAAAAAAACCCCTTGTAAATTTTACCCTTCAGAAATGCTGCATACACTTCATCCTCAAATAGACTGAAGCCCCCTCAGAAACAACAGGGACCTAATGTGCAGATCGACTCAAGCAACGTGTAATTGCTTCCTCTGTAATGAGAAGTGAACAGCAGTATCAAACAGGAAATTTCATTGAATCGTACTTCATTTCAAACACTGTTAAGTCCAAATTCAGGTTCACTTGTCATGAAGCAATAAAACTACCTTTAAAAAAAAAAGTTATTTTCTTGGAGGAAGGACATTTTCTTCATAATAGCCTGGATTTACTACATTTCCAGCTGGATCATATCTAGCCACCACAAACGTAGAGCCATCACTAGCAGATGCTTTTCCGACACCCATCTTTTTTGTGTTCTTCCAAACCATCGCTGTGAAGTGACCTGAAGAGGGAGAGAGAAACATATGCATTCATTTTAGGTACTAAACCTATAACATTCCCTTTAACATGTGAGGGGCAGGGAAAGGAAGAACAATATAAAACTGTTTCAGTCTCTAACGGGAGAACAAGCTAAGGACGTGAAAAGAAAACTACGTCTAGCATTTTGTCTTGAAAAAGCCTGATCTGATCTGGTTCCACACCACTAGTCCCGGCTCCATGTCCTATAGCCAAACAAGAATATCTAGTAAGAGAATCATGAAAGAAGTCATTTGATGAGTATCTGATATAAAATTCAACAAAGACATCACGGTCTTCACTCCCTGCAGTGTGAACAGCCATTCTGACAGCGACAATTATTCGTTTGCTTTGGCCATTTCATACTCCCCCTGTGTCTGCATGTGCAACTGTTCAAAAGAACACTGGTTTTGTGGCTGCTTCTGCCTAGTTGTTATAGCCACCCCTGCGTCGTGCTACTCTGTCCGTTGTTCCCTCTACGCACAGACAAACCCCATGGGAGAAAATCATGATTTTCTTCATCTGAAACAAGCTCAGGCATATCTCTTGCTTGAGCATTATTCAAGGAACAATGTTCTTATGTTCATTCAACACCGGATTGTCAATATGCAGTCAATGGCCTGTGGCTGATTTCCAAATTATATCTGAAGTTAGGAGTGATATACCTTGGTAGAGGACACATGTCAATGTAAACAACAGCATAGTACATTTAGTAAGACACCTATATGATTCCAATTTAGTATTTTCTACAAATTAATTTCCCTTAAAAATAAATTGCCTTTTAAAAACTTTGGAGTCAGAGGAAGAATATAATATTAAAAAGCCCCACAAATTTTACTTCCTCATTTCTCAGTTTTCTTTTACCCTTTTGTCAGTTTCTAACATAAAACTTTGGGGAAATTTACTATTTTTTCCCTCTATTTTTTTTTCTAAGAAATAAAGGTAGTTTTTTGAAAAATACCAAAACAAGTTGGCTAGCCAATTTCTTAAAATTGGAGAAACAATGCACAGTCTGAACTTACCTGTCCCAGAAGAAAACCCTGGGTTTTGAAAGCTGTAATTTTTTATTTCACTGTACCATCTGTCAGCCACATCTTTTCCTGAAAGACAAAAGAAATCTGCTGTGGAATCATGACATAAGCACAGAAGTGTAGCTCACTTATAGCCTGGCCAGCAAGATCTTCTGCTAATAGCGGGCAAGAACTTCTAGAAACATGGAGAAACAGTCTTTTTACTGAAAAGAGGTTTTGAAATGTAGGTAACATGGTAGTACATGTAACTTACCAAATATTTATTGTTTTGCAATAGCTGTTGCTACTCAGTTACTAATGAGTCTGATGCTTTTTGTTAAGCATCTCATGCCATCAATGCCATCGATGACTTGAGTTCTGCTCGACGGAAACCCAGTCCATCAGTTTCTCCACTGGAGTGCCAGGGATGCGTGGCTGGCACAGCCTGGCTCAAAGCCTCGGCAGGCAACCCCCCCCCCCCCAAAACCAGCTGTAGAGTCAGGTAGAGTTCATCCCATTCAGGGAAGATCTCTGCAGCAAGGTGCTTGTCTGGTGAGACAGAGCTGAAGAAGAGTGCTATACTGTCACCAACAGATCAGGAAACAGGACCATCCACCAATTCTTGTCTGCGGTTAAAACTTGACAAGGTTGAAGTCAGAAAAACCTCCGGACGAGAGAGATCTGTGTGGCACAGCATTTGGATCGAGATGGGGCAGGAATCCCTCAAAGAAACCTTCTGGCAATTTAACACATTGAGTTTACATTTTTTTCTGCCCACAACCTTCTGTAACTTTCGGCCTGGGAGGTAGTGAAGACCCATCTCCCTCATCTTGGATGAGTGCTCCTGTCATTAGGCTTCTACATACAGCTTTCACCAGCTCCTCCCTCTTGGAACATATTTGAAAAGACTTAAGTGAGCCTTGCCAGATTTTCTGAGCAAAAGGGCACAGGGACCTTTTCTCCAGGGAGGCCTCCCACTTGTGCATGCAGGTGTATGACCATATCCCCTTACAGCTCCAAGCAAACCAAAGAAAAATGACACTTCTGACATCCTCTAGTTTTCCGTGTTCTCATCAGCATTTAATACTTCGAGTTGCTGAGTGCATTTATTTTTAGCGGTTCTTACTTAGCACTTGAGCCATTGTGGATGTCCACTTTGGGGCACTCTAACTCGGGGTACTATAGTCAGACACCTCAAATATACATGCCTAGGAGCTGCTGCTGTGTGGAATTCCTTGTGTCCAGCGCTGGCTCATCTCATCAAAGGCTTTCACTGACCACAGCTGTGTAAGGACTATGACTATGGCCAGTGGTGTAGCACTACATGTCTGTGGGTCTCTAAGGTTGATGTTTGCCAAAGAAATAATCCTTCCTTGTTTTCTGTTGAACAGTTAAGAAACCTGATAGAAAGGAGGAGATTCTGATGATCGGCGATGGATCTGGTGGAACAGGCAGCACAGAGGGCAGGAGCTCAGATCAGAACTTGCAGATGCTATGTCCTCAAAAGTCAAATGTTACTTCTTTTCCATTACTGGTGGTTAGGAAATTCTTCTGTCAAACACTGCGGGGGGAGAAGGGGGCAGGTTTTTCCCTGAGCTACATCAATAATGAAATTTCTGCTCAGCATTCCAGGCAGTATAACGCAAGGCCAGTTGATTTCACAGCAAGCTGCCAATGCTGTTAAGCCTACCGTCATGAAGAACGCTGGTCCCTGGTGGACTGTTGGCTGCAGATCAGCAATGACTCATGTTTTGCTATTTTGCAGCAAAAAGTCTTAAACTTGCACTGCTCTAGAAGTCAGACACTGCGTTAACTTCTGTAAACTTCAGTTGCTTATGAGTGCAGCCTGCTAAAAGGATGGCGTTGTTAGCCTGGCAAGCTGGCTGTCAGAGCTGTCACTGGAAAGAAAATATTGAATAAAATGCCATCTCTCGAGAGGTTTGTGAACTGAAAGTACTATGAACTTATCTATGCCACACTGCTTGTTAGGAATGATGGTCTCTTAGTAGAGTCAATTTACATTTTCTACATAAAAAGGTAGCAAAACCTCTCTTGCTTCCCAAAGTATATGTTTCAGGAATAACAATAGGTTCCTTCCGTCCCTGCTCTCCCTGCGCCAAACAACAAACCCTGTAGACCTGTTTTAGGGCTGAAGTCTGTAACACAAATAAATATTTGTTCATTTGTTACTCGCACTAAAGCTAAAATGAAGACTGAAAAGAGCCCAAAGAGCAACCTTTATGCAATGCAAGGGGCAAAGAAAAAGCACACAGTGAAAAAAAAACCCAAACCAAGCACATCATCCTGTCCCACCCTAGACTTCAAAGCTATGAAGGATTTAGCTGTGTTTGTGGCAAGCTGGTGGAACAGAAGTGCAGAATGTGGCTGCAGACATGTCAGATCTTATGAAGCACATATTTCATGTGTGCAAGTGCTTAAGTGACTATATTATGTACATAGCATTTTTACAGCTGTTGGACTGCATTCCCACTGCTACCGGCACTTCATTCCCTCTGTTAACATACCAGGGTAATGTAGCATAAAGAGCAGTTCAAAAGAAAGTCATCCTCACTCTGCTTACTGTAGCTCTAAGAAGTGTACCTAGGCTCCACGTGAGAAGAGCTTAAAATCTCCTTAATAGAAATATTGCAGGACACGTGGAAGTTCTGAGAAACACAGTATCTCTTCATATTTTTTTTTAATTTAAAGAATACCATCATGTGAAAATTTGGTAACTCTTCAATTCAAGGGAAATGGCAATGGCATCAGGTAATACCTCAATCCTGTACATGAAAGGCAACGAGCACAGTTAGGTAGCACAATCTATGATGTGTTAATTCCCAGCCTCCGTGGATGAAAGCTTGCAACGTGCTGCTGCCAGGCAGTGAAAGCCTAGAAGCTGATGGCTATGCTCCGTTTCTCATGTGCAGGATCAGGTTACCATTACATGGCATTGCTGTCATCCTCCTGGAATTAAAAGTCATTGCGTCATAGGCTGCGAGAGGTTAAAGACTGACTTGTTCCCAGCAAAAGAGGTGACCAAAGGACTAGGCAACTTTGGACAAGACTCTGTCTTGAAATCATGTTAAAGAAGCGTCCTGGAAGTGAAGGGAATGAATTGTGTCAATCATATGCCACAGGAGGTGAGGGGGGTCCTACATGGAAGTTACTACCACATGAGAAGACAGGTAGGTACCTAGTGATTAAACACACTCTCTTTCCTCTGAAATACTTTTCTTCTGGTTCTTTGCCCTTTGGGGAGCAGTGAACAATGCAGTGGTGGGACATAAGCCAAACCAGTGTGGAAAGTGACAGCTGACACAGGGGACTAACGGAAAACTCTGTTTTGAGCCCAATGACCCCCAGGCTTCCCAGGGCCTAGAGAAAGTGATGCAAAAGAGAACGGCAGAGGGGTCAGCAGAGCAGTGAGCCTACCTGCTTTAGCAGCAACTTGCATCCTCAGACTTGCTGGTTCAGAGAACTGACCACTGTATTTCCATTTCAAATGATTACAGAATAAGTGATGCAGTTGTATTTTGTGGCCGTTTCCCTTGCATTTGAATGCTTCATTGAAAACAACTCCCACTCCAAAAAGCTCTCCCAAAACAGGGGTTGGTTATTGTTCAAAATGCATTTCAATCAGAAGGACAGAACACAGAAAAGAAATCTCACTCCCACCCCCTCTTTCCTGATTATAGCAGAAATAATAGAAGTTTACTTCTATTAAAAAGGATGCAGATCTGTCCTACAGTCAGCGCTGCAGCTTCTCTTCTGTTGCTCCACTTGCAGAACCAATTAGTAGATTGCTATGTTTTTTTAAAATATCCTTCCTGTTTGCATTGCTGTAAACCACATTCTCAGTTTTGACACTTTTTCTCTATGGAAACACAGTTTGACTCCACCCTTCTCCGAGCAATAGCTGACTGATGACCTGCTCGGTTAGACTTAGTAGACGTTCATTTTGGTACAGGCTGAATCTCACTCTAATGAGTTTCATCAGTACCAGGCCTCTCTGGACATACCTACACCGCACAAAAACTTGGTGCAACAATCCCCAAATTAGTACCCAAGTATAGTTCTGCCCAAGACTAGGTCCAGCACAACATAGTCATGTTTATTTAGTTTTTGCCCAAGCTACAAACTAGTAACATGGCCACAATGACTGAGGTCAATCCGTACATAGGACTAAAAATCCTGGTGTAAAGTTCTTCTGCTGATACCACTCTGTGAAGGGTAGAGAGATAAAAAGGGGCCACTGCATGTAAGCAGGTGTCAGTGCTCTTGCTTGGCCATGCCCTGCATCTGATCAGCTGTCCTGTCGTCTTATTAAATTTCATTTCTAACTCTTCTCCTGGGTGAGGAGCTCTGTTCTGTGTGGATGAAGGGGGAAAAGTTGCTGTGCAACAGCAACTGCAGCCGGAGAGAGGAGTGAGAATATGTGAGAGCAACAACTCTGCAGACAGCCGGTCAGTGAAGAAGGAGGGGGAGGAGGTGCTCCAGGCATCAGAGCAGAGGTTCCCCTGCAGGCTGTGGTGAAGACCATGGTGAGGCAGGCTGTCCCCCTGCAGCCCATGGAGGTCCACGGTGGAGCAGATATCCACCTGCAGCCCATGGAGGACCCCACGCCAGAGCAGGTGGATGTACTCGAAGGAGGCTGTGACCCCATGGGTGTCCAGCCAGGGTCAACCCACCACATCTACCTAGATCGCAGCCATGCTAATGGTTTTAGGAAGTAATCCTCTACTTCCAGCATTCCTCTTGCAAGTTCTTATTTTATTTTACTTTATTGTATTTAACAGTACTGCATAAGCCTGGTGTTAGGCAGCAAGAAATGCATCAAGTTAGGCTCTCAGTCAGAGCATGCTCCTCCAGGGCTGGGGCGGAGGGTGTCTGTGCCGCTCTGCCCACTAGTCCCGATCTGGTTCCTCCCATAACAGACGTGGGTGATAACATGCACTGAATTTCTCTTATGAACTCTCTAGAGTTCATAAGCTGCAGTGTTTTCACAGGCAACACGGCACGTTCTTCATGACCACACCAGCCATCCCAACCAGAATTTAGTCACCCAGTGCTTGCCTTCAGCCTCCCAACACATGAGAAATGAGACCAGGCATCCTGAGAAGCCTGACATACTACAGCTGCCAAGGCAGGCTGCAGTCTCTCGCATTAGTGGCAGATGACAGCTCACTTATTTGAACACAGACAAAGAGAAGTCTGCCACGGAGCAGTTCCTGCAGGACTGGAGGGAGGAAACAGCTGTCAACTATTTCTTGGATTACAGGGATGAACATATTTCCAGCGACAGCTTTAGGCTATGTAACTCTCAAATCCTGAATACAATTCAAGGTATTCTTGCACCAGGAGAGGGGTCAAACTAGAAGGTTCTTCTAGTTCAGAGTTTAAATCTTCTCTGAAACAGGAAATACATCTCCTGGCATTATTACAGAACCCAGTAAGATCCAAAATAAACAATAGCACCACTTTTTTAGAGAGAATACGGAGTATGCTGGAGGTTTATTGAGTATTGCTTTATCTGGGAAAGAAACGGGAAGATACTGCCTGCCTTTGTTAAGGCCTTGAATGGATGCCTTAATACAAATTTCAGCCTCATTGAGCAGGGTACAAATTAACTATCCAAAGGGAAGTATATGAGAAAAAGAGGAAGAATGAACCAGCTCCATAGAGATGAAGACTAAGCCCAGACGAGAGAATAACTTTCTTTGAAGAACTGGTTTTCTCATTCTGGTACTTTGAATGATCCTGCTACATAGGAAATGTAGAAGTGTTTTACAGAACAAAAGAGGTTGTAGCTTAATTTTCTCAGCAAGATATTCAATCCTGTGGACAAAAAAATAGCAACAAAATCGCTCAAATCTGGCAAGTTATGTATGGAAACAGTGCACTGAAGACAACAAATGGGATCCAGAAAAAGACAGGCATTCGTGTTTTGTTTCCAGCTCTGTAATGGGAATTCTGTGACTTTAACCTTGGGGGAAGGAGCACTGGCCATTAACACAAACAAGAAGGAAGAAGTAAGCTCAGTCAGTGAGTCATAGCCACTATGCAAACTCTGCTGTACATCTGTGTTTTCCCATGCTGCTCTGAACCCTTGCCTCAGACTCTTGCAATGGACAGAATGCCAAATATGAGCAGATTAAATTGTATTTTTCCACCCCGGGTTTCTTTTTCAACAGGAAAAAGTACCCCTTCGGGACTAGAGTTGGCGCTTGCAGAGGAACCGAGCACTGTTCCTGGGTCTAAAACTCACTTACTAAAATTTCCAGGTCCTTGAAACAGGGCCTCCAGCCTGCAGAAATGAGCTTCTGTCTCCCCGAGAGTGTGCTGGAAATTCCAGGGGTAGGTGGGAATAAAGAAAGCAAATGGTCACTTTTAATACATCCCACCTGCTGTCTCGGCAGGCTAAGGCACGAGCCCTGCCCGCTGGAGGAGGCAGGAGGGAAGAGCCTGCTGAACATCGCTCCGACCGAGGGCTCACCGCAGGCTGTTGGCCTGCCGAAAATTCAGCTCCTCGAGCACCCAAACCAAAGGCTGCCAGTTAAGTGTTACATTTATGATCTGAAAATACATGGAGTATTTTTGTCTTCAAAAATGAAGGCATGGAAAAAGGCTCAAAGCCTGTTTGCTGACAGAGCAGAAGAGGCCAGATGCCTAACACATTAGCCTCTGTCACTTTGGTGTCCGCCCCCCCGTTTTTGCCGCCACAAACAGGAACTGCTGTGTAGCATACAGTGGCCATTTTTCCACCTTCCTCACCACAGCTGGCCTGTGGTCAGCCCTCTCTTTGGCTGGGGCAAACTAAGGATAAAGGTGAAGTACAGGGCATGGACGGCTTCTCCTCTCCTCCCGTGGACATACAAGTAGCACTCAAGACAGCTCCACAGCTGGGACACACGGAGCAGCCTGGCTGCCAAGCCCTACCTCCAAAGGCACATAGCACACTACCACAGTCCCTTACCCCCTCCACGCCTACACATGCTCCTTGCTTTCAGTACACGTAGGTGACTGCAGACCACCATCCTGTCCCCGTGGAGCCTGGGCTGGGCTGTGGTGGATGCATTTTTGAAGCAGAGGAAACGCCAGTACTCTTGCAACCAGGTTCTCTGAGCCCAAAATACATGAGACAAGCCATTTATGCAGTGTCCGTGAGACAGCAAGAGAAGAAAGCTTACCTGGTTGGTCATAGGATGCCCATGCTAGGTTTTCTCCACATTTTCCGTTAGCAGACTCGGAGCTGTGCTTGAGGACCCTTGTGGTAGCCAGTTCTTCTGCATATCTAGCAAAGGAATCCACACATTGAGTCACAGACCACAGCCACAGTGAGCAGAGAGGAGGAGGAGGAGCAGGAGGAAGAGGAGGCCCCTCATGGGAGTAACTAACTTAGATGTTCTCAGTGAGGTGCAGAAAAGACCAAAGTGGGGATTCAGTCAAAGCAAGTGTAAAAACCCCTACATTTGAACCCTACAAAAGAAAAAAAGTCAAATGCAAAACAAGAGCAATGTGCCAGGTGACAGTATGGAAGAGAAGGGGGCCACATGGAGAATCTGAGGCAACAACTGTGTACACCAACACAGGGATAAGTAGCACTGTTTCTATAGAAGTTGACATATGTGAGAGTGTGGGATGTATTTTATTGTCTTATGACAATAGGGTTAAGAAGAGCGTCATGTGTAAAACAATTATTCTCTTTATTCAACATTGGAAAGGCTTCAGTACAGACACAGTGAAATTGGAAAGACCATTTGTTATTTCTCACGGCACAAGAAATAGGAGGCAACACACAGAATCATCAGGTTGTGGATTTAAAAGTCAAGTAAGACAAAGCACTTTTTCCACACTGTGCAGCAGAAGTCATCGCCACAGGACGATGTAGACACCAAAGTGCATGTGGGTTTGAAAATGAGCTAGACAGATTTACAGTGTGTGTATGTGGGGGAAATCTTCAGGACTTATTAAACAACAGCAACAAAAAAATGAGGATACAATCTACTGCTTAGGAAAACCATAATTTCCAGGAGAAATCTGTAATTTCCGGGAGAAGATAATGGGGGAAGGATCACCACATTTGTTTTGTCCTGCTACTCCTTCCCTAATCATGAATTACGGGCATCTGCCAGAGGCAGGAAATTTGTCCAGCTGAACATTTTGGCCCAAGCTAGTACTTCAGTCATTAGGTTGTCATTTCCTTCTATCCTAATCCTCCCACCAAAACAACAGCAACAAAAAGTATTTAGCTACCTCCATTAATTTAGAAATAAGGAAAACTTGTCAGTTGTCAGCCTGCTAGATCCTGAACTAGAGGATCTCTAGATGCTCCTTCATGCCCTGTATCACTACAGTCACGTAATTTTTCTCTTCAAGGATTCCCACATCCCAAGCAAGAGGCAAGACTGGAACAAAGTACACATTGCACACGGACAAAGTTGCCAAAGATTTGAGACAAAGGGTGATTAATTCGCTCTAGCTCAGGCAGTTGAAAGCATGAGATTTGCATCTGAGATCATCACCCTATGCTTCATTACAGTCAGAGATAAACAGACACCTGCTGAGGGTGACTCATCTCATGCTAAAGCAGGGATCCAACAGTCAGTTCTTCTAACCTGTCGCAATTATTGGAACTGAAAATAGTAGGAAATGGACCATTTTCAACACAAATAGAGAAGCACAGAAAAGCACCCAGAGATACACCAAATGTATACCAGCACAGATATCAGATATGCCTAAAGAAAAGGTGAAGTTCTTCTTTGAATTTAAGATTATGCACAATCTGTCTTGACGAATATGAGATTTCTTATATTTCATGTCTTTTATTCAGATCACACCATTTCTGCCTCTTGCTGTCAACCAGTTTCACCAGTCTCTGAACATGTGTCTTTTTTAATTCTTACAAGTTAAGTTACAGACTGCAACCAGACAAAGGTTTCCTATTGTTTTTCATTGCAGTGAGGAAAGTCAGCTGGGACCAGAGAGGACTGTGAGGAATTCCAGAAGGATCTAAAAATACCCAGCAAGGGCAATAGCACACTTAGAGATAAATGTGGAGCAATGCATATTTGACAGAATAATCTGAACTATTCATAGAAGTTGACTTGTTCAAACCAACTGTAGCACTTTGGAGACACAAGTGTTATTGACAAGTCAATGAAATTTCTTCCTTGTTGTGAGGCATCGTGCAAAACAGAAACAAAGCAACCCTTTGAAGAACAGAAGGAAAACCCCAGCAGATTACAAAGGTATGTGGACGAGTCACTGGCATTCCATCTCTTAGAAATACTGTATCCAGTTATCATGGTGTCTCAAGAAAAAAAAAATGTGAAAAAACAAAGAGAGAATCATATGTGGCTTGGTGCCAGAGGGCATGTCCACACACCACGTACATGGTGCAATGTACAGCACAACATCTGGCGGGGACCTCTGGTCTAGGAGTGCGGGAGCTGGTGCATCTGTGTGACAGCGCAGCACCATGCTGGGACAGTAAATCAGGTTCTGGAACGGCTCCCAGCCAGCCGGTGCAGAGAAGTCTGCACGGTTATGGTAGAAAGCCCAACGGGAGATGAGATCTCATGTCTGCAGGGACGAAACTGGCCAGTATTTAGCTATTATGGAAAGACATTTGTTTTCTGAATAGCTTAATCAGCATTTAACCCTTCAGGTATCTCCTTCGTACTGTGAGGATCAGCCTGAAAAACTGAAGATTTTCAAATCTACTTTGAAAAAGGTTGCTGTAAAAGGAAAGGAAATAATCTGATTGTCATGTCTACAGCAAAGAGGACAAGCAGTAATGGACTCAAACTTCTGTAAGGAAGACTTAAATCAGGCAGCAGGAAGATGGATCCACTGTATGCCAGGCTGACAAGAAGTTGTGCAGTCTTCAGCACTGGAGAAGAGGGAAGATGTTTCCCTCCTGACAGACTAGAGAACAACGTGTACTGATTTTGCTTTTGGGGCAGGGAGATAGACAATTTGATCTGAAATTACTTCCCTCTGATTCCATTGATGTTAGACCAGTCATCGCTTCCTACCATGGAAAAGGTTATTTTCTCCACTGTTTCAGCAGCAGCGGATGTTCTCCTGCAGATGACAATCCATCATCTGACAGAGGTGGTGGTGAAGCATGTTTTAGGCCACTACCCTCTGCAGAGGAGACACACCAGTGTAGACAGATGCAGCCCACGTCTGGAAAAGGGTGCAAGAAAGATTTATACAGTTGTGACCACAGAAGTGCCCATGTGACCAGCTGGTGCTGTGCGATGGAGAAGGAAGGGATGAAAAGAGTTGGGTAGGGAGACAGAAAGAGTAGAGTCCCTCACTTTCCACCCAGCAAGTCTTCACTGAATATCGGCATGTCAAAAGGCAAATATTTTTGCAGTATGCACAGTCAAACCTAATAGATAAAAGTGTTACAAATCTCATTAGAGAAAAGAAAGGACTGAACTCACTGTTGGGCTCCTCTGTTTAACTTCTTGCAGAGTTTTAATGGGGGGACTCCGTGTTTCTTCCTGTAGTCATTGTGTGCTTTCAAGACTTCTTCAGCAAATTGTTTGGAAGCTGAAATCACATCAAAAAAATTGGAAAGGTCTGTCAAATACAGACATCAGTGAAGACAGAAAAAGCATACCCTGTAGCTAAGATGCTGGTGCAGGCTGGGCTGAAGAACAGAAGCATACAACCCTCATTACCTGGGAGCACCATGAAATTAACCCTTAATGCCTTCCATCGAGGAACTAACTCTAAGAGACGCTCCCAGTAGGATGGTACAGACTCACTGAAGGCTGAAGAAAAACATGAACCTTATTCCTTTCCTCAATAGCAAGGTGATTTAAGGTTAGTTTGACCAACTTTCATTATAAGATTTCAGGTCACTGCATTACTATTGCAAAGAAGTCTCAGAGTAAATGACAAATAGGTCCTTTGAGAAGATGCACTAAAAATGCAAATTATTGTCACTGCATGCAAGAATTTTCTGTGTTAGTCAAGACACCACCTAAAGAAAACAGAGATACTAAAATGTGTAAAACTATGCAAATACTTTGAAACACGCACCATTCTTTTTATTCATTATATAGTACAAATTCATAGAAATCTCAAAATGCACCTTTATTAGGCTCAAGACAAATAATTGTTCACAAACAGCAAGTGGTAAGGAAAGAAATGACTGCTGGGGATGATTTTTTTCCCCCTGTGCTAGAGTGTATTTGGTAAATATTTGAATTCCAAAGTTACTGCAAAGCTTTAAAAGAGCTCATGTTTGTACGCTGGTAAACTGGGGACTTTCAGCAGTGCAAGGCAGAGGACAAGCAACAAGTCACAGTGCAATTCACTTTGACAGCGATTTCATTCCTCTTTTATGACTGTACTGATTTTTCCCAAGATTCAGAAGGAAAAAAAAATTCTCTGTTATTGGTCACCCTGTGGAATTTGCTGCTTTAAGAGAAATTTGGAACCTGAAACAGGGTATTGGGACAGTTAGAGAGGTATGGATAGCATCTTCAAAACAGAAAGACAGTTTTCACGTTCTCTATATTGCTGAAGCTTCTGAACAGGCCAGGACATCTTTGAGTACTTACTCCGCTTTTACTGTGACACAGGTTTCTACATTTATTAATGATTCATCAGCTTCATTTCTGAATATCCTAATTAGCACGACTACCATCATTTTCCTTGTAAGACACTTTTGAAGCCCAAATAGACCTCATGACTAGAAAGTGTTTCCTGTTATTAACCTTCGATGTCTCAGCTTCCTCTCACTACTAGATCCTAAGAACTGTAATCAATCACTCTCTCCGTTATAAGCATGTACACTATTCTGCTGTTTGTAATGATGCATTTCCCACAGCAGAGCTGTCAGTTTGCACATACTGCTCTCGTAACTTTTTCCTAAGGTGACTACCCAACCCACGCTCACGCTTTAAGCTGTTCTCAGAGTTCTCTCCAGTTTCCTCAACAGCTTTATGATAATATGGAAGCCTAAGATAATCTCAATATCCAATGCACGTAGAAAGCCACTACCGTTTCGTGCAGTACCTTAAGCCTTTTGAACACAGTCTGCAGTTGGATTGACTTTCTCCAGACCAAAGTGTCATTGTGGACATATATCTAATACGTTCTCCATCAACATGCTTTCAGGGTAGATTTTTTTTTTGGTATAAAATCATTGGCATAAGATGGCTAAGAATTCAGCAACAGGAACCCTGTTGAGTGAGATGAGATCTGCCCTCCACTTTCCTCCTCTTAGGTTTTCCTTCCATTTTGTGTGTCACGAGTTGCATGTCTTCAAACAAAACAGGCACCTCCGCTCTGATGTTTAAGCACCCATGCACCCTTTTGCTAACAAACCTGTCCCATCACTCTTATTACCATTGCTCACAGCTCACCGATTCCATCAGGCAGAGTCCTAAACCTCTCATCTGCTGCATCATGTGGGGTCATGGCCTATTTCTAAGGCATCTATCGTAGGTTACTGAGGAAAGCAAGCCTACAGCCAGTTCACTTAACTTCACTGATGCAGGGGTCCATGTTTCCAGCAGGGAAATTTTAAGAAAGCCTGCAAATCAAAGAAGTTGAAATATATGGCTTTGGAAGTTGCATCACATACTCCGGGCTGCATTTTTCTGCACAAGACCATCTTAAAGCCTGTGGCTGTTATCACCTAGGCTTAATATCTCATCTGCTCAGCATTAAATAGCAGATAAACAACCTGACCTGCAAGTGTGAGTCTTTCTATTCAAATTATTTGCTCTCAGTGACAATAACCAATTCAAATTCTCAAAAAAATGAAGTCGACTGAAATACAGGCTTTGTCAATTGTCAGGCCATCCATTAACAGAAGTATTGCACAATCCGGTTCTTTACTAACATTTTGACTTACAAAGACCAACAAGACATGGACAAAACTGAGTTTCTTCTAGCCGCGGCAGGCACTGCTATGCTGTCCCTAGAGAACCTCCATCCTCCCCTTCCTTCAAAGGTGGCTGCTATAGAAACACTTATCTACTGTGACTCAAGCTCATGTGCTAACCGCCTCCCTCTGCACAGCTTCTCCCGTGCATGCTGATGTGTGGAGAGGGACGCCCAACTGCCAAATGTATTTCAGATTTGTTTTGGAAGACATGTTAAGTTTTTCCATTTTACCAATGTTCCATACACTGAGAAGCCAGACATTAAAAGTGAGAGTTAACGGGAGCTTTCAGGCTCCCACCCAAATGGGAACAGCTTCCCAAACAGCTTTGGAGACGCACTTTTTTCCCTTCATGTAGGCTGCTTAAGCTGCTAGAAAAAAATTATTTCCTACTGCCAGGAAGTTAGGTTTGGTCATGAATCATTACACAGCTTAATAAGTAAAACAACTAAAGGTATTAGATACAGTTGCTTGCTTCTCATTATTCAATTATTTACCTTTATTTTGGATTCTTCTGGAATATTGACTAAGATAATGACAGCACATGACAACGAATTCCCAGGCTATGATGTGGTACAGAGCACACCTTACAGCTGTCATGTTTTTGGACTTTCAGTTTCATTGATCAACTTTGTGTGACCACAGAAAAGTAAGCAGAGGCATCTAGGTTGCCTTTTCCCATCAGATTTGTTTTTCTGAGTGTTCTATTTCTCCGTCCTCTTACTGTCTCTAAATGGTGCCGATCTATTCAGTTTTTCTGAAGTGAAGAGCAATTCATGCCTGAATCCTTCCTGCCTCTTCTTTGAACCCTGTCTTCTCCTGCTCTGTTCTTCCCTTAGTTTGGACATCAAAACAGCAGCAACTGAGCTGAACACGTCTTCCACAATACTAGCTGCTCTGCATCATCTCTGCAGCTGTCAACGGGACCTATTCCACTGGTCTTGCAGGGCCGCAAGATGATGTGCTGAAAGAGCGACAGTAAAATACTCCACAACAACCAAACACGAAACCTCTTCACCCAATACCTACACAACAGAACTGCTGTGGGTAGCCCTTATGTCACCACTCAGGACGCGCATTATACCAGGCATACACCTGACGAGCAAAAAAGGCATGCTTTTTTATAACTAAGTGTCCACCCTGGTGATTCAAGAAAGAGCACAGTATCCATTTCTAGAAGTATTGTCTTCTCAGTGCTCTCTGTCCTATTGTTTATGGATTAGCCTTCACTGGCAATTTTGTACTTTCCATACATACTAATTTTTTCTATTTAGCCTTCAGATAATTAACATATAATGCAATCAACAAGAAACAGACCTCATGTAGAATCCTACACAGAAGTGCACCATTATGTTTGTCTCAGTTCCTCTTTGAACCATGACATAGGCCTCAATTATTCACCCAATGTGTGCATTACAGGTAAGTGGAGATAATGACCGCACCTTTCAAAATAAATAATTAGAAATGTGCTCATATAGTGGCTAGAGTAACACATCTGAAGAAAGCTACAAAATACACTTCAAAGGACCCACCCTTTAGGAAAGAGGTAAATGCAAAAACCTGATACCAACAGCCTGGGCAATATGTGACTCATGTTACCCAGGACACTGCACGTCACTTCCACACTCTTTCCTGCCCAGAACAGAGGGAGGAACATTAGTTACCCAGGCAGAAAGAAGCTGAGCGCCAGAATACGTGGAGAGGACACAAATGCAAAGTGGACAGAAAACACATAAGAAGGTAACCGGGTAGCTGTTTAAACACTGACTGTAGCTCTGCTTTAATACTGAAAGCCCTTCAGTCTCCCTTGACTCTGCAGAACTGCTTTACCCTACTCTGATAGCAGCAATGGGGTGTGGAATGAGAATGCAGCAAATACAACTTTTAATATGCCCAACAGCTTCGTGAAAAAAAATCATTGGAGGCTTTAGGGAACTGCAAAGTAATTATATCAAGAAGTCTTTTATTACTGTCTGAGATAACTGAAGATACCTCTATTTTGACAAACTTCTCCAATAGACTGGAAACAAATGAAATTCTTGAGTAAAAGACATCCTAGCTTCTAATGACCACATTTTCATCTAGACCTTTCTAAGAGGCCTGACATATTTATTATTAATAATTTTTATTAATAATCTTTATCCTCACTTGAAATGTAATACGCTGGAAACTAGCCCCGGCTGAATCTTTCACACTCTGAGAATAACGTTCCTTCAACAGAGAAGTGACTGATATTTAACTGATACGAGAAATGTTAAGAGGGCAGTTATGCTTCTACTGCATTTTGACTCTGCACTTTGGTTTGAAGACACAAACACTCCAGGATGGGCTTATACTGGGTGGCCTCTGCAGTGCCACAAGGAGTGAATATTCCGTGTTTCTTTCACCATGTATTTGACAGTAACATCTTCAAAGACTGGCCATTAATGCTATTCCTAAATACGTCATTTGGAAGCATCGATCTGACACTCCAATTCATGAATGACTTCCAGCCATAAAAACTGACTTCCTTCAGTGTTAAACTCCCCTGCACTCTTTAACAAAACTGGCTGATTGCTTGGAAACATACAGAAGAAATGAAATCACGCATACATCCTGGAGGGAAGGAAAGATAAAATGATACTATATTCAGAAAGTATTATACCCAGTGTGGGCTTTCTTTGTCTTCTTTGGCAACTTTGATCCAAGAATTCAATAAAGGGGCAACATCTCCATCCCATACAATAGGCACTTCTATCATAATTGTTGGTAGACTATTTCCCTTCCAACCTGAATTATCCTACGACCCTACTAAAAGTTAGAAGAGAAAGTATGGCTTAAAGGCATGAAAGGAACTGGGGGTTATAATTAGATGTGAGTTTGAATGGGAGTAGTTTCCTGGAACTTTCTTGTGTTTATCGGGCTGCTCAGAACAGCTTTCCCTTCAGCTCGGGAGATCCCTCTTCAGGGAGGAGATTCTCTGTTCAGTTGTGCCTGAACTTTTCTTACACACCTGGTTATCGCTGGGGTGAGCTTCAGGACAACACTAAGATGTTTGAGGTAATTGAATCCGATGGATAAACTCCCCACTCATTTTATTACCTGGATTTCCTCTACAGCACACTGGCAACCTCATAACGTTGCATTACCTGTGCCATATGACGTAACACACTATTTTCCCCCGTACCCTGTTTGAGGCATATTGCCTGAGCATATGAAGCCATCGGTGTAATAATGTTTCAATGACATTAGTCATGTCACTATTTGATTGCAAATCCTATTCTTGCTGTAATAGAGAGTGTTGATTACTTCCTCACTTAAGGCCTTTTTATAAACTGTTAGGCAATTGACTGCCCTGATTAAAAAGGAGCACCTGGTAAACTGGAAACTGCACAGCTCTGAGAGGCAGGAGAGCCTTCTGTGATATAGGCATTTAAAAAAAAAAAAAAAGGCAACTCTAATCAGCAGTCTTGAGCACTGACAGAACCACATTCTCACTTTCATCGAGGGCAGGGGTGGGGGAAGAAGTCCTTTGCTTGCAGCCCCTCTCTCCTCCAAACAATCAGACCAACAAGCCTGTTAACAAGTAGTCGCTGTCATGGATGGAGTGGTCATCTTGCATAAGGTTGGAACTGACTGCTCATCACATCTAGAGAAGCCAGCGTTGGCTTTGCACGAGAGACAGTCAAAAGTATTATTTTTATTACTATTCTGCCATGGAGGACAACTAAATATTGTAATCATGCCACACACCCACACAGATAACCCTGGCAGACAGTTAATGTGTAAGCTGTTAACTCTTTTAAAAAGGCTATGGAGACCACCTCATTAGTAAGGCCCTGTGTTCTTAAATCTAATTGCCACACAATTCCTAGGGTACATATGCTTCAAACTACAAAGCCCCATGCAACCTCCATGTGTTAGAACTGACCACACTATGCAGGAGGAGAAAGTGAAGCAATCTCCATTTTTTCTCTCCCTCCCTCCCCAACATCATATCTGCTTGGAGTTTCTAATTACAGTAATTTATGAAGAAAATAAGGTGCAATTGTATTCACTAATGAGTTACACCAGAAATCAGAACTTCTCTACTACCAAATCTAAGCTTCAGCCATTAGGTTGTGATTCCACCTTATAATAATGTTTGCATGACAGCAGCATGATACTGTACTCTTCAGCAAGTAACAACTCTTCTAAGCCCTCTGTAAGTCATTTGCATGTCTAACTTGACTAATTTTTGCTGGTCGCTTATTCATATTTTGGATGCTGCATATTCTTGTGCTCTGTGGATGTGGTGCTTCTAAGGGCAGCAACAGAGAGAACCTTGTTGGTACCCAGTGCCAAGTTCAACTTACACAGCACTGTTAGCTGGTTGGTGCCAACCCAAGTCTTTGCAAAGAAAAGAATTTTGCAAAGACGAAGAACTGAAGAAAGGTAGAAGAACTATCCCACTTCTCCTGGGACATGCTCTGCCGTTTTATACCTCTACCATTGCTTGGGGTAGCCATACCTGAACTAGCTTTCACTTCATTAGCTCCAATTCCCTCCCACCTTGCTTTTCTGTCAAGGACATCCAAGCTAGCTGGGTCAATGCTCAAATATGTTTATTTCTGCACCTCCCTGAGGCATGGAAATACAGCCATGCACATTTCTTCTGATCACCGATGTGTAAACTCACCTATCCAGTAGCCCAGACCAGGCAGGGAGACACAGGAAGCTTTCTTTACCCATATTTACTGTCAATTACATCATCTCATTCTCATCCCCCTGCTCAACAGGCTAAACCCCAGTTCTCATAACTGAAAATCTTGAAGAACATGGTCTTTATTTCATAGAACCATAGAATAGTTTGGGTTGGAAGGGACCTTTAAAGGCCATCTAGTCCAACCCCCCTGCAATGAGCAGGGACATGTTCAACTAGATCAGGTTGCCCAGAGCCCCGTCCAGCCTGACCTTGAATGTTTCCAGGGATGGGGCTTCTACCACCTCTCTGGGCAACCTGTGCCAGTGTTTCACCACCCTCATCATAAAAAATTTCTTCCTTATATCTAGTCTGAATATAATGTATTTAAAGGATCACAAAGGCATATTGCTCCCACACCACCCGCTGGAAGGTAAAATTCCACCTAAACCCCAAAATCTTTAAACTTCTTGATTTCAATGTTCGTCCTGCAGCTCCTGTTGCTTATGCACTGGCCCAGCAGTTGGGAGCCAAAGAAAAAAAGAGACTGCAGTATATGCAAGGAATGTACACGCATGCCTACACCCAGGGACTGCAGTTCCAAAGGGAAGCCCTTTGCATCTCTCCAGAAAGCCAGGGCCACACCTACAACATTGTGTCATGGACATCCCCTCCTGTGACCTGCTATGGGGCAGTTCAGGGGAATATACTCCTCGCGGTCATAAGTCCTCATACAGTGGAGCTGTAGAAGCTATAGAAGAACTATCAAAGTCTGAATGTCAGGAAACACTTTTCGTTGTTAGGGTGACAGAGCACTGGCACAGGTTGCCGAGAGAGGTTTTGGAGTTTCTGTCCTTGGAGATATTCAAAAGCCATCTGGACGTGGTCCTGGGCAACCAGCTCTAGGTGGCCCTGCTTGAGCTGGGGAGTTGGACCAGATGACCTCCAGAGGTTCCTTCCCACCTCAACCATTCTGTGATTCTAAGGTGAGAGGTCTGTTTTAGTAATAGGTCTTCATGAGGGAAATTTCAAGAACAGGTTATACCCTACCACAGTTCACCCCAAATCACTTTTTGAGGATCACTTACTAAGCACCCAACACATGCCAATGGCCCACAGAATTTACAAGTGTGATGCAAAAACACATAGGGTGTAATTAAGCATGTATTCAATAATTTCTTAACATCTGCCTATCACAATCATCAGAGCTGTCTCATGGAAAACAGCCCCCCTGCCCGCCGTGTTTACATTTACAACAGGGCACGGAGACTTCAGCAACACATGCAACCCCATTTCAGCTTTGTGACACACAGGTGTATATGCACGGACAGCCTTCGCCATCTATGTTAGACGATGGCTCCCAAACACCGCACCTACAACAGTGACATGGCAAAGCTTGAGAAGGACAGTTAACTTACCATTTCATGCAGCTCTGCAATGATCGTGCTTAAAACTGAGACCAGGCAAAGCCCACATGATTTCTGTTCAAAGCCGAGATTCACTCTAGTAATGCAGCTCAGCCAACATCAAGTGATACTAAATAATGTTTGTGGTGGCCGTAAACAGGCCCATATTGTCTTCCTGCACAACACCCCAGACTACTCCCGTCTCCTCAGGAGCCAGTTCTGAACCAGAGCTGTTGGCCACCCGCATGGCCTCACCTCGCCCCCCTCTGCAGCGCCGCCCAGCCCAGCGCTGGCAGAGCTGCTCTTCAGACCTTCAAAGACTGGGCAGAACTTGCTTACGTCTGCCTGTAAAAACATAACGTAGATATGCTCCGGCTAATCTTTCAGAGGGCAGCATGGCCTCTACCAAAATAGCGATCTGAAATAGCTTGCTGGTCTGTTGAGATATGTAATGAACAACAAAGCAGTTACAATGAAGACGCTCGTTTTCTCATACTTTCTGTTGCACTCATAGAAAACTAAGGGTTTGAATGTTTTCACTGAATTTCAGTAATAAAAGCTTTCTTCCTGCTTAATTTTTTTTTTTTTTTTTGAGAAAGATTTCTTGGAAGGTTCAGAAAGGAGAGCCGATGTTTTTTGACGTGCAGCTCTACAGCATGGGAAACCTTGGTAGGTATCTCGGTTACTAAAGACCATCACATTCTGTCTTATTCTTTGCGAGCCCTTCATACTTGTTTTGGTACTTGCCTGCCTTGATCACGAGGAGCTAAGGCTACTAATCTAACAGTCAACAGGAGTAACCACTGTTGCGTGGGATGGCTGCTGCTTTCTCCTCCTCTCCCCACCAAAACCCTGATGGTTCAACAGACAGGTAAAAACTGGGCTCAGAATATTGTTTGCCAAAGCCTGATGACGTCCTGGCAGATTTTGTCTAGTTGCCATTTATTGAACTTGAACCAAGTATTCAGTGTCTTCTACACACAAAAACTGGAGAAGTGTGGGGGGTTTAATTGAATTAACTTGATTTTTGAAAGGCCATTTTCCCACCACACCTCCAGTTCAGTTCTGGTGTCAAGAGAAACAGCCAGTAACATGCATTAACGATGAGTTCTGCAAATGCCCCGCTGTTACCAAACGCGAATGCTCGGGTGCTTGCAGTTTAGACTAATTCATTTCCTTTCTCCCCACCAGTCCTGTAAAACCAGTCGGCACGAAAGGCATTGCCATTTTGGCAGCTTGCGAGTATTGCGTTTCTCAGAAAGCAAACAGGCCACTTCTCTAGTGTACCTGTACTTTCGTTGCAGCCTGCTATGGCTGTCTCCTGCCGAGATGCTAGAGTACAAGTTTGCACTTCGGATCAGCTGAAGATGTAGCTTGCTCCGCGGAAAACATGACAGTCCTTTTTACTGTGCTCCAAAGGTGCATCTTAAGAGTTAAAACCAGCACATGCTTCTAAGGAAGATTAAAAACAGCACAGAAAACTGCACCGAGCTTGGCTCCTATCTCTTTTCGTTTGTCAAACCCCTTTCTCGGCCCTTATTTTTGTACTGACTCAACAAGCAGCACAGTGGGAACTCCCAGTCCTTTCTCTGAAGTCCCACCCACATTTGCAGAAGGGGAAAAAAAAGAAAAGAAAAATAAACCCAAACACTGTAAAAAGATAGCCAATATTTGCTGAGCCTGTCCTTGTCTCTGTCTGATAGCATCTGCACCCCCTAGCCAGAAGAAACAGGGCGATTCTCCTTCTGTCACCTCCGCCTGGTTTTTAGGGAGCAAGCGAGGCGAGCTCTCTTCCCCCGCCAGGCAGGGCTGGAGGGGAAGCTGCAGAAACGAGACTTCCAGCAGCCTTTTTCTGCCACCATCCCAGCCTTTTCAGAGACTCGCACCGCGCAGCAGAAGTCCCCGCGCTCCAGAAGGGAGGAGCGGAGCCGGCAGCCAGCTGCTTCCCCGAGCGTCGCCCGCAGCTGCTCGCATGGATATCCCCTCTGGGGCCAGGGCTGCCCGCGGGACCCCGGCCTCCGACCACGCACAGCTGCGGGGGGGTCAGAGCCCTGCCGACACGCCAGCCTTAGCAACGGGGCAACAGAGAGCAGCCAGCTCACCATCGCCTCGTTTCCTGCAGAAGATACTCACCCCGGTCTTTTCGGTTCGGGCTCTGCGGGGAGGGGATCCTGCAGCACCCGCTAATCCAAATGCTGTCCCAACAGAGGAGACTGGTGGGAGGGCAGAGGGGGTCCCCGTGTTTGGCTTAAGTATTTGCAGGAGTTATGGCCGTGAAAGGTTTTTTTCTAAACCTGATGAGGGAGTTTCAGTACGAATTTGGTTTTAGCAGCCTGCAGCTTCCAAGGAAGAAAGCTGAGTCAGAGGTGCCGATGTCTTCCAACACTCAGCTCTATTCAGTGAAGCACAACCGATGCTAAGTCTCTCGCTCTGATACTTGCAAAGAACATTGCTTCAAATATAATCCAACAGCTAGTAACAACATATTATTAGAGAGTTTTTACCAAAGAACTCAGATTTTCAACAGCAGGATTTCTTTGCCTGGGGATACTTAGGCCTCAAGATAGATTTACCGAAGATAAAAAGTTAAAGAAACTGAAGACATTTATTCTAAAATAGTGGTCCCACTTTATGTGAATTAGAGCACCCTTAAACTTATATCTGCAGGTAACCTCCACCTTAATCTTTCTGACCCAGGAGAGGAGCAAGCACTCTGTTTGGAGGTCAGACAGACCCCAACCTGTTACATTTCCATACATCCTCGTATAGAGAAACCTGCCCGCATTGCATCCTCAAGAGTACGAGTGCAGGAACATGAGGTATTTTACACAAAACACAGAGGAAGCAGTACTCTCTAAAAAAATAGCTTCTTTCGCCCATTCAAAGGCAAACCACGCTGAGTGATCTCAGACAGGAATTTAAAGACTTCAATGCACTGGAAAGGGCAGATGGGATTTAGTCAATAAACCAATTGTCAGGACAGGATCTCAGTTTTATGATTCATCTAAAAATATTGCATGCAGCTCAAAGACGGTAACCTGGACTCAGTTTACCACTGATGTGAAAAGCATGACACAAGTGACAAAACATTTTTAGCGTGTACTTAGATCTCAAGCTCTATTTGTATAACTACTTAGGGATGCAAACATTACCCAAGCCTTGGCAAAAGGAGTTCCTGGTCTGTTGTTGCTCCTAAGTGCGGAACAACCAGCTAACACGCAGTAATAAATGTGCAGGAAATAACAAAGACAGTAATTGCCTTATGACTGTATTAGCGATTTGCAAACAGAGACTGTGCATATATTAACACAAGAGGAGATTTTAATCATTTGGGGATTGGGAGGTGCACAGTAGAATACCTCTACTGCTTTTGCCCAGTTAGCTTTGCTAATGTAACGTACAGCTGTTTAGACTTATGTGGTATTCGAACTTTTTCTGCTATTAGCAAGGAAGCGCTGAACTTGATACTTCTGAGTGACTACAGTTACTTGTTGTAACGTTATTTACTAAATCCCAATCCACTTGAAAACCTATGCAGCTTCCAGGACACGGGGCCAAAACCACCCACTGGCAGCTATATGGTGCTTCGCCTGGACTGGGTGTCATACCAGTAAGCCTTTTACAGCCACATTTGCAGACAGCTCTGATCTCATCTAGGATGCTGACCTTTAAAAAAAGAAAAAGGGAAAAAACTCAACACACCCATGCTGAGGCCCATTAAAGTGTTACCCGCACAAAGATTTTCCTCAAGTTTCTGTGGAAGAGACCTATGTTTTTGAGTGAATCAAGTACTAGGTTTTGCTGAGCGTGTCCCATACGTGCTGTTTACGCACAGGACAGACAGACAGTATGCTGCCGGGCTCTGATTTGTCACAGAAATAATGTCCTAACCACAAGAACAAAAATAAACCATCCAGTTTCGCAGCCGTCTCAGAAGATCGGCACAGATTTTTGCTCACGACTCGAACAGGACAAAGATGCAGAAAGCCCTGGGCATGAGCCCTCTCTTCTTAAGGTCTCCGGCTCCTTGGCAGCTTTGGAGGAGTCTCCCCCAGCCGAGACTGTCGGAGCAGGGCATGTAGACAGCTGGCGGCAGTGGGGAAAGGACCAACAACGCAGCCAGCAGCAGGGAGAGGCTTCACAAATATCTGCACAGCTGGGGAGAGACTTGGGAGCTGAGCAAGGCTATCCTCAGTTAAACGGTAGCCAGATCTTAAATCTAAATCCTCGCAACAGGAACGGTGATAAAAACCTTCCCTCCCTCAGAGCATCCTGCTGCCTATCTGCAAGGCAGCTAGGTTTTATCAGACAGCTAGAAACAAGATAATTTTAAAGCTATAGGGCTTATAATTATTTCATACAGCAAAGCAAAGCTACTATCAGTTACAAAATGTAAGCTGTATATAAAATACAACTACCTCTGCATTGTGCAGGTTGGGGAGGGGGGGTCGTTTTTCTTGCTTTTTCAATCTAACCCTGTGTCAGAGAGAAAGCTCCTCCCAGGCTGTACCATGCACAAATGAAAGCCGCTTACTCCGAGGAAAGCCACTAACGCTTTAGCAATGCTTTCCGAGCACAAAACCAGGCACCGACGCTGTAAGAAAACACAGCCAACTGCACGAAGGCATTTGCTCACCTGATTTTCCCATGATCAAGTGGTGGTGGGGGGTTTTAATTTCACCTGATGCCTCCTCTCTTCACGGAGTTTCGCTGCTAAGTGCCGGGAACGAAGCGTTTGCAATTTCAGCCCAACTTCTTCAGTCGCCTGCGACCGCTGCCCAAGAAAACTCAGCAGCATGAACCCGTTACCGCCCCTTCTTCAGCACTGGCGTAAGCCTGCCCATGCCTTATAAGGCATAGGGACACCGCTTTTTTTCTTAGAAAGATCCTGTTTAGGGTCAGGAGCTATTTATCCTCCACAGTAACCGAGCAGCTCCAAAACACCATATGGTTTCACATACCAATTTAGCTTAGTAATCGTGGCTGTCTTCTGATAAGAGGAGGCTGTGAAAAGAAATTCTGCTGACAAATAATTCTGCTGCCACAGTGGGCATAATCCATGAGGTCAATTCATACAGCTAAATACTTGTTAAAGTTTTACCCAGTTACTGTATATAAAGTTGAAACAGGAAAGTGATAAGACAGGTCGAAGTATAACTACATTTTATGTCTAAAAAAAATCACTTTCTGCACTGTTATGACATAATCTGTAGAAGGTATTAGTAAAATGCAGCGTAAGATTTTGCAGGTTAAAGAGGAACCGTGCTGATGGTGTATATTTCTGTGAAGAGCTGGATGTGCGTATGCCTCATTTTATCTGTGCAAGCACACTGTGCCACTGTTATCTCCACACTACATCCGAATACCTCAAGCTAATCTGGCAAACATTAACTATTTCAACTACATCAAACACAATACTTTGATTTAACTTCAGAAGTGGTGCATCTCTCCCAACAATAATTCAGTTACGTGTTCCCAACTTTCATCTTTTCATCATCACAAAAAATCATCTGAGGTTAATGCTTCCCAGTTTTTTTACAACGCCTCTCAAAATTTCGAGGTTCTACTTGGTTTTGTGCCAAGTCTGCCGGCTCAGCAGGTTTTAATTATCCTTTATCTACCTCTGGAGGCGGAGCTCCACGATGAGAAAAGAAAACTCAGAAATAAAAATATGATGGGTTGGGGTTTTTTTTCCTTTTTAAACAAGTAGGCGCAGCAGGTGGGGAAGACAACACCCCTTCCCCAACACACTGCTCCTCCTGAGGTTGCTTCACTGGCGAGGCTGAAACACGGGCCAGGGAGGTGTCACTATCTGGCAGCTGATGGGATGACTAAGAAGAGGTATGGGGGCACCCCATCACCACCCAGCGGAGGAAACCGCGGGGTGTGCGATCACACTCCTCTTCCCTGAGCTGAAGGGAAGGCAGGCAGCAGAGCAGGAGGAAGAGGTCAGAGAAGGTGCAGAAGGAAATCTCTTCCCGCTCCCTCTGCCGTGAGTGGCAGCAGTTGGCTGAGGAGCAGGGTGGAGCGCGGGCGCTGGTACTATCAGAGCCCTTTATCTGGAGGCGAAAGCTGCTGCTTTATTTGCTTGAAGGAGTGAACAAATCGTGGGCCCATCTGTGAACCCTCGCCTCTGAAAATGCTCTGCTAAACTTGAAATGCTGGGTTGTACTACTCCTAGGACATACATCAGTGCTCAGCAATACCCAGTGCCACCCTATGGCCGTGACAAGGAGTAGAAGGGACTTTACATTTGCATAGTTGGGACCCTCTGGTATTTGAAATGTTCCTTTATGTACTCATAGTTGATTGTTATATTTTATACTGTTTATGGTTTAGATCTTTATAATATTCAGCTGCATTATAAAGCGACATCCTCGAGACCTGGACTGCTACTAAGAAAACAGCATCAAGATCTTCAGAAGTGGCCAGAGACACTTGCATGCAATTTTCACAACATCTTGTGCAATCCTAACTTGGAAAAGAGGGTTTCTCCAACCTAGCAAAAATCCAGTGTTACCTACAGGAAAAAACTGGTGCTTTTTCTGATCAGAAAACAAGGAAATCAAAATCACTGCTCAGGCATGAAATGTGAAAAATATCCGTGCAAAGTAAATGCAATGACTCATCTGAGACTGGAAAGCCATGTAAGCTGAGATAGATGATACACAAAAAAAAAGAGGAAGGGGGGAGCTGGGCTTTTTTAGCATTTTAACATTACCCGCTGACATTTCCACACTAATGAATATTGTTGATCTTATCAGATGGAAATTTAGAGGAAGTATGTACACTAATAATTAAGAATGTAATCAAGTCTTTGAAAATAATGAAAGCTATTAAATAAAAGCCACTGCTAGGGAAATTTGCAAACTGTAAATCATTAATACCCTTTTACCAGTTTCAGGTAGTATCAAACATGCTGGTAGCTGAGTGGAAACAAATGGGATTTCCCATTTGCTTGATGATGTATCAAAGCAACTCCAAATGCATGCTTGTTTAATTACCGCATGATTCCTTTACACAAAGAAAATACTAGGATGACATTGGTATTATCCAATAGCGGGCACTGAAAACTATCTTACAGAAACAGAAATGCCCTGACACAATCAGATCTGAATCCAGCATTCTGCCTCCTATAGCAACACCTACTGAACATTTCTGGGAAAGATGTAAAAAAAGCACCATGTGGATTGACTCATTTTTAATTGTTCCATCTTTATGCTGAAAGGAAAACAGAACAAAAACAGCTGGCTAGAAAAAGTAACACTTAACTAGTACAGACTGGTGTAATAAATATTCTTTCTGGAAATAGGTTATAGAGCACATAAGAAGGAAAAATGCAATTTGAAAGGAAGTGCTTGAATCATAACAATCAGGGAGTCAGAGATAATTCATCTGCAGTAGAGCTATTTCATCTGCATCCTGAAAATCTGTGGCTAAAATTTTGGTGTCAAATTGGGTATGTGGCATTCAGATTACAAAACAGATTCCCCTTGCTACTCTGTCTTCCCTCTTCTGCCACCAAAGCAAATCCATTTCACCCATCCACATCAACCCTTTCTCTTTACCTTGATGTGACTGACCCTAATGCTCGCAGTCTCATAACCTCCTGTGGTGCCACCATACGTAAACCCACATCCTTGCCCTGCTCTGCGTTCCTGTCTCCTCTGGAAGCTTCCCGCATCCCTTCCCACCAGCGGTTTCTCTTCACTGGCCCCCAACTTGCCCTGTGTGATCTGCTGTTCGCACTGTGATCAGCCCTGGGTACCCCCAGGCACTCCTGCGGTGCCCCACAGGCTGCCGCAGGCACATGGACCCTGCAAAGCCAGTGTGGTAGAACGAGCGGTGCGAATTTTCAGACCCAGCTGGGATTGTGCTGCTGCCTGTTGTCTTACAAAGCTTAGTCTTCACAGCCACGTGCTGACAGCCTCCTATATTCCTCCAGTAGCTTCCACTAGCCAGCCGTATATGGCTAAATCCGTAGAAACTCAGGACTAAAGAGATGTCTTTTTGACAGAGCAAGAAACCCCAGGCAGGCCCCGGGTTACCCGTTGTCTTCCCAGCGGTCTGCCTCCACGCAGCTGAGTACCCACCTCCGTCTGGCAAGGAACCCACCTAAGCAGGACTCTGCACCAGCTCGGTGTCTGTTGCGAGGGCCCCAGCAGCACCATGGATTTCAGCCCGCAGAGTTCTGTTCCAGCAGCAGTGCAAGTGATGCAGTAACAGCTGGCCAGCTGCTGCCTCGGCAGATCTCCAACTGCAGGCAGGTTCAGACACATTTAAGAAGGCCTGAGATTAACCTTTTCAGATGTGCACGCTCTGATGGGTCTGGTTGAAGCAAATGCCTGTCATCATTAATGTTCTGAATCATTAATTCATACCATCAGTTGGTATGAATCAGGCACAATTCGGTGCCCGCACAGACCGGGACAGACGTGTGACAAGGCTGTCATATGTAAGCCCTGCCAAGGAGGTGCGTACGCCTCCCAGCCTTCTGTTAGACACAACAGGACGCAGTTTCTCCGCAAGTCAAACCATGCGTACAAAAAGTTTGTGAGCAATACTAAATGTAACAAATCTGTTCTCCCCAGAGACTCTTAACAGGTGACCCTCAGGACCAACCATGTGAAGATGAATAGATCATATATAACATCATATATGGTGACGAGAACCATGAGTGAACAGTAAAATGATGCACCAGACTATCAATGCAACTCGAAAACTGCATATTGGGGTAAAAGGAAAATGGGGCAAAAATGATGGAAGAATATTTGAGAATATTCCTCCTGTTCCGGTTTTGCCAGGCTTTGCTTGTGGGACTCAAACTGGTATTGCCATTTCACCCGAATTAAACAAAGTAATCCAGGCTGTGTAGTAGGTCACAAAAATTCATCTTTAACACAATTGGAGATGTTAATTTTTCTTGCAAGAGGAGATATTCATAACTCTCAGATTCTGAATAAAATAAAAAGAACTGATCTGGAAAGAGCAAGAGTACAAAACCAAGGCTATTCCACTTTTCTCAGCACTGTGCTGTTATCGGGTGGCCACATCCACAAAACCCTCACACAGAAAACAGGAGACTGTCACTGCAGAGTAGTCATTGACTTTAACTTCTTCCTACACATTGCAAGATAAAAGTAGCGCGTGATTAATCACCAACAACAGTCTTAAGGGCTGGATTCAAAGCAGAGGTTTTGGGGACAAAATGTGGGAATACTGTTGTCCAAAGGAGAGTGTGGCACAGGCACTGCCCTTCTCTAGAGGCCCAGCACCCTCCCCAGCTGACATTCTTCAGGGTCAGTCCTTGACTGTGTAAATGTCTGAGAGCCGAAGTACACAAATCTCACCAGAGCAGGGCAGTGAAATGCCCACTCCAGCCTCAGGATGTTCCTCAACGTGGGCCAAACTACTGGGGTTCTAGCTTCAGAACAGAACCAGAGGAAAACGCTCAGCATGGTTGTTCTCAACTAGCTCCACGCAGGAGCCTCCATAAGAAGGGTCACGTCCCACCTCTGCAGGTGCTCAGGGTGCTTCCCCTGCACCCTGCCACCGAGAAGGACGTGGAGCCCCCATTGCTCTCTAACAGGCAGGAGTGAGCTCAGCCTCGGGGTATAGAGGAGTTAAGGTAAAGAGGGGGAGGAGAGGGTACCCTGGAAGGGCTTCTGGCACAAAAAAGGATTTGAGGGCATTCAAAGGGAGAGAGTTTCTGTCAGTGCTACAAGGCGATACCTTTCTCCTCCAAGGCTGCGGTGGGCTGACCAGTACCTGGCGCAGGCTGTTAGGACACCTCACGGGCTCTCTGCTTCGGCACGGTACCTCAGGCTGAGGTTAAACACCATTTTTCCAGGACCACTGCTCTGTGGCAGTGATAAGAAATGTTCGATGACAGCCCAGGTGAGCACAAATACACTCAGGATTCAGACAAGTGGGCCAGCTGCTGACCTCCAGTAGAGGTATATCCATACATAAACACGCTGACTCTGCAGCATCTGTGGTTTTGCCTTCTTGTGCGTAGCCCCGCAATCTACTACTTTTTATATCAGATCCACATACGCAGTAACCTTTGTTTTAGCAAAACCATCATCCTACTAACTGGAAGCACCTCCTGCTTAACAGCCACATATTTAGCCATTACATTAAAATATCCTTGTATATGAACCACTTTATGAGTCAGAAAGTAAATTTGAGCAGTTACTCATGAATGAGATCACACAGTTATGACAGGTCCTGAAAACATCAGTTTAAATGTTCAGAAGACAAGAAAGCACATCTGATATTGGGAGTAACTGGAGAAGAAACAAAGAAGGAGGCAGAGAATGTGATTGTGGTACTGTTTAAACCTCTGATTTGCTTGTATCTTGAATTACACAGGTAGTCCTGGTTTCCTGATCTCAAAAAGGATACAACAGAAGTGGAAAAATATCAGAGAATGGGAATAAGGGCATGGAAGCTTCATACACAAAACAACAAGGCTTTGAGCAACCTGATCTAGCGGAAGGGGGGTTGGAATTCAATGATCTTTAAGGTCCCTTCCAACCCAAACCATTCTATGATTCTATGATTCTTCAGCCAAGGGAAGAGATCATGGAAAGGGAAATTACAGACATTACTACAAGACGATGAGCAACATAGATGGCTAATGACTGTTGATTACATCTTCCAATACAAGAACTACAGGTTATTAAAAGAAGCTTGTGGGAACAAGGTTCAAAAAAATGGATGTGGGATGCAACACAGAAGGTGCTTTGGCAAGGATTTTTTATTTTTGTGCACATTGCTTCTTGTCCTACCAGCAGGCACTGCAGAGAAGTGTCTGCCTCCCTCTCCTTCACTCCCTCCCTTCAGGTATTTATACATGCTGATGAGATCCCCCCTGAGCCTTCTCTCCTGGAGGCTGAACAGCCCCAGCTCTCTCAGCTTCTCCTCACAGATGTTCCAGTCCCTTAATCATCTCTGTGGCCGTGCACTGGACTCACTCCAGCACATCTGTATCTTTCTCGTACTGGCCAGCTCAGTCAAGACTGCCCAGTAAAGACTTACTAGTAAAGACTGAGGCAAGGAAAGCATCGAGTACCTCAGCCTTTTCTGCGTCCTGCGTCACCAGGCCCCCGCTGCATTCAGCAGTGGGCCACGCTTTCCCTGATCTTCCTTGTGCTGTTATGTACTTGTAGAAGCCTTTCTTGTTCACCTTCACATCCCTCGCCAGATTCAAGCCCAGGTTGGCCTTGGCTTTCCTAACGCTATCCCTGCAAGATCAAACAGCAGCTCTGTCCTCCTGCTGGGTCACCTGCCCCTGCTTCCACCTCCCGTACACTTCCTTATCATGAGTTCAGTTAGAAGGTCTATGTCTGTTCTTCCATGTCACTCCTCCATCATCTCCTCTCCAGCAGCTTTCTTACCTGACCTTTACATCAGGCTCTTTTCCCGTCACAATTTCCCTGCACGAATTTCATTTCCATATTAGTGACCTGTTCAAGTCCTCGAATATAAACTCCAGCATCATCACCTCCGCATTAATCACACAGCTTTGGTTCAGTTTTTGTACCCCTGAAGAGTGCTGTTTACCACTCTGGGGCTATGCCTGTCTTAGCAAGTGGTTCAGCACAGCAGGGGCAGATTTGTAAGGAGAAACCAGATGTTCATGCTGAATGTTTCATTGAGATTCATCTTGACCTAAGACTAGCTTAAGGCCAGCAGCATGGAATGAATACCCAACAGCAGCTGTGGCGTGTCAGATAAACTCCTGAAGCAAGTCTCTGGCTAAATTCGATCCAAAAAGAATCTTCACACCCAGAGACAGTTCCGTGGTGCAAACTAATGAGTGCCAGAACGCTAACTAACTGAGATGGGCACTGGAATATCATCTTACCCTGCTTTCACTGATCTCTTTCTGTTATTGATTCCGTGTCCTTCTCATAATTTCATCCAATTCACTTGGCAGAGTCTTGACTTACCGCACTGGTACATGCAATGAGTTTGCAACGGCGCTGCTTATCTACCTTGTTAGCTAACAACATCATAGTTGATTTTCCTTAGGCAAGATTTCTCTGGCATTACTGCTTTGTATTTTCCTTCCTTTGACTATAGAAACACAATTAAATCCAGGAAAAGTGAAGCTAATAAATCCAGAACGAAAACATGATTTTTGTTCAATTATATTGTTTAGTATTTTTCCCCCCAATATTTTTTCCCTTAACAGTCTTCCAATACACTGGATTTTAGATGCAACAGGTGCACTTCCAAAAAAATTCCCAGCAACTGCTGACACCAAGAATGAGGACACTGCTTGTCACTAGCGGTTGAATCACTGTATTGGAGGTGATAAAACATTGCTGGAAGTAGGCATCTGAGCAGGACCCACAGCACACAGACATCTCTGCAATGACAACGAGAAGCCTATTCCCAACGCCTGATTTTTTTGTTCTTTTGTCCCTGTGCCCTTCCAATCAAATTGCAAAGCCATCCCTGTAGAGGAAAGGGCTAATCAAAGAAGCATGAGGAAAAGAGATGCTAACTCCCTAGCAGGCATCTCCCCGGCTGTACGTGGCCCCCCCGGTGACAGTGCCAGGGAAAGTGCTGTGCTTGTCTTCTCAGGGGGATGGCTGGGAGTAGAGGGGTGTCACCCCTCACCCCTGTGCTCGGACATCAATGCTGGGGCTGGACCGTTTGGCTTGGCAGGACTGATTTTTAGCCAGAGCAGTCCAATGGTCTGGCTAACTCTGCCTGCAAGTCCTACTGCTTGCGTGAAAGAGGTAGTAACGATGACCTCGTCCAAACTGTCCTTTCACAGTTCTTCTAGTACAGTTAAAGCCCCTCCTAAAACAGTGTACTTGGGAGTAGTGCACCCTGAGGCAAAAAAAGAAAAAAAGCTCCTAAACTGTGAACAAATAACAAAATCGCATGTGTAAGAGACTGAAAAGCTGAAAAAGTTAATGTCTCAAACACTCGGTAAAGGATGACCTTGTGGGTGGTGTAAGAAACTGCGAAGTTAAATGAGTTATTGTCTCAAACACTCGGCAAAGGAGGAAGGAATGTGAACACACCAACAAGATAAGGTGCAACTGGAAAGGAAGATCGTGCGGAGGCAGGATAGTGCTTTTCTGGCCCTTATCTTGGGTAACGGTTTCAAAAAACAAACAAGCTTGAGACAGCATCGCCCCTGCATCCCTGACAGGAAGGCGGGGGGGAGGCACCGAAATCACCAGCCTCAAACCCCCCAACCCATTTTGAGAAGGTTCGAGAACAACAGACTACGCATGCGAAGTAATTAGCATACGCAGTGGGACAGGAGCAATGAGCAGCACAACTCAGGGGGGCCGGGTGCGCGTGCCCACCGTCCGACGGAACCGGACCAGAGACATCGCTGGAACCCAGAGAGGTGATCTTTGCTTTACCTCTGTCTTTCCTTTACCTTTATCTTTCCTTTATCTCTACCTTTCCTTTACCTCTCTCTTTCCTTTATCTCTATCTTTCTATCTGACTCTCTCTCTCTTTTCCATATGTTACAAGCTGTTACAGCCCTTTATATGATTCAAGGTTTACATAGGTTCTGCCATAAATAAAACTTTTTTATCGATCGTTTGGTGTTAAGTCACCTTACTTTAGCCTAAGGGTATCCCGAACATCGGTTATCTCAAAGTGAGTCATTCAGGATGGCCCTCTTGGGACATGTTATACTCCTTTAGACATAAACCGGTGACCAAGTCTGGGACTAGGATTGGATCCAGCCGCACCTAGACTAGTCTCTGAGAAGAAGTTTAGAAAGCAAGGGGGTCCTTTCCAAACTTCATGACTCAATGGGAGGGTCTCCCTGAACTCCGAGTGAAGTGCACCACTCAGTCCGCGACAGCATGTGCATGTCAGGTCTGTTGTGGATCTTCATTCATACCTCCCAGTTCAGGGATCTTGCCCTCATCTGTTCATGTTGCTCACAGCTCTGTCACCACAAGGTTACGCCTTGGCACTTGCCCTGGCTTATCTCCTGGCTATGCTATTTTCTGCCTCTTCCATTCCTGCACGACGCTCTTACCATTCCTTTTTTTTGCTTTTCTTTTTTTGTATGAATCAATCTGAACCAGCTTTTCTGCCAGTTTGCAGTTCTCTGCAAACCTTTTAGACTGATTCACGTTCAGAGAAACATTTCAGATGCTCCTGTCATACTTATTGCCAGCTCTCCGTTTTAAAGTCCTGGGATTGCGGGAATTTCAGCTATTGCTTTTTCTTTTTTTAAGGGTTGCTTTCTAGACCACTTGCTTGTAAAGAAAATCCTGACAGTGTCACCTGTAAGAAACAGATGGCAATTAATTTATTTTTAAATAATGTAGGCATCAAGCTATTCTCAAGAAACCTACAGTGTCTGAACAGTGGGAGATGATAAATCAAATTGGAAACTTATCTTTCTTTTCTTTCCTCATTGATGCTCAGCAAGTGCTTCCACCCCCTCCCCCCATGAATTGTGTCTGTCTTTTCACTCAGAACCCCCTAATAGAATCCTTGCTAACATTCAGTTCATTTTCTTAGCTCTGTCAGCTCATTTATATACCTGTATTTTCAATAGACTTTTTTTTTTTTTTAGGAATATTCAAGATCCTGTATAGATAGCACATTTGACTGAAAACATCATATTTTATGACTATTTATGTAATTTTAATGTCTTTTTTTCCCTATTACTTAAACTAATAGTCCATCAAATAATGTACTGTCGATACTAAAGTTGACAAAAATGAAATGATGTTTTGAGTCTTTCACGTGGATTTTAGACAGGATACTTTGGTTTTCCTATCTTATCCTTTTGTCTGATATCATTCCAAAGGCATTATTTAATTTTTTCTTTTTTAAACTATGTATTGACATGTGACTGCATTCTGTCTCACCAGCGTTGTTCAGTGCTGCCCATGAGCAGTACCTTCTGTTTCCCTTTTTTCTTCTTCGCTTGTTACTTAGCTCTTTTAAGATACTGATCATCACGTATAATTTCAATACTACTTATACTGGTTTGCAAAATCATAAAAATTACCAGCATTAAAAGTTTGTGAGTAGATAACGCCAAGCAAGAAGGAGAAGAAAATTCCCTATATCTCCAAGATCAGCTGGAGCTGGAGTCTGCACTACCACCTTTAGGCTGTACTACCACCCATCGGCTTAAAGCAGAATCAACAAAAGCAGCAGAGTGGACAAACCTGCCACCGCACCCCAGCTCCTGCGCGGTTGTGAACCCCAGCAGCCGAAGCCTCCTCATTCCTGATGGATTTAGCTGCAGGGGCTAGAGAGATTACCAACCCCCGTGGCGGAAAGAGCATCCTCTTTGACCGTAGCTAAATCTGACAGGGATTTTGGCTTTTCAAGGAAGGGCTTCAGTCTGGGCATGTGGGATTTTATTGGTAGTTGGTCCAAGACTAGAATTTTTTTCTATGAAAACTGAGTGAGTTTAAAAGTGTCATCACTTAAAAATCTTTTTAAATTTTTTTTTTTTTTTTTGGCAAGAGACCCTTAAAATATATACCGTTTTCAAATGTAAAGTTCTCTTCATAGATGTAGATGCAAGCTATCTTGCTCTTCTTTCTCATTCTGGAAGGTGTTTCACTCAGGATCACTCTCTACAGGTCAAGATCTTAGTATTTGGAAACAGTTCCTGTGCAGGACAGAATCCAAATTAAGCTTGCTACTGATATCTTAGTATTGCAGGTAAAACTACTTAACCTTGAAGGTTATTGTCAGCAGAAGTAAGGAACTGCTATAGGTTTTGATAATGTCAATGTAATCCAGTGCATCTTTAAATCTTTAAACAATTTAGTATTTTATTTGGTCAGATAAATCATCAAATCTGTTTCTTTTCATGTCAATAATGTGCATCCTTCTACAATTTCTTTAGGTTTTATAGCACCTGCAGTAACATTGCTCAAGAGCGGAACAAAATGTGTAGGTCCAAAAATAATTAAATACAAGTATCAATCTTTATGTGCCTACTTCAGGCATAGTTTATCATATAACTAACTATATAGGTAAGACAGATCACACTGATTTTTGTCCAGGAGCTATGAAGAATGTGGACCTCTAACATTCAGTCCATCCTGCATATATCTTACAGTAAACAGTTATCTTTTAGTAAGCTGCAGCACTAGTTTCAACTAGACACTTGCCTAAAATGTACCTAACTATAAGGTTATAAAAACTTTTAGCATTCTCTCTGCTAGGATAACTGTAAAATTTTTGCTTCATGTCATAGAAGAAATGTAAGATTTTTGTGTACTCTTTTGTTGATATTAAACATCAGCTTGTTTCATACACTCAATAACCAACCTTTGGCAGCTCAGCTCATTAAACATAACGTCTCGCTTTACATCGGTTCTATCTGAAGAGCTCTTAATGTTAAAAACAGGTAACGTAGCACTACTGTGACTGGCTTCCTACCTTGGAACCCAAGCAAGAGGAGAAAGATAAACATTGTACACACAAAGATACAAGTACGGCTTTCTGGGTATTTGAGTATCGCTGTCAGTGGATATTGAGATTTAATTTGCAGCTGGCAAAAATAGTAAATATCGAGCCTAATTCCTAGTATAGTTATTACTGGTTTTACAGTAATACAAAGTAACAACAGCAGACAAAATAAAGGAATAGTCTATGAGTCTGTCTTTACTGAGTGTGAACACCTGGGATTTTTTTTATGCTATTCCTGCTTGGTGAGACTGACCACGAACAAGGAGACAGCCAAGGCAGTACAAATTCCACAGCAGAGCACGTGCGTGGATCTTGTCAGTATTAGGAGAATGCCTTCATTTTATAACTTTTCTAGACTAGAGTTCACAGATGGACTGTGACCTTGTTATTCTGTATCATGTATAAAAAAGCACCACAAATTACTTATCTGTACTTTTATAGCATTTCCTTAATAAAACTTCCATGTACTGTCCATTATTTTCAGTAATAAAAATATTTTGGAGCATTTTCAATATAGAACTATACTAGTTATAGGAATCGCATGATTTTTGTTTGTGGTGTGCTTTGAAGATATTACATCTTCCATACAACTGTTTAACACAAATGCCCACTTCAGAATATGTGATTTTATTCTCTTATTAATATGCACAATACTGCGTGACAAAAGCTCACTTGTATAAGCTTGCTGAGATCGTTATTATTTTAATATTTTAAATTATATCATCTGTTTAAAAATAACTGCATTTTGGTGCCATTCAGCAGAGGGAAAAGTTGTTATTTGAGCAGTTGATTAATTTAATTAGAAAGCTGTTCTAAAGTTAATTTTTTTTGTAATGTCAGTATTAGTGTGTTTAAGAGTATGGCTGTATGTTGCTACACTAAGTTATAAGTCATTTCATTAGATTTCACTGAGGAGAGAGAAACCTTCAAGGATTATGTATGCATAATCTGAAAGGTAACACACCTTTTGGAAATGCAACTGTTGCTGCAGTGGAACATTTAAATAGTGAAATATTTATGAAAGCAAGGAGTATGGGAGACAGGGTGGAACCCTTCTTCAAAGTCAAATGTCTGTTCCTTTCTGCATGTTTGCAGGTAATTATTTTTCCAGACTTGTATGTTAAAATTCAGGTAAGTGTTACATTAGAACTGCTTTTGGAGTCTACAAATTTTGACTTCACAATCTTTGTTTTAATTTTTAGTAGATGTTGCTTCAGATACTGTTTAGAACCTGGTCCCTGCTGCTGTTGGGAGACAAGACCATACAGTTTTCAAAGCTTTATCTATTAACATATAATCCTTGCTTTACAACTGCATACCTTTTTCTGTGCTTGCAACACAAATCAGCAGACATGTTGTTGTTTCCCTAATGCATTCCTTATTCCTCTGAAATTTGAATTTTAGATATTTGTAATGAGTTATATTGGCAGTAAAACAGCAGTGGTAAAATTGTTTTTCAGCGGAATACCACAATTTATGATGAACACCCACTAGATATTATATGAGGCTGTATGAAAAAAGGTTTTCAGAAGCAACGGTGCAGTTCGATACCGTCAGGTGAAACACAAGACCACAAGAGGGGTTAGACAGCTATTAGTTTATTGATAATATACTCACACTGCAATCAGCGCCGGGAGCCCCAGTAACCGCATGGAGGGTTGCAAGGGAAAAGCAGACAGTCTGGTCAGGCGCCCGATCGAGGCTCAGTCCAGGGACATCCCTGCCTCAACTCACATACTTTTTCTCTTTGACAGCAGGTTATATATATATACTTCATGCCCACCCACCTGATTACACATCAAACAATACCATGCTGCAATAATTAGAAGGTCACTGTGACCTGGTGATCATCAGTGGGGGCAGGATGTTTGCTTTGCGAACTGGGACTAGATCCCATGCATCGAGCCGTGCCCTTGACTCCTTGCCCATCTTCCAAGTCCTCCCCTTGCAACCTGTACATCCCAACGTGGTGCATTTCTCTGTACGAACTGCAGGGACCAGGTTCCAGAACTTGGAGTAGATGATTTTATGCATAGTTTTTCTTTCACCTCAATCAGTACATTAGAAAAAAAGAAAAAAAAAAAAGACACATCCTTGTGGTATAGCTATTTACACTTGCAGCAGCACAGATATTTATGTGTTAAAAGATTTATATATAAAAGTATGTTTCCTATTATTTCCCTATTAAAAAAAACCCTAACGCAGAAGTATTCTTAAATTCCTTCCCCAATATAATCTGAAAATTTATACTGTGTTTTAGGAAGACTTTTGAAATAATGTACACAAACAAAGATTACCTGAAAATACTGCCTGAAGGAAGACAATGAGAATCAGAATGGCAATATGCCATCAATAATGCTCAGAAATGCAGCTATTTTGAGGTCAGCATTTCTTTTGTTCACTTGGCTGTCTCTATTCTGGCTGATTCATAACAATCCCAAAACAAAAATCATCAGTAAGGTGCTTCATTAAGACATGGAAAATAGTCTTCAGTCTTGAAGAGGACTGGAGGTTCATAGAGGGTCTGTTGTTGTCGCGAGGAAGACGATATCTGCAAATTAAATAAGTTTATTTTTCACCTTCTTAAAAAAGCAAGTTTTAAAACAAAGCCTACAGAGCTAAAACACAAAACAAGGAAAGTTTTAAAGGCACATCTCCTTAGTGAGGAGAACTTTTAATCACAGCTCAGATGGGTCTGGCATATTCTTAATGTTAGTGAAGAAAAGCCGCCTTTGACTTTTGCCATTCTATCACCTGAACAGATGCAGTCCCGGAAAGTGTAAGATATGCCAGCTTTGCAGGAGCCAAACGGGTAATCTTCTACAGCTGATGGCACCGTCATTCCAACCTTCATCCTTCCAAAGCCATATACCTTCACCTTTCCTGCTCTGGCCTTTTAAGCTCTCCTCAGCCGCTTCCTTTGAGTTAACGCTAGCCTGTGTTCTCATTTGCTTCGTTAAAAAAGTCTTCCTATGGAAGTACACCTAGCAAATGTGTCTTTTGAGAAGGTTGCTGCTCCTGCTGACCTTCATCAAGTATATGTTAGAATACATGTACTATGACATACTGTTAAAAATAATACAGTAGGAGACTGCAAAACAGCTGTTACACTGTTTTTCAGGAAAAGTGTACATGTTTCTTAAATATTAAGTGCACATTATTTTGCTATACTAAATGGCTCATTTAAAGAGACAACAGCAAGGACCGCTACTGACTATCGTGTCAGCCTGCCTGCGTGTAAATAATGCTGCACTGCAACACAGACCCAGTGTAGGTTTTCAATGTATGGTCTTAAATAGAAGGCTTGAAATCAAGAGTTCATTCATTAGAAATTCATTTGGACTCATGAAAAGATTTTGATGAACTATTTTGCAGAGCTCTCAGTCAGATTCCCTGCAGAGTTCTTCAGGTACTTTTTTGCCTGCCTGGGATGAGGAAATTGGAGTCTTCACCAATAAGAAAGTTAAAAGCATACCGAATATCTTTAGCATACTTGGAGTTTGGAATGCTTTTACAGTACCAAAACGAGGATATAATTAAGCATACCTACCAAACAGCTAAATGAAATTTTTCCAATATTCAGTTGAGCTGTATACTTGTACTCCATACGAAATCTCCTGTTACATACAAAATAGCTGACATGACATGTAAATTATATTTGTCTTTAACTTTACGGTACCATTAATTTCTCTGAACTAAGTTTGTTTTGCCATTCAAGTTGTAGTGAAATAAAAAAATATAAAGAAAGATTGGATCTATAAATAGTGGATATTATCAATGTTCTCTGTATCAGAAATTTTGCCAAACGTAAAAACAATCTTTGAAATCAAAGTTTGTTTTTAAAAATTTTTTCCTATCCTGTACTGCTCTACGAGAAAACACCTTGCAAGCAAGGGAAACTAAGGTCACAGGTATTCTGCAACTCATGACACTGATTTAAGAGGCACTATATTTGCCTATGTGCAAGAAGGGGATCATTTCAATCCAGTGAGGAAATTCATAGGCAGGCACAGTACCCAGAGTTGCCTAAGTACACATTTATGAATAGTTATTTTTGCAGCTGCTTAGCAGACATTTTTACCTTTTGAGAGAGTCTACATCCTTAGTGATATTAGAAGTCTTACAGTACTGTACTTTACACTGCCTGGTATTCACAAGGGAAGAACTTGGGGCAAAATCTGAAAGTGAGATTACAAATACACAGCTTAAGAAATACAAAATATATCTTTTGTGTAAAGAAACAGATACATTTAAATGGGAAGAAAGTGAAGGGACTTGCCTAAATTAAGAACGTGAACTACAACTACAGTGAAAATCATGATACTGGTATAGCCTTCTTTTTCAAAGGGTTGATATATCGAGTGAGCCTATTAGATGTTAGGCACGAGGAGAAATCTCTGTAGGCATTTGCATTCAGACATGCTTGTGTTTACTAGTGAAAACAGGTATTTTACTATGCAATACTCGGTGCCGCTGTGGAACAGTGACCTGCCTTTTAGCTAATCTATTAATACCAGTAAGTTCTGAGGGTTGATTTTATTGCTATCCATACTCAAACCAAGAAACCACTGGACATGCTGGGTTCAGCTTGCTGACAATTTCAAAGACTTTCCACCTTATTAATTGTGGAAAAACAGGTAAGCTGACAAAGTGTTCCCATGCAACACTAGAAAAAATAGTTTATTAGAACTTTCAAACTTTTCAACTGAAAATTCTAATTCTGTGGTTGACAACTGGTTTTAGCAACAAAATGAAAAATATTGTTGAATATTCTTCAAGACAACTGCTGCAGTTGTTTGTTTTTGCAACTGGCCAACAAATAGCAGCTTTGTGTTTTGTTTTGTTTTGTTTTTTTTAAAGAAAAAATGGCATCACTCTAAACTTCAACACCCAAAAGAAAATGACAGAATGAGAAGTTAACTAACTTAAAGACTACACAGGAAATAGCTGTGAAGGACAGGTTTCCTGAACTGAGTCTTACCAAGACAATACATATTCTTTTTACAACTATTTTTCTCTGCTGCCACATGTGCTTGCGATATGTAGGAACACAAATACTGCAATAGTCAAAGCCATCTTCCTCTCCTGCTCTGCAAACCTACTTTATTTCAGCATTCTCACCAGTATTATGATACAGAAACCTGAGCTAGAACAGAATGAACATAGGAAAAGGTAAACAAAAGAATCTGGGAGCTGACAAGGTGCAAGGAGGAGTACTTATAAATGGTGTATTGGCAGGTGATGCCAAGAAGCATCAGGTGGTTCAGAAGATTTTTTTTTTTTATTATTATTTTTTAACCAAAGGTTATTTTAAAACTAGGGCACAGTACCAGTATTTAAGGCAAGGTAGGGCATCTCTTTGAAACATACTAGAGAGAGCACTTCAAGTCTCCTGTAGAGAAATAGTCCACATGTAGTAATGAGGAAAGGTAGAGAAAACCGCACCCTTAGAAAGTGTAACAAGGTGCTTACAAGATTACTAAACTGTGTGGATTGAGTATAAACAGAACCTTTACTTTAAAAACACTGTGCAGCATAGCTTTCATTTCCTTTTTTGGTAACACTTCTGCAGTGATATTCTTAATGCAGTATAATCTTTAACAGTGTTGTCTGTACAAGCTCTCCCTACTTGCTTTACATACCATCAGAGATCAGGGATGCTTTAATATAAAGGCTTGTTCATTATGTGCTTGTTTGTGCCCTTCACATTCCCTTCTTTGTGCACTCAGCCTTATTTTGGAAAGTTGTGCAAATCCTTATGAGAATTTGCAATTTTTAAGTTTTGTTTGGTTTGAGGTTTTTTTTGTTTGTTTTGTTTTTAAATTAGTCTGAGAACTTTGCAAAAATCCTAATACAGTATATGAAAGTTTTACAGTTAAATTCAGATATATGTGCAACAAACTTACTATTATTTTCATCATCCACTCTGGTAAGCAGAGCAACTAAGTGGGTCACATGATAACAAAAGCTTACTTACATTAAGGAAGGATGGCATGCTGATTGTGTGCAAGATTTTCTTGAATGTGCTCGGAAAAGCTCCTAGGTCTGTTTCTGCCTTTATGACCCGTTCTTCCAGTCCAGCTACGCTATTTCCAATCATCTTCACAAAAGCCTAGCGTGAAAAAAAAAAACCAAAAGAAATCCAACTTTTTCACTAACAAATTAAAACAGGATTATGTATTGCACGACAGTGGTGAAAGTTCCATTACCTAAACGAGGAGGAGTCAAAAACCCCATGCTCTATTTCCCTTCCACCTACAAGAAGTTCACTTTACTGCTAAAAATTACTTTATTGCTGAAAATTACTTAAAAGGCTGCAAACCCAAGTTAAATCTAATAAACTAATCAGTCTTCCTTCTCCTACTTGCCTTTCAAATAACTAATTTAGACTTCTTAGAATTTAGACTTCTATCTGCCTTTCTACTAACAGTGGGACCAAGCATCAGAATCACAGTTTTGAAGCTTTACCAGGCATCAATAGACCTCTCATCCTACTAGTCTCCAAACAGCTCCCAAGACAACAACTTTGAAAGATATTATCAAAAAAAAACCCCCAACAAACCACCCCACACAGAAAGGAAAAAGTGGTACAATTGTTTTCCGAAAAACGAAAGATGGCTGCCTTGCTTCAAGCAGTAAATAAAAAAGATTAAAAAAAAAATTTTTAAAAAAGGCAGTTTGTTTTAGAATGCCCATAGTCTCCAGAAATTCTTAATAAATTGTGCTCTCTTCATTAACCCCGAAGTATTGAACCCAGATTGGGCACGGAGAGCAAAACAGAGGGGGATGGACTAGACGACCTTTAAAAGTCCCTTCCAGCCCAAACTGTTCTATGATTCTATGAAAATGGATCTGAATCTGCTCCACGTGCGTGCACAAGACACGCAATTACAGCATATCGTTGATTCTTCCCCCTATTGAGGGACAGAATACACCTAGAACATATCAAATACATACCTCTAGTTTGTCAATCTTCCTGTATATGTGTCTCATTTCTGTAGCTTTTGTGTAAATTTGAGGTATACTTTCATTGACAACTTGAGAAGAATCACTTCTAATCTAAAATGATTCAAAGAAATAACACAAAAGTCAATGAGTTAAACAAAATGTTAAATAGTAGATTTTATTCTGGAAACTAGAACTGTGCTCCAATTAACAGATTAAAACTCATAGTTTAAAAATACTAGACAAGTATTACTATAAAAATACTAGATTTAAACTAATAAGCTAGCTTCTTTGGACAGTTTAGTAAGTGCCTTTGAACAAAATTTTGCATAGGCAAATATTTACCTTTACATTAAAATTTATATTAAAAAATAGGCTGCCTTAGCCTTATCAGAACTAAGAGATGGAACATTTCCCAAGACATACTAAAAGAATCAAATATATTAAACTAAAATTTTTACTTAAATTTTACTACCTGTACATTTCCTCAGCTTTACTTAAAAAAAAAAAAAAAAACCCCAAAAAAACAGGCCACAGAATCTTTTTCTTTATTAGTTAAACAAAAAATACAGTAAGGTTCCCCTCAGAGTAGTGCAGGAGAACCACACGTGCTACGCTTTAAAAGACAGCCTGTATAGCAGTGTCAGCTCATAGAAACTTTCCATTCAGTTCCCCTGTCTCCTCCCATGCGAAAGTGAAAACAAAGCTGCCTTTCTGATGAAAGGGTAAGAAAGGGTCCCCTAAAGACAAATCCAGCTTTGGAGGTTTGGCAACTCCGATTAGATACTTTGGTTACAAAACCCAGAGAGGATGGGTTTTGTTAAAGGAGAAGCAGAATACTGTATTGTCCTTTTAAGTATCTAGCGTTATGCCATTCAAAATGGGATTCCATGTATGTAAAGGACAAATATACAAACAGGATTATGTAAATATGTAGTTATATAGCTATATGGGCATATTTTGCTCCAACATGAAAGTCCAGTAGTTTTCATCTGTGAGTTATCTAATTATAAAGTGTGTTTTCATACTGAAACCTGTCTGCCTAGACCAAAGGCTGCTTCCCACCTCGTGTTTTTAAATGAGACACAGTACAGAGCACATATTAAACCGTATTCTGACTTCAAAACCACAGCTACGTGCAAGTTACACGTACCATGTCCAGCATTCCCATAAATTCATCCACTCTGGTCAGCAAATCTTCTAGACTCTTGTCTAAGCTTTCTATCTGCAAAACAGAAATTCTTTAAAGGTACTTGAAAACACCCGGACCCTCCCAAACAAAACCTGTGAGCACAGACATCAACCAGACTAACCCCAGCTGACCAGAAGTCGCGCAGCTTTGCCTCCTCTCGGCTACGGTCAGCGCAGGTGACCGGACACACCGGTACATCTCGCCTCGCACAACGCTACGCCGAGGCCGCGCAGCCGGTGCAGCGCGCCGAGCCGCCCCGCTCTCCAACGCGGCCGCCCCACTTCGGGAAACCGCCCGCCAGCGGCGCCCTTTTCCCCGTCCCACCGGGTCCCCGCTCCCCGGCACGGCCGGGGCAGCCCCGCTCCGTGCGCCGGACAGCCGGCGGCGGGGCCGGGCTGCCCCCGCGGAAGGGCCCGCCGTTGCTCCCTCTCCCCGGGGAGCCCGGCAGGCCCGGCCGCAGGGGCGGTGCGGTGTGAGGCCCCCACCCGCTCCCCCGAGGCGGCCCGTCCCGGCGCGGCGCGGCCGCTCACCTGCTCGCTGAAGAGGCTGCGGTCGGCAAGCAGGTACGCGGCATAAGCGGCGGCGGTAGCGCTGAGCGACGCCTCCAAGGCGTCCTCGTCCTCCGGCTCCCCGAGGCCGGAAGCGCTGCTGTGGCTCTGGGAGACGTTCCCGCTGTCAGCGCCGGGACAAGCGCCCGGCGGGTCGGCCACAGCCCCGGCCCCCTCACCGGCTCCCGCGGCAGCCGCCATCCTACCGCTGCCCGCCCCGGGATTCCCCTCCGCGCGTCAGGCGCCGCCGCCGCTCACGTGACAGGGGCGGCGCTCCCCCGCCCGTCGCGGGGAGGGGCCGGCGCAGGCGCAGGCGCGCTCTCGACGGGCAGGGCCGGGAGGGGCCCGACCCCTCGGCCTGGCCCCGGCCTCCGCCCCGCCGGCGGGGACGCGGCCCCGCCGGGGCCGGCCGCACGGATCGCCGGCGTCCGAGCACCGAGGTGCCGCCCTCGCGTCCGGCTGGTCGAGCCCCAGGCTCCGCAGGCCCGGCGGCGGCCACTGCCTCTCACCGGCCCCGCGGCTGTCGCCCCCGAGCTGCCCCCCCGCTGCTCGGCGAGTCACTGCCCCGCGCTCGGGGGGGGAAAGGCAGAAATGCGGCTCCTTTTGCAAGCGCCTTTATGGAGGACTTGTCCTTTAAAGTGGAGCGATGTGCCTCCTCTGTTCCCTCAGCCACCCACTTTTAAAGCCCTGCTCAGCTATTTAAACTCGTACCCGAAGGGGCCTCGATGCACGAAGCCAAGTGGCCTAGTCTTGCAGTCTGAAGTTCGTCTTAAAAAGACAACTAGTGTAAGATGACTTCAGGTATTGAAACGGTGCATGCAAAAACAGAAGCATTTTTTTTTCTAGTTGATGCAAATGACCACAAAACATTTGCAAGCCTTAAAAGTTGCATTGCAAAGCAATGGCACAGTTGTCGACGTATGGGCTTTGGAGCTGTTCTCAGCTCATAATTGAAGTCTGGGGTACAATACTTTCACACTGATGTGTGAAATGCAACTTACCCTACATCGCGGGATGAATTAGCTGGCAGAGTTTGGGTATTTTGTACTAGCACGCTTTATTTGGACGGTCACCCCGCAGTCTCCAGGCAAAGGTGCAGCGTGGCACGTAGCACCGAGCCAGAGGTAGCGTGGGCTTTTTCGGAGGAGCCAGAACTACCCCAAGTCCTCAGAGGCATCAGGTTTGAAGCAAGCCTTGCTATGAGGAACGTCTTGGTTCCCATGGGAATCGGTACAACAGTACCCTTTAGTAAAAGCAGTACTGGGAAGAAACATTATGGAAAAAACTTGGTATAGGCAACAACAACCGGAGGAATCAAAGTCTGTACTGGTACAGAGAAAAGCATTACTAAAACGGCTACGTATTTGAAGAGGCATCAAACCCACCTATGTTGTTTCCACAAGGAAGCAAGATACTTCCACAGAAAGATGTGCTTGAGCATAGGGGAAAGGATATAGCGTAGAAGTAAGACAGTGCACATTTTATTGCAGACAGGTCACATTTTCATCAGTTAAATAAGGTAAAATGAGTAACTTCAGCCAGACAAATCCACTTATTCATAAAAGTAGTCTTATTTAAGGTGTAACACAATTTTCCTGCTAAGATGGTCTGATTGACTGAAGCATATCCAGCTATTCCTTTTTTTTACCGCACCAATAATCAGATTTTTTTAAAAAATGAAAACCTTTGGTAAAGTACAAACACAGTTTTAAGACGAACTGGATCAATGTTCTATTCTTACTGTGCTGGGAAAAATAAGTACAGCTCTATAACTGCTGTGATACCTAGAAGAGGTTTAATTAGAGTAAGTGAAAGAATTATTTTAAAATAAACTTTTAAAGCAAATCTAAAAGAAAGAAACTAAGTTCAATGTCCCAAACACATTTAACAATGAGCAGAAGACTGGTTGTTCCACAGGTATTCTAAATTAGCGACAATGAATTAGTCCGCACATCCTTTGTCCAGCCATTACAGATTCCAAAATGGAATGTAATTTTTTTCAAACCAAGACTTCTGAATTTTCATATCCATACAATATTTAAGAAATGTCTATTCCACCATATAAAAAAGCTTTAATGTACTACAAAGTTAAAAACAAAAAGAAAATGACACAAGCTAAAAGTAGAAAAATACATTGTAAAACATTTAAATTTTGTTCCTTACACTGATCAAGATATAACAAAATATTTTAGATTAGACCACTTTCACAAATTCATGGCATTTTCAGAAGCAGACAGTTATCGACTCAGCAGTCACTGGTTACCCACTAGCTAGCATCCAGTAAAGATGCCTGACCATCGAAAAACATCCCGTTTATTTTAAGTTTCTAGAAATCCTGTGTAGACATTAAGCTTTATTACTAGAAGAGTCCAAAAATAACAGAACTATTCTAAGTTAGGCTTGACAGTCAGTCAGCATCCCTCCTCCGTATAGCAACTCGCCAATCTTTTGTAAGGAAAGGCCTTGTGGATTCAGGTTGCCCCAAATGCACAGCAAGGACCCGTGTCAGCGCGGAGGTGAAGGGGACAGCCCTAGCACGCTCTTCCACTTTTGCTGCCTTCTCGCTTGCATCCCTAAAATTCATGTGAACCACGATGTTGAAAAAAAAAAAGAGATGATGGGGGAAAAAAACAATTTGAAAAAGAGGTATTATCTAATAAATATCGAAAAAGAATTCATTTACACATAATGGTGCTGAACCTAGTTTTAAGCCCTTGCCGTTGTGTTTTTCTCGGCCCGCGCAGCAGCGGTCTGTGCCGCAGGCAGGTCTGCCGCTGAGCAGCAGGTGGTGCTGATCTCACAGCAAGAACAGCAACGTCCTCCCACGTCGCCTCCTCAGGCTTTTAAAAAATACCTATCTATCTATCTATCGTTTCATTTGGAAAAGGTGTTTGCAGCATCTCCCCAACGTTGTTACCACCAGAGTAGGAAACCGCTACTTTTATAGAGCTTGTCTGGGTTAGACATAAGGTTGCAAAGATGGTGTAAACAAGTTAGTGGAAGGTCTGTATGTAACGGTAGAAGATCGGATGGCTATTAAGAAGCACTCTCTTTAAACTGGTATTAGAAGAAAACCAGATTCCACTTCAAATAGACATGTCTGTTACTATTAAAATCTAATTCATATACATGCATGTATATAAATACATCCACCCAAGCGTTCAAACCCAAGTATGCAGCACTGCCATTGGTAGCCTGTAAGACCGCTTAGATTTATACCAACTAAACCAAATTTGCGCTCCCACTTTAGGGCTGGGACATAAACCAGGTTTCACACTCTAGCTTTGTCCTGACAAATTTTGCAGTGCATGCCAGCTTTATGTCTAACTCCAGATGCCACATTTCCTAGAAAGCAACAATGTTCTGCACCCGTGAGGTCTATGAGAGTATCGGCTCTCTGTTTTGTGCATAACATGTTGCAAGACTAAATTGTCCCAATTGGCACTTAAGACTGAAAGGAGAGTTGTGGGAATTGCTACTAAAGTGTAATGACTGTTCCATCCTCCTCGATACCTCCTCTGGGGATAACCAGACTGTGTCGGGGATCAGTTTTTAAGGAACTGAGTAATTTGTGGATGTTGCCGTTGCTTTCTCGGCCAGAGTTGTTGTTGAGCACCAGGTCCCTTTGAAGTCTGTGGCTAAGGCTGCTGCCATTGATTCGAGAGAGGCTACTGGAAGTAAGGCTGTGCAGTTTAGGAATGTGCTGTGGCTCCAGACCGCCCTCGATGACAATGTCAGCCTCTTCGTCACTCTCCATTTCATCAGGGTGGAAGTTCTGCAGCACGTGGGATGTAGGCAAGCTATGGTGACTCGCAGTGCTGTCTGTAGACTGGCCAGAGCTACCAGACATCCTACTGCTTCGAATAATATTGTTCCTCTGGTTTGCTGGCTTGACCGTGATAATAAGATTATGGCTGTTGGCAATCATCATGTCTGTGACTTGGTCGAGAGTCTTTCCCGCTACTTCAATGCCATTAACTTCCAGGACTTCGTCATTCACAGCCAGCAAGCCTGTGCTCTCTGCTAAGCCTCCGGGAACCATACGAGAGATGAAGATACCGGGTACTTTTTCTAGTCCATGAGGAGTAACCCTTACGCTGGTGCCATCGCGAATGTAAAATCCTAAGGGTTTCTCACACCCATGTCGATACAGCCTCACTCTCCTGTGTGTTTCAGGAAGAATGTCCACATCGATTATGGAAGACACCGGTCTAAAATCATGAGGCATGCTAATGTTAATGTGAGGACGCCGGCGGAGGTTGTCATTGCGGAGTGTCACCAGGGCCTTCTTCTTCCTCGATAGTGTGTTGGTCCCAAAATTACTGTAGTCCACTTCATCTGAAAGAGAAACAGTACCAATGTATCAAACAAACAGAGAATAATTCAATCTACAGGGCATTTTCCTCTTAAATCTGGTTCAGTGAAGCCACACTCCTAATAATATGGAAAAAAAATCAAATAAATTCTTCCACTTACTCTAACCTTTGTTTCATTTCATGTCCATCAGCACATCACTCAGAATGAATGAGTTGTTTTCAATGACAACCCATATTCATTCCATATTTTAAGGGAAAAAGACTTCTGATTCTGAGCTCCTGTTGTCAGCTGTGCAGAGCGCGATTACTTGCAGCTGCAGGCCTGATATACCATCTTAGATGTGAGACCGTGTTTTCACAGTTGGATTGTAATTCTACACATACATCTCAACTGGGCAAGGAGTGTATACACATTCCTAACCTAAAAGTCTGAATCGAGGAGTATTTTAATATCCAATACACAGCCTTAACTGATAGCAGACCTTGGGTACAGACATGAAAGCAGGGTGTGAGAGAGTAGTTGGATATGTGTTTTTAGCCTAGCCTTTTTTAGTAAGGGATTTATGTTAATATGCATCTCTCGGAGTACAGCACTTTCCTCTTTGGAATATTTTACTTCATTTCAGCTGAATTTGACAGCAATAAAAAGTGCTAAAAGCACGAAGTACCAAAAAAGTTCTGTGTAAGCAAGTGGCCTGGTAGAAAGAGAAGCAGGGAGAAAGAAACTGCTCTGCTGCCTAGTCCATGCGCTAAGGATCACAGAACAGACACGGACTTACACATGCACTCCTGCCCTTGAGAGGAAGATCCACAGGAAAGCAGCCTTTCCAGGGTCTACTGTTTAAGGAATTGTTTAAATATTTCAGTCTCTGTAGCAGTATCTCAAGGGCACGTGCAAAGCGATCAATTTTAAATCAGCCAAGTATTATGACAAGTTATTCCATATAAGAAGCTCATGTTGTGCTTTGCAGAAAAAATACTTAGTCATGAAGTTGTTAGTGTACAAAATGCGTCACTGCATTTCACATTAAAAATATTGTACATATTTTAAACATGAAGCATGCGCTAGCTGGAAAATTATTTCACCAGGAGTTTAAGCATGCTAACACTTTTCAGATAAACTAACAGACTTTCAGTTTATTCTACTGTTGAAGACAAGCAGTAAAATACAAAAGTACAATTATAGAACTGCCACTAAGAAAAATTTCTCTCCAAATTAACCTTGCATAGTAATGTTGGAGAAAGTAAGACAATACCCCTACCTGATAAAGGTTGGGGAAAAAAAAAAAAGAGTGTTAGTAAAAACAAGCTTATAAATACATTTTTATTTCTTGCAAGGTCTCATTTTCCGGTCAGCTTTCAAGGCATATTATTGACAGACTTCATTGAAGTGACATTAAGTTTCACAACTCAAAGAACAGTAAAAAAAGTGCCAAGCAGCAACTTGATCTAACTGAGCCTGCTTGGAGCAGGGCATTGGATTAGCTGGCCTCCAAAGGTCCCTTCCAGCCTAACTTATTTTGTGATCCTACATAAGTCCTTTGGGCTGGAAAAAACCATTTGAAGACTTCAGAAAGACTATTTCTGCATTCTCCTATAACTATATAAACTCCTATTTACATTGGCTATACTAACACTGAGGACATCACAAGGCATCTAGAAGGTCACTCTTGAAGGAAAAGCCTCTGTGAAATAAAGATACTCCTTGGACAAGTTTGTCGTGTTTAACTTCACACTCAACTCTTCCTTTTCCTCCCAGGCCATTCAGAGCCGTACCAACTGCACAGGCCCTACTGTGTTATTTAGACTGGTGAGGCACAGGACTGCAAGTCCTTAAAATCACCCAAACACGAGAAGCTCCCAGCTGGTTCCTGGAAGCATATTCACAGCCAAGACAGCGACTGCGTGGAGATGGCACCTTCTCAAGTCCACCTGGTGAGCAGAGTCAGTGCAGCATCTACTCTTTTGAATGCACAAGCCACCTGCGGCAGCCAAAGCCAGGTATTATTCTTTTTCTTTCATCATCAGGATCACCATCTACCTTGACCTAGACTTTAAGATTTGATGGATGATTTTGAAGGGTGGCAACAAATAATTTTCCTTGTAAAGTATGGGTCCACAAGAGATGTCTTTCGTCACCACAGTCTCAAATACTGCACCATGCCCACCCTCACAATTCACTGAAATTTCTGTGACAGTCCTATGAAAACAACTTGGGGATTCAGATTTAAAATTGAAATTCTTGATCACTTGAAACATAGTGCTGTGGAATAGTAGTGCTGTACCTTAAAGCCCAAGACAACCTTCATCCCAAAATTTCAGTTTAAGATGGCAACTAAAATTACATGCGAGTTTATACGTTTAAGATTCTTTTGCAATACTGGGAAACCAAACTCAAAACAAAAGCTGCATCCCTTAAAGGCTCAGAAAATTAGATTGGCGAGTGCAGTTTATTGCACTGCAGGTAAAATGAAACACATGCCCTAGTTATCCATCTATTCCCTGAAAGCACCCAGGTAACAGTTCTCTCCCTCTCTCTCTCTGTTAGCATATTAATACTGAATTACTTTAAGGCAGACTTGCAAAAGCTTTACCAAATAATTCACCTGGGAAGATTTGTTGACAATACTGTTTTCTTCCCCTTAAATTAACAACAACCCAGAGCGTTAATTCTCACAACATGCAAGTTTGTGATGATCAAGTAGTAATACCACAGGAGAAGTACGATGGTCCTCCTGACACACACAGCTCATTTCTGGAGCAGCTTCCTTTGGCTGAACCACCAACCAGAGCAACAGCACAAAAGAAGTGGCTGTTTTGTGCCTGTGACCTCCTCACCTGCGCTGAGCCCACTAATCTGTCTCCCAAGATGATTGCCAGCATTCCTAACCTCTGAGCAGCTTCAAAACAACCACCTCCTTTCATAACAAAAAGCCCAGCTTACCACAAAAATGCTATCTTTTTCCTCCAAACATGGCGCAGGCAGAAGCAGGGATTACATTACAAGTGATAGAGGCTACTTTCAGTGCTGGACCACTGACCATTCTTAGATTTAGTATTTCAGGGCTGGAGCACATTAAAAAATGAAGTCCATGTCCTGTTGATGACCAGATTTTTTGGTTTTAAAACAGTGTCAGGCATTAGTTTCCAAGTGGATTTTTTGTTTTCAAAACAGCATGAGCCATTAATTTCCAACTGGATTTTTTGTTTTTAAAACAGCATCAGGCATTAGTTTCCAACTCCGACCCTAAACAGGTTTACATATGAGAAAAGACGAAGTCCCAATTTTAACAAGTAAATCTGTTAAAATCTATTATAGGTTGGAGAAATGAGAGCTAATTTGGAGAGCTTTTAAGAAAAAAATACCAATTAACTCTATTTTCCAGAAAAAGTTCAAGTACGGAATACGCGCTCCTTGACAGTACAGGGATTATTACATTACTTGTATTCAAGATGACCTGCTCACTAGCAGTTACACTTGCTTGGGACATCATCTTAAAATAAAAAAGAATTAAAACCAAAACAGAACAAACCAGCTACCCCTTGATGCTATTTAGAGCCACTACTCTTGGTGCAGGAATATAGCAAAATATCTCTACTGAAGTATAACATCAGCTGTTGCTGTGGCAGCAGAAAGTCATCAATCCCTAGCAAAATAAAGAAAAATTTCCTTCCTCATAAGGGAACTGGGAGAAGTCAGCCAACATCACTCACTTTTATCAACTACAGGGTGGTCACACAGTGGTGTATTACCTATTTCCAGTAATAAACTGCTCAGGTGGCATGTGTCAGGCTGAAATGAAAACTGTATCATTGCATAATTTACAATGACACACTTCTAATGAAGGTCAGCAACTTCTTGTTAGGTTTTGAGTTTCTCACCATATAGGATTTCAAGCAGGAATGCCACTTCAGCTAATGAAACAGACTGTGCTTGATGCCAGGTCTCGGTGAAGACCAGTATATACCATATGGAACCAGACAGAGCTCATTTTTCATGTTTCATTTGTTGCAATATCAAATTCTCCTTTCTGCAGAGTAAGAAGTCTACAGAAATCTGCAAGCATACTGGCAGGACAAGTGCCATCAAGTGGCACATCTGAACAGTGCTTAAAGCCTCATACTTTACAGGGTGTCATGTTTTCCTATCACAGAATCACAGTCTTGAATGAGGCTGGAGTGAAACGTTACATGCAGGTGACAGAGGGAGAATTAGTCTTTGAGGCGCTGAATATGGCCCCCGTTTCTTAGAATGGGGCAGATTACATGGAGCATTTTCATGTACAAGATGTAATGCTTTCAGACAAATATGTACTATGAACTGGACGGATAATCCTGGATAACCACTAAACTTTGGAAGACTTGGACCTGAATTTTACTTGTGCCCATAATTTCCTTCCTACTGAAAATACTGTTCCTGTAAAAAGAGGTGAAGAAGAACATTTACCACAGTTGGAGGACTCCTCAGCTTTCCAGTTCTCTCCTACTTGAAACCGCAACCCAAAGCTACTCAAAAAATACCTCAAACTCTTCTGTAGACACCGAATATTAATGCAGCTCTTTTCCCCAAAAACTTCAGTTTTCGGTACATTTTAAGAAACATTTTGTTATCTGGCAATGAGTTACATAAAACCTTAAATATTTTGGCTGCATCCTTTCTGTTAATATGTGCCCCCCCCCCCCCTTTTTTTTTTAATGAAGTTGTCACTACCTACTTAGCCATGAGGACCTTTCTGTTAGAGAAGACATGCTACAGTTCTCTTCACGCAGAGATAAACCTGTGCTCACCTTCTCGACAACAGTGGTGGTGGTGGTGGTTTTGTGGGGTTTTGTTTGTTTTAAACTGGTGGAACTACCTCCACTTGTCCAGCAACAGTAAAACCCATTAAAGGAGGTTTTCACTTCTAAGCATGGATATTTTACTATCAGATTTTTTTTTTTTAAAAACATATCTGGAAAGTTGTAGATGGTAACATCTTTGAGGTACTCTTCTAACAATTCTGTAGTCAGCCTGTGACTTTACAGAATACATTATACCTTCCTGGTAGGCATCATGAATCCTATCGTTAAGTCATACAGTACATAACAACAGAGCATACTTAAAGGGCTATTTATAAGGGAAAGAAAACTGCTTAGAGCATCTGGTTGTAGCCAAAAGAGTATTCTATTTCTTTAATTTACATGAAACAAGAAATTATAGACCTTCTGAAAAAACCACCAGGAGCACCACTCCCACTGCTTGGACAGCTGCTTTTCATAGGAACTGCCTGCCAGATGAAATACCAAAGCTTAGCCAGATAAGATTATATAAACAAGCTGAATTCCACAGAAAAGCAGACTGCCAGGCTCCTATAGGAACAGTTCATTTCAGACTCTACGTTTTCAGTGTACATGCACTCATGGCTTATTATTTCCTCTGGGAACTGTGGAACATTAGTTGACAGCTCTGGAAAGTACTTCAAAGACAAAATTACTTCCACTAGGGAGACCAGCACTTCAGGCAGCTTGGGAAGGAGGCCAATGAGTCATTAATAGTGAAGGGTAACCCCTCCATCCAACAGATCTCTATTACTGAGCATTCAAATTAGCAGCAGTGGTAAAACCATTTCAAGGGAATGTGTCACGTTTAACCCTTCTACCTTTCTGTGTCCCAGCTACAAAACACTGGCTGTGTTTGACACAAGTTGCATTCAGTGTCTATTTTCTCAGAAAGATCAAAACGAGAAGCATTTGTAAAAGCAATCAGACAACAAACAAGCTGGCAGTCTCGCATTTGTGACCCGTAAGGCTGACCACATGCAAAGGGATTTAAGAGGAAACAGATATGAAGTGAACTATGGCTTGGGAGGAGGTCCAGTGCCAATATCACTCATCAAGGAGTATTTAATGGGGGGAAAATAAGGTTATCTGAATGCTAACATTGCATTCTGTGTGTTACAGGAATATTAAAAAATCCAGCTATCGTTGCTGCCAGCAACCTCTGGGTGAACCAATCTGAAAAACACACAGTAGGTAAAGTAGTTGTAGCTGCTTTTCCACCAAAAGTCAAGTAATGTATTCCACACATGCATGCTCCTCTCTCTCCCTTCCTATCACCGTATCACAAGGAACTGGACACAATCGCATCAACATTTAGAAGACTACCTAAACGTTACAGTTTATCTATGACATTCAACAGGGCTTTTGAAACACAAACAAGATCAAAAGGGACAAGTTCAAATTGACAAGAGAGCCCATTATCCTTGATATCCTTAATCTCAATCCTTTAGTTTCTAAAACAAAGCTTTCCAAACACTTGTTTGTAGACTGTAAACTCAACGACACATTTCTGAAAATGACACATTTCTGAAAAGAAGTTTTACCAAATAGCTGCACTAGAAAGAAAATTTGAGAACACCATCCTACTCTAGTCTAGCCCCTACTAAATCTAGTAAACTGCAGTTTTGCAAAAGGCAACCTTCTTTCCACAGTGATTCAGTACTACAGAGATAAATTTGCCTTCCTACTTAGGAAGTGTTCATTAGCAGGTTAGGATTAAAGTCTGAGGAACACAAATGTGTGTGTCTACTCCACACGTTTATATACTTAAAATATCCTACCCTCTTTCAAGAACATGCATGTTATTTTGTTCCTCGGTTTAGCATGTTACAGCAAGCAAAACTATAATTGCATTAGGCTCGGGCTCTCTTTGCGGTGTCAGACACGCATAAGAAACATTTTTAGGCCGCTTGCCTTGAGGATGGGGACAAGCCCTGAGGAATTCAGCCTGCGCAGCTGGTGTGGCCTCCTGCACTTCTCACGGCTTGTCATCAGAGGCCACTGTTCCCTTGCTGAACCTCTTACCTTCTCAGCAGGAGGCCCTTTATTCTTGGTGCTGCAGTGCTCCAAAGGAGCAGAAGCTCTTGCTCGACCTGCAAGTTTGCCCCATGAAACAAGTGAGGCCTTTGGAGGAGAAGAGTGCTACTGAATGTAAGCAAGCACCCAGGCCTGCACCTCCCAAAGCTATCCTTGCCCTCAGAAACATCCAAACCCAGCTCCCCAAACTAGCCCAAAAGCCAGCTATAGGACTCCACATTTTACAGGTGAAGCCGTGGATGGTGTTTACTAGGATTGTATTTACTAGGATCGTCAGGGTCTTCTTCCTCTGAGTTTCCTCTAACTTCTCTTCTACTCTAAAACATGACAGAAACAGCCCTTCTCCCCTTGTTTCCTTCCACAAACCACATTATGCCAAGGTTATGTTATTGCAGTATTAGAAAATTGTAGGTTTTGAGCTTTGGCTTCATTGGTGGGGGGTTTTTTTGTTTGTTTTTTGTTTTTGTGTTTGGTTTTTTTTTTGAAGTATTAGTTAATATTTCCCTTTTCCTGCAGGGGGTTGGTGGGAAGTTGGGGGAAGTCATGTTTCTCTTGCACATCTCAGCCATCAATCATTATTATGTTCATCCCAAGGTCGCAGGTGCTGCTATGGAGGCTTTATTGGTGAGATGGTTTCCCAGGCCAGTCAGTGCTGAGCAGACACGCAGCAGCAGTAATGGGTGGGCTATCGCCATGCACCCAACAACTCCCAGCAGCCATCAATAATCGTATTCACTCAGCTGATGGTATCAAAATGGGAGGGCTATCAATCTTATTCAAAGATGCCTCAGAAGAGAAAAAAAAAACATGCCCCTCCCCCCCCCAAATCCCAACAACCACCACTCTCCAACCTATAATTACCTGCAATCTCTTCAGCAAGTCATCATTATAAACTTTACAGTTTGAAGTTATTAAAAAGCAACCCTTTAATTATTTTATTTCACCCAGTCCATTTTTGACCTGCAACAAACACACGGTACCTCTTCTATTCACTCAGAAAATCAGACAATTGAGGGGAGCACCAGCTGCTCCCCATACAGGCACAAAGGGAATCTCTTCTTTCCAAAAGAAGATGTGTACATGTTACGCAAAGCAAAACAAAATGAAGCAAAACCAGACCAAACTATAACAACTCTTACTACATGCTGCAGATACAGTAAAAATCTCATTAATGACACAAAAAAAGCGGTGGATTTTATCAAGTATTCTGTGAGCACTGAATGTAACTGTTTCCCAGCTGGTAGTAGAAAAATAGTTACTTTTTGCACAAGTCTAAAGTTTGGAAGATAAGAAAGGTAAACGAAGTTGATAGATTGATCCAAAGAGCAAATTTGGGAAAATACCTTTCTGCTTTTCACAGCTGCAGTATTTGGAAAAAACGCCACAAGTAATGAAAAAACCCAAATTCACCTCAGGATCATACTCGTTCAGAATGTAAATTTCATACCTCTGACAAGAAACAAAAATTTTTGTCTCATAGTAGTCTCAGAATAAGCTGCAAATGAAGTTGGAAAGGCAGGACAAAATAAAGGCCATGTATTTGTACTAGACTATTCACACAGCCATTGGTCAAAGGAAAAGGTTTTGAAGAACTGCAGTACTGAACCTGATCAGAACCATCATCCTATCGATACTGATATTAAAATGGAGCCTTTTCCTCCTTTCAGAAGTAACTTTGTCAGCATCGAAGGCCATTTCAGGCCTCTGCTCGACAGCCAGCAGAGGTGAGCCATGCCGGGAAGGCAGGACCTGTATTACCCAGCTAACGCAGCCTGTAGCTCGCCCAAGGGAAACCGAATCTAACCTGGTATTTCACACTCCCTCCTGCTGCTTTCTGCCACATACCCTCCCCTCTTCTCTGCTGGGCGCTCTCCTCCTCTCCCGTCCAGAGTGATCCTCCCTCCCCAGCCAAAAGCAAAACTGATAGTAACCAAGAATTGTCTGTTATCCTGTGCTCAGGTAACTGCTAATCACATTTCTGTAGCACACAAGTGTGTTTTCTATTTCGAAGGAAAGGATATCCCAGAGCTGGGAGCGCCAGTAGCTTTGGATGAGGTATACCTGCAGACCTACGTGGCGACTGTGGCTGAGCTACTAAATTCAGTAGGCTTTGTGCTCTGCACCTCCTTATGATTCTTTCCTACTTTGAAGAAAAATGCAGTGTTGCCAGGACATGCACGTTAAAAGACTGAGATATCTCACAACCATAGCAGTGGGGACATTGAATTGTTGCAAACATTAAATCTGTGAGATTTACCAAGAAAGACTGTTTTCTGTTCTGAAGTAATTATTTCTCATACATTCTTTTGCTGAGTAACACCTTATTCATCCCAAACTAGTTCAGACAGGCAAGCTAGGAAGTACCTTTTCACTTATACTTCTAAATTCCCAGTAAAAATAACTAAAAAAGAACAAAAAAATCCCCAAACTGTGCAGGAGTTGGTATTTAATGAAGATTTATATCTCAAAGAAATAAATGGTGGTCTGTTCCACACTCTTTACCCTGGATTGTTCTAAAAAGTCACTACCACAGCTTCTCAGAGAAAGACATGTTTTTATCAGTTACAATTCTTCTAGGATGCATTTTCTCTCTTCAAAAAAAAAAAAAGGACGCAATCATGTTTTTATAGCTTCACTGTTGTGGTGTGATAATACCACGTACATCCTGCAATGGGGGGGAGGGAGAGAAAAACATTTACAGTGCTTTACAAAGCACTTTTCTGGTTCCTGCCTCCAAGCCGGCAGATTGTAAACAAAGTCCAGATTCTGCCTCTTATCACAGAATTAAAAAGGTTTCAAAACAAGTGTGGCATAAGAAATTAATTACAACACTTGTCTTTCAAGTCGCGACCTCTGGGAGTCTCCCAAACTTTGCTGGCCCGAGTCAGATTAGTCACAAGATAAACACCCCTCCTGGGCCAGCCCTGCGCAGGGCTCGGCGCAGCTGCACCCTCTCCCCAGCCCCACGCAGCCGGATGCCCCGGGCCTTGCGGCACTGGCAGGCTCTCGCCTCCACCTGCGGCCTCCCGGATGCACGGTGATGCTCTCCGGGATGGTGGAAGAGGGGAGCTGCGGGAATCCCACCCCGTTTATCTCCCGCATCCTGGTGGGACAGGAACAGGCGGCACTGCCCCAGCGCAGAGACGTTTTCCAGTCCCCTGCTCTCCCCAGGCTGGAGCAGCAGCAAGCCCAAAGGTGGGAGGAGAAGGAGAGGCACCAAGCCCTGGCAGAAGGGAGTCGGAGCCAGTCATCCTCTGTCGCACCAAGGGAGGATGGCCAATGCGACCCCGTGCTTCAGACGTGGGAATGACGGGGCAGAAAAAGAGCGCTGAGAAGCAAAGCAAAAACGAGAGCCGCTCAGGTGGCGGGGGACAAGGGAGGAGCAACTTCAAAGCACTGCTGGTACAAAGCAGAAGGGTTGCACACACATTTTATATAAATCTAATGGTCTGTTTTCTAACATGGAGCAGAAGCAAGGTCAAGAGCCCAATCTAACTATTACAATTCAAATAGCGACTTCCCCAAGCTGCCCCTCTGGCATCCTTCCCCCTTCAGAGCACAAAGCTGCTCATCTCACAAATGGAAATCACTGCTTCTTCTAGATATAAACAAAGCCAGCCAGGCAGCCCTCTCTACTGATGACAGGTCGCAAAGTAGTAAAAGCTGCCTGCAGAGTGCAAAATAAGTTGGTTTTTTTTTTTCCTGATTAAACACAAGGGCACAAGCAAATGCTACTTTTCTTGAGAGCTTAATCGCTCCTGCAGAGGCCCAGCCCTGTGTCGGGCAGCACAGAGCAGATCTACCCTACAGAAAGGGGCTGGGAGAAACTCCCCACTTGGGGAACAAAATGCTGACCCCATCCCTAGTGCACGGGTGCCCCCAGCTGAACCCTGCTATATTGGTGTACCCCCAGCCCCTGCCCATAGGCTAAGGAAGGGCTGACAAAAATCAGTCCGAGGAGGGCTGCCTGTCTGGGATTTGCCCCATGCACATCCTCCCTACCGAGCCAAGCACATGCTGGTTGTCTCTGTGTACGGAGAAGCTCCATAATACACCGTTGGTTTGTTGTTTGTTTGTTTGTTTGTTTGTAAATTCCCAGAATAACAGTGGACATTTAGAGATTAAAACCATATTGCACAAGTTCTCAACATGAATTTTATTATCATCCCCGTGGTCTTCACCCCCCCTCGTATGGCACATTACCACGTGGTACCCATAACCTCTGCTGCGATGGTGGCACTTACCTGGGCTACAGCAGCATTTACCACCTTGTTTCCTTAGTGGCCATAAAAACATAAAGCAAGAGGGTCAGAGCAATGTCCCCACCCCTCTTCCTCAAAACAGAAACAAAGCCTTGCCTAATATGTAACTACCATGGCTTCTCCAGCTGAGAACAAAATAAATTTGTTACTTTTAATGTTAGATAAGCAATATCCTTTCCTGGCCATCACCAGAAAGTAAGAAACACTTCATTCTCATCCCTCCTCTGTCAGTAAAAACTGCATGTTTTACTTAAAAGCAGCTTAAAGGATCATGGTGATTCTGGCAGAAAGATCAGCCGTGCAGAGTTATTGGCTAAATGATTTCCCCAACATTATTTTTATAAGGCTGTATTCCTTTCTCCATCACCAGCGAGGGCTCCATGCTCAACTGTGTACACAAACTAATTAAAGGCTGCAGCCTGGGCAAACTTTGCACCTGAGGGGATTATCCAAGAGCTGTGGACATTAGCTGAACCTGTGTACTTGAGGGGTCCAGCCCTCAGATGGCCACTAACTCGACTTGAGAAGCTTCTCTTTTCCTAGAATAGCAAGCACTGATCTGCAAGATTGAAAAAACCAAACAAGCAAAAAAAAACCCCAAACCCCAAAATACACCACCAATGTTTACACCACTTAAAAAAACTGGCTTCTTTCTTCAAACAATTTTTGAGACACCCCATCATTATTTCAGTGTATTAAGCTAGTGGCTGGTGTATTTTTTCCTTTAAAAAAATGTTTCTTCCTATGACCACATGATACAAACAAGGGAGTGGCAGACAGGAAGCGATTATTCAGAAATTAAAAAATTAGATCAAGTTCCATGATATCAGAACAAAACATGACACATGGCAAGCAAAGCTGACATTTACTGGCTCAAATGTAAGAAAACTCTTTCTTTATTTACTAAATCTAATTCAGGGCTCATGTAAGCATTTTGTCTCCTTAATGAACATTAGTGTTGGCAGCTGCGAGCATCGATATGCTTCCTGGGGAGCACAAGTTACTCCATGTATTTCACCAGCAAAGTTATACCTAACCCTGCAATACAGACCTCCAGCTTCTACCCAAAGCAGTTTTTTTGAATGAAAGCACAGCTCTGCCAGTAGTAGCAGCGAGTCTCTGAAGGCACCGCTGCTCACGGTTTGACTGGCACAGCTGCTCCAGGGGTGCTAAATGCAGACACTGCTCAAGTTCAGCCCTTGTCTGCGCTAATAGCAATCTCCTGCCACTACGAACAGAGCGGAGGTTCCCAGTGCCACGCTCAGGTACACCCAGTATTCCTGCCACTGGGAATTCCCTTCATGATCTCAGTTTTCCTGTTACATGGAAGATGACACTGAGTCATCACCACATTTGCTTGTTAAGTGACACTGTTAGGGGGTAGGGGCAGGCATATACCCAAAAGAACATACAGTATTCACAGCCTGATCCCTGCTCCGAGTGAAGTGCATGGACTATGCTGGGACATGGCTTTTCCTGTGCCTGGAAAAATTAAGTTGTGGCCAGACCACAGCCATGCAACTCCTTAGTGTGCACTGACTGATTTACTACCATTGTAAGTTCCAGAATAGTCACCTTAAATAAAAGCATCCCACACAAGAGGGCTAATTACATAAAGCACTTTTCATCTGTTGATCCTGAAGTGCTAAAAATAAAAATTTACTGTTCATGAGGGACTAAGCTCCCATTAGAATGGTTAAGCTAAAAACCTGGAGAATACATCAGAGGTTACACAAAGCCCAGCAGCTTTAAAGGAAGGAGGAGGGATTTGCACGGTTCAAAGGCAAGAACGAACAGATGCGGTACGTTAGGACTTATTTTCATTACACTGCATAGCTTGTTTCCAAGAATGCTTTCAACAGAAGCATCCTCCCAATACAAAAGGCAAGCGCTTGCTAAGCTGACTCGGACAAGCTTCGATACAACCTGCATCCCGGCCCAGAGACAGTGAACTGCTACCAGCAACCTCGGCTCATCACTTACTTCTCGCCTCTAGTTGTAAGGCCTTCCTCCACCTTCAGTCCCTCTTGGGGTACTACTGTGAGCAGCCAGTTCACGTCTTCACTCCCCATATGAAACAAGAATGAATTAAAAAAAAACCACCTCCTCTGCTTTCTTTAGACAAAAGCCTAGTGTTCCTTTTCCATGTCTTTCCTCACCTCACTCTTAAATTGCTAGACAGCATCAGGAATTGGCAAGATCTTTAATAATAAGATCAGGCAGTATTACTAAATCCATACTAAATTCCCACAATGGGAGCCAAATGGTGACCAAGACAAGAATTTTTACTTGATGATGCATTCTATCTTCAGAAAAAACTGTTCTAAGGACATGAAAAGTGAAGACAAATGGTTATATAAAACAAAAACACTGGCTCACAGGTCAATGTGATCAATGTGTCTTCTTGCTAAGATGCTCTTAGGGAGGATACAAACACTCAGCACTAAGTTGTGCTGTATTTTAACATGTACTCATTAAATGGAACAGCTCATTTGAAGTCTACCAACTCCACAAAGTTTTGTGGCTGCAGCGTAGAGATCAACATTAAGAACCAACAGCTCACTCTCAGGGTTAAAAAAAGAAGTTTGCGTTGTGCTTATGTCAAGCCTGACAGACAGGTTTAAGGGTGGCCAAGAACGGAAGTGCAGAACTTCTGTGTTCGGTACAGCACCCATCAACGCAGGGCACCTCCTGCAGAAACTGAAAAGATCTGAGTGCTTCCTCCTATGCTGAGGGACGGATAAAGCATCAAGGAGACAGGTTAAACAGGACACCTGCCCGTGGCTTAGCAGCTACCACAACATAAATCGAGGGAGCAGCAGTGAGGAAAAAAATAAAAGAAAATAAAGAGGTAGGACATTTTTTTCAGGGCTTCTTTTCCCTTTACCCATCCAGATCGTATTTAGCTACTCAGCTCCAGTTTTTCTTCTGGGTGGATGCAATTTAGCATCCAGATCACTGTGCTAAAACTACACAAGACAGCTCGTCTTGCCTTTGTCTGTATCAGTTCATTTCACACAAGTCAGGCGTTTGGCCACAGCAAGTCAAATGATAGGTTAGTTGAAAGGAATCACCTCGAACCCTTAGTCTCCACCTTTTAATACACAAATACAGTACTGAAAGTCGAAGAAAGAAAATGGGGAAAAAGAAAAAGGCTGTGGCTATGAGTCACCTGCTTGTCTGGGCAAGAAAGAAATCTGGAAAATCCTGATCCTAAGAGTACCTGAAGTATACTGAAAGAGTGGCAAGGCATTCAAGACCTGCTGCACTTCATGGATATATCAAAAAGCCAGCCAATGGAAGGGAGAGTCTCATCTGTAATACACATTTCTCCTGGGAAAGCACCACCATCCTGTTTGGTTTTATGCCTCTCGTGTCAGATCAGTCAAAGGCCAACGTACAGTTAACATGCCAGATTTCACATCAGCTGCTTGCCCAAACAACTGGGGAAACTGTTTTAGCTGAGCTCTGCTCTTTCGCTCGCTTCAGATTGTTGCGTTAATTAAAAAGCCTTGCTCTTGTGTTACACAGCCCACAGGAAGCAAGGAGGAGATTCCTAACTTTATAATCATGTTAGTCAATAGCTCCCAGCGCTCTCACCGCTGCTACGCGCAGAGCCAGCATTGCGCTGTCGGTTTGACAGGCTGTGGGAGGATGCTGCGTAGGAGACTCGTCACGTTATGCAGAGTCAGCCCGAGCTCCTTCACAATGGGAGCTTTCTGCAGGAGCACAACATAAAAACCTCCCTAAAACTACAGGACCGTCTAAGAAAATGTCCCAAACAGAGAGCTAGCCCCACAAAAATCCACTCGATAAACAAAAGGCAGTCACTAGCTGGCAAGTTACTGGATATAGATGTGTCACCTTTGGGCTCACCCCAACACCTAACCTAACAAGTAAGTAAAAAATATTACTATTGTCACCCCCAAGCTTAGACTTAAGAATTTCCATCTTGGAAGTGCTACAAGAAGTGAGTCACTCTATATACCTTGGCAGTGATTTGCAAGCCAACAGGGAATATCCAGAAGGAAATAATGTCACCAATTGGTGAGGCAGCAGCTATGTTTACCAGCTTAAACAAGTTTGTGTCTCAGTACTTCTAGTTAAGTATGGCCAACAGCAAATCTGCAATTCACAAGTCATAAAACTTTCAAAAGTAATTTACAACTTAATATGCCTGAAAATTAGAGATCTTTAGAAGAAGTTATTCCAATTGTTGAAGAGAAAAATTAGGTATTAGGATCACACAAAGTGCTGAGTTCTTTTGAATACCTGTATCGCCCTCACATGATCTCTGCAAGGTCCTTAGCAGAGCGGGAGGTTCAGACACTGGCGATGTGTTTGGTGTGAGGCCAGAGCAGCTGCCACCTCGCCCTCTCTGTGGGCAGCAGGGGGACCGTGGGGAAGAGCAGGATGAAGGAAGCCTTCACAAACAGGAGACAGGCGTGGTGGCACAGGGCACCCACGGGGACAGTAACCAGAGGAGCTCAGCACAGACAGGAACAGGGTGGGGAGCTGCCAGCCTGAGTGACTTTGACAGACTGAGGAAGATTTAGCTTTCTGAAGGTAAAGCTGACTATCGTCAAGAATTTGCAAGGTATGAGCAAGCTAGTTAGAAAGGAAAAAAAAAATAAAAAGACACCTAAACCCATTCTGTACTGGTCAAACTAAGTTCTGAGGGAGGCATCAATGAGACACTGAATAATTAAGAGGACTGCTTATGTGTCAAATGAGATGCTTAATGCTGTACAACATGACAACTATTCACTAGCTAATACTAAGAATAAACTGAGGAATTAAGGGCTCTCAACACATCCGTTTACTACATAACCTCTAGCAATTTACACATTTTCTACCTGTCCGATGAGCAGTGCTAAAGGCACATAGCAGTGCACTTAAGGAAGTCTTCCTTACTTCACTCCAAATAAACTCTTCATGTGGCTTACTCACATCTTGAGCTAAAAGTTTACTTTTGAAAAGGGCTAAAGGAGATGCATCAACTTCACCTTTGAAGCAGACAGTGGGGACCAGCACAGAGCCAGGCTTACAGCACGGTAGAGTCAGGACAAATGTCAGACCAAAGGCTGGCTAAGAAGCCGTGAGCATACCACCACGCAGTCACTTGAGAGAAAGTGTATTAATTGAGCAAGGTCCGTAAGCTGGTTTTCCTCTGTCTGCTTCTAACAGATCTATTCTCCTCAGAGGATTTATTCTTTCCAGAGCATGCCAACTGCCTTCACTACCAGAAATACTTTATAACTAGTAAAAGCTGGACACTTCTGTGAGCCAGGATCACGTGCAACAACTGCATGTTTTCAAAGTGATTTGCAAAAAATGAGGATGCAACCCCCTTCTACTACATTGATTCAGAAAGCAGGAGATGTATCTTGTCACCTTCTCCCCATCCTAAGAAGTTTTAAAACTATCTGACAACAGGCTATATAAACATCCTTTCTAACTTTTTTATTTGCGCGTATTATTGCACGTCTCTAGGATGCTTTCCTTAAGGCCTCAAATGAAAGAAAGTAACCGTGAGCACAGACTCTTTCCTTTTGTCCTCTGGAATTTATAGGTGCCTTCAGTAAGCATTAAAATAAGGTACAACAGTTTGACTAAGACTCTTCAATCTTCAGGTTTTATCTCCTTCACTGTGTACAGTCTATGCCCTATCAGCTGCCAGTGGTTAAGAGGCAGAAACAAAGGTGGTGTATGTTTTTAACACTGCAACCCCAAAACCACAAAATAAAAGCCTTGCAAAAGCCTCATTTTCTTTTAATAAAATACTAGGTCTCTGCTGCCCCCTTCATAGGGCACTTTAAAAATCCTTATTTTCTAAGCAGACAGAAACTGTGTCTTTGCAAACACAAGGCATCATTACGAGACCTATGTTCATTTCTGCTCACGAGGAAACAGCTTTCTGAAATTTGCTTTAAAATTTCCATTTTTGAGGTATCAGTGCCTGGGGCAGCACACAAAGTGTCCCTAACTGGCATTTGCAGTTATTGCAGATTGTATTAGTTGCTCATGCAGATATTACAGCTGTCAGCACACACACATCACCAACCACAATTATTTGCAGACTCTTCAAAAAAAGCCTGCCCTTGTACAACAGTTTTCTCACTCTACCCATTTCAAGAAATCACTCGTGTTACAATGGAGATAAATGGATGTAAGTGACCATCTTGCTAAAGCATTTACAATAGGAGTAACTTGTAGAGTTTGAGAATTTGGTGTAGGCAGAACGTTTGCACAGCAAGTTCTCTTCAGATGACTAAGCTGCCACTGAAACAGGCTGAAACTCTGAACCACAATTCCTCTCACAGGGGGCTTTGCCAGCTTCGCTGCCTACTGCCAGTTTTCACCACCTCGGCAGCAGCCACCACCACCTGATGAACCACTTCCAAATTCAACATCTGTATTGAGCCTTGCAGTCTAGGGGCAAGGTAATGCAACCAAACGTGGCAAGAAAGTTCAGACTTCTTGCACTGTGGAGTGCAATGATTCAGAATGAGGGAGGAGAAGTTCTTCGGTTCTATGAATTCACACAAGATCAATACCAATGACTTCTCTCAATTGCTGTAATAGGGAAGGCCATGTTAAAAAAAAAAAAAAAAAAAAGAAAGACGACCATACCACGCTTCTTCCCTCCTCCAACATTTTTATTTTCCCCTCTTCACATCTAACGGAGCATGAAAGCTGTTGCTCTGTCCCATTCACTGTCACACTCTGCCAGCAATGCAACCAAGAGATTCTAGCTCTAAAATTTACAGACTGTGTTATAACCTGACAGCACCTCTGATCCAAAAAATATGCCTGATCGCATCCTTCAAACAATTTCCAGAGGAAGTCACACTGTCAGTGGGGTGCAGAAAATGGACGAATTCCTGTTTACTGTTAGACTGGAAAACTTGGGAGGGGACTTCCAATTAAAAGCTAACACTTGAAACACCACACCAATTTGTGTGTCATTATCACATATGTTTATTGAGAAGACCAACCTAAAGATGAAGAATCATCGCAGAAGGTGAGCAGCGACTAACGTGAGAGGAATGGGACATGCAGGAAAACATTGCTCAATGCTTGTTTAGGGTAGGAAGTGATACCAGAGGAGAGACGCGGTCCTGTCCTCTCAGGGGACATCCACGCAGAAAGGTGTAGGCTACGTCACACTATTGCACTCCCAGATGTCACTGTCAGGGCTCAAACTGCTATACAGATTCTGATACTGAGCTGCCAGGAATGCAGAGACTTCAAGCTTACAAAAGCTATGAGCTGTCATTTCATTTTAGGACAGGCTTGATTTTGTGATGTGACCCACACTGTGGGTCTTCTCATGAGCACTCCCACCCCCAAATAAAAGCCAGATTCCTACCCAGTGTTGGGAGAGATGAACACACCTGCTCAGACTGTCACCACACCTCTCACGAGCAAGGGCAGTGAGACCCTCGGAACAGTAATTGGCTCATTACAGAGCTGTAACACACACAGAGCAGATCTCAATTCTGGTTATTCATGGACGGCCGATTCGTACTGATAGCGCACCTTTGCCAAACCCACCCAACAGGCTCAGTCTGAACCCTCCAACGCTGCCAACTTCCCATGGACATACCTGATCTTTGGTAACTAAACTCCACCCTCCACTCTTTCATCCTGACAAGCGACTAAGGTTGCCCAGGATGCTCCAAGCTGATAAGCAAACTCCTTTTGATTACTGCTGATTGTATTAATACAAGCAGCACTTCAGCAGCTGGCTCCATACAACACAGAAAGGTTGGGGGGGGGGGGGGGGGGGGGAAATGAACAACACAGCAATAAAAACCATGGCCACTGATAGGTGAACCACCCGGAGAAACAAATAGTTTGCCAGCTATCGGCCTGACTTGCTGTGCTCATGCAGCAACCCTCTTTCTGTCTAGTCTCCCCCGACAGACATCTTCAGGGCAGGGACTGCATCTACATTTTTGGTACATTGAGTTTTCAAATTCTAAACACAACATAGAGATCATTCAAGCTTGTGGGAGAGAGAATGATTGCAAAGAAAGCGCTGGTTTGTAAACAATCTTCAAAATTTTCCTGTAAAAAGAATGCAATATTTTTCATATATATATGTGAAATATATATATTTATTTTCATGTTCATACATACATATGAACACGCATTTCACAATTTTCAATCGCGCCTCTTCATTTGCTTTGGCCCACTGCTGTCTGGAAGACAGCCACACTACATCGAACATTTCATAGTTTCCAAATCCAGGCAGAACAAGCCTAAAGACAATCTGGGTTTAATTCAAAAAGCAACTTTTCCTCAACTGAACTTTATTGGTGATTCTGCTTGTAAAGAAGCAACCTAAAAGGGAAGGTCCACCTCGGCTTTACGTTCCACTTTGGCCACAGAGAGACTTTCAGCGTGAAAGCTTTGCTCTGCTTCCACCACCAAGAACAGAAAAGCAGTATGGAAAACACACTTGAGAGGCAGTAGGAAAGAAGTATCGATACTTTTTAGTTCTGAAGAAGGGCTAAAAACAGACACTTGAGTTACGAGGACCACATCCAGCCTGTTAGCAGTTTTGCCAGAAGGACAGATTCTATCCATGAGCAATTCCAGCATGCATCTCCATGCCTCGTGCTGCAAGTTTGGGTCAGGCTGAAAGTTTTACACACCTGCTGTACCCAGGCTTGAATTTGGGCAGACTTCTTGTCCATTCTGCCGTCTAGCTTTTGTGGCTAATTCAATCAAGTTGCTGACCTCTCAGGCTGCAATAGACCATGCCATGGCATGGCCCTAGCTTGATCTCAGGATTGCTACAGCAAGCCAAACCCACTGCTGCATCTTTCTCCAGTTACGATAGTGGTTTTTGTGGCCAGGTAAAAGTGCTTCCCCCCTTGACAGCCTCTGAGCGCTCGGGAAGAAGTCACTGCTAGTTCCTGCAGGTCACTGACTATGGCTTTTAGCCTTTCCCTGTGGGAGTCTAGAGGTTTGGGATTCATCAGGTTAATGAAATAGCAGTAACGCTGCCAGCAGTTCCACAGACCAATATTAACAAAATTATTTTCACCTTAACCTTTTCTTGACTGTGGGATATCAAATGCATTAACTGGTTCTTTTCAGTTCTCCTAGCTAAACAAGGAGGAGAAGTGTCCAGGCCAAGTCAATTCAGCCAGTCCTCTCTCAAAATTACTACCATAATTACAAAGTCTCCATTTGTCTTCCTGCTGCCTTCCTAAGACATTTCTGGGATGACAAAAAAAAAATTCACATAAATATTCCCCGAGTACAGGATTATTTCATGCAGTTTATGTGCAAGTTTATAGCAGAAGCCTACCAATTCAGGACCAACAAGTTACAGCACAGGTTGAAAACATTGGTCCTTAGAGGTAAATATTTCCTATGTTGTCTTAGCTCAAAAGCCTGAGCCTAGCCTGCTCCAAGTCTGATTTTGCAGACTTTGCTTTGGAAAGGATTCTTTTCAAGTAAAGAGAGGCCTGTTAAATAAAGTCAAATATGTATGATAGCTCTATATCAACTATTTCTGTATGCCTTTAGAGTAATCAGCAATCTTATGGATGTTATCACCTGACTATACAGACACCACCTCTAAAGGAGCTACTGAGGAAAGCAGGCAGGAAATAAAGTCATGACTTTTACTTTGGAGATAAGGGACCTAAGGACAAACACTTGAAGGATCATTAACAAAAATCCCAATGATAGTGAGCTAGTCATTGGCTGTCCATCTGCCCTGGCTTCAGAATAAATCTTTGAAACTTCTCTACGAATCCTCCAGGAGCCCCAGATCAAAATACAGTGAAGAACCTCTGCCCTCATCAAGCTCCTCCTGGGAAAAGAAACGTACGTGTACACACACACGCTGGGGCACAGATAATGAAAAGCTCTGCAGAGTACTCCCTGAAGCTTGGCCATGTGGCTAACATCAGAGGGACGGTAAACTCTGTGTGAATGTATCTGCATAGAAAAACACCTCTAAAGTAAGATTGCTGACTGCATGACATGTACAGCTCCTACAGTTACTGGCCAGCAACTTGCTTCAAAAGGACGACTGCTGTCTGTACGGCTGCTCATAGCCTTCTAGCGTGAAAGGGGAGCCGGCCTGTGGATTTACCATTCATGGATGTAACTCCCAAGTACCCAAACCCAGACTCTGCTCTAAATGTGGGAGACCCTCCCAGTCCAACCTGCAGAGAACTCACAGCAAGTTACTCCAGTATGAGCAGAGGGACCTGGAGACAGGACAGTGCCACAGCTCACTTTGACAATCTGGTCAGATTTTGAAGTGACATCTTCTAAAGAAAGGAAAGGTTTGCATCTGACTGAGTGAGATCTGGAGTGAGAGCAGATAAAAGACAGGGTTGTTTGTCCTAGGAGGTTCTGACAGGAGCTTAAAGCAATGCTAATGTTCTGGCCAGCGTCACTGACGGAGGCCAGCAGAGCCATGGTGATGCGCCAGCAGATGAAAGCAGTGTTAAGTGCTACTGTGGAGGGAGCAGAAAGTATCTGAGCATCTGCTGACCTCACTAAAACAGTGGCTACTTAAGTAAAAGAAAAGTCTTCCAGAAAAACAGAAGCAAGAACAGCATGTTCTTCAGACTCTCAAGCTTATAGATATCCACTCAAAGAGTCTGGATTTCATAGCAGAGGCGTACAAGGCAGTAGTCCAGTGTACACACAGAGAGCCAAAGGCTGTCATGGACACTCAGTCACGGAGATATTTAAAGCAGGACAAAGGGGAAAAAGAGAAAGAATCAAAATGAGCAGGACAAGGGGGGGGGGGGGGGAGGGGTGTTAGTGCTGAGCTGATGACTACATTACAAGGAGCACTGACTACCAAAAAGAAGCACTAAGAGTATTTAGAAGAGTCAAAGTCTGTATAGTCCTAGAAAGTTGGCCATAGAGGAAGAAGGTAAGCAAACAAAAGGGTCAGGATTCAGATCATGAGGTAGAAAGAGCACCGTGGCCAGCACTGAGAGCAAGATGAAATTCATTATTTGGGAGAGAAAGGCACTGAAATCATTGCTAAAGACTGAGAGGACCTCTGTAAACAGACCTAAGTCAGTTTCCTCAGCCATCTCACTTCAGTCTGAGATACGCTTTCCTCAATGCAGATTCCAGGAAGCAGATGAAGAAAAAGTTCACAATTCACACTGTCTAGACATAAATTGCTAATTTATTTGTATCCTCCTCTCTTTCTGCCAAAGACAGTGTTCAGGCAGCAAAGCCTATTCCAACCTGACATCAAAACCTTTTATTTTCTCCCCTAGAAAAAGAAAGCTTTAGCTTTTATCTTCAAATGATACATTAAGAACTCTAGTTTGTAAGGCATCCATCTACTGTGACTAGATTTACAGGGCCACATCATCAGTTGTCATGTATCATCATCACTCCACTGAAGTCAGTGGAGCTGCAGCTGGATCTGCTTCATGAGCTTCACGGTTTAAACATCACAGTCTGATGTGCTGTCAAGTTGCAGAAGAAAATATTATCTATCTTTCAGAGATTTATCTATTTTCTACCAAGACCGTGAATCCTGGCTTTTGGGTTTGGTCAAGTCTTCAATGTCTGGGTCTAGTCTTTTATGATCATCTTTCCGCTTTGTGTCTCAGCATGCATCAAGGGAGTGCAGGCCCTTCACTAAGCCAAGTTTGAAATACAACGCCTGGATTCATCATGAAATTCTACTTGTTAGGGCCAGTTTGGGCCCATTAACTCATATTACTTGGTGGAACTCCACAACGTCATGAAGCTCATTGGACTTCACAATCCCTTTTGCCTCTCAGGAGTCATCAGCTTCCTAAACAGAGACAACTATTTCCACGCAGCAGTTATTTCAAGCTTCCCCACTCCATGAAGATGGGTTGCTTGAGGTAACAAAGATGGCCCAAAATGCTTCCTGCTTGAGACACCTTTCTTCTCACCTTTCAGCAAAGTACCTCAGGGCACCACAATGCTGCTGCTTCTGGCCCATGTGGAAGCCTTCAAAGGTGGCGCCCAGCTCAACGGTTCAGAATTTGGCACCAACCACCCCGTGCAACCTTACAGTGTTTTCCCCTTTTTACCCCTTGCAGAAGCAAGTGCTGAGATGTCCTCTCTGAACAATCCCCAGCATCAGCTAGGCAGCAGTCCCCACAATGAAGATTTACTCCTGGCAACACGTAGAGAGGTACACAGCATGGCCCAAAGTCTGCATAGGTGTTCAAGGAACAGTGTTTTGTAAGCTCTTTAGCCTACAGGGATACATCTATCATATCACATCTGGGTGACTTCTCTATGAGGACTAAGCATCACTTACAAGGGGGCAGGAGGTACACCATCCCCCTTCAATGCTGCTGAAAGACAGAAGCATTGCTTAAAACCAGGAAAAGACATGGCATCTCCAACCCAGCAACACATTATGCAAAATAATCTTTGATCCTACCCTAAAGCCATTTCATGCATATTCCCCACACTTCTCTCAGCCACTTAAGCCACTGAATTGTACTGCTCCACTTCTACAGCAGAGCATAAAAATGGTACTAAAGGCACAGGAGACAGGAGGTTGGGCCAGCAGCTGCGCTGCACCCGGCAGAGAATTCTTGCAAAGATGAGACCACAGAGAAAAATCTCTAAGTCTGTACAGTAATGTTAGGTGCTGGGAGGAGGGATAAGGGTGGTGGGGGTGGCGGTAAGAGATGATCTCACGCAGATATCAAGAAAAACAGGAGGGAGGGAGAGGAAAGAAAGCACACCTGACAGACATGTTAAGAGATGTCTGAACAAGAACAGGGCTGGCCCAAAACCACACTGCAGTCTCTTAGGAGCAGTGGAAGTAAAAGCAGTTCTGCAACTAAAGGCTTATCAATCACTCGTGCGTGTGTGTGCTCTACTGAACTCCTGAAGACAGTGATTCAAAAGACAGGAATCGAAGGATGACTCTAACAGGCTCTCAACAGACAGGAAGAGGACAGCAGATATGTGCAGAGGGGACAGCACAGGAAGAGGTGTGAACACTATGTTTGGGAGAAGACAAGACGTACAAAATGCCCATATGCCATACCGCTGCCTGGAATGATTCTTATCTCCCTTTCCTTTGAATAACCAGCGCCATGTTGCTGACTTGCTTCATATTCCCACTTATATTAGAGTCTTCCAAAACATCCTTTCTTCTTCAGGAGTGGTGACTGCTAAGCTCCAACCTATGAAACAAGCAGCTGCTGAAGGAAGGATGCACTGAGCCTTCAGTTGACTTACAAGCCATGCAACTCAGTCAAAAGAGAGTAATTCACAGAGCCATTCTGTGGAACAAGAGAAAGAATTAGATGCTGAACTATCACCATTAGTTTACTATGCATGTTTGGATCCGCTTTGTACACAACTCTAGCAATCCAGAAAAAGTGGTCAACTTACTTCCTAGGGAAGAAAGCAAGCCAGCTAACACTAGGTTACAGACTTAATCCTGCAAAAAAACGACACCGCCTTGCGAAAACATATTCCAGCCTAAGCTTGTTTAGGTAATTAAGACAAAAGATCTTCCACCCTACCTTTGCTATAAGGTATTCCAGTACAACTGTACCCAACACTTAGCCTCAAAACATGCCCATTCAAGTTTGGATACTGGATTCAACCCACTTAAAAATTCTTCTGCATAATTTGAAAAGCTGAGCATGTACTTCATTAACAGCTGGTTGATTAGCATTAATCAGCCATTTCACTCGTCTCCCACCATCCTTGGGCTGAAAGCATTGACTATAAAAGTTACTCCATTTATAAAACTTTATCACGTGATAAATATGGCCATGACTTAAGATTCCCAACAGGCCTTTCCTGAGTCAGCACCACCAGACTGACCCACCTCCTACAGTGGGTGTCTGCTCAAGCCCAGCCACATTACTACATGAGTACACACTCCAACTCTTATATCTGGCAGAACTACCCTATCCTCACCAGAGCAGGATTTCCCATGTGTTGTAACTCCAACACTATGGCATAAAAGAACATGTGTTTAAAGATGTAGCTACAGCTGTACGTCAGTATTCAGTGCTGCAGGAAGTTAAAAAAGTAGACAAGATGCTAAACTGATTCAGTGCTTGTTATAGTTCATTCCTGTTTGCATATACAATTCTCTAACAACTCTCCAGACAAGTACAGCACACCCAATAGCAGCACAAGCCTCTCACGACCAGTATCATAGGGTGGTCTCCTGAAGCCAGTTAGATCCCTTTCTCTACTTTGCGTCCTGGGAGGCTCACCCAAAGCACCAATGCTCCGCTGATAGAGACCATCTGAGCTGCAGCATGGGTGGATTTCTGGTCAGTTCATAAGCATTTATCCTCATGACAAAACAAGCCTTCAACTTCTTCACCTCCTTCCCCTTCCACAGTCTCACCCATCAGTACTTCATATATTGACATCTGTACAACTCCTCTTTACGTGACTCTCTCACCAGGAGCAGTCACCTTTGGACTGCTACAGCCAGGTCTTTGCCATCTAACAACCTCCCAGTTTCTATCTTTCAGTCTCTGGATGAGAACACCCTGAAGAACAGTTGATTTCAAGGCATCTACCTGCAAGGGCCTGGACTGCAAAGAGATGCATTTCAGAGCTGCTGTTCCATTACTTCACCTACAACAAAGTCAGGAGTTTACAGGAACAGAATAAGAATAGGCGTGTTTGTTTTGACAAGTTGGGGCTTGAAAATGTGAGTGGAGTGGAGGGCAATGGCAATTAAAAAAAAGTACAATTCTCTGATTTTTACCAGAAACTTACTGAGAAAACATTCATGTTTTCTGGCTACATTTAAAACTTCACCCTTCACTTTCACAGGAGTTAACAGAAGACAATTAAGTCCTTTGTTTATTGCATTTGCTTATGTTGCCCTTTCGGGGGGGGGGGGGGGGGGGGAATTCAGACTTCGGCATCTGTTTCTCTCGCCTCGGCTCCCCTGATATTCCTTGGCACACCAGACCTGATCATGAAAGACTCCAACAAATTGCTTGAGCAGTTTCAAGTGTGTCACATCAGCATTACCACCGCTCACCCAGTCTGCCCTCCCACACCCCAGGTAAAGCTCTTCATTGTATAAGCACCCCCTTCAGCACTGCTGAAAGAGCAGAGCTCACACAACTGACACGTTTTCACAAGGTAGTGAGACATCTCCAGACACTCACTTTCCTGTGGATCCCCAGCAAGGATGGTCTGCCCAGACTCTGGCATGAGAAAAAATTAAAAAAAAAAAAGGAAAAAAACCCCAAAACAAGTCACAGCTTCACATCAGCTGTTTCTTCTGCTGCAGGTAGCAGGGAGAAGACATTTCACGACATCTCCCACTGGCCTCCTCCAGTCTCCAACAATTGCAGCCTTTCTAGTCTCTCTCAAGAAGCCCCTTATTCACAGGAGAGAGGGGATAAGAAGTCAGCTGCTTCACACAGTCGTGGTCCCGTGAGACCACTGCAACGGTCAGCATGCATCTTGCCAGCACAGACATATTTGTGAGGAAACTAAAACAGCTTGAGAAATCCACTGCGTGGCCACCTACGCATCTGTGGAAGTCACAGCTTGGCTGAATGTGCTGAGGAGACCTACGTAATGCTGGCAAGCACAAACAGTGGCCAAAACCAGCAAACTGAAGTGGCATTAGCGTCAGAGGGAAAACAGTGGTTAACACCTGCTGCTTTAAGTCAGACCTACAAGCGTGTGAGATTCCAGCGAATAGCTTTTCAAAGGCACATACAGGATTTAACCAAGTCCTGCAGCAAGGATAGAAAAACATTAATTTTGGATGTTTCAAGCACCAAAACCTGTTTGTTTCTACTCCACCACCAGACAGCAACGTCATTTTCAGTGAAGCCAGAAATAAGATAAAAACAAACAATGAATTCTCCCCTCCTCATACATAGCAGGACAGGGGAAAGTTGCTTTCCTTGTTCAGCAGAGGCAGCTGCTGAAGGAAGGCAGAGGGCCGTCCAGGGCAGCAGGAGCGGTATTGCCAAAATCAGCAACACAAACATCAGAGCAGCTTCAGCATCTCATCCCCTGCCTGCTGGCGAAGCGGCTGCCCTCCTGCCAAGGCACAGGGGAAGGTGAGCTGTTGTAGAAGTAACTGAAACAGACATGAACACTGGGATAGATTTGCTCAAAGAGTCTCATTAGCAGCGTAACTAGAGCCTGATCTCCTCCCTCTTTACTATAAAAACATACTCTATATTAAACTCCACTTGCAAGTCACTTCAGAGAGACTGGGAGAAGGGCACGCTTAATAACAGAACATGACTGGAAGGGCTAGACCTGATTTAAAAAGTCAATACAGTGTGTGTTTTCATTTAAGAAACAAAACTTAGTCGTGGTTTTAATAAAAATCCAACCCTTATTTGTTTTGGAGGAGGAGAAGGGAGATCAGTGTGCTGCTCCCCTCGCCTCCCCAGTTTTGAATCCATCTCATTGCTCCTGGCAACAACAAAATTCAGCTCATCCCTAGGAGAGGTTTGCTCCTAAAGAGAGTGGGAAACCCAGGCACGTGCTGGGTGGAGAGAGGAAAACCACTTGGAGATTCCTGCATTGCTTCAAAGATTAATCTAACATTTTAATTTTAGACCAGAAGCAGCACAGCAAGATAGGGATTTTGTTTTTAAAGGGCAATTAGAGCCTTCCTCCTCCATTTGTTCTTTCTTTAGAAGAAATATTTCTATTGTCTTGACATTTTGGAAAGGAAAAGCCCCACTGTGATTGTTTTACAGCAGTTATGAAATGCAGCAGCCGCACAATATGCAGCCCTAGGTTTGTGTTTTTGGTTCTCTTTCAGGTGCCCAGCCCAGGCTGTGCAGGCATGAAATCATTTGCCCGACAGCTCAGCTACTGGTCACTTATCTAAGGAGAAAATCACTGATGACTGCAAACCAAGATAAACACCCCAACGTGCACAATGGAAGCACTTTGAAAAACATTATGCTCTTTTAAAGAGAGCCCACACATTAACGACCTATTGCTTTTCCACCTTAGTCACTGCCTCTACCATAGTCATATCTTGGTATCAGCCTATTCAAGCTCATTTTACTCCTATGAAGGATATAAAAATTTTTGGCTTATGAAGCATACGCAGACTAAGAACAAGTTACCCTGGAAAGTATGCTGCCAGGTTTATAGTCTAAAAGCACCAGGACAACCAACCATTACCTACTTTACTGAAATGGCATCTGAAGAGCCATCTTAGAAGTCCTTTAATCTCTTATCTTGAGAAAACTTGCCAGTACTGAATGAATCCCAGTCATGTTGCCTGCTAGCTAAGGTCAAGAGTTCTGCAACATGTTGCCGTACGATTTTATCAGGCATGAGAAATGCAGAACTCCTCACATGTGCCAGCAGCCACCCCACAACACCTGCAGTGAGAACTGGCATATACCAAGCAAATGAACAGGAAAGATGAATTTTCTAACCGTAAGCAGTTCCCTGGGCACATCTCAGATTCCTGAAAATCTTGCTGTCCATGAGGTGCTTGATTTTTCTGCAGCAAGATTGCAACTTTATTTCAGAGTTTCAACAAGGAAATTTTGGGTAGCTCCCGTCAAGACACACCAGGACAGAAGCCCACTGCATTTTTAAAGGCAGGGTCCTTATTTATCCCATACAACAGTCGTTAAAACCAAGAATCCCCAGGATTTTAGCCTCAGTTTTGGGGAGGGAGGGAGGAATGGGGGGGGAGGGGAAGTTTAAGTATTTGATTCCAGATTTCCCACAGTGATTAACACTGTTTAAAAAAGTTTCCTGGTAAGATGCAAGAGCTGTACTCATCCAATCGATTTCATGCCATGACACTGACAGTAAGATGCCTTCCTGCCAACAGCTGGCTCTTACTAATCCTTCCATTCAACCTGCTGAAACATGATTTTGCACCCAAGGCCACATGCAAAAGCATCTGGCTCAGGAGCAGAAAAAGAGATGCTGTTAAGCGGGATGAGCTCCACACCTTTCCTTTCTATCCCCATAAATGAACACAAACAACGTTTGATGCCAGATCCCACAGGCCCTGAGATAGAGGCGACAGCCAGGAAATACTTCTTTAAAAGTGGGGGTAGAAGCACACACTATAAATTAGGTCCAGCCCAGTGCAGGCGGCCACAAGGTTGTACTGCAAAGCAACCTTAATTTCAGATTGAATTAATTCTAAACCTGGAGATTCATAGTATGTCATTGAGGTCTCTTCTGCTCACTAGGTAGAAGAGACTAAGCACTCAAGAGTCTGCTGTGAATTCCTTACGCCTTGCGACCGCCAACTTAGATACAAAGATCAAGGAGGTGAACAGCAGCTTCCAACATCAGTGAACTCCAGCAGAGAGCATTTTAAGAAGTTAACAGAAACTGGGCTGGACAACAAAAAGTCTAAACCCAAGCAGGTTCAAGGCACTCCAGCCCTTTCCTGCTATAACATGCCATGTTTAATGGAATCAAGTTTTTATGCCTCGATCCAGGGAGGATTTCCTTTTCTAGGACAGAGTAGCATACTATTTCCTTCCCTCAAATAAAGGCAGCAAAACTAGGTCTTCTGAACTTAACTTGATCCAGCAATGCTGGCATTGAGGTCTGGTCAAACAACAAGGGAGAAATTAAAAAAAAAAAAAATAAAGTAACATAATAGTTCACTCGGAGACTACCCTTACGCTAAGACTCAGGAAATGGATGGCAGTTTTATTATAACTAGAGGGGGAGCATTTTTCTTTAATAATCTCCACAACTGAAGTTACTCAGGTGTGTCTCCAGCAGACCTAGTCTCAGACACAGCGCATAGTCAAAAGATGAAGTCATCATCAGTGCAAAAACCAGTCTAGCCACCAAAGACGGAGGCTTTTCTCCCACTCAGCTACTTCACAGCAAACATCTGATGCACCTGAACAGGACAGAGCATGGCCAACCACCACTGCAAGGAGCAGGCTCCCCAGGAAGAGGCAAGATAAAGAGCACAAGCTACAAATTCAGTAACAGAGCGCCCTGCGAAAGACGGAGTCACTGAGCTCTGCAACTGCATCACACCACCAACACACCCGAGGGTTTAAGAACACTGACTCACGCCTGCCTCAGAGCTTCAAAACAGGACGACTAGCAAGCCTTTAACGCATCGCTCTCTCCTGTGTCAGGAGTATATTCCAACCACATAGACACAGAGCAATTAATGGCTGGTTAACGGTCAGAATTGCTTCCCGAGCTGGCCAAAGCCAAACATACAGCATGATGAGCTTATGTGAGGTGTGTGCCATTTAGGACACAGCATCCTTAATTCAGATTAGGTTTTATTTATTGACTATTCACATCAGTCAATAATGCTCCCTCCTCTCCCACCTTAGGCAATTTCAGATGTTGGGAGGGAGAGGGAAGAAGCAGCAATATGCTCTTCTTTCTTCCATTCTCCTAAAAAAACCCACATTAGGCAATTTCAGATGTTGGGAGGGAGAGGGAAGAAGCAGCAATATGCTCTTCTTTCTTCCATTCTCCTAAAAAAAAACAACCTGCAGCTTTGGGGTTTCAGTTTTAACACTAAGTAAGTAGTTATACAGATGGTCCAAGGACATAATCCAAGGACAAAAGCATTGCACAGGTTTACTTGCATTTTCCAACCTGCCAGTCATTTGTTACATGAGGTAAGCGGTAGACTTGGACTTCAGAGGGTCAGAATAACACACCTCTTTAGATCAAGCGTGTTTGAAAACAAAGTCATCCAGACACATAAAGGGCAAAGGGTGAGGAGATCCATCTCCAAGAAGACAACAGACTGCACCATGGGATCTCTAGCATATATCTAAACTATGTTGTTTTGGAACAAAAGCTACCAGAGGGATTTTGGAGACGACTGAGAAGCTGACTTGTTTTTTGCTCCACCTGCTCACACACAGGTAAGAAATCTGCTCAGCCAGAAACTGGCTGCAGGCAAACTGTAGCACACACAGGGCATACAGCACCAATTCCTCCTGCACCTTGCCGACATAAAATAAGCAGTACCCATGAGGAAAGCTAGCACTTCGCTTCTGGTGGTCCAAGCTTTCTCATGCTACCTTTTCTTATCCTGTTCTACATGAAAGCACACTACTTCTTCCCCCACTTTATATTTGATTTTCTCTTATTCACCTTCCTAATCATTTGAATCTGGGCAAAATACTCTAAGACTGCAACAAAAGCATGTGCTTATGGTGAAAGGTACACATGCATTTCTAAATAGCTCTGTGGGAGCACACAGCAGCCGAGGAAAACTCCTACCGTGTACCACTTGTACAGGAGTTTGACATGCAGGGGCTAGGAAAGCACCTCGAGACCAGGTAGTGCAATTCTCTACAGTGAGACAAAAGTCAATTACCTCCTAAGAAGGGAGAGCCAGCAAGATGATGAGAAAAGGGCTCCCAGCAACTTTCAATGACAGTGTGAAAGGCAGTTATAAAAAATAACAATAAAAAACCCCAAATCCACTGGAAGGGAGCATAAAAGTCTGCCATGCATCTCCACTGTCACGTGGGGGTCTGCACATAGGGTCTGCAGCCATAGAAGGATGAGATTCACCATTTCCAGGCTTCCATCTGGGCAGTCTGTCCTGCTATACCACCACACTAAAGCTAGCTCTGCATGACCGAATAGTTTGGCCCACTTGAAGAAGTCTATAAAACAACGATATAGAAGGTCCCGACATCCAGACTAAAGGTTTACAAGGCTTTTACTTCAGACCAGGTCTCCTGCCACAGACCAAACACTCAGCATATCAGGTGAGCCGGGTGGGCTTTGGGAATGCAGCCTCTGGGTTTGTTTCAGATAGAAGGAACCCAGCTTGCATGCCCTGACACTGCTCTGCAATGCCAGCCAGCACAAGAAGCAGGGAGGGGGGGAAAAAATCAGGAGGTTTACTTCAGAAGCGCCCTCCTGATCCAAATCAAAACATGAAAAGCAGACATAGCTATCTTCCAATGCCTTTACCCCACACCAGTGTCAGACCCATTTTCTCCTCCCTCAAGTAATTTGTTTAATTTGGGGAAAAACAGAAGGAAAAGTTTCCAAAGCCTCTTCACCTTCTCGCTGCTCACCTCTGGACCTTTCTTTCCTGAGATGAAGGGTTAATGACCAAAAAAGGACACAGCACATTAAGCAGAGGCTCCCCCTGGGCCAAATTGCTCCTCAGATGCCAGTGTGCCAGTTTTATTGATGAATACATCCTGCTATGTTTATCTTTGCAGCATGTTTTTCTGAGGTGTTCTCTAGCATGCCATTGACCATGCTGGATGAAACTATTGACTTTAAAAGCAGCTTTTACAGCTACTTTTGAAGTGGCCTCCCGCACTTGCAGCATTGCTTATGAAGTGGCTCAAGCCTGGGAGTGGTGAGGGAGGAGGAACACACTGCACAGAGACGTCCATCACACGGGCTCAGTGCTGGGCTGCTGCTGGAGCAGGGAGGGAATCGGTGGCCAGGAAGCAGCAGCCAGGGCAAAGACACCAGGCACAGAGGGTCCAGCAAGGCCACTTACTGGCGGAGTGGGAAAGGCAGCAGCTGCCCAGCTGATCTGCTAACTCAGAGCTCCCCAGCTGAGGAACCTCCTCCCAAAAATGGGCCTTATCACCAGCTTCTACCAGGCTTTCGGGACATTGCTGTGCAGGGCCATAGGACAAGAAAAGTTGGATGCTTTGCTAGACTGCGGGGTCTGAAAGCACAATTTGGCTCTTTATTATTAACTCTCTTTTAAAAAAGAGATTGTAACTTGTGGGAAGCTTTGGCAGAGAATGTAAATTCCTCCCCCCCTTTTATATGCCTCTAAGAGCTTCAAGCGATAGTCAAAACACTCCCAAGACTTTCAGTTGCCATCTCAGCTTAATACAGGACCATATACTTTTTCCCCTCCCACATGCACGTCCTCCCCAGTTTTCCAAAGATCCACCTTTGCCAGCACGAAGACAGGCCTGGGTTACACTTCTGGAAGCAAGGGGGAACAGGCTGCACAAACTACACAGCGAATCTACAGCAACTCCTCACAGCATGAAAGAGTGCTTGGGAAAGGGGAAAGGACGGCACAAGGGGAACAGTGTGCTTTCCTCCAGATTGAAGATACTGAGTGGGAGTGTTTTTGTTCATTTCAAGGGCAAAAAACAATACATTCTTATTAGCATGCATACTATAATTCAAAGTCTTAGAACCTCAGTGCAATAGCTATGTGAAAGACATTGCCAAGCAAAGAACTGCTGTGCTGCAGAAAACTGGGTATAAATGGAAAAACTTCAGCAAGTCTTTTCCTCCTCTTCAGAAAGAGTTTTACCTCAACACGCTGGCATTTTACTTCTTCCCTTGATCACCCCAGTCACCGATACTCTCAAGGCTGATGGCAATTGCCTGCATCATTCTTCCCAGCTGGTTCAGGAAGCAATGACCAGGGTGCCTGCAAAAGGGGACTGAAATCAAGCCAGACCCCCGTGCTTTCAGGAGGGTTTGCTTCTCTACCCTCAAACAGCAGCCCCCTTCAGTTCCACTCCTCACAGAGCCACTCAGTTTTCAGTGAGGCCACCTTTCCTTTTAGTCCCCATCGCTGTGAGTCACCATCGAAGAACTGAGGTTAGGCTCTGGAAACCACCAATTTTCTTCCTTCCTGTAATGCTTGGTGATAGAACCCATACAAAGTTTTAAAGAAAAATCTGACCCCGGAGGGCATGTATTTGTTGGCTGTCACCTAGCAACCCTTTTTGGTGCACAGATACCTGTATGAACACTGCTAAATAACTGTTCACACCACATATGCTAGAAAAATTGAGGTGTAGTAGTGCAAATATCTGTTTATAGTATAGTGAATATCTGGTGCTAGCCACACATTGTAATTCCCCCTCCTCCACTTCCTCCCCCCAAAAGAGGGTATAGCACAGGGAAAAAAAATAAATATGCCTAGTTCTGTTAGTTTACCCCTGGAGCACCAAGGCCAAGGGCACTGCTCTCCCGTCCACGGCAGACGGCTGCTCTCCCAGCCTGCTCCGGACACCGGGCACAGGAATCCGAACTTGGCACCACGCTAACCCAACTATGTGGCTTCTGGAGCAAAACCAGTTCATGTGCAGCCAAGAGAGCACAGAAGCAGCCAAAATGCAACTGCCTGTACCACTGTCTGTGCAACTAGGCCCTTAGATACTAGTTCTGCTTGTGTTTTCATATAGAAGTTTTTTCCTTGGTAACTACGAAAACTACAAGACTTGCAGAAGCACCTCAGAAGTCAACCACAGGCTCTAGAAGCAAGGGCTTTGCAAATAAAAACACCAAGCATTGCCAGAGCTAATAAAGCAGCTGAAGTGTACCTAACTAGCAGTATGTTAACTATAACGTACTTTCTCAGAAACCACTGTTTCATTCTTTGAAGCTACGAGCAACAGCATGCGCCACAGTGCTGTCTCTCCAGCCTGGATGGAGGATTTATCCTCTGCTACTTTAATTTTCTACTCCTTGAGTTTTTCCTTGAAAGTCTCCACCCCCAACACTGCATTCCCATCTATCCGCCCCCAAGCACTTGGACTAAATTAAGCCAAAAATCAAAGCCAGCTGATTATTTATTAAACAAACAGGATACATTTTGTCTTTGGTAGAATCAAGCACTCCTGGTAGCTGTAGACTTTAAACTTTACTTTGGGGGGGTGGGGGGGAAGGAAGGAAGCGGTGTTTCACTTTAGGAGAGCACACTGAGAAGTCGTTATTTTACTTAAAAGCCATCTGCCTATAAAATGAAACCGTACACGCATGTAAGACTTAACAAGCTATAAACAAGCATCAATAGCAACACTCATATTTCAGTGATAATAGCTGGCTTTGATCACGTTTCTTTAGACTACCCTCCCCTTCAAATCATTTTCAGCTCTCTCAACTCCTGTCAAGCCCATCTCCCACATCTGCCGATTAAAGGAAGAGGCAGAAATAGGAATTAATGGGGGTGCAGGGAGGGAGCTAGTGCGCTTTGTTTCTGTGCCAAAAGCTTCACCAGGATGCAGAGAGGTCCCTAGCAAACAGGGGCCAGCAACACGTGCAAATGAAAAAAGCCACAATTATGTACACGGAAAGGCATTCCTAAATTTTTCCAGAGAAATTCTGAATACTTTGTTTCCTGTGAGAAAATGAGCATTTTACTAGAGATCTCCTAATCAGGAAACAGACACATCAGGTATTTCTAGAATGCTAATGAATGTACCGAACAGAGCAGGGATTATCTCCAGCCTGCCTCAGCGGACACCAGGGACTCCCAGCATCTGAACTCCCTCCTGCTTTTATTCAAGTCACAGTTTGCAGAAAGATCTTTTGCATGAAAACAAAACAATACACAAAAGTCAGTTCCCAAATGGATACAGAGAGCTACATGTGGAGCTACAGGAAGACAGAGCTTAGAAGCCACTTGCATCAGGGATTGTTTTCTTCTTCTGGTTGGGGAAAAAAGAGAAAGCATATCCAACACAAGAATGTGCAATAAAATCAGATTAAGGAATGTTAGTCACTCCTGGCTTCCCCTCAAAACAGAAGTCAAAGACTCCGCCATTCATTCACAAGATGTCTAAACAGTGAGTCTTGCTAAAAGAATTAAAAAAAAAAAAGAGAAAAGTGAAAGAAAGCAAAGAAGGTTGCTCTTCTCAACCTACTAATAAGCTCCCAAAAGTGCTTTTCCTTCGTCCATGTGCTGAAAGCCAAAGCAATCCCTGCAGCATCAGCAGGCGCTGTGGTCAGGCTGGGTCCCAGCCAGCCAAGAGTGCAAATACAGTATTAAATGCATTCATACTTTCCCACTGAGACAAAGCCTGAAAAGCCTAACCACTGCTCCATCCTCTGTGCTGCCTCTTCCCAGTTAAGCCTCCTGATGTTGCTCCTAAACAAAAATATCCCTGACTGCTTCCATCCATGTTTACACAAGGAAGAGGCTGAGGGTCATGGACTGGAACAGCTGAGAAGAGCAGGCACATTGCTGCAAACGTGTCCACTCTTCTTTGGATTTGGCTTAGGTACTCAGTGGCTTGCTGTTGCGATTCGGCATCCACTTACACAAACACCAGTGCGGTTCTCAGAGAAAGGAGGATTGTAATTGAAACCACCAAAAATAACCATTGGCATACGACATTTGTTATTTAGCACAGACCCCCTTCAGCAGTTTTCATGGTCATGATTCAGCAGACACGGTGGCAACACTCCAAAATAAGGTCTCTTTCTCCTTTTTCTGCAGAAGGACCACAGAGCTGCACAGAGCAGCCTAGGAGAGGACCTCATGCCCCAAGCTTAACCAATGTACCACCATGCTGCATCCCAACCACCAGAGCAAATACAGACTAATGCAGTTGCAGACAGAGAATTGTGCTAAGCCGTCACAAAGCCTCTCCCAGGGAGCCCTTTCCCCACAAGCAAAATGGACCTGGGCTGCTATTCCCAGCAGCTGATGAGTCAAATAATTTTGTTATGAAATGCTTGCTTAAGACCAGAGTTGTTATTTAAGGAGCCGGTATCTCACCTGCCTCACAAAGATAATACAGGTACACGAGACAACACACCCAGACCATAGCTCCTCTCTTTACCCACAGAAGCGAAGTGCTCTGAAGCAGCTTTTCTTTGACTGTTTTAAATGTGTCACGCTAGTGCCGGAGGTGTTTACCCTCCTTCTGCTGAGATAATATAGACAGACATACAACACCTCCCAGCAGTTACAGAAGCTAGTGAATGTACAAAAAAAGCTGTTGGTTTTGTTTGTTTGTTTTTTTAAATGAATGAAGATAATTTACAATGAAAATTCTTCATCTCAAAGAGGACTTGGCTGAAAAAGTTACTAAATGGCTATATGAAGTGACGTTTCTCTCCAAATTTTGCCACACAGAGAGCAGCAGGGAGTAACATATGCCCTACACTTCTCATAAATATATCTCAATAAAAAAAAAGGTTGTAAGCCACACAGTTTCAAAACAGTCGAAATAAAACTCCTTTCCTTCCTATAAATCTGTGCTTAAACTTCAGGCACAAGGTACCATATTTAGCATTTCCAGAGGCGTGCACACAGAGGTGACCATGAGGAAGATGGCTCTAGTTGTAGACTTCCCTTTAAACACCTTCTTTTGCTTTGAAAACAGACAAGCACACTATATCTGAAGAGAAGCAGCTGTTTACCAGCTCCCAACTTACACATCCATTGGGCCAGTGACCTCTGAGTCATGAGGGATTTTGTCTTGCACTGGTCATGTCAGATCCTCAGCTGTCAGACACAACCACCTTCATATATGAGGACTCAGAATTTTCTAAACCGATTTGGAGGAACAATTCTGCTCCTTGGAGTCTTTATATGGTTTGAATTGAACCTGATACCTCAGCTTTGAATCTCATCATCCTCCAAAGGTCCTGGGCTGCTGCCTGTTCAGATTGTTACTGGTCATTGCCCCCTTGGGAGGGCTAGGAATCAGGGTACAAATAATAACCAGCAGAGCATAGCAGCTGTATCATGCTGGTGCACGGAGAGACCGAGAGAGAAAATGACAGACAGGAAACAACTTTAAAAAGAATGGTGGAATTGTGCATTTGACAGGTTTTTGTAATCAAAGTAAACAACTCAGAAATGCATACATGTGTTCTGAGCAGATTACTCATCGTAACTATTGTAAAGCCATTAGCTGGCAACTATTTCTCAGCTGATGTAGATTCCCAGTTGAAGGTGCACTAGATAACACACAAACTCTTTAATTCCCTTTTTCCTCATTTTATCATTAAAAATAACTAAGTGGCATGGGATCCAAGTGTCTTAAAAACACTTGATTTTTTTATCAAGAAAAGCTTAGCAGGCCAGTGCAAAAGCAGTTGACTCAGCTTTTAGTGGAATGATAAGGAGTTATGCACATAACTTGCCCATCACAAAAAAAAAAAAAAGCAAGCTTACACACCTTCGGCTGTTGGGAAAGCAGAATTCTGCAAGTTGCAAAAGCTCACATGCTTTATCATGGAAATGATTACATTATTCAGGAGTGGCTAGTGGCCGTGACTAGACACTGGCAGACGCACCACTTGTGTGAACTAGTAACCTGGTAATGATCAGTCTCCCACCCTCTGTTTCCGAAAGAATCACCATTCTGAACAGTGAAAAGAAAAGCTCCCCACAGAAGCACTACAATGCAAGCAAATTCCAGGGCTGTATTTCAGTAGCTCTATTCTTCCACACCTTACAGCAGAACTTGTCTTATTTTACTGACATCCAAGCTGCCAAGAATTGATGTTGAGATTTAGATAAACATACCAAGTATAGATAAATATTACATGCAACCATTCTGTTTCTTCCAAGTGCCAATATCTGTGTCAATGGCACTGAGAATAAAAAGCTTGAACCAAATCCTGTACTTTACTACCCAAATTCAACATCCAGCCTCCCCGTGGTGTCCTCCCTGGTAGGAGGGTGTCTCCAAAAGCCGTTCTAGACAGATAGCGAGCTATCAGCTCCCTAGGCCGCTCAAATTGCTGTTCAGAACAGCTACCGTTTCTGCACATGCATTTTCAAGCCAGCTGCTTGCAAACGCTAAGTGCTATAAAGAAACAGTTAAGCTGATTATTTGTTTTAAAATTATTCATGTTTTAACTACATAAAAAAGTCTTCAGGCAAGAGAGCTAGGAAGTGAGGTTTTGCAGACAGACCATGTGAATTCAGAACCCAAGTCCTTACTGGGTTCCTTTTAAAAAACCAGCAGGATTTTGCCATTTTTTTCAGTTCTTTCCCCATCTTTCCCATAGATGTTTATAATTTCCTGTGCATTCTCTCTTCCTCTGCTTTTTGAATTGTACTAAAACTTTCTGCTTGTGGGTAGGTAGATTCTGGCAGAAACCTCAGCAATACAAAGACTGCAGTCTCAGAACCATTAGACCCCCTCCTGCAAGCTAGCAAAGCAGCCAAGTGCACAATTGCAAGTTACATGCAATGTGAGCCCAAAGAGACCCAGACTGCACCCGCACAGGGACAAGACTTCCCCTTCGATCCCAAACCCTGCACCAAAGCACACCACTTCTGGTATTCGCACATTGGATCAGCTCGCAAAGCCCATCTGCGTGCACTCTAGCCAAGCACCACATTCAAGGGGAGAGGGATTCATTCGCTACATTGAATAACAAGCATTCTTCATTTATTTTAGGCTGCATGAAAGCTAGTAACATAAGCAAATCTTGTGTTTTCCTTGAAACAGTACAAACACTAAGAGTCAGGAACCATGTCTCAGCAAGACAGCAGGAACCAAATCTGAGTAACAGACTCCACAACTGCACGGCACGGAGTGTGAACATGCTCTGCTCTGTAAGCCACGCCAGTCCACAGGAGCTGACACAGCCCCATCACGCAAGATGGATGCAAGGCCATGCCAGAGCCTTTGTGCACCTTACAGACATGGGGCTATAGCAAGCTGCCTTTACAAACCTTCGTATCTCAGCACAACCCCAGAAATACCTATAGCGTGTTCCCTCCACAGTGTTCCCTCCTCAGCAGGGATGCAACTTCTCCTTGTTATTTCTATATGCAAGCAGCTCTCCAGCATTATATGTTGCCAACACTGACATGCCTTGTAGTGCCAGGAGGTCTTTAAGGCATGGAGAATGATTTGCTGGAATTGCTCAGTCCACACCAGTTGCAAGAGAGCCACCATGGAAGGGTACCATTCAGCAAGTGCTAGCGAGCAACCTAGCTAACCAGATTTACACGAGCAGGGAAACAATTTCCTCTCACAGTTGCTGCTGATGCACATACAGAAGTATCTTCTTCACACTGCTCTCTTTCATCTCTCCTGGGACATCCACACGGAATTGAAGTGGTCTGAGACAGAGGCAGTAACAACGCATGGAGCTAGTGACTCTGATTTTCCAAGATAAGCACAACACACCCATAAACCAGACCAACAAGACTAAAGAGCATGCTACCCACACACTGTATGACATTCATCAGGGCAGAAAGGCACCTGCACCACACTCTGCGGCTCCAGTACTTCCTCATGATGCAATATGGCTCTGGGAACTCGGGATACAACTGGTGAGAGGAAGGGTGTGGGACATAGCCACCACTTAGCAACTGAACCGGGACCAACTGAGGTACAGCACTGAAAAAAACCACTCAGGGAAAATACTGCTGTCCAGCCTTACTCCAGGCATCCAGAGGTAGGACAGGTTAGTTGCAGGGATGCTCTCCACACGCTCTGGGGACCAACACCGGTGAAGCGCACTGTAAGACAGGGCTTTGTGCATACCTCCAACAACACCCTTCCTCTTGCTCACCACCACTATGCACTTCCCACAGCTGATGCAGATGACACGTACCCTTGCTGAGGGTCATCTGAGCAGAGGAAACCAAGTTTGTTGCGGCAAGCTGTTTCCTGTGATCTGCAACCCATGAGCTGGCTCCTGTGGCCAGCTGCTTCTGGGAATGTTTCAGGGAGGGGAGATGGGTTTTGAGGTACTGCCAAGCCACTTTGCCCACAGCAGCACATGTTAAATCACAACGGATATCCAGGCTGCAGCTTCTCGCAGCGCCCCCCCCTCCTCTCCATCCCCTCTGGATGACATGGCATGCCCGAGATGAGCTTAAATACCCCCCCTACCCCAGAGTCCCCTGCAGTGCCTGTACAACAGAGATCAGCATACAACAGAGATCAGCATACAACAGAGATCAGCATACAACAGAGATCAGCATACAACAGAGATCAGCATACAACAATAAACGACCTCTAACACAGAAGCTGTATTAGAACCTACAGGTACCATACTTCTTCATTACACTGTATGTCCCCTGCAAGGTGACTGAGAAACTGCGCATCTGGCAGGGGGATGTGTGCTATGGTATGGTAGCCAAATAGATCAAGGAAGGAGAAATTAAATCCCACTTAAAGCAAAATACAGAACAGGTCAGAGCTCTTCTACAGGGCAGGCAGGAGCCCTCAGAGCAGCCTGCAGACAGCTATTCAATTCCTCTCTTTCAGTGCAAGAAATGTTAATGCACCAAACTCTACACTGTGACAAGAGCTGCCAGGTAATGCTGTCACACGGCCTTTGAAGTCAGCCAAAAAAACAGGGAAGGGGAAATTCCACAATGCTTTCACCAGCACCTTTGCATCCACAAGCAAAAGGCAAGAGACTCAAACAGAAGTTTGAAATTAAACAAAAAAGTTTCCTGTTTTTCATAGTCATGGCCCAGTGCAGGCACAGATACCTTGAAGAGGTCAGAAAGGCACCAGCCACACAATTACTGAAATCAACTAAAACAAAAAAGAATCTGATGTGCCTCAGGGCTTGGCCTATTTACACAAGAAGAGGTGTTAGCCAGATCTAGTGAAAATCATGACCAGAATTAGCATTTTCAGTCACCCTTGCAAATGTAAAGCTCACTAGCAAATCAGTAGCAGCACTCCCTGCGCCTCAATTATTGTCTGTCCAGAGGAAACCCTTGGGATACCACCTTTCAGGTACAACAAGCTGATAAACGGAGACATCATGTGGTTACCCACATGGAAAAGTAACTCCCTCATGAAGCAACCTAACGGATGAAGCAGCAACTTTTCAACCATAGCACTGTGGGATCCCAGTTCAGTTTAACACTGGAAACAAGAATCTCACATTTTGTGAGAGGTACAGGTAAAACCCACCATGAAGAGGTCATCTGTAGCTTCAAAGACAATTCAGGCTTGAGGAGTGATCCTGTACCAGGGCTTGATGCATCAATGTTAAGTTGGCTCCCTGTACGCTACCCTCTCCTCTCTCCATACTCAGGCAGAAGTTTTAAAAGCAACGAGTACATTGCACGAGCGTCCAGTGCACTTTAAAGTGACTGAGGAGTAATGCATTGATACTTGCTATTGATACCCCTTGCTATTGATACCCTTTTTCTCAGCCAAGAATTACTCTGAAACAAAATTTTTAAAACGTCTTATTGCATATTGTACTCCAAATGTGCTATACTTTTTTTTTTTTTTTCCCCTCTACAAAGGATAAGGCATGTTAGAATTACGCAGCTTCAAGGAATGCAAGCTTAGGGAACTCCATTTTTTCTTGTTGCTAGCCACAAAGACACTACCCCTGGACTTATTCATGGGCTCTATTATAAAGCATTCATTTATTTGTTCAGATTCTTGCAGTTTGGGGGAATTCTTTCTGAAACTTTATGGTTTTCTGGTTAAGACAATGTGCTTTTTCCTCCCCTTTACTCATGCCAGCTGCATTAAAACTAGACCTTAGTAAGTACACAAAAGCAAAAATGTAAAGATTACATTATTTTGTAAACAAAATCACTACATCTGCTGGATACATACTACTAAAACTACCAAACTGCTTGGCAGAAAAAAAATGAAGCAGCAATAAAGCAGGCTAATAAAGCCAACAAACCAGTTGCCATCGGTGTCCAACAGGAGGTCATAACTGACAGACCTCCTCCTATCACACCTCAGTGGCATTCACAGATGAGGAAAACAGCTTTAGGCCTTTTCAAATCCTCAGCTGGTACCTCAGCTTTACAGGAAACAGTCGTGTTCACCTGCAGCGGCTGAAGAGGCAGAAACGCTGTCTCGGAGCTCGCCGCCGCCAGCAGCCGGGCAGCCTCGCAGTGCCCTCGCTGTGCCCAGGCGCTGCCTTCCACCAGCTCCGCTGGATTCCAGCTCTCCAACTTCCGCAGACGCCAGGCAGCACGTAATTTCTTATTCATTTGCAAATTCAAATTAAATAAACATTCTCCCTCAAAATTTCACAATGTTTGTTTTTTTAAATTCTCAACGCCTCTATTATTTCTAATGCAAAGGGATAATCAGAGAAGAAAATTAATTGGTCTAAGACCCACGGTAACAGGCAGTTTTTCCTCACTAATTGCTATTTCCATACCTGCTCTGTCACTGCTGCTCTACCCCACTGGTGCCAACGTTCTCCAAGCTTTCTTCCAACACTTGGAGTAGAACAGGCACCAGCACCTGCGTGCTTACACCCAACACACACTCTCCTGCCCGGTGAGCAACAGCCTTGCAGAGCAATTAAAAACACTAAGGCAAGGAGTAGAAAGCTGAAAGGAAGAAAAAGCAATAAATGGGAGAAAGAAGCAGAAGAGAAAAAATACAAGAAAATTAAGGCAAGGCAGGGGATATGAGTGGTGTAGAAGTTGTTCATAAGAAGTTTTTAGAGGTTACTTCATGTCAGCATATGGCAGGGGACTGAAGAGCAAGAACAACAGTGAAGTTTTCTAGGTTAATAGTTTCCTTAATATTCCCACAGGATTCTTTGCTACTCTAAACATAGCGCAGAGGAAAAAATAAGATTTGAGCAGATCATCATCAGGGGCAGGTTCAAGAAAGAGTTCTTTCAACCTCCCCCAAACCGCTTTCTCTCTTGGAGTTGAAAAATATCCAGGGTTCTTAAGCAGTATTAATGCAGACACTCACATTTAAATTTGGAGTGTGCAATCCCAACAACACAGGCTGTCTGAAGACAAAAGAGGAGCTTTCAGTCACTTAAAAAAAATGGTTTGAGTTAAGTTATATTTGTTGAGTTATATTTCGAGTTAATTTTTCAATGCCTACTACAAACACCTAGGAGAAACATCCTTCGCTGCATGCTTGCTTTCAGTGCAAGAGTCTACCGATTAAGTTGTCATAAGCCCTTTAGATTACTTAAAAAGCTTAGAGTACTTCAGAAATTTAGCAGAAAGTCTATTCCTGAAGGCCTGAATCTTGAGTTAATGTTTGTATTTGCATTGTGCTATCATCTACCCTCCCTCAGTACACGAAAGCTACTTTGAGCTTGTGAGGTCTCTTCAGGTAAAATCCAGTGTCAAAGAAGAGACCATCAAGTGCATTTCATTATTATCTGCACATTGTCCTTGTTTCCATCACTTACAGAAGGGAAATGACAGCTAGGCACAACAGGAAAAAACCTGAGCCATGAGCAGGAAACAGAATCTCATGTTTTGACTACTAAGGTAAGGAAAGACAAATAGTGGAAAATTCCCCTCATAGGGACCTTAACAGAGGTAGATCATTTGACAAGTCTTCCTCACCACTGTTTTTAAATGGTCAAGCCACCTGTTAGAGCAGCTTCACTGTCTTAAATAAAAAGAGTCAGACCAAGGAAGAAAACAAGAAATAGTTTTACTTGAGACTATCTTTTAGGTAGACATAATTGGTGGCTTCTTCTATTTTGCTTTTTTAAGTGCTGTCAGAGCAGCAATTTGCAACTGTAAGACAACAAACAGGAGTTTGGAGGGACAGAAGAGAGTGGTTATTTGCTTGTTCTTCTGTGGCTTACCAGCTAAAGCAAAGCATGGAGTTGAGTAGAGGTTCCTATTAAAGGCTGCAGGAGTTCCCACTGTAAACAAGTTTCTTGAGGCTAAATTCAGCAGAATGTGTGGTGCTGGCACCAGCTGGATGCAATTTTTAAGAAGCATCAACTGCTAAAGTCTATTTTTATTATTAATATATTTGATTATGTGTTTCTATTATTAACCTTTGAAACTGAAACCAAATCCCATGTAGCTTTAACACAGAAGTGCAACAAACATTTGCTGCCAATGACAGAACAGCAGTAGTGGCGTTTTTGCCAGGCTTCTGTTCCTTGCTTACTGTACACTGCAACTACTAATATTTACACAGTGCATATTTCTGCAACAGTTCCCACTACCAGTTATCGACTGACTCTACAAAGCCTATCTGTAGGCTATGCTATTTCCACATGCTTTCCCCTCCTTTCACTGAAAATTCTTGCTTACCAGGTGTTCTGGCTGCAATCAAAGCAACTGGTGATGAAAATCAAATATCGTCATACTCTCAAAATGGAGTTTTCAAGGAGGAGAGAAGCAGCCTCGTGCTGGCTCTGCTAAGCCACCAGGTATCACTAACCATGCCAGCAACAAAATCCAAGGCTGTTTTGTGTTTATATTTGACAAGCCAGATAAAACATAATGTTTTTAAAGATGCTTAATAAAGTAGTTGGAAGATAATGATTACCCACAGTCTCATCATTTGCACATGAAAGGTGGAGCAGAGAAGTTACAGTAATTTGTTGCCAGACTTCACTGGAACAAACAGCTGCATTTTACTTATCTTCAGATATCAAAGGATTTGAGTGGGACAAAGATTACTTGGCTTGACAAGCATCCAAAGACCCCTCTAGCTCAAAACCAGAGATGTTTCTGAGGAAAATCATGAAAGGATTTAATTTAAGCCTAGCAGCAATTACTATTATACTAGCATGAAATCTACCACCATCCCCTAATCTTGTCAAAGCTAAGACAAGATGCTTTGCCTCCTTTCCAAATACAGTGGCATTGCACATTTCCAAAGGCTACAAGCAGACAAGCTCTTCCTCCCAGGAGGCAGAGGCTTCATGGCAGTGTTAAGTCACTTTAAATCTTCTGTGGTCCTGCCCGTCCCATGCTAGCTCCTCACTCCAACAACGAGTTTTCTGCCGAAGAGCTGGCTCAGAGTGCTCAGCCCCTGGGTCACAGGGCAGAGGAGACAGGGCAGCAGCCCTGGGACAGCGTGACCAACAGCAGAGCCGCATCCTCCAGTGCGCCAATGAGCTACATACACTGAGTGGCAGAAGAGTTTCTTCTCCTACCTCCCCCTTATACAGGAGCAGATAAACTGAACACCTCAAGTCACCTTCTCTGCACCCTTATCTTATTGCCTCAGACTCGTAAGACCACTGCGAAAATCTATGCAGCTCAACCAAGAGCAACACCAGAAGCAGGTCAGTATTTTCCCTCAACATGTGCTGCAACCTGCTTTATTATTTAAGATGTCAGATGCCTCTAACAAGAGCAGTAAAATCACGTTGTTCTTGTTCGGAAATACAACATTTTGAGAAGGTGAAGTCAATGCCTGTGCTGTAAAATAAACAGGAAGGTTACTGAAGAACCAAAAAGAAGATGAGGAAGACTTCAACTCAAACTTTTCCAACTGTACCCACTCTAGAAGGCTGAGCAGAGAGTTAAAGGTTTTAGGTAGCTGGAAATAGGTTTCATTTTAGTTGCTGCCTCAAAGCCAGTTTTTGTGTTTAACACATGTGGTTAGACAGCCAACCACCATTCCTGGGGATTATCTGCTTAGAGTATGAAAGACAATAAAACAACCCACCATCGGTTTTTCAGTCAGACCTGGGCATGATTCCCATTAGCACATTTTTTATTTTAAAACTGAGTGTGACTGCTCTGATTTTATAATACAAGAAGGCTAAGCACAGATGTTGGTACTTTGAGCAGAACAGAACTTTGCCAGGTAAATAACAAATTGCAGAATTATGAACTGCTTCTGAACATACAGAAATACGTTGCATGGCACAGCAGTTTAAATACATTAGTCGCTGCATGCAGTTGAAGAAAAACAGCATCTTCCAATCTTTAAATTAATGTAAATTAAACCAAGCCAAATCCAAAACCCAACCAGGTAAATGCACATTTTTCCCTGTTGATTTTGGATCAAGCTTTAAGTGAGAACTGATGGTAGACAGCAGCTCTAACCACTCAAGGAGAAAAGCAACGACTAGTGTTCAGTACTGGTTTACCGCTACAGTAATGGACTATTAAAATATAACTACCAAAGAAAAGACACTTACAGCAAGTTTCTGAAGATGGTACTTAATGGCTTTTTACACACTATCAGTTTTCCAGACTGCAAAATGCAAGACAATACAGGTATCACAAGACATCAGCCTTCTCCATCTTCAGGCCACCTCAATTAACATCTGCAGTTCATTTGTGGCATTTACTAAAAGATATAAAGGCCCTGTTCTAGTTAGCTGTAGAGAGTGTTTTAGCATTATTTGCTGTCAGAATGCTCTTCAGCTTCTTCAGGTTTTTCGCCTTTTACGTTCCTGCAAGAAGTGTGATATTTGACAAAGATACACTGAAACACAGATCTAGCATTTGACACTCCAGCATTTCACCTGTCTCCTACTTGTAGGACACTTACCATGAAACCGCTTAAACTTTTAGAAAGCTTTAAAATTAATTTTATTGATGGAAAGATTGTGAATTTGATCTACAATCTGCTTTAGGATTGACAAAGTGTCCCCACATTCATTAATTTACTGTTATTTTTATGGAAGTTGCTTAAAAGCAACAGTAGTACACCTGCTAATTCACAGGAACAGCAGCTGTACTCACACAACAGCCACAGGCACAATCACAGTCCCTATTGACACTCTATATGTCTTATCAAGACTGCCTGAATAATTAAGTTTGCTATTCCTCCAAACCCCAACTCCTTCAAGATTTTCTTGAGAACTGTTCTGCCGAGGGATACATTTTCATCAATACTACAGATTTATAGGAACAAGGCCACTTGCTGGAACTCGGGCAAAGCAAGCAGAGGTCCAAAACCTCAAACCACATCCAGACACACCTCCAGTTGTGATGGGGACAAAACAAAAAGGCTTCCCACAAGAACAGTTCATTTGACCTCAGTCTGGGATCAAGATGAGGCCCGACAGGCTGCTCACCACCCCTCTCATCTCCTTTGCTACTTGAGCTACAGCAGATTTTCTGTTACTGCCCATGCAAGCTCTATAAACCCTAAAGAGTGGTAGGACATGAAGGGCTGGTCATTAGCAGCCTCCATCACTTCTCCCAGAATTAGAATCATTAGTCTGGATTTACAGTGATGTGCTCAGTTAGAATTAGAGCCAAATATCACTCCATTCACTATGCTTGCTGTACTTCAGCATCTTGGTCCTGGATCTACCTCTTTTCCATGCAAAAAAGTGCTGCACAGAGTACTTACAGGGTGATCAGCATGTTCATTTTGCAACATTTCCCTGAGTTTCTGAACTTCCTAGGTTAAACACACCATAGTAGCCAACCCAAGCAAAAGAGGAGAAATCCCAAAATCTCTGTTACCTGGTAGACCTTCACTGACATCCTTATGCCCCTTGCAAAGTTCAAGGAGTCATGCCACTTGCAAAGTTCAAGGAGTCATTTCAGGCAGGTTTACTCATTGACAGTTCTTCATTACTACTGTAATGAAGAACTCATTACAGTTCTGCTATTTGTTCCATTCTATTTAACAGCCTCCAATACAGGCTGGTTTGAACACATACTCTGCCTCTGGGAGACAGGCATTAAAGCAAGATTTGATAACATCATCATTCCATTTAACCATACAAGGAAAAATGTAACGCATTCACAGTATGTAATACTAACTCCTTTCAGTTTTTCTATTCTTTGCCGCTGCTTGAATTCATAGCTTACACTCAAATATTTTTGCAGTATTCAAAAGACTGTCTCAAGTACTGTAGTTTAAATCAGACACAGAACAAATGAAGTCTTGAAAAAATGATGACCGACTGCATCATCAGATAAGCTCTTCCTTCATGCAGGTCTTGGCTAGAGTACAAGAGTTCAGTTATTATGGAGCAAGTCAAACACATCTATAATTCCTTGCATTGTTCTAAGGTCTTTGGGACATCCGTCCCTTCCCCAGCAGCAGGCATAGAGAGTTCCCCAGCATAGAGAGTTCTGGATATGTCTGGTATCAGTTACAGCCAAGTGAACAAATTCTTGAGCTCAAAGCATCAGCTGATATAAATCACTACTGTGCTAATGAAGTCAAAAGAGCCGTATCAGTTTACAACACAGGACACGACCCATACTTGCAGCCTGGGAAAGCAAGTCAAAGGAAAACTGCCTTTTCTTTTTATAGCCTGGTTCTCTAATTAGGATTTTTGTCTGCACTGTAATTTGGTATTGGAAGAAAAAAAAAGAGAAGAAAAGAGCACCACATACTTTCAGCAGATGGATCACTATGAGCTATAAAAACTTGTTATAGCTGAGTTTACTCAAACATAACCTGCAAACGTCTCGGAGCCTTCAAGACCCCAAAAAAGTACGAACAGTAATTGTTGCAGGCACACTGGGAATAGCAATTCAGGTCCTTAGTAAAAAGGCTGGCTAATAAGCACTGACATCCCCTGCCTGGGCAGGGGACAGCTACTGTGATCCTGAAAAAATCTGGGGCTCAGGAGACTAACAAAAAGGAGGAAGTCGAATAAAATAGCCATCCCATACCTGAACACCAACCTGGCATGTAAGAGCCCAAGCAGCATGCATGCAGCTTGCCTCTGGGGGCAAGCAAGGGAAGCTCTTTTGAATTGAAAAAGTGCAAGATTAAGGTCAGATAAAACACAACTAGGCAAAACAAAAAAAAAAAAAAAAATCAAACTAGCAAATTGTTGCTTGATTATTGCACAAAGAGTAAGTTACCTACTTTGCCACTCTAGGAGCAAATAGTTAAGCTGTTTTAACATGATTGTATAATTCACTTGACAAGAGAAAGGATAAGCCAGCTATAAACTGGGAAAACAGATGACTAATCATGCAGTTGATAAGCAGTTTGCTCTGCTAGAAAAAGACCTGAACTTCAACTATTCAGTCCTTCCATACCTGCATATTTCTGCCCAGTTCTCTCAAACCCTCCCTACTCTACAATACTGTGAGAAGAACCTTTGACAGCCACCTCCCAGGACTTCTCCCACCGAAGGGCAGTGATCCCTGACCCAACAGGCTAGAGAGCCCATGCTCTGCAGTCTCCTTCAAAGTCACAGAAAAGGACTGGCCTCATATTTTACTAGCATCCCTGTCAGCTTTATTTCCTGCCTCTGAAGCACTGTAGGCACACCCCATTCCTCTGGATGGTACACTGATTTCTTGGTGCTAGTCACCTTGTTCTCTAGTGTAGGTCTCCAGCAGAAGAATCAGCATTGCTCCATCACGCTAGTCTGAATACAAGGAAAACAGCAGGGGTATGATGGAGCAAAGGAAGAAGAGACAAACAAGATTTCCGTAACTCCTATTATTGTTGAGGGGAACAATTTCTAAAGGCTTCTTCTCAGAAAAGGAAATGGACATGATTGTTTGGGAGCATCCGCAAGTATGAACTTCAAATGTGAGGCTCCAGGAGTCCCTTATTAAAGGTGCCATTAATCAAAGGGACTGGCGAGAATTTACTGTTCCCTTCAGCTTTATAGAGGAAGCGCAGGAGAATGTGTGTTGGGAAAGCTTTCAGGCTTTGCCACACATGAGGAGGCATGGGCCTGTCTTCCCTCTTGTAAGAGCTTCCTTACTTACCAGCATGATTCTTTCCACTGAGTAACAGGTAAAAGAAAAGCTTTTTAAAAAGGAAATACTGCACTTTTCCATTAAGGTTACAAGTTACAAACCTCCACAACTAGCTTACTTCTCCTACTGAGGAAGAGGGAGCATTTTTTCCACATGTAGTCAACAGTTTTCTCTCATTTGCCTACTTCTGCAATCAGCATTTCGGTAGCAACTCCCCTCCTAACGCAGAGTTAGGGATACTCAAGTGGCTTCAGCAGTCTGCCCAAGCAGAGCAAGGACAGCTGCATTTTGAACAGGGTTGATCCAGAGACATGAATAAACTTGAACTGATGCAGGCATGACAAAGTCATGCAAGCGATTTCTCATGACCTGACCCACCATGAACATTCACAAGCCCTAACAGACATTGCAGGAAGGAGACTTAATAGGACTAGTCATCCACCTTTGCATTTTCTGCACAAGAAGGGAGAGCTAGCAACCCAAGTCCTCTCCCACAGAGATCTCCACTCATCTAACAGACACACAAACAAACAAAACAAATTGCTCTAGACCCTCTTCTCCATTGCCTCCTTGAGCACTTACTCCCATCTAAAAGAAGGTGGCAGACAACATGCTCTGAATGGGGAGGGCCACACAGCCCTGGATGTATCTGATGACACCGCATCAAACCACACACTATACCAGCTCACATCAACAAGCAGGCTGGAGCCTCCTGCTAAATCCTTATCAGTACAAACGCCCACACAGCAGAGAGTCCAGGCCAAAAAAGCTACATGACTGCTCAAAGTCTCAGATCAAGGCTCATTTCTGACTCTGCTACTGACAAGATTTTAATTTCAAAAGCCCTTTGCTATAAATCACTACATGACTGGAAAAACTGTGGAGGTAGTGTTAACACAGTGTCAGGTTCCCCTGGGATTTAAGGAGCTATGTGGGGAAGACACTTTGTTATAAAGAACAATTCTCATCTAAAGCAACTGCCAAACATGGTCTTTAAGGAGAAGGTTTCTGATATCTGCAATAAAAGCTTGACAAGAACAACACATAACCACTTAAACCTGATGTCATCTTGACATTAGGGCAATTTCTGCCCAAGGTTTGCTTGATGATTCAAAATGGGAAGATTCAACACTCCTTAGTATAAGAACAGAGGGGAGAATCATCATTTGTCTGTCTGCCAGGTCAACATAGTCAAACAAGACCTCATTTGTGACAGAATATTTTTTTTTCCCCTAACTACGTATCTGTGAGCCTTCACACACTATACAGGCATGAATCATTTGGGTATGACACTGACTATCAAGATGGATAGGTAAGATTTCCAAACGCAAAGTAGTAGTACAACTAGGATCCCCTCCCTCCTCACAGCTCCCTCAAACAAGTGGAGTGGTGCAGTTGGCATGCTCAAGTGATGACACAGTACCAACAGCACAAGGTACGTTTCCCTCAGAAAAGAAGGGGCTCGTGGTGATTCTCAGCATGTTATCCTTCAAATACCTTACAGCCAGCCATGCAGTCCCTCTATCTGCCCTTAAGTCATGCCATTCCTGTAAGTTGTAATGAAGTGCCTGAGAGAAGGGTGAGAGGGCTCCTAAGTCCCTCTTACAACACAAGAAGGACATGGACCTGTTGGAGCAAGTCCAGAGGAGGGCCACGAAGATAATCAGAGGGCTGGAGCACCTCTCCTGTGAAGACAGGCTGAGAGAGTTGGCCTTGTTCAGCCTGGAGAAGAGAAGGCTCCAGGGAGACCTTATTGCAGCCTTCCACTGCCTAAAGGGGGTCTACAAGAAAGCTGGAGAGAGACTTTTTAAAAGGGCATGCAGTGATAGGACAAGGGGTAATGGCTTTAAACTGAAAGAGGGGAGACTTAGATTAAAAATAAGGAAAAAATTCTTCACTCTGACGGTGGTGAGGTTGCCCAGAGAAGTTGTGGCTGCCCCATCCCTGGAAGTGTTCAAGGCCAGGCTGGATGGGGCTTTGAGCAACCTGGTCTAGTGGAAGGTGTCCCTGCTCATTGTGGGGGGGTTGGAACTAGATGATCTTTAAGGTCCCTTCCAACCCAAACCATTCTATGATTGTACATCATTTCAGCCTTTAAACGGGGGCCACAAATCCACTCTTCACCTTGCCCCAGCACACTTCAAGGCACTGAAATGAAATTGTATCTTACCTTGTCTTTGTATAAAAACCCTGAGCAGTGGATGAGCACTTGAAACAGCCTTGAAGAAGTTGTCATCATTATTAATTGGGAGAAGGTCTCCATGCACATCAGCATATCCGATCATCACTTCCAGGTTGGCTATGTGATGAATGTGAAGAATTAGTTTGTAGAAGTCTTCAAACTTTCCTGGCTTGTAGCGATCCAGGGAGAACCTTCTAAACTCTGCCCCAAACTGCAAGAGAAAAAAAAAAAAAAAAAGTGTCTACTGTCAAACATCACCACAGCCCGATGCTCTAGCTTGGCATTTGAACATGGTGTACATCACCTCTCTCTTTCTATGATGAACACAGTCATATATCAGTGCTTTCAAGTCTACAAATGGCCTTTAGGGTCCTCCCATTAGAACATAACCATGGCTACCAAGACACCACCCTGCTTGACAATAGATATGCTTAAGTTTGCCACCTTAAAAGAAAGTGTATATTTTTTTAATATTAAGTTTTCATTAAATCCTCTAGAGGGTAATTGCATTTGTAGAATTTAACTTCGAAGCTCCATCATTCATTATCATCATCTCAGGCATCCACAGAACCATTCTTCTCTGAAGCAGAAGTGTTCACTCTAGTGCTTTCAAAAGAAGTTACTCAGCTATTCAGAAAACCTTCTAAAAATTCTTTGCACGTTTCCCACCAATACCACCGGGATCCCAACCACAAGACCTTTAAAGAACTGTGGTATGCGAGTGCACAGCTTGTTATTAGGAAATACACTCACTCTACATACCCCCTAAATTTCCCGGTATCCATACAGGAGGAGGAAAGTTTTTATTCTAAGTTAGTGTTCATGGGTTTAATTTTTCTGTCACTCCACTAGTTTTTATTTTTGAAGCTTTACAGACCAGTAAGTGGCTGTTAAAAAAAAGGGGGGGACGAGGAGGCGATTGTGCACAATACAATTGAAAATGCTATAAATCCATGAAGTTACTTTAAATAAGTCAGAAAGTGATTGAGGAAAAGATTTCAATGGAGATTATTTCTCATACTAGAAACCAAATACGCTATTAAGAACAGGAGAAAAAAAATAGATTCTCTAATCAAGGAAATGAAGAGAGTGAAAACACAGGCATCTAGTTAAACTAAGTAGCTTAAATCATCTTTCTGGCACATTTAATTTCATAACTCAGCTTGTATAGTACTAGTAAACTACTGTTCATCAACTGAACCTCTAAACCATTCTAACTCACTCCTGAAAGCATGGAACCACATCCACAAATGCAAGAACAAGGAAGGCTGTGACTAGGATCTCATGGAAGTTCTCATTTGCACAGTCAGTCAATACCAGGGCAAGAAACCAAAGACAAAAAAACTAACAAGCAAACAAGAGGGAAAAAACAAATACGAGAATTTTCTGTAGATAAATTCTTCCTCAAAATGGAGAATGACTTGCTTAGAGGTTCTCAGATGTTAAATCAACTTATACATGCAAGCCACTCTTCTGCCGAGACTAACAAAAGTATGAATCATCACCATAATCATCTTCAAGAAAAAAAAAATGAAACAAAACACACAACCCTACTGGCTTTGGGTGCAAGCATGTTCTCAAATTACTTCTGCAGTTATGAAAATCCCACTCTTCAGCATCAAAGCCTAGTTGTGATCATCTCAAAGCTTGTTTAGTCAAATTATGCTGCTTGTTTGTAATATTAACTGCTAGTTCCAGTTTGGATTTCAATTCAGAGTGCCCATCCAAATGCACAAAAGCCGAACAAACCACAGCTGGTTCCAATGGAGGAAAAACAGTCCTCCTTTGTCCTCCACCCCCTGCTCCTCTCCAGAAAAATTCAAGTGGCAACTTACTTCTGTTGACACATTTCAAACTGAAAAAAAGCTTAAGTCTTTTTATTTGAAAAGTATCTTAAAAGTTTTCTTTTTCCTAGACTCAAAAAAGAAGCAACCACCTTCAAGCAACAAGTTTAACATCTACCTGGTAAACTAAAGGGGCAGGAACAAGATCTTTGTAGGCTTTGTTTAGGGCTGCATCTCCTGCTCCACACACCTGACCAGGAACACAGGATTCCTTTAGCCGAAAAAGCGCCAGGCCAGGGTATTTGGATGCCAATCCCAGTAACCACTTGTTTACTAGACAGACAACTTGTTCGGGACCATTAGCACGCACGGTACTTGCAAGGAAGCGGATGCTGTGCAGTCTCGCCCCAGCCAGTACAACACCCATCCCTCCCGGACACCCTCCCCGCTCGCTCTGCCGGGGGAGCCCATCGGTCCTGCCCTGCCCGACACTTGCCGAGGCACAGGCCAGCTCCCATGCTGGGGAATTGCGCTCAGCGGGAAAGCGATGTGGGAAAGGGGAGAGGAAAGCAGCGAGGAGGGTTATTTACACGTTGGTACGACCCAAAGTTCAGCTTGAGCTGCCACGCGAGAGGAGGACAGCTGGTGAAAGGGCCAGGCCTCCCAGCCTAACCCCCGCGGGCACGCTAGACGCGATTCTGTCCGTGGAGCGTGACACGCGGGTAACTGTCCACCCACGGGGATGCCACTGCAGACTTGGGGCGCTGAGGTCTGACGCGAACACTGTGTAGTCAAATGAACTCGTTCACACGTTCGGCCTCAGGAAAGCCCGAGAGACAATTTCCTTCGCCTAGGAACAGGACAACGATAAACAAATGCAAGAGACTTCATTTGTGCTTTTTGCATGATGCAGCCCTTTAGGGCAAGGGAGCTAGAAGGTGATTCTGCAGAAGGGAGTATGAGGAGGGAAGAGTCTCTTCAAAAGACATTTAAGCAGATAATGCAGATGGTGGGGTTTTTTGTCTAAAGGGTTAGTATTACTGTAGTAGTAGTTTAGCTGATTAATTCACCCCGTGCATATCCACAGGCAGCAACCATTGTCAGCGGGTCTTTTCAGAAGAGGGGGAAAAAAATGCTTCAGCAGTGACCGTTCATTCATCATCCCTAATGAGGCTGATAGAGAGTATCGCAGTAATAATAGGTTTTGCAGTACCGCACAGCTTGGAGACTGGGTGCTCTGCATTGTATTCAGCCAGGATTTCAAGATAACATCCACCACGTATCTTCCAGAAACTACAAATTCTGAGGGCTTTGCACAGATAGCCAAGATGACTATCTGGTTTTCTAAGCTACAAACAAAGTTCATCTTTAGTATATCCCTCCACAGAAAGAGACACAAGGACTGGTGTCTGCCAGCAGAGTCTCTGCCAGAACAATGCTGTATTACACTGTTTGATAAACTAACAGTTTTAACACGCAGATTAGTTTTCCATAATGAAGTAAATGATTCTGACCTATTTATCTAATGCAAATACTGCATCTACTATTGCAGAAGTCAGAGGACAGGAGGGTCCAAGGGAACTTAAAAGAATTTAGTCTGATAGAGCTAATTATGACTGAAAAAAAACACTAGAAAGAACTGTACGTTTTGTTTCACAAAGAATAAGCTCTGTCCCAAGATCCTCTGAAGTATCAGCCAGCCACTATACTTGCTGTCTGCAGCTAGATGACAAAAAGCACCCAAGAAAATACTATACATCAAGCAGGAACCCTGAGTAAAAACAGATGCCAAGAAAAATTAGCAAAAAAAAAAAAAAAAAGAAAAACCAAAGTGTTCTGATAAAAGTTGTGTTAAAGAAGAAGAAAGTCACAGCTAGCTGACCAAAACTTACACAGGCTGACCAAGAGCAATCATCTGCTTTTTTTCTCTGGCTAGGGGGGACAAGAGGTCAGAGGAGAGGAGGGAGCAGGATTTTGAGGTTTGTTTACTTGGAGGGTTGCTATTTTGTGAAATGAAATGGAGGAGTTATTTGCAAGCAAAAGAGACCAACTTTTTTTTTTCTTTAAATTTTAAGTTTCAAAAAGTTTACAGAGTCAAAAATGAAGCCCTATGTTTATGAGGTGCCATCCCTCTAGTTTATTGCTGGCTTTGAGTTCAGGCTATTGTAATAAGAAAACATCAAAGAGCAACATTTAGCAATAAACATGAATTACGTTAGCCACCTACTTCTCCCATGAAGTAAAAATCAGGAACAGAAAGAAAAACAAACACTCTCATCCTTGCATAGACTGTAATTTCTGCTTACCTACGAGATTTTCCAAAGGGGGAGGACATGATCAGGGCTGCTTTACCAGTGAGAAGGAGCAGAGAGCAAGAAAGAGGAGGAGGGAAGAGTGACTGTAAAAGGTTTTGTGCTGGCTGACTTCATCTGGGACTTCTGCTATCACATTCATGTCTGTGTTTCTCTGTTCCTTCTTTCTGCCCCAGCCATGTCTTCCCCAACCAAGCAGATGTTCTCTGCAACAAGTTCTCTCTTCTCCCCTTCAGCTGCTTGCCCCAAAGCAGCTCTGCTCCATCCTAATGATCAAGCTGGTCAGAAGTGTGGGATTTCATATTCTGATCAGTCCCCTGCTCACCTCTTGCTATTTCTTCCAAGAGACAGTCATAAGAGCAAGACAGCCTCTCTCCTATTTGCCCTTCATAGGAACCCCATCACAGACACAATTTCACTACTTTCTCCCCCAATTTTTTCCCCCAGTTGGCACTTTGCCATACTCTTATCCTTGTCCCTTGTATTCTCCCCTTTCACACCCCCATAAAAATACAGCCATGCTTTAATATCTTCAATTCTTAGAACAGTTTCTCCCCCCAAAGAAACCCAGTGGTTCCTCTTCTTTTTCAGGCTTCTTGGACACAATGCTTCATGTCTCTGCTTTTCGTTTGAAGAACAGCCTTTGCAACCCGTCCAACCCTCTCCAGCAGTCTGTGAGGCTCAGTCCATGACAACACTTTGTCTCTTCTGCATCTACTCAGAAGACAAATTCAGCTTCTTTCTGTCCCCATCACTCTCAGATCAACTTCTGTTCATGAGATGCACCTCCCATGCAATCTCTTATTGATCTCCTCACAGATGCTCAGCTGCCAGCTCAAGGGCAACTTAAAGCCAAGCTTACCCTTTTCGCTCCTTCACCTACCTTCTTTCATGACTACTGGGCATAAGACCATTACACTGCCTTCCCAGCACCTGTAACTCCAGTACCACCCTTCATCAGGCAGTTGTATATATCTATGTGTTAATCACCCAGATCTTTTCTGCCCAATATGTTAAATCCATGGACACCATTCAGCTACTCATCTGCACAGCTGGACTTTGCCTTGAATGCTGCTCTGTACTTTTCCCTTGCTTTCCTAAACACTATTTTGCCTCACTACCACCCAACTATTTGTCAGTTGGTGGTAGTTTGCGAAAATAGCTATCCACAAAAGCTATTTTCCCAGCCCGTTCTTCTGAACTCTTCTTCCCCTTTCTTTGCCAGTCCTGCTCCAGTAGCTGCTCTCCTATCAGGTCACCCACATAGCTGCTTTCTCCCTACCATCTCTCTCAGTCACTACTGCCTCCAAGCAGCACACAGTGCCAGCCTTCCTCACTGCCTCAACTCTCGATATTTAAACTCACGGTGCTGTTCTCCTTCAAGAAACAGTCATTCGCAGCAAAGCCTTTAAAATAAATCTTTGCCTTAAGTGGTTGGTCTACCTTTCCAAAAGCAAATCCCTTCCTTTTTTCTTCCAGTCCGCTACATCTCTGGGAACAAACCAAAGTCTGTTTGCAAAGGATGTAGACCAAGCTGGTCCTGTATTATCAAGAGAACATCGAGCACCACTCAGCTTTAGCACGAATACAGCAGCGGATACATACATCCACGGCATGCCACCACCAGCACGAGGGGGAAAGGAACATTTGGCACCTCGCCACCCAGAGGGACAAAGAACCACTGAATCAGGAGGTCTGGTCAACACTGCCAACAGCAGACAAACCCGTGAGCCTAGCTTCCTGCAGAAAGGTAGCCCTGCACTAGCACAGGTCTCTAGCAAGAGCAAACCACTTTCTGAACGTTCACTAAGAGGCATCTGCACGGTTACAAGACACCTGTAACCAGTAAGGGCTCTGGCTGGTTGCAAACTTATTTAAGACCCTTTTAGTTTCCGCCAGAGGTTTCCCCATGAGCTGAGGGCCAACAACAGCTGCAGAGAAGTAGTTTGCTGCAGACAGCACGCAGCCCTAGCCAGACCTGACGGGGGACTGGGAAGAGCTGGGCAGGGCGGAAGCAGGAGGGATGGCCCCAGGCCGGGTGGCCCTGGGGCTGGTGCACCACACCCTGCCCCAGACCTTTCTGCCTCAATTAACTTCAGGAATTTCCACTGGGAACGGGACTACCTCTGTACTGGGAGATTTTGCCTTCACTTAGAGGGAGGGAAAGTCTCCAAAGCCACACTTCATCTTTAACTTCTGGCCTGCATTGTAAAGCTAATTAGGGGCAAGCAATCAACCCTTGGCAGAGCGTTTCTTGGTTACTAAAAGCTCAGATTAAGTGCACGCAAAGTCTCTTACAAAGGGAATGATAAGGGACTGCCGAGGAAAGCACTATTAATTGCACCCCTGAAAAACTCCTTGGAGGTGGCTAGTCCTGCAGCCTGCCAGACAGAGCCTCCACAGGTATTTTAACCTCACACAGGAGACACTCCTTTCTGACTGGGCTGTAAACAACTTTTCAACTTTAAAGAGCACCTCTGCAAATTAAAGGTCCATTGTTCAGTGTCCTTTAGGACTGTTTCAGTGTGGCAAGACTAAAATTCAGAAGACTGCTCACATAAGACAGACTGGCTGGCTGAAGTTTTAAGCAGATCAGAAATTCCCAAGTTACTAGGCTAAAAACGATTATGAAAGCAAAGGTGAGAACCTGGAGGCAGGATCAAGTCTAGGAGAGTATGGGAGGTGCTGAACACAAGGTAGCAGCCCTAGCCTTCTGGTCAATGCATCATAGGGATATTGATAACCACCTGGTTAGCACAGCTAGCACCCAAGCCTGTAACAGATTACTAACTTTGGGAACATTATCAGAGGAACTACATCTTTCAGTAACTAGATTTTGACTTTATTTTTTGTTACACAAGACCTGAGACTATAACCCTAGCAACCAGAGCACATCCTCCTCCATCCCATGCTCTGCAAAGCCAGGTAGCTCAAAGCACATGTCCCAGCCTTCCCTGTATCTCCTACAGGCACTACTGCTCACATAGTGCCAGAGTATAGCTCAGAGAAGATGACAGTTACACTGTGCTGGTGCTTATTGCAGCTGTCACCTGAATGGGGCTATCACAAAATGACTTGCCTGTGCAACACCTTTTCAGCTGAAAAGTCTGGCCTCTCACCTGCGAAGGGCAGCAAGCATGCACAGGACCAGCTGTTGTGGCTCAGCTCCTGCAGGGTAACTTGTTAAGCTGTGGTCACTTTCTCTCAAGTCACCTAACCATTTAAAGACAGACTTAAGTTGACTAGGTATGACCACTTCAGAAAGGCACCCTACTATGAAAAACAAAGATTTGTAGTAACAGAAGAACCAGGAGTTTAGTAGGTGCTATTTTGCACATCACAATAAATACAATACCTGCTGTCAGAAGCTCAGCAAACTGGGAGGGAAAGGAACAGAGGCATGATTTCTTAAGAGATTAACGTTTACAGTCTCTTTCTCTTGACACATTTTGCAACAATCCAGACCGTCTCAAGTTGCTATTGCTGTGGCATACTGTCTTCATTTGAGAGGGGGAAGCATTGCGGTTTTCTGAGTCCGTGCCACATTTGGTTTGCATATAATCAAATACGTTTTGAAGCTCAAAACCAGAAGTTAAATCAGCTGGTTACAGGGTTTTTCACTGCACTTATTTTAGTTTTATTCTAGGTATGACAAGTATGACCTTAACTTGGAAGAATCTAAAGTACTGCTTAAAAACTTAAAGCAGACTTAAAGTCTGTTTTAACATCCTGTAGGTTTAAAAAGAGTGATGGTTTTTGATCAATTTTGAAGTGTGCTACACATGGAAAACATTTCTTAAAACTTCAGAAGGCCTGTAAGGCTTCAGGGTTAGAGTGAAATCAAAGTACAAAAGGCTGGAAAACACAATTTGTAGACCTCTCTCACTTAGTTAACACCAGACAGAGAAGAACCAGACCTTTAAAATCTCTTTACAGGGGACTGGTAAAAGCAAGTTTGCTCTTAACCACTATTGCTACAGTAATAACACTGCTTGATGTTATACTTTATACGTTTCAAATACACAATGTGTGTACATACACTGTAATAGCTAAACAGTCATGCAATACTGCTAAGGTGTCTGTGCAGTATCATCAACTTTCGAAGGGAAAATAAAAAGGATGTGAAATGTTTAAAATAGCTGTCTTAATGTAACAGCACAGGTACACTTCTCCTAAGAGGAAGAGACAACACATGAGGAGGACAAACCACCCTCAGGCTGTTTGGACATTACATCAATCTAGCAGTCGGGCAGGCTTGCTGAAGCACTGACTTCTACACTTGCCCAAGACCAAAACACATCATTTTATCTGCTAGTGACTTCATATGAGCACAGCTGATCCCAAACATGCCCTCTGTCTTCAAGGTCCAGAACAGTATCACGTCTATACTCTGGATACATCAAAATATGATTGAAAATGTATTAAAAATCCATTTGTGGCATCCATCTGAACACCAACATTTACTGGAACAAAGTCAAAACAGGATGGGAGAAGAGGAAAAAGAAATATGGTTATAGTTAACTGGATATATTTATCTTAATGGGTTTGTTTATAGTAGTAGGATGTTAGTCACATTATTGTTAATTTGTAAGTAAGTTTGTAATGCAAGAAAACATGACACTATTAATAAGGCAGAAATGTCACAGTCAGCACTTGAGTCAGGTAGCTGTGTTTTTGTAATCCTGAGCCATCATCAAAAGTTCCTATCGTTCAGCAACAAAAAAAGGGTTTTTTCCAAAGGACTATTTTTCAGGGAACCACGAGCGCATTTACTCACTTTTGAAAACATGAAAATTAATTCTTACTTGTACATACAGCTTGCAGGAAATAATATAGTAGTAGCAGAGAAATACTTTTCTGCTGCTTTTAAGCCAAAACCATAAAACTGTCAGTTTCAAAGTGCAAAAAACCACACTTTCACAAACAATTCAAAGGGCTACCATTTAAAGGCCTGAGGCAATCTTACACCTCTACTATTCCAGAATATCCAAGTGACTGGAAAACAAATATACAGTTGGGGTGATAGCTACCTTCCTATTTGAAAAGCTGTATATACAATTCAAGAAAAAAAAAAAAAAAAATCTCTTTTCACTCAGAGCAGGAGGAGAGAAGATTTGCTACATGGAGCTATAATTAAAGAGAAGTCTCACTATTAATGTAGGAATTCCTATTTTAAAAGTATTTGTTCTTCTGTAGACTAAACTCATGGGGAAAGAGGTTTGCAACCTCTCTGTAAAGGTAAGGAAAGAAAATGAAAAATAGGTTTGGGATCTCGTGGCCACAGGCAGGATTCTTAACAAAACAAACAAAAAAAGCCCCACACATCGCATGCGCTGGAGCTTTCGGTAAGAGGGAGAAGAGTGAGAGAAAAGGTCATCTGGAAATCTTTTTCAGAGATTAGAGGCAGTTTCTTCAGAGGGGACAGATACTTCACTTGTCACCTGATGGGGGAAAGGAGCCAGTGAGTACTAGACACATGAGAATACACAGTTGTTTTAAGCCAGCAAGATAATGTGTTTTCAGATTCTGTCTAAAAGGGCTGAAACATTAATCCTGAGCTACACAGACAACACCTAGATAAGAACTGAGCTTCTAATGTATTCTGTCGTGAAAGACGGGAGAAGAGGGATAAGGTGTAATTACAATTCAATTAATATTTTCCTATGATATGTGCCAATTTCTAAGCAGGTTTCTCTTTATCCTTCCTCTTTCCTATCTAGCAATAAGCTTTTAAGCACTTTGATTATAAGGCCAGCTCTCAGGGGAGGAGACAGAGGAAGGGAAAAAGCATTGAGCCCGAAGGAAGAGAACTTCTTAAAGCAGAAGACTATAGCAATTCCCATCACTGCCACGTCTGAAAACAGAGGTGCACACAGATGGCTGATGCTCTGTTTTCCCCTTCAGTATTTGCTGCAACACAGTGATCCGAGAGGCTTCTGCAGCACCTCACAGTCACCCAGAGAAAAAACGACCTGACAGACACCAAAAGGAATTACACAGAGCCACAAAGCTCATCCTTCTGCAAAGGCATGTAGCCAAAGAACATATCACTGCGAATGTTCCCACCGGGTAGTCACAAGGCATTAAAACATCCACGGACACCAGTGTCAGGAGCTGAAGCATGCTTCTGGGCCACATTCCCAGCGGGCGTGATGGGTCAGGCTAGGTCCAGGGAAGGTACAGGCTGCTTTAGACCAGCTGAAATGCGATCATCCACAAAGCTCACGTCTGCTGGACAAGGAAAGAGGAAGACCACCCGCAGTTTTTGGCCTTCCAGCACAAGAACTGAAGTGAGTTCAGCCATCAAGATGCTCCCTTCCTCCTTCTATCCCTCCCCCCCCCCCCCTTTTTTTTTTTAAGAAAAAAACAATCCTCTGACACGTATCAGGATCTCAAGGATACCTGGGGATTTCCTGAAGTGTCTTACCCAGTATGGTACTAAGGATCTGACAAACTCTCCCCTTCCAATAATCAAGGGCACAAACCAACTTTCAAGAACTTTCTTTGGGAGAAAAGGAAGGAAACTCAGGAAATCCAGGAAAATCTTGGTTCGTTTTCACAGGAGCCATTTCTGAATCATGACTAATGCAACACACCAGCTGGATAGTGGTTCATCCTCAAGGAAGGAACCACCTGGTTATCATAACAGAGGCAGGGATATCAAAAACCCAACGTTTGCAAACTATCACCCATCTGACTCCCTACAGCTATTTTTTCCAGAGCTCCTTCACGCCCAACTCGATCTTCAGAGAAGCAGAAAAGCTATTTCACACTGTTGTGTAAAAGCAGCGTTCTCTCACACCCGGCTCCTTTGCTAAAAGGGATTCCACCTGCCCACGGCCCGCCACTTCCCCAGCCTTTGAAAAGCCACCCGAGAATCCCTTGATCCCCAGCCAGCAGCATGCCCCGGCGCAGAGGCTGAGCTGCACCCACCTCCGCTCACCTGGCAGCCTGCGCTCTCAGGCGATAGCTGCAAAATCATGAGTTCTCAGACTCAACTTTCAAGTTCTCAGGCAAGTCCGGACAGGCCTTGTACTTACAAAACACAGGCAACTAAATGTTTAAAAGGCTGACTATGTACGGCTACCAAAAGCAACATTATTGAATCTTTTTGTTTCCCCAGTCTTAGATAGTCCACCCAATCAAAAAAAACCAACCCAATCTGTATTTCTAGATGATCGCAGCAGGACAACCCAGTGATCCACAGGGACAAGACAGACAGCATCACAACCAACCCTACAAGATTACCAGGTTTTAACAAGAGGTATAAAGTCTTTACACAGTACCTTGCCAGGTACCATTGGCCAGAGCTTTTCATTGGATCCGCTCCTAACCATTGAAGAGTAACTCCATGAGAGGGAACCTACGAGCTTTACAGACAAAAGAAAACCATCTTGCAATGTCAGTACCAACCTCTGTTTGCCAACAACCTGCAACAGCCTGCTACATAAACAGTACAGATGTCATTGCGTACAAGTCATGCTAACAGTATAACCCCACCAGCACCAGGAAATTCAACAGCACAGCCTCCACTGACCCACACTGCACATTAATGGATCATCACTGGGTGTAGGCCCTCAGCAGGATATTTTGAATTTAGCCTCTATAGTTGCTTTTTAATTGCTAATAGAACAAACTCGAGCTATGGCAATATTAAAGTAGAAGAGAAAGGATGAACTTAAAAATTCTTACCGGTGGTCAAGGTTTTAGTTGAAGCTTATACAGTACCCAGGGTATAACTCAGTAACTAGAAAACAGGATCTGGAGCACTTGGGGGCCACAATGAATGTTGTGGGTGGGTTACACCTTGGAACCAGTACGAACTGAACCAAAACCTCCCAGCTATGGGAGCAGGATGGAACTTTCCGGGCCAGCTGAGCACCTTCAAGTGGCAACAGGAGATTAGGAAATTAGGGCCTCAACCTACATTTCAGGTGTCACGTTTAGAAATTATTGGTGAGTCCCTTGGATGTAATGTAGTTCTCCCACTGAAGCCATCCCACCATTGTCAGGTCTGCATGTTGCTCCAGGCTGTTTGATCTGAATGCAAATATTAACGGCAACAAGGGACAAAAAAAGGGGAGCACCAAGCACAAAGTCCCAGAGACATTATCTCCAATATCACCTAAACAGGAGATCAGGGCTGTGCCCAATTCCAGGACATGTTAACATTACTCTGTACTCTTTTCAACCTATGCATTGCCTACACCTTTCTGTTACATGCATATAAAAGACGGGCTTCCACGGAGATTTCTCAGTTTTGCTTAAACACTACATAGTTTTGCACACAGAGGTGGCAGGCAAGATTCTGATGTGCTGGTTCAACCAAAAGCAACCAGAGCCTCTTGAAGAGAGCTCAGCAAGACCAGCCATAGACACAGCCAACTGATACCATCATTTTAAGAATCCGAGCTCCGGCAGACTGCTGTTTCTGTACCTGACAGCCCTGCAGATCACAACTCCTTCCCCAACACTATGAGCATGCCAAAGCTGGCTGGCTTATGGCGGGTGCCCGCACCCCCAGGTAACAGCGGTAAAGCTGCCGCAGGAGGGTGAAGCTTCCTGCAGGCCTCACTTCGGCTTCTCCGACTCGGATCTAGAGCAGGATTTTGGCGCTGCCAGCACTGGTGTGGGGGGAACCCGGCTCTTCTCCCTCCCAGTCCTCGGCTCCTCTGGCCAAACGGCGCCGAGGGACGCGTCCCACCACCCGGGAGTTGGCCGAAGCAGCCGGGCGGCGTGCTCCCGCGGCAGCGGGGGGCAGGAGCACCCCCGGGGCGGCGCCGCCTCCGCGCTCCCACCCGCCCACCGGCGCCCCCGGCCCGAGCCCCAGCCCTCCCGGCAGGCGAGGCGACCGGCGCTTTCCGAGCTGCCCCACAAAGTTAGCGCCGAAGTTCCCGCGGCGAAACAAAAGATCGAGCGGGAGCGGCGGGCGCGGGGCCCCCGGCGCCCGCCCGCCCCGGCCCCGCCACCGCCCCGGGGGCGGGCGGGGAAGGGTCGCGGCGCCGCCGCCGCCGCCGCCTCACGCCGGGCAGGGGCGGCTCGCCGGGGGCGAGGCCGGGAGCTGAGCCCGGAGCGGGGATCCCGCCTCTCCGCGGGCTGCCGCCAGCCCGTCACCGCTCTCCGGGCTGCGGCTGGGGCACGGCACCGGCAGTACCGAGCGGGGAGGCGGTGGGGAGGACTGAGGGGTGCCGGGGAGGGCTCCATTCATTTTCGGGAGACCCGCCGGGAGCGGGCCGGGCAGGGGCGCACCCGGCCGCCGCCGGTCGAGGCCGCGCCGCGCTCTCCTCACCTTACTCTTCACTTCCACCGCGCTGCACTCCAGATACCGCAGAGTCTGAGATTTGTTGAAACTCCGGTTCATCTTCCCGGCCCCGCTGCCTTCCCCCTCCGCGCCGCCGCCGCCTCCCGCCCGCCCGCCCGCCGCGGGCCGCGCGCCCCCGGGACGCCCCCGCGAGCCGATCGCCCCGCGCGCGGCAGGCGGCACGCGGCGCCCCGCTACCGCTCCGCTCCGGCCACTTTGTCCCGGCGCGCCAATGAGAGCGGCCGCTCCGCTGGGCTCGCGCTCCGGCTCCCAACAGCCGCGCGCCCGCGGCTCGCGGCGGGCGGGCGACTGATCCGGCAGGCCACGCCCACAGCCACGCCCATCCTCACGGCTTGGCCCCGCCCCGCCCGGCGGCGCTCCGCCCCTCGGCGACCGCGGGGCTCCGGCGAGCCCCGGCCCCACGAGTGTGCGCGGCTGCGGGGGAGCCGTGCCGCAGAAGTTGCTGCGGGAATTGCCTCCGTTGAGGTTGAAAGCGAGTGCGGGCAGCCAGGTCGGTGCGGGGCCGGCCTGCCGTGCGCGCCCCCCCGAGGAGGGGCGGGAGCCGGGGCTGCAGGGGCGCCGCGCGAGACCGTTGCCCCGGAAGGCTGGCAGTGGTGCGGGCGCAAAATAAAACCGCTTTATTCTGGGGGGGGGGGGTGGTGGTGTTAGGCCCCGGCGCTTGGCAGGCGTGTGCACCTGCCCGCTTTCACCGGCAGTGAGTGGTCCCACTGCCGAAATCATTGACCATGCAGAAATTCCACCCAAAGCACCCGCTGGGGGGTGATGCGCCGGGTGCCCCCGAGCACGGGGGTGCTCGGAGGTGCCCGTTGTGTGCCACGGAGACCCGCACGAACTTTCCAGATGGTGCTGATTATTCATAAAGAGTGTTGGGATCTGGAAAGTGCTGCAAGTCATTAATTTGGGACCACGGATCGTCAGGTTTGGGAGGAGAGTTTCCACCACTCCCTCCTTGAAATAAATCAGTGGGCTGCCTCCCTCTGCTAGTAGCCCTTATTAATTAGGTAGGTTATTAATTTGACAATCTCGAAGGAACTTTTTTCTTTCCATCGTCTGCCAAGGACCTTTATGATTCTAACAGACCTTTTCCCTTCAGTCAATTTCTTTCAGTTGCTGAGAGTCTTTGACAGTGGTATTTTTTCCTACACAGTCCTGCCCAAAACATCAGTCGTGATGTAAAGAAGCTGAGGACGAGGCACGGACCTGTGAAACCAGTTTTCTACTGCTCAACATCTTTTAGGATCGTCTGCACATCTAAGGAAGGAGCATAAAGTCTTAGCAGACGTGACAGATCACCCATCTCCCCTTCTCCAGACCCGCTGGGCAGGTGTCAGTGGCAGTGACGGGGTATACCCATGAATTTGGGGGCAAAAAAAGAAGAACTAAGTTGACTTTTAATGTGACTCCAAGTGGGAGGATCAAAGCATGTGCCCCAGCTACAAACCAGCTCTGGCTTATTGGAAAATGAACATTTGCCACATGTTCTGGGCTTGCACTGTGTTTGAAAGGCTTGCTGTAAGTTAAACTGGAAAAATAAAGTCTAGAGAGCTGAGAAAGGAAATGTTTGTATGAACTTGATCTTTTCCTCTTTTTATCTTAACATGAGCAATGCAGCAGCTTCGCTTTCCTGCTGTGATGGCCAAGGCCGAGCTGTGGAGACACAGCATCCCCGGGGTGCTCAGGGACTCTACATCCCTTTTGGGATGTTTCCATTTAAAGATGGACCTTGAAATCCAACAGCTGGATCCAGATGGTTTAGTGGTTCAACAGCTGGAGCAGCAAGGCCAGTTCACTAGATTGAAGGTAATCAGTAGCTGAAGGACCGGTCCAGTCATGTAACCTCCAACGGGGGAAATACTGGGGTTACTCGCATCGCTGGGAGCACTAGCAGGGACTTCAGGTGGGATGTTATTCCGGCCCACCTGCCCTCCAGCCGGCCCTTGGAAAGGGACCCTGCTGTTTGCATTACCTCCCGGGTCAGGAAAGAGCCCCGGGAACGCTCTTAGACATTTCAAGCATGTGGTAGTGTGGTTGAATTCAACATCACAACCACAGAGAAGGAAAGATCTGTATTAATTTTTGTTTCAAATTTTTAGTTTGTTTATTTTTTCTAAGAAAAAGTAAGTTCTCAACAGTTGGCAATCAATAAGCAATTTAATTTTAGTCTTAACTTTAAATTTGGTACTTCTTGTATTTGTGATGTTCATTTGAGAAGCACAGATTAAACTCATTTGTCTTTTTTTTTATTTTATGCTTCCTTCAGGGAGTGCATATGCTTCATTACCATCTCTTTTATATTAATAAAGACTCTTCAAACTAATAATGCCTACCAAGCTCTGTGTGAGCAGAATGGGAATTCAATGAAAATGAAGAAAAAAATACATATTTTTGGGTGAGAGAAAAGCTGGTAAGCCATGCTGGATTCGTAAAGAATAAAGAAGATGATACATTTTTCAAAGCCTAAGACAGGGGTTGATTTACCAGCAGGGCTAAGGGGACTTCCACTCTCCCTTCCCTATCAGCAGCAGCCATTGAAGATCCTCTTCATATTTCCACCGCCACATGAATACACAATCCTCTTCTTCTCATCTACCCTGCCTTTGAAGCTAACAGGTGTATTGAGGACACAGATGACTGTATTTGGGGAGTGGAGCTAATGTTGTTTCTATTATTTCTTCTGTCCTACAAGAATTTAGAAGTGGTAGATCACAGCTGCTCCTCTTTTTTTTTTTTTTATTCACCCATAAGAGGAGCTGCTTTTCTGCTGTTCTGTTCCTGCCTGCTTTTTCAACCTTGCATTAAGCACTTACCGCAGTAAACAAGGTGAATATACTAATATGAGGAAATACACTCTTTATACCTCCAAAGAGGCTATTGCTAGCAAAGGTTCTTTTCAAGCGACTTCAACGAAATTTAGTTTCTGCTGCTTTTTCTCAGTTGATCTGCTTGCCTCTTTAAAAAATTCTCTTGGTAGACCTGAAAAAGATATTTCAATTTCAATTATGTTTGTTCAGTTTTTAATATATGTTGCCATGATTTCAAACATAATGATGAACAGAATTTTAAAATACCAGTGTTTTCCTTAAAAGAAATCCAATTTGAGTTAAATATCCATTCTTTTGTAAATTAATATAAACAATTTTTACTCACTCTGATCCAGGGAATGATTAGTTTCTGGATAGCTTATTGATTAGGCTAAAATAAGCACATGCATGGGTAGAGGGTCACAGTATGAAAAACTGGCTGTAAACTTCAATTAGTAGAAAAATACAATAATATTATATAAGTATTTAGTAAAGAATATAATATTTATTAATATTATATAAGAATTTATTAAAAGTGAACACTTCTCAGTGAATTTTCACTGAAATCCAGTTCGGTCCATTTTTGTAAATTTGCTAAGACACACTTTTTTTTTTTTCCATTTCCAAATTACTTCCAGGTTTAATCCCTTTCCTCCAGAGCAGAGCTGAGGCACGATTAAGACAGCTTGAGAAAACGCCTTCTTCTCTTGCCTGCCCTTCCCGTGCCCGCGCTGCGCTGTGCTGAGCAGTGACTTCAGCTCCACGTACCAGCAGGAACCAAAACACCGCGTGTGCTCCCAGGCTGCCCCGGCCCCACGTCGCGCCAGGCGCTGCAGCCCCTACCAGCTGTTTTCCTCCTCAAACTCAGTCGCAAAGATGGTTTTAATTTAACTGCTTTTACTCAGGCACCTTTCGGGTTTTTTTTTTTCTCATCGCTTGCCAAGGGCATCGCATTCCTTTGACAATTTCTATAAATCTTCATCTGGTTTGGTAATCTGTAGGTAGTTTACCCTGTTTCTGACCTGCAGAGCTTTTAAATCACTGTTTTTTCCAGGGTGCCCTCCTCTCAGCCCTTCCTTGCAGCCCTGTCCCCAGACGCATCCGGAGCGCGGGGGCACGTTTGCTCTCGCCCAGGCACACAGCCCCTTCCTGCGTGCAGCACTGCCACGAAATACCCTCCTTTCTTGCCCTAAACATGGCAGGGATGCCACAGCCCAGGGATCCTAACAGGCCATTTAAAAAATATTCAGGTGTTCCTGTTTTCAAAGCTTTTTATCTACCACACCAATGAAAGGTGCTGCAACACGTGCCTGACGCGCACTCCTGCAATGCTGTTTTTCAGCACGCGAGAGGCTTCACTCCAACTAGCCGCATGCCTCATTAGTATTAAGAAGTCGTCTGCATGCTCTGAGAGGTGAAAAAATACCCCAGACTCACATCCAGGGATTAATTTTTCTCCTCCCTCCCCGCGCTGAATTTGCAAGCGTTACAAATAGCAAGTCCTAAGGGCTTGGGGGAGCTGCTGCAATGACAGACTGTTTTCAGTTTCTTTAAATGTAAACCAAAATGGAGCAGAGGAGAGAGGGGATGACAAGTATTGTTTTGCTTGTAGCGAGCGGTGTTCCTGCCACAGTGAGGATGGTTTCTACTTCATCAAGCGCAGAGGACAATGCCAGGGAACATCAGTTGCCTCAGTGCAGGAGCCTACCTAGAGGGGAGCAGGAAGGATAATGCCGCCAGCCGTGGCGGTAATGGATGCTCCAGGACAGGAGACCGGCTGCTTCAGTGGTTTTCCATTGTCCCATCCCTCGTGGGGGTGAAATGTCTTCTTTTTCTTTCCTTTTAAGAGCTTTCGCCTTCAGGCCTTCAAGACATGTATGTGCATTTAATAGGAAAAAGAGTGAAGAGAGATGGGTGTTTGCTCTCAAGGGCTGGAGAAACCCGATGCTTCTTTTCTGCCAGGATGATGAAGCACCAAGGAAACCTCTTGCATGACTTTACTACAAAACATCCCAAGAGGCCAGAGCTGTAGCTGAGGAAATGGCACCTGCTGAGCTGCACTGCAGAGTTCACAAGCAAGCACGCAGACGGGCGTTTGCTATTGCAGCTCCCAGAATTTCTCCAGAGAACTGCTCTGCGCTACTGACGTCCTTTCCTTTTTTTGTTTCTCCAGAATACTACTCCCCACCCCACCGCTGGGCTTTGCTGTCACCGCTTGGTGGCTGGCCATGCCCCGAGAGGTATCAGTATGGTGTGCGTGGCAGCTCTGCCCAAAAGCAGGGGGGAAAGCCGTGCTCACCTTCCCGCTCCGTACAGGTACGCGTGCTCAAGAAGGCCAGACGAAGCACTGGGGGTGAGAACTTGGCCATGAAAGAATGCCAGGAGCACTGTATGTTAGAGCTCAGTTTTCTTCTGTTTTGAAACGATGCCGGGAAGGGAGCAGCGTGAGTGCTGCTGACGTGCCGGGGGAGCGGGCAGAGGTCCCCAGGCCGTCTGCACGCAGGTACCCTGGCTTCAGCAGATCAGATCAATGTGCTCTTGTTGTCAGCCAAAAATTTGCCCCTTTGGCTTAACTGGTGGATGTTAAATAACCGGCTATGTATTGACACGTATCAGCGTGCAAATAATTTGGGAACTAAAGCTGCTGGGATACCACAATCCCAGCGGCCAAACTCTGAGCATCACCAGATAAGGAGTAGGGTGGGTGATCTGACTGATTGTCCTCTTTCCAAATTACACCTAAATTGGGCTTAAAAGCAACAGTGCTTTGCAAAGATGGCAAAGGTGAGTTTGATTTGCAGAGGTGAGCTTGGGGGTGGGAGGAGGGAGGAGAAAGGATTGTGCTCCTTATTCTGCCCTCACAGTATGCTCTGGCTATGTGAATGGCCAGGATAACACGTTGCCCACAAAACGTAGAAATATTCAAACTATATTTGTTCTGCACATGTATCTGCTGAATTTCATGATTTTTTTCTCCCTTTCAATTGCTCCGATTCTTGGTTTTCCTTTCTTAACTAAGGCGAAAAACATGAAAAAGCAATAACATTTGCAAGATGTGATTCATTTCCGCAGAAAAATAGATCTCATCCTCCACCAGTTGTCCAGAAGTAGGTCCTTCTACTTCCACGTGGGGTAAAAATGTTGTTTACAGTGTGCTTTCTTGCCATGGAGCATTGGAATCAACACTAACTTTATGTGCTCATACACATCACACAGCGCAGCGAGGTTTCTGTGACTGCTGCATGCTTTTATGGCTTGATAGTAAGTGTAACAGAGACTAATTTAAAAAAAAAAAAGAAGAAGAAGAAAAAGAGAGAAAGCAGAGGTTCTGTCAAAGAAGGTGATTTCACTGGTTGGTAGTACGGCTTTGGAACATTCAATGGCTGTTCAAGAAGCACTGAGTAAATTTTTAGAAAGCTGTTTAAGTCTCTAGATGAAAGCTGCTGTGCAGATAGCAGCTACTTATGATGTTAGAGTGTCGACTGCAAGTACTTTTAAAATATAATTATTTAAAGACAGCACTGCTGATCACAGGCCTGGGCTGTGGGAGCATCTGCCTGGTTCTCTTCCCCCAAGAGAAAGCTGTGCTTCACTTTGTCCCGTTATTGTTGGTCCTACTTCTACGGTAAATTGAAGCATAATTGTAAGTTGGCAAGTACAGGATACATCTTCTAATTAGTCCAGTGCTATCAAATAATTTATGCAGCTGGCGTCATCTTTATCTTCCCAAGCACCTTTTCTGCGTGGAACTGTGAGTGGGCTATTGAAGCACACACTATGACACTGGAGTAATTTTTCTGCAGTAGTTACCAAATTTTCTAATGGGAGTTAAGCTGACCAGATCTTCCTTAAATTAATAAAATGGAAAGAAAAGTAGTACTGTTAATTTTCGAAGTTAATGTGTATACGAGAAAGCTGCTATCATGAAGATACAATCATGCCTTCCTTCTGCTTATGGTCCAAGTGCTTATCCAACTTGCTTAGTGAACAGAGAAACCCGCCTGTGGCACCCCTCTGCAATTCTTCTCAATCTCAAATGGGCTTTAATCTCGGTCGAGTAACCGTTTAAGTCACATGAGTGCCAGCTACCATCTTTGTTAGTCCTGGCAGCTGAGGCGTGGGGTTTGGTAAGAAGGCAGGAGAGTGTGACTTTTGCCCAGCCTAACTCAGTCCCTCACCAAAAGCACGGAGAGGTTTTTAGCCTGGCATGGGATGCAATTAACTGGAAGGAGCAACCAGAATCTTCATGAAAATATAATTTGTTGAGAACTTCGGAAAGTGACTAAAGGTCACTTGAAATAAATGACCCCAATATTCCTGAATTTCAGCTTTAAGGAATTTGTAAGGTACTATGTCTAGCTTGTAAGGTACAAGTCAAGCCCTCTCAGAAGTGGTGATTAGTGGTCTCACCTGCTAATAGGGGAAAAAGATAAGAAACTGTCCTAGCCAGGCAAGTCATACAACATACAAATCTTGACTGTTCACTTACTAACTTGAAGCCCTAAAAAATGTGACACACTGCAGCTGAAAGCTTCTTAGTAAAAAAAAAAAAAAAATTGTCAGATGACTTTTTAAGTCTGCTCTTTGCGAGACGTATTTGGCAGATCTGCTAGACCAGTGGCAGTGTTAAGATAAAGACAGATTCGAAGATGTAGTTCCTGATTAATAATAATGATAATGATAATGATAATGATAATAATAATAATAATAAAGGTTAGAGGGAAAGGTCACGTATATTCACATAGCAAAATCTGTCCGATGTTTGCCAAACCATTGCACATAGCTGTACCAGGCTGAAATCACCTGATCCCGTCAGAACTACTGAAGCAAACTCCTGTATGGAAAGGCACTGTGAAGCTCTTAATTGTCTGGGACTGGACATAATCTCTTTCTCACCCACCTGATTTGCAAAGAGATTTGCCAAGAAGCGGCTTACTACATTAGAGATGTCTTTCAGCATGCCTTCGTTCCCTGCAAACACTGAAGTTTCGAATCGTTTGTGCGCAGTCAATCCTTTCCAGAGCTTCAGCGAGGGCAAACAGTCTCATGTGAGGCTGGAAGGGGCCCTTCAAAGCAGCTGTTTAGAAATGCGTGAAGCATGAGGCACATTATATCCTCTTCCCACAGGCTGAGGGCCAGATGTGCAGTGGGTGTAAAGCGGCAGAGCCTCAGTGTGACTTTTTTGGGGGCCACGATGATTTATACCAGCCAAGAATCTGGCCCTAAGTGTTTCAGCGAAGGGACTTCCCCTGACCTCTGCTGCTGAAGGGCCCGGTTTTGTAATCTCTGGTCTAACCCCCGTCCCGCACCGACGTCCTCCATGAGGTGTGAAGGGATGGGAAGTGTTCGGGATTGCTGGCTCAAGGTGCTGACGATTCCTGACGCCGCCTCTCCAGGCCAGTTTGCTGAAGTCATCACAGGCTTTCGGTTGTCGTGCATTTACATATTTTCCTTCCCGTGTTTCTGCTACTAGCAACATACATAGGTCCTTTATATTTGTTTCCTCCCAAAGCAAATTCCCTTTTTCACCCTCTTAAGATCCGGAAATGAGAATATTTCTAAGCAAAGATGATGTTCCTGTATTTTTTTTCTTTCATAACTTGTGTCTTCCTGAAACATGAATGAGGATTACTCGTGGGAGTATGGATTTCAGAATCAGGCCTTTTGGCCATTTTGATAGTGTCATGGGAGGAAAAACTGTTTCCCAGAACCAAACAATTTTATTGCATTCCAGAATCATGTGCAAAACAGGGATCCCATCTGTTCGACAGCATTCCCACTAAGTACGGTTCTGCCTGTAGCTCACCAGCGTAAGCAGTTCAACAAAGGAGCCTCAGTTTTCAATGATAAGGTTTTCTTCAAAATACAAGACACTAGTAAAAAGGGCTTCACAATAATTTGCATGTTTATCAAGGTGTATTTTCTTAAATACTGTTTTGACTGGTAAGGACGCTGCAGAGTAGTATAGCGCTACAGCAATCACTCCTAAAATAAGCCTTCTCTGAGATCAGTTTTGCCAATTCCTCTAACTCTGCAATAAGTGAATAAATAATAAAAACATTAACCTCAAAACTGATGGGTTAAAATTGGGCTGAAATATACTTCCTTATTTTTTCCCCTGACAGCTTGAAAAGTTTTGAACAAAGGCTGCTTGAATGCAGCACTCTAGGTTTAGGCCAGTTTACCAGAGTGATTCTGCAATAAAGATTATGAAATGAAAGAGAGAGAATTTAATTTGTGAAAGTCCTCTAACTGAGGGCTAGTGCCTGGGATTTTTATCATCACCATGAACATCAGCAAGTTTTGCTTAGCAAGTACAATGAAGGGTCCTTCTGGAAACTCTAAGTAAGGGTTTTATAGTTGCTTAATTCTGCATATCTCAATTTCTAAGTGTCTCCTTTGAGTCACCTTAAAGTCCTTTTAACAAACTCTCCATCTGACTGAGATTCCCCCGACAGCTCTGCTTGTGCTTTTCCTTTCAGAAAATGATCTGAAAAATAAAACGCAATTTCAGTGGATGCTTGCCTGTGGAAAGAGATCATTGTTAAACTGGGAAGTCAGCCTTGCCGGTGCGCATGCGTTGCCTGCGGGCAGGGAGTGATGCCCACCAAGCTCAGTTTGCCCCAGCCTCCCTGTTTCCAGCCCCTTCCCCATGGCTAGAGGAGCTGGGGAATATTTGTGTGGCTCTCAAAGGACCCAACTCATGCGTAGTGGAAAGAGAGCTGGAAGGGAGATGTCTTCCAAGACAGGGGCTGAAGTTGTTTTCTCCTTTGCTGTGAAGGTTATCAGGCAGGGTATCTAGCGACATTTATTCTACCTCTTCTTGCCCAAAGTCCACCTGAGCACATCCATTGCACCAGCACGGGTCTGTAGCCGTGCCAGCTCTTTCCTGTAGTCCTCCTATACACATAGCTCTGGGATGCATCACTGGAGGGCATCAGCATCCAGCTCTCCCAGGATGTTTCTCACAAGGCATAGGTATTGCAGTTGTCATCCATTGCCTAGATTTGCATGCTGCCTGGGATCTACCACAGCGCAGGCAGTTCGGTGTGGGTGGCCTGTAGGGCGCAAGGGAGACGGGTCTGACCTTCACTCCTTGGGTTCATGTGTAGCTGCAGGCGACACGAGGACCAAGTGCTGGGCAATGGCAGAGAGAGACAACTCACGGACAGTTAAGAGTCATCCCTTGCCTGACTAATGACTCATATGGGTATGGGTCTCATATGCCTTCAGGAGTGCACCATGGTGAGGCCATGGCTGGCCCTCGGGCTTTTGAAAGGGGGCAGCTGGGGCTGGAGGTGCTTCCAGGGCACCAAGGTAGGGAGAAGTAACGAACGTTGAAACTCCTCATGATTTTCATCTTTGTAAGAAAACTTTCTTAGGATTTTGCAGGGGCACAGTACATGATCTGTTAATTTTGTCCGCAACAGGCCAAAACATGTTGGTCTTCTGGCAAGTGGGGAGGCAGCTAGCGGCTATGGTGGGGAGGCCAGGGGAGGGCTTGGACTTCAGGACCGAGTAGCAGGGATAAGCTGGACCCTCAGCTTCTTCATTCGTAAATCAGAATGAAAAAAAGTAGCTGTACCTCCGCATCACAGGGTTAGCACGAGGCTTAATTAACTTGTGTTCATGACACCCTGCCGGAAAGGTGTTAAGATAATTAGAAATGTAAGTCTTACATCTGTTCATGCCTACTCCGCTGGGGCCACAACCCATGATTAAGATTTCTAGCAGATGTCACAACGCAAATGGTGACAACTACTAAGTGGGAGTACAGTAACGAGGAGCACGAGCGGCTCTCATCCCTCTGAGAAGAGGCACACTCAAGTTGTTGCTGCTGTCCGCACGCCCTCACGTCAGGCGAAGTCCCTTCAAGGGACCCGGCCCTACGCCACGGTGCCACTCAGCTCGGTGTTGAGGGGCAAAGGGAGTCTATACTGAAACCTGGTGTTTTGTGATAAACATCTAGCCTCTAAAAGCAGACTAATCCGTTCCATGCCTTCTACCCTCATTGCAGGAAACTGCAGAGAGAGGCACTTACCATTGGAAAGGATGTTTTATTGATGCCGTTAAGGAGTAGAGTGACATCATCTGAATTTTTTGGAACAATGGCCTTTTTCCCACAACTGCCTTGGCTTTTGCTGCCTTTGCACTGGCGCCACGCGACTGACTGGGATCTGACAGTATTCGTGATTCTGGGTGCCAGGAGAAAGCAGTCTCTGGAGAGTGGGTGACCGGGAGGAGTCAGCAAAACGCTGACGGACCCTGGTTGGTTTTTTGTCTGTTGAGGGGAGCGATGGTATTTGGTATTTGGTTTTTGCCTGCTCCATATTTCAAACTTGTAACTTGGTAGGGAAATACCTGCCTGCAGAGCAGGGATCCAGCTTGTTGGTATTTGAGGTGCTCGAGTTAGTGACACACGTAGACAAGAGGGAGACTAAGTTGGGCTGAAGGACAGAAATAAAACAGGATCCTATAAATAACAACTTCCCTCATTACTCTCTTTCCTCTCCAAAGCAGGTCAGTCCTTTGCATCAAGGTGAATCTTGGTTCTCCTGCTCTTCCTCTCCTGTTCCCTTTAAGTTCCTCTGCCTCCTTTGCTTCACTGCATTCCTCCTCCTCAGGCTGATGCTTGTTTCTTCTGGTGCGACCTGGAGCTGTTTCCCACCAAGCCTGGGGTTCCTGCTGTTCACAGGAGTGATGGGCTTCCTACCCCCTTTGGGTGTCCGGGCCCAGCGTGACATGCAGGAGCTAAGCATGACTAACCCAGGGAGGGTTTTCTGCAAATTTAACCATTCAAATCTCTGAAGGTCATACAAACTAGGACTCCTCACAGGCTAAGGGTTTGGAAAAAATTAGATGCATGTCAGTGGTGATGCCAGAAGTCTCCTGCTCAACAAAATGCTGCACAAGTATCATCTGCACAAATACTACAATCTTTTTCTCAAATCCTGGTAACATTAGTAATTTCCAAATGAAAGATCACACAATGTATTGCTTTTAAATACGGATAAGAGGTACATTCCCTAGCCTCTTCCTTGGCAATGGTGGAGCCGTTTTGCCCGAGAGGAACAATACAAAATAATCCCAAACAACCCCCTCCAAACCACAAAAATCCCAAACCGAAATGAACTCCCAACAAGACTAAACTAGCCTGAGGTAGGCACCCGGGGAAGATTTCAGCTCGCTCACTTTTGGCAATGCCGTAGAAAGCGAAGGCAGGATCTCGGGCCAGGAAACACCAGGCAACCTGAACGCGAGGCGGGCTGCCCATACTGCCCGCTGCAGCGGCCTGGACGCTCGGCACCCCATTTCGGGTGCATTGGCTGCGTATGGCAGGTAGTCTCGATTAGGAATTCCTGCTGGCAAGCTTGCACCTGAAAAGCAGCTCCAGCAACTTTTCTCTTTTTTAATGCAAAGCAGTACGAAATACGTGAGGCAGTAAGGGCTATGTGAGGCTGTTTGGGTAATCACTGTGCAGAGACTTAGTACCAGTTTCTAAAACAACGGCCTCCTTGGACATTCGTTCATCACTCAGTAGTAGTCGGAAAGACGAATCAACTCTTGGGTTTATTAGGAGGGGATGGGCAAAGCTTCACCAGTGCCATTATATAAACCCACAGCGAGCGTCTCTCTCGAGTCCCATCTCTCAAAGACGGCATAGCAGAATTAGAAAAGGCGCAGAAAGGGGCAACAAAGCTGGCTGGAGGCATGATACAGCTTCGCTGCTACAGAAGATGAACTAAAGCTCCGCAGTCTGGGAGAAAAGAGGACTGAGAGGAGAAACTGGAGAGGTTATAAAATCATTAAGTGAATGAAGAAGGTGAAGAAGGAGTAATTATTAACACTTTATCATAACACAAGAATTAGGAAGCTTCAGATGGAGTTATCGGCAGGTTTAAAGCAAAGAAGAGAAAGGATTTTTCTCCCGTAGCACATCATTAAACAGTGGGATGCTGTAGGGTGCTGTGAAGGCTAGAAGATTAAATTAGTTCAAAAGCACTTAGACTCATGGAAGAAAGACTAACAAGGCTAATAAACACAGAGCTGTGGATATGTCCTTTGACTCGAAACCTCTGTGCTGCCAGTTGCTAGAAGCCAGAAGAGCACACCAGGAAAAGCAGCACTGCATGCTGGTCCTAGTCCTTGCTGGTTTTTTTTTTTTCCCTTTGCATTCATTCCTAACCTTTTTTAGAGACTACAGGCTGAGTGGCATTACATGTATGGTTGTTCTTCTACTTACAGTGCAACAACTGTGGAAACGCACCATCTATCATTTGAGGCAACTGGGAAAACAACGTGGCCAAGCCGAGGTTTTCTGGGTTGGAAGTTCATTAACACGGCACCAGTAGAGCTACATCAGGGATCAATTTTTACTGTTTGTTTTCAACTACAAATAACTGCTTGGAACACTAGTCCTTTCCAGCGAGGCTTGGTGGATTGTGCTTCCTTAGAAAGGTTACAGTCTATAAAATAGCCATAAGCAAGACAAGTACAAAGTATGCTTTGGCTGGATGCTAGTCTTCTCTTTTCATAAAAAAATATGAGATTGGGAGTAATGATGTGCAGCATGTTTTAAGTTATTTTCTAAAGTTGCCTCAAAACCAGTTCTTAGGGAAACAATAATTCTTGGGGAAAAGTGCCAGCTAAGAATTAATACTGATAAAACCTACATTTTTCTTCCTGGGCATTTTCCTGGGAAATACCTAGTTTTACCATTTCAAATTATTTTCAGAAAATATGCTACCAGTTGTAGGTGTTTTGGAAATAGATAAGGTGAAGGAGTAGGTGACAGGCATAAATATAAACCAAGAGTAGTGAACCCTGTGTCCCTGAGCTTTTCACATATGCTTTGAATACTCCTGAGAAGATAAGCAGTACCTTACAACCTGTTAGCTTTTAAGCCAGCCACCAGATTGCAGGAGCAGGTCTCCCAGCTTAAATCAGCTACAAGGTGGATGAGTGAAGAATGTTCCTGGAAAAAAAAGAGAAAAAAAAAAATCTCCAAAGGTATCTTTTTCCCTTTAATACACTGCCAAGGGTTTTCTTACAACAGGAAGAGTTAGTTCACAGGGACTGGAAAGCCAGGATTTGGGCCTCAGACATAGTAGTACGAAAGTTAAAACGTGAAATTATGCTGTTAATGAGCCTGAGACAATTGGCAAGTCATTATCTCCTGTCAGAGAAGCTGGAAAAGCAGTGTGAGGAGGAAGAGCCTGCACTGCCTGCAGGACGATTTTGGTTGCTAATGAACCTGAATGAATGAAAGAACATCAAATCCAGGCCAAGAGTCCCTCTCGTTTGTTTATTTGTTCCTGTAGGAATTTGTCTGAAGCTGCTTAGTACGCTGCTGTCTGACGCCTTCAGGTTTCATCCAGCACCATCCCACCTTCGACTGAAGGACCTCGTTCTGTTTGCCGATGGAAATGGGTGGCTTTAGACAGCTGCACCTTTCAGATCCCCCACGTTCTGCCTCCTCTGCTGTCCACCACTGCTTCATCGTGAGGTTGCTGATGGCCCTGAAGTGACCCCCATGGCACCATAGGGATTTTTTTTTTACCTCTTTTCACTGACAATGTGAGTTCACATCTTTCAGGTTAACAGCACCTTCCAGTTTAGGACTGAGCTTTTCTGTTACTAGCGGCACGTCTGTGTTCATATTTCATTCGTGACTGACTACAATCTGTTGTTCAGCTCTTTCTTGTCTTCCTCAGCATCAGTGGTAGGACATCAGACAGGACAATATTCACCTCCTCAGATTTCAGACTGAGCCTTTAGAATCATAGAATCATAGAATTGTTCTGGTTGGAAGAGACCTCCAAGATCATCGGGTCCAACCATTAACCTATCACTACCAAGTCCCCCACTAAATCATATCCCTTAGGGCCTCATCTAAACGTCTTTTGAATACCCCCAGAGATGGGGACTCCACCACCTCCCTGGGCAGCCTGTTCCAGTGCCCGACAACCCTTTCGGTGAAGAAATTTTTACGAATGTCCAATCTAAACCTCCCCTGGCGCAACTTGAGGCCATTTCCTCTTGTTCTTTGATACCAGGCCCCCCGCCATGATAAGATTTTGCTCTTGCCTTTAAGAACGTACCACCCCAAACTTTACTGTCCCTTCTCCATCTGCATTTACACATTGTCTTGTCATTGCCTGATACAAGATTTTCTTTCCTTCAGGCCATAGACCACTTACTCTCCAAATGCCTTCTGTTCATTTCACCAAATGCTAATAATTTCTGACTGTTTTTCCCATTTCCCTACCTATTTGGGCAATCTGGTATAAAGCATTCCCAATTCTGTTTTTAAGAGGAAAGCAAAACTCTCTCGCGATTAACATGTTGCCTTCTTTTAGCACTTTTACATTAACCTACATTAGGTCCACCGTGGAGTGATTAACTGTCACTCCAGCTTCCCTGACCATTAGAAGTCGGATAGCCTGTATTTCCCAGTGGAGAACGGGAAAGACACCCAGGGCTCCCAATGAGGATGAGGGAGCTCTTGGTAGAGAGTGAAGCCTGTCCTGGAATTATGACGGGTTTTATATAAAACAGGATTAAAATTTTCACGGACCTTTGTCAGACATTTCACCGTTGGTTCCAGCCTTGACAGGGCAGAGAAAATACCCTCACACCCAAGAGACCCAACATTCAATATTCAGCGTTTAGAGGAATAGTGAATTCAGCTTTGCTTCCTGCAGCACAAGCTCATGTGGAATAGCTGTTTATTTCCAGTGACAAAGAGGGAAGAACTCCTCATTTCTCAGAGCTTATGGAAAAAAAAAGAAGCTGACAAGGGAGGGAAGAAATTATGAAGTTGTCAGAAAAACTTGTTTCCCATCCAAATAAAATATGCAGGCATAGTATATTTTTCCTAAAAGAACCTGATATGAAAAATGTTATCATTGCCAGGCTATGGGAAAGGAAGCATTTTGCCTTCTCATCTCAGCTTGGTTTCAGCAGATAGGCAGAGCTAAAGCTGCCTTGCACAGCTCACAGAAGACGAATTTGCTTATCTATCTTGAAACTGATGTTTTCCAACTCAAGCCTGGATCCCGACCACATGAAGGCACCCCTGTATCCAGGGAAGCAGAGCATCCACAGAGCTGTGATGCTAGCTGTCTACCATTGAAGTCAATTGAACTTTGGTTCCCGAGTTCAGGAAAAAGTTTTATGGATTGCCTGGGAATCGCATATGCTTGGTACTTCATAAAAAGAACTCCTTTATGAAGGATGTTCAAAGTAGAGTGCCACGATGGGCTGACTGATTGAAAGACAGAGCAAGGGGGTGAAGTTTATGCAGTTCATGGATGACACCAGGTTTGTGCTGCCTGGCTACGAACACGCAGCTCCAGGACCAAGGAGCACGAGGCTGGGACTCGGGCTGGGAGGCGCAAGCCGAGCTTCAGCGAGCAGCAGGAAGGGGAGTCACATGCGGACGTTAGTTCACTAGTCCAGGCACACAACCGCTAACGATGCCAGGGACCGTTCCCAGGAAACAGAACTTTGCTTGTTCTGCTGTTAAACAATTTTGTTCAAATTGTTGAACAATTGCAAAGTATTGTTCCGTTGTTAGCACGGCTCCTGCCAAAGAGCATCTTCCAAAGAGCTCCTGGCCCAGGGACCGTTCCCAGAGGGCAGCCTGGGTATAGGCACACTCTTTGGTGGATAGGAGACGTTAAATATATGGTCATGGGGCGCTTAGTGCCAGGGAGTGGGACTGGGCACAACGAATTTACTCGTACAGACATAGCTACAACTTGGACAGGGGAGAAGACAACAGAGCTTGATTTGAGTGCTCCTGAACAATTTGGGGAAACAGCAATGATTTTTAAAAGGGACTTTACCAAGCCAAAACAAATGCCTGCAGTGATGATCCGGATGGTACCAGCCCATGCAGGGCTGCAGGCAGTCTTCGCTGCTGCCCTGTCAAAAACTCGTGCGAATAAGCGAGCAGCTATCAGCGGGGGGAGGGCCAGCCACCGACGCGGTACTCACTCCCTGCCAGGGAGTTTGGATACCAAGTGCTGGCTTTGTGGAGGAGAAGGAAGTGAAATCACACGTTACAAACCCTGTTTTTAATAAAGATTTTTTTTGTTATTGAGTTAAAACATCCACGCAGACAATTCTTGGGTTGTAAACATTTGCTTCTGGTAGATTAACTTGGTTGTTGCCCTATTTGTCGTGCTGGTGCTTGAGAAACCGAAAGCGGAAACGAGCAGAAAACAAAGGGAAACAGCTGAGCTTGTGTTCACCCTCTGAAGTAAGTAAATCAAAAGCAAACAAATAGCATAGATAACGTAATTGATGATTATGAGACTACATAGGATCCTTCCAAAATGTGGACTGAAATGAGCTACTCTCTCAGTCTGCCTGCTGCTTATGCTGTTCTTGTTTAAATGTCATTGAAATAACAGCGTGCCAAGAAATATAAACTGCAAACACAGCATTTTAATAAACACAAAGTAAAATAAAACAAGCCAGAACAGATCCGTTGGCTCTTGCAGTTTTTTGTTTGCAAGATGGGGAGGTTGGAGGTGGGGGGCATTCAGGGAGGGTATTATTTCTTACACATGTTTGCCTGGTGCTGATTAACAGGGTCGATGTTTAAAACTTTCTGTGACTTGTTACAGGCTATAATCTTCAAATTTAGGGCCTTGTACTGCTCTCAATCTAGTCACACAATCCCCATTAAGGAGCGTAGAAAACCCTGAGGAGTTTGTGTAATAAGATCTAACAGTATCTAAGAAACAAAAATCTCCTTCTTAATTGTGCCCAACCAGTGTCTTCTCCCATTTTGACTTTGGGTACTAATGTATTTTGCAATCATATAATCTGTTCTTCTTTAAGAGTGTTCATGTAAATATATGCTTAAAGCAGATCTAATTAATAGATCTGATCGGTTGTCTAGTCAGATATAACATCAACTACAGCGTGGAAATGTTAAGAACATCCCAAATGTGAAGAAAGTGGAGGGACACCCTTCCCTCCCCCCAGAATTAGCCATACACTCGTCATTTACCCTGCCACACGCTGTAGTGTTTGTTAGTGCCTTGGTTAGCAGCAGCACCTCTGAACTCCCGTTGCTGTTTTACTTCTGCTTTGCTCAGCCAAAATCCCACTGAACTTCTGAGCTGAAGCTCCCGCTTTGAATCCCAAAGGATCGAGTCTTTTCAAGCTGTGGTGGTTCCCCTTTCCCTAATCACAAATGTCACGAGCGTGACCATGCTGTGCTGGTGCAGACAAAAGGGCCTCATGGGTGGAAAGAGGGAGAGCAGCTTGGAGAACATCTCTCTAGGCAAAAGCACAGCCAGCGTGAGGCTGGGGGTGGTGGGGCTGAGGGACCACAGCTCTGCTCCCTGCCCCACACAGCACGGCAGCCCCCAGGGCCATGCCACCCCAGCCCCGTCCCCTGCCACTGCCACTGCCACTGCCTCCCTCCTCCCCTCTGAGCAAGCTCCTGCCCGACATTTTAGAAAATTAATGCTAAGTAGAAAATGATGAAAGCATATTACCTGTAAATTACCTGACTAATCACATTCTCTCTCTTGGGACCTATTACGCTTCCGAGCCTGCAACTTAGTCATCCTCGCAGGCAAGCTCTCCCCGTTTCCCAGTTTTGTTCATCAGGTTCATCCAGAATATTTGCTAATTTCTTTGTTTTCCTCCAAGCTAGCAGTTCAATCCTGCCAGGCACTCATCTCTCCAAGCTCTCTCCGGGAAAGCAATTAAGCACATGCTCAATTTTAAGCATGTGAAGCTGGTGGCAATTAGGAAAAGGGCCGGCTCTACAGCACTCTGGTTTTTGGCTGGCAATTCCTTAGGTAGGTGGGGTGAACTGTTCTCTAGAGACGCTTGCCTCTCTCCATTGACTTGTGAGGAAATCCCAACAGCCTGTACACCAGTAAGAGCAGTCTGAATATACCAGCCAAGATGTAGCATGTGCATCCCTTGAGTAGGGTATTTTGACTCACATGGAAGATAAGTCAGGCACTATTTTTAGCATCCTTTATTGATTCCTGTATAATTTCCCTTGCTCTTCCTGTGGAAGTTCCTTCCTTTCCAGTAACACCAGCATTTGAAGTAGCACATCAATCCCTATTATGTGTCAAACCCGACTTTTTTTCCCAAGCCTCAGCATGATGCGGAAACTCTTAAACACAAAGTCTTCCTGTAATTTAAACACCCAACTCTATGTGTAAGTATAAGATATTTGGCTCTAACCTGTTAGAGCTACGCTCTAAGCTCTCATTGCAGAAACTGTGAGCATTGGATGCAACCGCATTGAAACACAGGGACCCATCACCTCCTGAAGGTTCGCAATCTACCGTGCGTGAGTGCACCAGAGGGAGATGATAGACAAGCGGAGGAATATTTAGCTATTTATACTACACATGTATAGCAGGGAAGCCAGCTATGAGGCGTGATGCTCTGAATTCATGGCTCTTCCACACTGGGCAGAATCCTCCCGTACACTGCCATATTTGGGACATGAAGGGGTTAAACGAAGTGATGATGCTTGTGACCCTGCCGTGCTTCCCAACAAATACTATTTTTTGACCTCCACTTAGGGCACCCCAGGTCCATGCCGAGCTGCTCAGTAAAACGAGGGGCTTCTTTTGGCCTTCCACCGCCCAGGTTTGGTGACACAAGCGTGGAGCCAATACACACCAGAGAAAGGAAAGGGGCCATTTTTTCCCTTCTGAGGGTACCATGACAGCCAGCAAAGTATGGGAAAGCTGGGTAAGCTTTTTATTAAAGCTGTTTTCTGTCCAGCTGAGCCCTGTGGGGATGTGTGAACCCCAAAAGGCTTTGAAGGAGGCTTGACATATTTGGTCAATGGGGACAAACTGATACACTCAATGTCACAGAAGAGTGTTTTGTTCTCGTACCGAGGTGACCAGTTTGGGTTTTGAATGCCAAGACCAGATGCTTAACAAATAATTCACAGGCTTCAATAATTTATCATTTTCTTCTAAACTCTGAATAGTTTTAAATGCTTCATGAAACTCAAGTAAAAGCTAAACTCAACAACTGCTAAGCAGCTTGCTCAAAAATTTAGCTGTCTACCTTGCTTCGCAGTTCTGAAATGCTTTAGATGAATGTTCTTGTGCAACACTAGCCCTGGCTTCCACGGTGTGCATTAAGACTGTTATAAATAAGTTGCAAGTTACATGGGCCTGACATGGTATTTATGAAAAGATCATATTTGCTCCTTTGAAATAACCACCCAGCAGAAAGTCTGGCTCTCGTACAACAGCATTTATTCGGTGCATCCCCTTTAAAGGTCAGGAAAGAAAACTGAGAAGATGGGTAATTGCAAAACTGGTTCTGGAAATGTGCTCTTATCTCTTGGGCTAGAGGGGAATGCGAAGAAGGCAGGGAGGTGAGCTAAAGCAGGCTTGGGGAAGATGTAAATTCCAGGACCCTCACGTAGGCAGATGTTACGAAAGGAATTCCTCCTGCCTTTGCCAGCTCCGAGGAGTGCTGTGCTGTCTCCGGCCAGCAGCGGAGGCATCCAGGGGAGGAAAGAGCCACGCACCATTTACCCCACCTACCAACTTTTTGCAAGAGTGCAAACAGGGAGGAAAAGATAATTCTATATTTTAAAATGGCATTTGGGCTACCCTATTTTGTTATGGACCGTCCTTTTAAATCCAAAATCAACCTTCCTATTCAGACATGACATCTGATCTGGCAGACATTTCAATGTCAGACCCTCTTTTTTGTTGACTCCAGCAGATTTAAGGAGTTTTTTTGACCTATGTTGCTGTTAATTTCAAATAGGCACGTGGCCTATCTGGTAAATAGTAATTTAAAAAACAACCTAGTGTTATTCTACTCCCTCTTCCTTAGGATTTTTTCTCTGAGACTGACATTACCCTGTTTTGCCTCCTCCAGTACTTTCTATCCACATTCTTGCTGATCGCCAGGTTATGTCCATGAAGCACTTGGTACACTTTGTTACATGACAGTGAAGACTGGTGTTTTGCTCCACAACGTTTGGAAGCACCTAACTAACTTTTAGCACATCTCTCCTTGAATTCGTTGGGACTTACAGCCTCTGCTGAGTAGAGCATTATTGTACACCTGAAGCACAAGCCTTAATCCTTTGCCCTGCGTCTGGGCTTGTACTGATGCGTTGAAGGGCTCGGAGTGATCCATCACCAAGTGCGGTGCAAGCTTTTAGACCAGGCTTTCTGGGGCAACTCCAAATCAGGTACCACAGTGTGGGAAGAAAGGATGGGCAGGACTGATCACCTTGCAAAATGGAAAGTTTCTTACTCAGGGGGAGGTGCTCTTGTTGCAGGTGCTGCTTGTTCTCATGAGTAAGCGTAAATTACAATTTCCAAGTTTCTGCACTGGTAAAACTTACTGAGCAGACAGAGGCCCCAGCACAGAGGTGCAGGGAGGCACTGGGCATCACCTGGATCCACTGAGCCTTGAATGGTAGATGTCCAAGGACTCCCAAAGCAGCAAAACTTCTCCCCCATAAAAACCAGATGAAGATGTAGTTCTTTTGAAATCACAAGACGTGTGTAATTCCTCCATATACACCAGCTGTTTCTTCTGTTTTGTTCGTCTGGAAATAACAAAAGGAGATGTCAGAGCTTGTCTGGAGTTAGGTGACAAGCACCATGTGATGGAGGTTCACATTTCTTAATTGTAAAATGAGACAGGCAGCGTGCCGGTGAGACCACAAAATAAATGAAAATAAATCATGATTTGTGGTAGCACCCTAAAGCCCCCATAATTTCACATCTCCCTTTTATTTACAGTATTGGTGGGTTGGTACCACTGCGTGAATCTGAACCAGTCAAAGAAAACAGAATTAAACCCCAAAGTGCTTGTTTCTGAGCCGAGGTGGGCCATGTCACCCGAGAGCAGCATCCGGCCCGTGCTCCGGTCGGTGGGTGCAGTGCTGAGCCGGGGCAGAGGTGCCCGGAGCCAAGCCCCAGAGCGGGGAGCCACAGGCCCCACCGCTGCCATCACCCTGGCCCCGCTGCAACCTCAGGAAGCCTCCGTGTCCCCACCACCGTTATTCCTTTTATCACCCTCATGAAGGCGTTAATTGCTTCACGCTTCCAAGGGTTGCTCTTATCATAAGGTGCGGCTTCATCCGCTCAGCCGGCTGGAAATGCTGGGTTTCGCTGGTGTTTGCGCCGATGCAGCGGGAGAAGAGAGCCAGCCACAAATCAAGCAGCAAAACATGTAAGCGCTGAACGGTCTGGGTTGTACAGCCGTCTCCTGCCAAGTGAATGAAACATTAGCATTCTGCTCTCCATCCGACGTCCGCGATCGTTAGGGTAAGAATAAAATATGAACTTAAAGCATTTGCACAACAGCCATCAGGCCATAATGAGATTTCTATCCTGTGGTCTCTTGGATATTTTAGACTGTCAGACCCAGCAGTTCACAGCATATGGTTTAGATTTATGTTTTACGCATATCAGACTCAGGGCATGCATCTGGAAGAATGCATTTATGGCGGATAAAGGTGGGTCGTTGTAGAAAAATCTTCAGTGTCTCAAACCTGAGCTTCTATTCAATTCGTTTCTATTTGATTCAGTTTGATTCTATTTTTTTACCTTCCTGTGCACCTAAAAGCACACATGTAGGATCATACCTCATTTCTGTCCTTGGAAAGATTACAATAATTACTAAATTACGAACCTTCTCTCCTCAGTGTTCCTAAACCAACCCACAGGAAAAATACTGGAATTAAGCATAAGGAAACCTAAATGCTGGGATGACTACTTCCAACACATGTGCCAGGAAAATGTTTACTTGTGGATAAAAACCCTTTACCCCTCTGCACCTCGCATAATAATGTAACCATCACTTCCAGCAACTACACAGATTCGAAAAGCAGAGCTCCACAGTAAACTACCGCCCCATCTAACGAATTGTGAATAACAAAGGGGAAGCTGGAGGGGACGCATGGGGAACCCTTTTCCCCACTTAACTTTGGACTTCTGCAGCAGCACAGGCTGGTGCTTCGCTGGAGCACAAATCTCATAATGCCGCAACGGCACAACATTCGTCCCTCACAGCTGTGCCGGTGGTGGTGTGTCCATGTTCTTTCAAGCCAAATGCACAGCTCTTGAGACCTGAGATCCACCAAACGGGCACTAGCAACTGCTGTGACGGATCCTGACATCCTCCTTGCACTCGCTTTCCTTCTGTTATGAGATGTTACACTCATTGAGGAAAGACAAGAGGGAGGGAAGACATGCAGCTTGTGCTGCTCAGAGGAGTCTCCCCATGGTTATCCCTGGAGCTACTTGTGGAGCTATATGATGAAGAGGAGCACTGGCACTCATTTTAGTACAGCTAGTAACTATCATTTTATTCTTTTAGGTTTTTAATTTACAAGCAGTGGACACCTACAGTCCTCTCAGTGGCTCTGCCCATCACTGAAGATCTTCAAGAGTCCTACCTGTATCCAGAAAGGGAGACCAAATCCTTAATTCACTAATGAAAGGGCTTTGAAAATGCATATATTTGATGCTGTTGAGAAGTGGGAGCCATGGTAGGGATGCAAAGAAAGTAATGTGAGCCTGGAGGAGAGCTTTCGGCTGTCTAGGAGATTAGAGAAAGCTGAATATTTGGATATGCATATGAGCTGAGTAAGAAGCTGTGCAGAAAGTCGGCATGATTTAGACACTGCCAGCGTCTGAGGATGTGAAGGGAGAGAGTAGCAAGTCAAAGATGATGGATAAAGTGTAGGTATATGAGAGAAGCCTAATGGCGGTGGTGCCTGTGGTAAGCAAGGTATCAAGGGCAACTTTGGGAGAATCGATACCACACTTGCTGAGGAACATGTTTATTCAGAAACAATTAAACGAGAGTGCAGAGTGGCTGCCCCCTGTAGATTAGCTCGCTATTTATAGAAACCTCTCCCACACCTTTAAAACCTTCTCCTTTCAGCCTTGTCCTTCTCTTTAGTGAGTATAATTGACTTGGTCGGTATTTCTCAAGGCCACTAACCCCAAGATAGCATCACTGGGAGGGATAACAGAGAACCACCTGGAGGCTGGCTGAGGAGGACATCTGGGCTTTGCATCACCTCTGCTCTGAGGGAGCATCCAGTGAGCCACACCAGCATGTCAGTGAAAGTGAGCCTTAGTCAAGAAGGTGGCACCAGATTTAATTCAGAGGTTGCTTACGCCTGTGGCGTGAGCGGGTTGAGCGTCTCTGGCCCAGGGCCCCTTCCTTTGCTTATTCTTGATGTCTTGTGTCCACTGTAAAGTGTCTGCTAGTGGCCATCTCTTGACTAGGTTGCATTTTCTACTGCGTGCCTTTGTAATATTTTTTAGGAAATAGATTCTGAGCATTATTGTTCCCCATGAGGATCTGGGGACTTTTATGATTGCTTTTGTTATGGGAACAACCTTTCTGGCATTGGTGAACAAACCACACAGGCTTAAGGCAAACTCTAACGCAAAGCAACAAGCTCATTCCAGGAAAGACTTTGCTTGACATACTGTTGATAGGCAACCTCTGAGGAGTCAGTAACAGCTGTCTTCTTTGACTTGAATGCCTAGAATATTTTAAAACCTAAGTAAGTTGCTTTCTCTTGAGAGGTGCTGGACAGACAATGTCCCTTCATTTGTCAAAAGGTGCTAAATATAGATCTCAGGGCCTGCACTGAGGACTCCAAATTTGAAAGTGCTGGCTGATATTCTTGCTGTCTCACTGGGCCAGTTCCTGGTGCCATGACATAAACTGGGACATGAACCACTTTCCACTGATCTCAGTCCATAATGTGTCTGGTTTTATAGGCACGTGTAACTGAGAGCAGAATTTGGGCCACTGCGTGGTGTGGGGAAGTGCAGGCACAGAGATGTTAAAAGAGCTGACCGCAAATCATGCTTGTACACAATGAATATCCCCGTGCAGGCTCTAAGCTCAAGACAAATTTCAAGTGATTTGAGTTGATCAGCTAACTGTCTCTCATTGAGGGTTAACTCAAACTGCGTTGGGCCAAAAGCATGCACATGGGTGATTACCATGAATCACACGGAGCACTGGCTACTTTGTGTGCCTGAAATCCTCTGTTCTCTTCTGGTCTGTCGCTCATGTGCACACCATGGATCAAGGCCGGGTTCTGGCTCTACTGATCCTTGGGCAGCTCCAGTGTGAAAGGCAGTGAATCCAGCCTCGTGAATAAGAGTATTAGTCTGTCCCCTCCTAAATACCTCTCGCTGCCACTGAGGTTTGGTTACATACGGTTACCGAGATTTCTCACTATTCGTCGTGCTGTGCGCTTTCAGGAGAAGCTTTCTTTGCGCAGACCCCCGTTAGCTGTATCTGAGGTCTTCACCTTGCAGCCTTTTAGCGGACAAAGCGCTGTTTCGCTTAAAAAGCTGCTGCCAGCCAAATGAGCCTTATTTATCCCCAAACATGACTTTAAGAGGAGTAACAGAAAGTCCAGCTCTGGTCTTAGGCAAGCTTAGGCTGGCTCAGCAGCCAGGACAGCAGCAACAGGTAGGAGCTGTGCGAAGTCAGCCGTTAATCCATACGAACAATGCATTAATACTTTAGCAAAAAAAAAGCATCAGGAGAGGTTTTTTTCCCCCTGCTTTTCCTTTCTGTCCCCAGTGTAAAGTGGTGTCAAATAGGACACAATCAATATTTGCTTAACAGGAAGCACTTGCGTGGCCTTGCAGGTTTATATTTAGAATGGGAGTGGTTTAAGATGAGGGCTGGGAGTTGCCTCCAAAAATTGCCATACTTCTTTAATGGAATATACAGCTTGCCTCCCTCTTTAAATAGCAGAATGGCCTTGTATAACCCATTATTAAAGCTTGCAAGCCTTCCTCAGGCCCATAGATGGCATATTCCAACTATTTGTGTTCTGTGAAATCAGCAGTGGGATGGAGAACAGAACAACCTAAAAGGCAAGATTAAAACAGATGTTCTTCACTGGCACAAGAGAACGGGAGGGTTTTTTCCTCAAAATTCAAAGACAGAGCAATGAAGAGCTCAGAGGAGACTTGATGAAGGCCCATAATGGGTTCTCACCAGCTACCCCTTGTCTAATGATAGACAAGAAAAGCAATGTGATAGCACAAAACGTTTTATGTTTTCTTGAAAACAAAAGCAGACTGGAAAATGAGGCACAAAATGTAATGCAGATGCGAATTACCAAAAAGCACACCACCGATGAATCCTGGAAGAACCGCAGACTCTCTTCCATGCTAGCTTTACAACGGCCTCAGCGCTGCAATGGTACTTCTCACCCTGGCTAAGCTGTTGAAGGCTGATCAAGGGTTAATCTGCTGAGTGGCCTTCCCGGACAAGAAAGGCAACAGAAGGGAAAGAAAAAGGACCAGGGCTCAAGTCTGTTCCCTGAGAGAGCTAGATATTAGAAAGCCTGAACAGGATAAAAGATGGGCAAGATGAAGCAGAGTCTATCTCTGACCTGAGTCTTGAGCTTCCTGTACCAAAGTCTAATCCAAGAGCTTGCGTAAAACTAAAATTGTGTCTCCCTCTTCTGTCTCTTCTTAAGATATTTGCTGATATTGTCAGCTTCCGAGTGTTAGCAGATTCCTTCTACATGTATCCTATGAGCACAGCAAAATACCAATGCCTGTAAGATCTGTCTTTTGACTGGGAGAATTCAGATGTTCGTAATTCGCGCGAAAAAATTCACGCAAATTGTGCTTGCAGAATCCCTATAAAGGGTAAGGCAGCTGGGGACAAACAGTGAATTCATTTGGGAATTTGGTAAGGATGAGCAAGCTGGTTTGTGGGAAGAGGAAAAAGAGATCTTATGCTCTCAGAGCATTTTACAAGCAGACCAAATGATTGGCCTGCTGTGACCATCAGTGCTGCAGGCTGGTACTGAAAGGTTCACATGAAAACACTGGGAACAAAACAACTCGGTACGCCGCAGCCTTCAGCAGGGGTGACCTGTTAGGGAGGATGCTCAGAGCTTTTTCGATTACCTGTGTGTCCGTCACAGAAGTCAAATTCACTCCTAGCTAAGCAAAATTGATGCTCAAGGCTGCTGCATATTTCACTGTGCAATAGGAAGGAATAATGCTGCTTGGCATCACTGGTGGGGCAGTTTTCAATGTCTTCAGATACATCTCTGCAGCCACAACAGCATCTACAGCAGGACGTGATCCCCAGTGCCCAGGCCAAGTGGCACAGAGAAGGGCTTATCCACGCTGCTCATGGTAGCCACCCCCAGTGCAGCCTGGTGACACCTGCTCTGCAAAGTACATGGCTGGCTCTATTGTGCCTGACGTGGCGCCCCAAAAATACCTTTATTTTTCAGTTCAGTGCACCTGAAATGGATGTATTACAGCCAGAGAGGTGGTTTTCATAGCAGAATGCTGAAGTTGCACCTTGCACAGGGCATGAGGAGCAGCCTGAGTGTACAAAGTGCTGTGGTGGTAAGTGGGACTGGAACCTAGTACAGTCCCAATGTTGTTCCCCATGGGGGTTAGTCCTTTAGCAGATGAGCTACAGACATTGTCCTGGGGGAAATCAGAGGGCTTGTTCCAAAAGGGACCCTGGGATCTCGATATCCCCCGTGCAGTGCAGATGGTCAAAGGACTACAAGCCAGGAGCAGACCAGGCAAGAATTTTTTCTGGCATTTTAAATGTACTCTGACCACTTGCTGCTTCATAGGTTAGTTAGGCTAGAGTCAAATAACCCTTTGGCTCCATCCTTGCAAGAAAAATACTACAGAGACCTGCCCGTACACTGCGTCTATGAGGAACATGCTATGCTAGTGGAGCGCTCAGCAGCATGTCATTTTAGTAAACGTGTGCTATGCTGATGAGTGTGTTATGCCTTTGTTGAGGTTTGTCACACTTTTTTGTGGATTTTGGCACCTTCTGCACTGTAAACAAAAGAAAAACTTGTGTTTTACAGAGCAAAGTTTGCTGTTGCAGGGTTAAAGGTACCTTTGTAACCTAAACTGCAGTCCATCTGGAGATCTGCAGCAAAGTTCACCAAAACCTAATAAAATAAACAGTGGATGGAGAGAGTTTATATTGGAAATTATATCAATAACAGCATTAGTAAACCAGGCCACATGCGAGGGTGCTGAGCATTCATCAGAAATTGTTCTGATGATCCTCAAATAACAAAGACTTATTCTTCTTTGTTTTTGTAACACATGCGATGGTGAATTTTCCAGTGTCCTTGAAGTCTGCCAAGAATGGGGAAAAGGAGTGGAAAATTAAGGAAAGAGAGGGGAATGTACAGCAAATATGGGATGACAGAGGGTAGAGAAATGTGAAATGAGCTTTGATGTGGAGCAGATGTACCCCTGCATTCCACAGGCTTCTCTGAAAACAACGAGGAGGGAAGCGTCTCCTGTCTCCCTTTAGCTTTAACACAGAACCGTTTCAGAAACTAGGGCGGGTAGCAAAAATGTTTCTAATAAAACTTCCAAAGTTTTCCCATCGAAGGAGGGGAGCAAAAAGCAAGGCAGAGAGAGAATTACACTCTTGGGTACACAGCAGCGCTTTTCCAAATTACTTCTGGATTCAGACACTTTGCAAAGTGCCCTATGTTACCCTCAATCTGGGGATATTTGCTCTGCCTCCTAGAGATAAAGCTGGAGAGTTATATTTAATGTGTTGTATACAAGTGTTCAACTGACATAATATGCATATAAGGAAATGTATCTATTTTTTAATATATTGCAAAAGCAGAAAATACAAGACAAAGGCATAAGCAATGACAAATTACATTATTAGTTCAAATATTTTCTCTTTTTCTAATAACATTAGAGATGAGCCTTTGAAACTGTTAGCGGGACTCAGAAAGGGATGGGGGAGCGGGGCATGTCGTGGATTATTTGGTATCAGCACTGAATCCAAACCCACGTGGAAAGCCTGTGATGTTAACATTTCTGTTAATTGGGTCTGGGCAGAGGTTGGAGTGCAGTTCTGGCCTTACGAGAACTTAACGGCAGAAGCTACGCTGACTCCAACAGAGCTGGCATTTAACCCTTCGCATAGTTCTGCTTTATTAGAAACATATGCAAAGACACAAAGAGCTGACAAGGAGACGAGAGGATTTTCCCTGTGGTTTTGCATCTAGAAGCATATTGAAATGTATACATATACATGTGTGTTATAACATATGCACTTATTGGGTATATGAATATGTGTAAGTATATACATATATGTAAAGATATGATGCTTTGACATGCGGGGTTTTTTCCATCAGTCAGAATCAGTATGTTTAAAAACTTTCCAAATTTTTTAATAAGAGGAAAAAAGCCCTGTTGAATTAGATGACTAGAAAAACTAAGTAAGAATCCCAAGCTGTGCAGCATCAGATATTTTTTCCAAACAGAAGTGACTTTTTCAGAGAATGAGTTGTATATCATACATTATTCCTTTTCTATCATTTCTATGGTTGAAAGAAGTGTTTGTAATCTTTTAAATTAAAATACTCTTCCCTTTCTTCGGCCTAGTCTGTTCAATAGGAAGAAATTACATATTTTAGCAATAATCTCTCAGTAATTTTATATACATTTCCTGCATTATTTAATAATTTCTATTGGATGTGTTAAGTAACAGTTAAAATAAAAACCAAAACGTAAGAGAATGATAAGGATGAGAATAGTTACTGAGGGCACGTACAGGTGTCAAAAATGCTCCCTACAGCATTTGGGGCTGCAGCGTAACGTGCTGTCAGCTTTCCATGCCAGCCCTGGTGCAGAAGGAGTCGGGCAGGACCAGCGGTTGTGCAAGCAGGGTCTGTTGGCCAGGCTGGGCTCACACAAGAGGACGTTCGATGAATCAGGCAGCCAAGGGACGGGGAGTCGTGTGAGAAGGGCTACCAGCGCTCCTGTGTTAGGATACACCCCAAAGCGCTCAGCCTTCAGAAACTTCCCCTCATGGGCAGCGGTGGCACGTCCTCCGCTTTCACCTGGAACTCCTGATGGTGGCTACAGCCAGGAGAAGCAGCACGGGACCTTGTGCTGGCCGCACTGTGGTGGTACCCAGGAGCCCCAGACAACTGGCTCGGAGTAAGTGGTTCTCCAAGAGTACGAGCGGCTGGTGGCATTTTTTTCCCTCGGCCGTTATTAGCACCAGCTCCTGGAAACCAGGAGAAAAGCTACGGGTGAATCTGCACAGATGCGGCTGAAAAGACCCCCTTATTGATTCAATGGGAGATGTCACGCTGGGACAGGGGGCTGTAACGGAGATGTCCCCGGCAGACCTGTGGGAGACATCTACAGAAGTCCCAGAGCCACCTACTCAGCAGGAGGTCTGAAGAAAACAGTGAATTAATACAATCCTTTTTGGTTCAGGACCCACGGGTCTTGTTGGACAAGCGCACGGAGGCCCACCAGGCTTTCACAGCCTGCCCTGGCCAATACTCCCCGTACAGGAGCCCACAGGAGAGGCAAGATTAGGCCTGAGAATGTCAGTAAAGGTTTAAGCTGAAATAAAACCCGCCCTATGGCAGCAAGCGAGGTCTGATATTTTATTTCACACGTGCTGGGGGTATACGCAGCAAGGGGTTCTTTGGAGTCCCCAGTGCCTGAATGAAATTGATTGAAGAGCAAAAAAAAGTCAGGTAAAAAAAAAACGCTGAAAGCAAGGTAATTGCTTCCAGATGTTTTAAAATTGCCTTCAGAAATGAATAATCAAATCCTGCACGAGCAAGACACAATAGCAGAGGCAAGAAGAGGCAGGAATATTTATGAAGTACGCCGGGGAGGGCACCTCTTCTTTCAGCAGGGGCATAAAAGACTTAACAGCCAACAGCATCCAAAAATCTGTGTTTTGGATGGTGGCTTGCTACAGACTTTCAGACTGGCAGCCGGTTAAGCAGAAAGGATTGACATGCTAATTACAAATGAACACAGCCATGACAAGTGTTGTTGGCCACAAGTTTTTCAGGCCTTAATTAAACGTGATAAGACACACAAAGCCTTGGTTTATTGAACCGGCAGCATGGGGCCGCTGCCTGTCACTCATCTTTGCGTGTGGTCTTATAATAAACAGAAAGGTAAACTTAGAGCCTTATTTCCCTTTCAACTGATTTAGTACATGGGGTATTTGGGCTCACTTAACTTTATTTCAAAATTAGAATTTTCTTATTAGGTTAGTCTGCGTGGTTTTTTTTTTTTTTTTTGAACTCTGAAAAAAGACATCTGCATTGCACTTTAAACTGTTACTGACAGGTCACTGCAGAGACCTGGGTCCGATGCCTGCAAGCCCTCCTCCACCTCCTGCCCTTCGGAGCACATCCCAGGCTCAGGTACCGCAGTGCTCCACCGTGTCTTGAGTCACACAGTCAGTGTAAAGAACTGAATTGCCCGACAACATGTATAAAAAAGCACTAGAAGGCCTTCAACTTCCTAAATACGATTTTTGTGGGACAGTGCCCCTGCTCATGGCATACTCGAGCCTGAACTGAGTACCAGAGTACTGTCCAAAACAATTTAACGGGACTGTTTTTCAAGCAAGCTGCTCCCACTATGAATAAGCAGTTTAAAACATAATCCATATCCATATCAGCAGGTACCATACTGATTGATTGATAGACTTACACGCAGTATGTAAATAATTGCATGGAGTATTGAAGGAAATGAGGGAAAAGATATGGGCACAGAAAAAAAATCAAATATAGATTTTCAATAACATTTACACAATCAGTTTTGTTGTGTTGTGTTTGGTTTTGGTTTTGTTTTTTAAATGAACAGCTATATCCATGTATTCTTCAGCTTAAAAGGCAAGCAGAAAACAGAAGGCAATACAGCTGAATGTGGTTCCTACCAATGTGGATCAATGTGGTTGGAGCACAGCTAGTTCTTCCATGCCAAAGTGGGGCTGGAGAGGTAATCTGTCTCCCTCTGGGGTAGATGTTTGCAATTAAGACACCATTCCTTATCTGCCCCTAGCAAAAATAAATGGTGCTTTGTTCTCTGTGGTTCCAACAGGTAGCTGAGGAAAGGATTAAAGAGATTAAACTGAGTTGAACCGCCAGAGTAATTGTTTCTGAGGATGGACCATGCCCTCACCCACCTGGGAGCTCAGCAGAAGGTCCCTCCGCGGCGGTGGGCAGCTCCCCGAGCGCGCGTGCGCCAGTGAGGGGAAGGGGAGCACGGGCGACGTGCAACGTCTCCAAGCCCACGCTCTTCGTCTTCACTGAACTCTTCCCCTTTAGCATCACGCCAAAGTTAGCATGAGGCTTTATCCTGGTATCGTACTTGTGTGTTGGCATGGTGCAGCTGCACCTCTGGAAGGAGCGGCACAGCAGATCTGCGGAGAGGGGACCAACAGAATAGAGGGGCTGTGCCAAGGACTTCTTTCTTGTGCTCACAGGTCCAGCTCTCTACCATTTTGTCCACTTTAGGGTCATTTCCACCGATGCAGGTTAAGTACAGGATATTCCAGTTCTGGTTTTGTAGTACGTTGCTTCTCTTATAATGACATGAGTGACCAGCTATTGCAGACGATGAAGTTAAAAATGTAGAGCCTGGTTCTGTCAGGCAATCTTGTCCCAAAAGCTCAGAAATTAAGTTGTCGCTCCACCTGCCAATTCAGACTTAGCTCAAGGGGGGGAGAAAGAGCTTCCTAAACTGTGGCCAAGAGCTGTGTTTAAGTAAGTTGTGTTTCTGTAGAATATTTTAAGCAAAAGAAAGAAATTTTTTGTAAATGTTTTTATGACAAAGCAACGATAACTTATTTTTAATAAAAGCTAAGATCATGGACCAGCTTCTCTTTTAATGGTTACAAAAATATTAAGATAGGTTATCTAGGGGACTAAATTTGTTGATGAGGTCTGTATCACTTTGTAAAGGATCCTTATATCTGACATGTAAAGGTACATTCAGAACATGCCCATCACACTGTATTCACAGCTATTGTGTGGCCATCTACCCAGTCCTGAGTATTTCTGACGAGGCCGAAAGCTGATCAGTCTCCACGGGAGTTGCCCCATGACTGGCTAACGATGCTCCTAGTGCTCTGCAAAAGCAAAGTCCTCCAGGTAAAGAGACTCCTGATGCCGAGAAGGCATCTGTGTCTGCATGGGCAAACGATGCAGCCTGGGAGGGGTAGCTCTGCAGTGCCGCGTGCCCATGTTGAGGATGGGGCACCTTTGTTTTGGGCAGCCTTAGCCCGACCACCACCCAGAGATCAGCCCGACGCCCTCTTTTTGGCAGCCTGATGAAGCTGGCATTACATCCCCATACTGAGCGAGGGGGAGCAAAACCAGACATCAATTTTCCCTCCCCAGCTTTTGGTGTTTCTTGTCTTTCTGTCACCAGATACCTCTCTGCACCTTCCCCTGACCCTCACCAGGTTTCAGGCTGACTCTGAAGGCTGGCTCTGGCTCCCAAGCAAAGGCAGGCGGCTCTCAGCTCCTCACCCAGCCCTTTACGCCCGCTCCCTGTCCTGGCACAAGGCGCTGCGTGCACTCACTTGGCCTGGGCATTTGTGGTCACTTGCTGTGGGGAGAAGGGCGGTGACTCAGCCCCCTCGTCCCGAGAAGGAAGGCTTCTGCTCCAGGGACACTTACGCTGAACAAATAAGTAAAACCTCCAAGTGAGAGAAGCCCACTGCGTTACCTGATTTAGCAGAACAGCCAACATAAAACAAAAGCAAGAGGTGCCCAAAGATTAAGGGACACCAGCCTCTCTAGAGGAATTAAGGCTGATTCTGGGTTTATCCCTAAACTTCACCCTCCGGTGGTCTGCTGATATTCCTGAGACTAACCAAAGCCAAGTCAGCTCCATTGTGATCCGCTTTCAGACATGCACAGGGATACCCCGACGGTCGGCAGCCTCCCTGTCTTTCTATTTCCCCCCACTTGTATTAACGCAGCCTGTGACTGTGTCGTGTGTTTTCCGAATAAGTTTCTGTTCTATCAAATAAACCGTGCCAGAAACAACCACTTCTGTGGCCTTTGCCTCCCTGTTGTGCTGCAGGCAGCGCGCCTGGGGGCCTTCCCTCTGGAGCCAAAGGCTTTGACCTTCTCCCATCAGCAGCCAGGGTTAAAGCATTTGTCTCTTTGCAGCAGTTGTGCACCAGGAGGAATGAAAACCTCTCGTAACCGAGCTTGCTCCTGCCTCTCTGCTAAGTGATTTAATCTTTCTGACACAAATCCTCCCTCTTGCAAAGAAAACTTTTGCTTTTTTAAACAGCTCTAGCTGCACTGTTAAAATCAGCTTTTGAAAGCAGAGGCCATGGATGCACAGTTGGACTTTCCCTTAACTGTTCAGAGCTTATTTCATGGATCATCAATGCTTGGACAGTCTCTTGCCTTCACAGGCACTCTGGTGAGCCAGGACTGATAGCAAAAGCAAGAGCAAAACTTAGTATTGCAACAGTGGACATAAGGATCCTCTTTCAGAGTGCCTTATCTAGAGGTCTAAAAGAGACCTGCCTGCTACTCATGACCCCAAGACTCAGTCTACATAGTACTCCTCTGTCCGCACACTGTAGAAAGGCACCTTCGCAAAAGATCAGCACAGAGTCTGGAAGGATCTGTTTTTCTTCCTGTAGAATTGACATTAACCTAAGAATGTGTCTTTTATACTGGGAGATTTTCCCATTCTCCTATTGTTTTTAAGCAGAGCAGACCTTTTATAGCAGGTGAGGCAGCGATGCGTGCAGAAGGGAATGGTTTGCAAGGAAGATCCAGCAGTGTAAGCATAATGGGTAGTTGAATGCTTCCGCTCCGTATGAGTGTGTGAATGCAGCTTGTGGTATCCCGAAAGCACTGGGCAGTGCGTGTAATCGCTGCCATCTGGGGAGCACGAGTTCAGGGTCTTGGAGGAAAATGAGTGAGAATCATCCTTGCTCATTCATCTCTTTAATTGACAGGTATAGACTTAGAAGAGAACTGCAAACGCTGATTTGATCTAGCCTAGGGATGTAAGGACAGTTGTTTCCAGACAGGGGAAGACTTTTGTTGCTGCAGCCAGGTTCTGGCCAGCTAGGAAGGATGTACAATCAGTTCTTAAAAAAATAAGTTTACTTCATAAGTAGCCCAGTTACAGCCACCAGTGACTCAGAGGATAAATCAGCTGCACGCCAAACCCTGGGTGGCGGTGAAATGAACTGTGAGAGCCTAAAGACTCTCTTGCATCTGATTGGTATTAAATTTTTGCTTTCTGAACACTTGAATATGTCTCCAGTGTTTCGATACTGCTTCAGCCACTGAACCCCTCTCCTATGTTTGTGCAGAAAATCTTCCCCTCTCAGCCTAAAAAAGCTGAAGGAACAGAAGTCCTTTAAAAGGAAACTTGGTATCAGGTGTCCCTAGGGTGCGGTGCTTTCCTTCCCTTTTATAGTCCAGTCAGTCATCCTGTGTGAGAAGCGAGAAATGGGAGTGTGGGCAGATTCCACGGTGTACTGAGAGCAGCTGAGAGATGGTGGGTAACATTTGCTGGGAAAGACTTCAAAAACCTGACGTTGGCTACAAAAAAAATTATTTTATTACCAAGCTCTGATGCAGTCAGTTGCATCTGCGAGGATATGTTTTTGTTTGTTTTAAATATTTTAAAGAATGCCTGTCTAGGCATAAGGAGAAACTGAACCCAGGTATCTGAAATATGCAGAGACTTTAAGTCTTCTGGATTTTTTTTTCTTTTTACCCAAGGGTGCTGAAAGAGCTGGCAGAAGTGCTCACCAAGCCACTCTCCATTATTTACCAGCAGTCCTGGCTAACTGGGGAGGTCCCAGTTGACTGGAGGCTGGCAAATGTGACACCCATCTACAAGAAGGGCCAGAAGGAGGATCCGGGGAACTACAGGCCTGTCAGCCTGACCTTGGTGCCCGGGAAGGTTATGGAGCAGATCATCTTGAGTGCCATCACGCGGCACATACGGGACAACCGGGTGATCGGGCCCAGTCAGCACGGGTTTATGAAAGGCAGGTCCTGCTTGACCAACCTGATCTGCTTCTACGACATGGTGACCCGCCTAGTGGATGAGGGAAAGGCTGTGGACGTTGTGTACCTGGACTTTAGTAAAGCCTTTGACACCGTCTCCCACAGCATCCTCCTGGAGAAACTGGCTACCCGTGGCGTGGATGGGTGTACTCTGCACTGGGTAGGAAACTGGCTGGATGGCCAGGCCCAAAGAGTTGTGGTGAATGGAGTTAAATCCAGTTGGAGGCCGGTCACAAGTGGTGTTCCCCAGGGCTCAGTACTGGGGCCAGTTCTGTTCAATATCTTTATCAATGATCTGGACGAGGGGATCGAGTGCACCCTCAGTAAGTTTGCAGATGACACCAAGTTGGGAGGGAGTGTTGATCTGCTTGAGGAAAGGAAGGCACTACAGCGGGACCTGGACAGGCTGGATCGATGGGCCGAGGCCAATTGTATGAGGTTCAACAAGGCCAAGTGCCGGGTCCTGCACTGGGGTCACAACAACCCCAGGCAACGCTACAGGCTTGGGGGGGAGTGGCTGGAAAGCTGCCCGGCGGAAAAGGACCTGGGGGTGTTGGTTGACGGCCGGCTGAATGTGAGCCAGCAGTGTGCCCAGGTGGCCAAGAAGGCCAACGGCATCCTGGCCTGTATCAGAAATAGTGTGCCAGCAGGAGTAGGGAGGTGATTGTCCCCCTGTATTTGGCCCTGGTGAGGCCGCACCTCGAGTGCTGTGTTCAGTTTTGGGCCCCTCCCTACAAGAAAGACATTGAGGTGCTGGAGCGTGTCCAGAGACGGGCAACGAGGCTGGTGAAGGGTCTGGAACACAAGTCCTATGAGGAGCGGCTGAGGGAACTGGGGATGTTTAGTCTGGAGAAAAGGAGGCTGAGGGGAGACCTTATCACTCTCTACAACTACCTGAAAGGACATTGTAGAGAGATGGGGGTCGGTCTCTTCTCCCTAGTAACAGACGACAGAACAAGAGGAAATGGCCTCAAGTTGCACCAGGGGAGGTTTAGATTGGACATTCGTAAAAATTTCTTCACCGAAAGGGTTGTCGGGCATTGGAACAGGCTGCCCAGGGAGGTAGCTGAGTCCCCATCCCTGGAGGTATTCAAAAGACATTTAGACAAGGCCCTAAGGGATATGATTTAGTGGGGGACTTGGTAGTGATAGGTTAATGGTTGGACCCGATGATCTTGGAGGTCTCTTCCAACCAGAACAATTCTATGATTCTATGATTCTATGATAAGTACATCATTTTCCCTGTCGCAACAGCTCTCTTGTTGTCAATGGGATGGCGAACTAGAGCACAGTTACATACAAGCTTACATGTTTGCAGGATTTAGACCTTAAGTAAGAAATGGGTTGTTCCACCTAGAAGGAATTATTTGTGTTAGCCTTCAGGGAAGACAGGCAGAACTGAGCAGTGGTTCAATACAAGATAAAGTTTTTGTGCAGCAAGACACAAGGTATTATCAGCACAGAATTAATGGGGAAAGTGATAAAGATCACAGTCATTTTCTAGACTCAGGATTGACTCCATTTCCACTCATCTTGCACAGCAAGCCTTTTGACAGGTTAGTTAGAATGAAGATGTCTGCGCAAACAAGAAAATATTGATAAAATGAAGACATTCTCCATCCAAGAAGTGGAATTCATTCCTTCCCTTTTGGATGATTTTCCTGTCTCTCAGGTGCAGAGGCCCCTGTGCATGGGTCCTGTTAGTCCTTTTATTGTAATCTGGGTTTATTCTGCCCTCCACATTCTCCTCTTCCACTGCCTGCTTCTCTCCCAGTCCCTGCAGGGGGTACAGCATATGAGGGTAGAAAGAATTCCCACCAGCACAGGTTGATCAAAATGTTTTTCCAATATAAACAACCTAAAAGAAGGACTATGGGGAAACTTATTAAAAAATCAAATAGATTCACTTCCCATACAGATACAACCACTGTTTGGAGAATGAATATTGGCACAGAGTTTGGTGCCAACACAGTTTCTGCAACTAGTGCTATAAGCTACCACAACCATTTGAGAAGATATTTTTTCCAGGAATTTTTCTGCTCTAGAACCGTGGGCTAGTACTTCCATAAAATACCTTATTACACAGTGTGGAGAAAGTACGAAAGATGATAGAAGCATATAATGTGTGATACAAACCTCCTTTCTTTCAAATGTCTACTATTTACTCAATTAGCTGGTCCCAGTTAGTTTTCTGGAAGATAGATGAGTTAGCAAAGGAGATATATAGCCAAGGAAAGGGAAAAGTTCTGCAACAAAATTCTTTTTCTCAGTTCTGCAATGAACACACGTAACACTAAGAAGATGATACCAGAAAGTAAGGGGTAACTCTTCAACCAACCAGGGAGACAAGACAACGTGACTTCCAGCTGTTCAGTGCCTTCACCAAACCTTGAGAGAGTTCTGTCTAAAGACAGAAAAGTTTTTCACAGGACAGCAGAACACAGTCACTTTTGCTTTAGACTAGTAGAATTGTTGCTCTCCAGGTGACAGTAAGTCAAGAGTAGAAAAGAATAATCAGAAGGGGCATTCCTGCAAGCTTTGCCATCTAATCAACCCTTCAAGCAAAGACGGCCACCATCACTTCCCAAGTTTTTCATGTGATATAGCTCAGGACACCTGGCAGCTTCCTGCTGAAGTCATCAGCAGCTGCATCTAGATCTGTTCTGATGGCTAATCTCCTAACTCCTGGAGAGGTCTATGTTGTCCAGCTAACCCATTTTGAACTTTATCCCTTCCAGGCCAGTAGAAGCCCTGCTTTTGTAGAAAAAGCTCTTTACCTATAACTGTTCTTTCCCTTTACGGATCGTTTTCCTGTCCCTCAGGTGCAGAGGCCGCTGTGCATGGTTCCTGCTAGCTCTTTATTATAGTCTGAGTTTACTCCGCTCTCCAGGTGCTCCTGTTGCACTGCAGATTGTTCAGCTGTTTCCTGGTAGCAACTATATTTTCTTATTTACATGAGGTGTGCTTTGTGGATTGAAATGTCTTGTTTTCAGTGTACACACCATGAGAATCAAGTAAGACAAATATAACATTGTTAGCAGTTATACTATGGCATCCAAGGCATGATTAAGGGATACCCCTAGGCTAAGATACTGGTTGGTAAAAGCTGAGTTCAGTCAACCTGAATCTTATATACTAAGCAAATCTGCTGTGCCGCTGGAAGCCTAATGATGCATCTCCTATACATTTGCCACAGCAGGAACCTTATCTCTAGGTTACAGGCAAGAATCAAATGAAAAGGTTTAGTGACTTCTAGGCCAGCAACGTTCAACCGATATCCCCACGGGGTGTTTGCAGCCTCACGAGGGGCTCCTTGGGAAGAGGCACGCTCCAGGCTGCTCTCCTTCCCGGGAGCGCCTCGAGACTGGGCTGTTGTTCTGGTGTGAGTAGTCAGTCAAGGAAGCCTAGATTGTTACTGCCTTTAGTGCCCATATCTGTTTTTAAATCTTTGTCTTTAAAAGGGATACTGGAAATTTCTTCACCCAGCTGTCACCATTTAATTACACTTAAGTGAGTTAGTTAAACATTCACATCGGCATTATGTTAACAACAACATTAGCATCTGCTTATTTATCGGTATGCCTCATTAAAAGTAAGCAAATAATTATTTCCAAGAGTGTATTGCAGTCATTTACATACAAGGTGTGTTAATGCTACCAGAGAGGGCTCACATGGACCAGAGGCAGGAGTTGTCTAGAAGCCACACTGAGCCTGGGTAGAGTAACTAGGTTACACAGCAAGCCTACGCTTATCAGCAAGGATGCACTTGCTTCTGCTTAGGTGCCGGGGCAAATGGCCCCAGGAAAGCAAAGGCCTCACATGAATCTGCCTCATTTGCTGCAATGAGCTTTCCTGGTTTGCTAAGTGAGTTTTGCCATGCGTATGTTGTTCTTGATGGCCGCCCGGCAGAGAAGCATCTAAATAGCTCTGAAGGCAAACCGTGTCCTTTAAATGCCATTCTTGTTGCTCTGCCTTGAGAGGACTCAGCTAACTGAACCAGCATATTAAGTCCATGATGCCGCAGCTAAGCGATGTTTGCCCTGAATAGCTGGTTGCTGCAGTGGAGTTTGTAGTTAGAAAAGCAGTGCTGGCTTGGATAGCCTTTTCTGTGAACTCATAGCTAAGTGAACGTATGGGGCCCAGAGAATTGGTGCCCTGCCCTACAGAAGTCCACGTGCAACTATGCACTCCAGGAGCGAACTATGGACAAGTATGGAGACCTTCTATGACAGGTTTTCACCTTATCGAGACACCAACCTTTTGCTATGAACACCGTGGGTAGCCTTGGCCTGGCAGTTTGAGAGCAGATGGTCTGAACAGCTTATCGCTCCCCTGGCTTTAGGTGCCAGAGCTGGGACATCAGGATGAAGCACTTCTTGCAGGAGGCCTGGACACAGCCCTACAGGTGAAAGGCAATGGCCAAGGACTTTGAAGGAGCCTGAATTTCCCCATGTGCCTTCACTCCAATTTTTGTACATCTAAAGAATTTACTAATGGCAGGGCAGCTTTACAGTGCAGATTAACTCAGAGATGGAAGTAACTGAAACCTGAGATGCTCCTGGCTTCTTAGCTAACACCACATAGCGGCAAGAGCACCTCAGCTCTTGAAGAGTGGAGAAAAAGTACATTTATGAATCCCCAAATTAAAATTAAAAGTAACAGAATGGAAATGAGTAATACATTATTTTACAGCATTACCACAACCTGGCATTTAAGATAGGGTACTACCATTATAAAATATTATAGAAGACTAGCTCACACTGCCTAAAACTCTGGCTTAGAACCAGTGAGCGCTGTTAACTGGAAAAATGGTAATTGCTGTTAACATCTAACACATGTTCCTCCTATGAGCTTTCTGCTCAGTGCAGCTTTTTTGAAGGGATGAAACAAATTTTGTCAATTAACCTTTGGCCTTTCAGGGCCACTTACTCACCTGCCACGGAGTACCTTGACCTGGGACATCCTTTAGGGGCCATTTTGAGGTACAACAATTTCTTCTGCCCAGCTCTCTCCTTCCCCTACACGGTCTCCGCAGGAGGTGAAGTGTTGTGGCTGCTTCTCCAGGCACCCCTCTGCAGGGATTTAACCTCGCAGCTGTGTGTGATCAGTGAGGAGTTCCCCCCACCATTACCCTGTAAGGAATCTGTGGCCTTTGGAAACCTCTTTGCACAGAGAAGGCTCAGATGAAGTGGGAGAGATTTCATATTTTGGCTTTTGTACGCTGCAGTGGGTATGCATTTATACCAGATAAAGATCATCACAGAACAAGGTGAAGGAAGCAAGTCAACTTGTTTCCACCAGCCCTATCACCAGTAACTGAAAATAGGCCAGGCTGTGGATGCTATAGAAATTATGCCTGCCTCCATCCTCAGTGCCTCCTCTTGCCAATTCAGGAATAACAGACTTTTTCATAGTATTGTGAAAAAGGGCCTCAGTGCATTAACGTGTTTGCTAGCGTGAAGGAGAGCAGCATAAGAAAGGAGTAATAAAAGGTGTTTGCTCAGAGGAGAAAAGTGCTCTGTGGTTAGCGGGACAGAGGATACTTCCACTGTCCCAAAGTGAATTTCCCATTTATACTTTCTATTCTATTTTATGCAGAGCAGTTGCATCGGAACAGATTGAATTTCAGGCGCAGTGGCTGAAGCTGTCGCATGGTGCTGTCACAGCTTAAGCGCTTCACTCTGGGACCGTCTTCTCATCCCAGCAGACAGGGCGCTCGGTGGTGCTTTAGGCATGCTCTTTAGTTGTGCCCTTGAAATACATTTGCTTGATCTTCCTGGCCGTAGCTCTGGTCAGGCCGAGGCTGAATGTTTAAAGCACTGTGCGATGAACCGTAGGTGGCTGCAAGGGAGTTTCTACCTCCTCACAGCTGCATGCGATTTTCCCCCCCTGTGGTCAGCCAGACGCTGACAGTACCTACCACAGTCATCATCAGTCTTCAACAAGCGTCTGAAGGTCTGGTAGGAAGAGGTTAAGAGAAAAAGAGTCTGAAATCCTCCCAGCCAGGCAGCTATCTCTGCGCATGTACAGTGCCTGGCACGGCAGTGACCCTCATCTAATTTGGCATCCCTGGGGCAATACCTTCTAAATACCATTACTTCGACAATAATGATGTTGAGGTTTAATGGATAAATGATCCCAGGCAAAATAACATAGTAGATTTCATAAACTAACGCAAAGCTTTAAAGGAACAAGCCGGACATGAGTGTTTCTTCAGAGCAGAGGGTAAATGGATTTTCTGACCGAGCAGGCCTGCAAAGTGACCTCACAGCAACGTCTTTCCAGGATTCATACTGGGACCCCATGTGTCTGGTATGCTTCTGCTCAGGTAGGTTTTCACAACTGGCCAAAAGCCACACACCTCAAGAGGATTTGCCTTTTTATGATCTTCCCTTGAAATACAGGACTCAGAAGAGAAGGAGATCCTGACTGCAAAAGGAAAGGGCCACCTGCTCTGCAAAGGGCCAGCAGTGCGGGAGCCTAAGTAGCGTGGGGACCGCTCCAGCCCTCTAAAGTGAATCCTAACTGGATGTACCTGCCTCAGGCTGACTTTCCGAGCCCTTACATGTCCCATGCCAAGCCATCACACAAGATGGGTTAGCCCCTCTTAACCTGTCAATAGTCTTTAATGATAGCCTGAGAAAAAGCTGCTGCCTATCCTGGTCACGGCAGGATACTTTTTCTACTTAAAAATTTTAGTGGTGATTTCTGTGATGAGACAACATATCCAGACAGAAACAGATTGAAATCCTTTTCTTGTTTTACGCTGTACACTGCAATGGTTACATTAAGATAACTTTGAACAAGTAGTCCCCTGGGACCATGATGCTATGTAATCCAAACCCTGTCCTTAATCCCCCTCACGACTGCACAGAAACAATTCCAATCAGGCCGAACGCAGTGAAAGGATGCTTTTCATCTATATGTCATCACCTAGTCTCGCTATATTTTGCAGTTATTTAATGCTTTACACACTTTCTTTTGAAATGTGGGACATGCTTATTCCTCTCCAGGGACAGTAATGCAGGCCGGCTCAGCAATCTGCCAGTTGCAAGGAGCAAGCCGTAGTCCAGAGCTGAGATGAAATTGTTCATGCCAGGTTGCTTTTGGAACTCCAGGGTTGTTGTAAGTCTGTTATATATATGGGATGCTCTCCCAAAATTTGTTTGCAAGGCTTTTTGCAAACATCCTTTCTGCCAGCTGACCTTCATGAGTCGTGGTACCCAGCCACTGAGGGGCACGTCAGATTTGCAAGTGCTTACTACAGAATTTCTCCTGAACTATAAAGCTCAAAATATATTTTGTGTTTTTCTGGCCACACCCTGGGAGCAGTCACCGAACAAGGCTGTAAGAACTTGGGGCAGGGACCTCTTTCCTTGGGTGTATTGGTTCAGGAGCTGGCACAACAAGGTTTTCAAGGCTAATTTAATGATTACTTGCTACTAATAATTACCACCTGTGCACTAATAATTACATAGGATAGCTTTAACAATCGGTCGGTCTAAAATGTGCTGTTAATGCCAGGCGCCCTGTTTACGCAGGGACTCTACGCGGCAGCGCTGCGGAGCTCCCCAGCCACGTGGCCGGCGGATGCGTGCTGCCTGGTCCTGCAGCTGGGGAGAAGGAACGTCAGAGCCTTCATCCCCCGCCAACAGCAGAAACTGGCTGCTGGAGCAGGCTGGACCAGACTCGGTGGCAGCCAGCTATTCCCAGCTCCGCTGTGGTTCCATGGTTCCAAACCATCAAAATTAAATGTCGGTCTGACTGAGTTGCTTACACCAGAAATGCTAAATTACAGTGTAAAACAAACCTCCAGAAGACTTCAATTGCTTAGAGAGTAATTTTACTGTGTCTCTGGCATCCTGTGCATGCTTCTATAATGGTTCTCCCAATAAGACAACCCTGTTGTTTTTTGTTTGATTGAAGAGTACATGCAACCTCAAAATAAAATAAATATGCACATGCTTAGATACTATACAGAAATTCTGGCATTTAATCTGTGCGTGTGTGTTAACATACTTGCATATACACAGCCGCTATATGTAGCAATGTGTGACAGATGTAAATTGCTCCCAGAAATCTGGGATTGTCTAGTTCAAGTTACAACCGAATTTTGGATTCCTGCCTGTGAAGTCCTGTTGCATGCCCCAGGAGTTACCGGCACCAATGCCTCCTTGGTACGCAGGGCTTCAAAAGTCGGAGACAGGCGCGCTCAGCCCCAAACTGCACCCACTGGAAAGTGTTCCCGAGCCAGGAAAGTCTGGCAAACCTGCAGGTTGTGGCTCCATCCTCATACAGATGTAAGCAGAAGTATTAATCTCTTTTAGCAAAACAGGCTAAATAAGATAGATAAGAAACCAGGAAAAATTCTGGAACACATGATTTATTTTGATGTCAGGGTGGGAGTAAAGCATATCTCATTACTGCTAACCATCAGCCTTTAAGAACCTCTGTCCCGACTTTTCCACATATGTTCCTAGACTACAAATTAGGAGCTCGCTTACACTGATGCTCAAATGTCTTCTGTAAAATATTTGCTCCAAGTTTGATCAGCTGTGAGCAACTGGAGGGTATTAACATGGCATTTGTAGCATTAACTGAACACTCTAGCCCCAGTCCAGAAAAGACCTTAAAGCTCGTGCCACTGAGCTGTGATCTCTGGCCAGCAAGATACAAAGGGTTTTTTTACTTCTGTTGCGCCAAACAGCGGCTGAGCAGCCTCCGAGCTGGGGATGCAGCGCCAGCGCTGCCGCCATGCCCGGTTCCTTCCCCGCCACCTGCAAGCCCCACGAGCCCCCGTGCATCTCCCTTCCCTGCCGAGCAAGAGTCATTTCGGAGCGCCCTGGAGAAGAGCTTTGTGGGGAGTGGGGACAGCAGGTGAAATGACTGGATAAGCCTTGCTAATTCTGCGTGAGCTCTTCTGCTGGTTTAACACCGGCTCCCGGTGTTCATACAAGGCGGGACGAGAGCAATGAAAGTCTTGTGATTAAGAGCCAGTTCCTCACCCTCTGTAATTACCTGAACTAGTCTCCTGGCTTTCACAGCTCCTTCATCTCCAGTTATGAAAAAAGCAGCCCCTCGTTGTGGCTGCTCAGCATAGCTGCTGTAAATGCAGCTTTATTATCCTTCAGCGTCATTTATAAATTGGAAACAAAGGAACTGAATTGACTGTTCTCAAAGGAGAAAAGCACAGAATAAAAAGGAGAGGGACGTGAAGGGACCAGTCGCCTCCTGGAAAATGAAGCTGCGGACGCGGTGGGGGGATTCCCGCACCAGTGGGAGACTGGCATGTTGGCCTGGCACAAGGGAAGAGCCCGGCCTGGCACAGGCTAGGCCCTGCGAGATGCCACCCTTGCGCTACTGCTGGATTTGGCCAGGGGACGTTCAGCCATGTGCTGTGGGGTGGAGGCACAAGTGGCGGCCTGTACTGTAGTCAAAATCATACAAACATCACCCCTGGCTCTGCCGTATTGAATAGAAATCTTCCCAGGCTGCTATTAGCAAGCAAGTGGGTAGCTTGTGAAATAAAGGCTAAGACAAGCTTAAGCTGATACTTAAAAAGTGTTATCGGCCATATCCTCCTTGGAAAAAGCTGCACTCCGATGGATGTAGCTCTAGCTGACCCAATGCAGCACGATAACGCTGCTTTTCTATATCCAAAGAGAAACCCAGAAAAAGTCCTTGCAAAGCTACGAAAAGCTCTATGAGCCCCACAGGCCGGCGTAGAAGCCTGACTATGGCACATGGTAATTTAAATATACTGTGTTTAACTGCAGTTGCAGATCATAAAGGGATGGCTGTGCAGCCCACTGCAGGCGCAGCAATATATTCCAGCCAGGAGCAAACGTCCCAAAATCTGTCCCCACCAGCCTGGGCGCTGCGGGTGTATGTTCTGCAGGTGGCGTTTTCAGCACATCTCCCTCCATGTTGCTCCGTGTGTTCACCTTTGCAAAACCTCTAATTTGCGCATGAAATGGCCATTTCCTTGAGTGCCGTGAGGCAATCGCATTTGATTTTCTAATTTGTAGTTTCAAATGCTTGTTTGCATGAGGAGTCGTGGCTGCGGGCAAGGGTGCTCGACCATGCAAGCAGAGACCGCTACGCATCTGGACACCAGGATTTAAAGAGCACTGGCAAAATAGCAAAACCTCATGAAAAGGCTTCAAAAAATAGCATGACCTTTGAGTGGCAGCATTACCAATAGAAAACTTGAAGGGAAGGAAATGGGGAGTCATTTAATTTGAGTTGATTCTCAAATATAATGTAATTCCTTTAAAGTTAATTTCATTTAATGTTAATTTTAATTAGCAGTGTCTGTTGCAGAGATCCACAGGACCAATTTAACCTGTGAACTTTGGCTGCTTTTACTGGCCCTCCTTTATATACCTTACAAAATCCCACCACACCATAATGTACACATCTAATTGCTCCCCTGAGAAAGGAGCAGGGAGAGGATGAGCTGTGTGAGACGGACACTGGTCGCATTGCTTAATGTGCAGCTACAAGACGTATAGATTCTGTGATGACAAGAAGGAAACAGCTCTGACATACGTGAGACAGAGCCTGCCCGGAGCTATCATTCGTCTTAACGTTGACCTGTGGACAGTTTTTTGTAGAAATGAAGATGTGAAGATAATTCCATAAGCACTTGCTGAAATTTAAAAGAGCTTTGGCCACTGGTCTCGGTTCTTTTCATGTACGCTCATGGCTGGCTGAAATCTGCTTTTCACACTTGCTCGCGGTAAGTGAATTTTAAGACTGTGAAATAGTCCACACTGGAAAATTGCACTGGGGACTCAAATAAACCAGACGAAGATGATTTTTCGAAGCCAGATTAGATTTTTTAAAGCTTTTTTCGTGGCATTGTAATGATTTGATACGGATGTAGTATTGCAGTTGACCGGAATGTTAGCAGAATTGAGATCTGGATGCTCTGAGTACCCTTAACACAACTCTTAAATGAAATGTGCAGCAATTTAAGCTAACCAATCACTAATTTCCCTCTCTTTCAAATAATACTTCATAAAAATGCGTGTATACATGCCTGTTTATTTAGTGGCTGGGCCTAGAAGTCTCAAACAGGACCATTAAACAGGACCAAGAACAGACGAACGACGCAGTTGCCCCCACGATGGGCTTTATTATCTCTGCAGCCAAACACTGCATTTTATAGCACACTCATTTTTCGAAGGAGGGTTCCTATGGCAGGCTTACATGGCCCTTAAAAGGAAAGCTTTGACATTTAAAAAATTTCCATTTCTTCCTAGACTGAAATCTAAGCCTGACAGACTCATGGGCTAAATTAATTCCTTAAGCCCTTTGCCCGATGATAAAACTTATCTGAAGCAGAAAATGGAAATGTACAGTGTGCTTTACAAAGCTGATCAAAGATCCCCCAGAAAGTGCTGAAGCAATCAGAATGACTGATCTGCTCCCATGGATAGGAAAAATGGATATTTTAATTGCATCAATTATTCACCACCAATTATTTGTGAGAAGTCTTTTATGTCCAGGAGATTGAGAGGCCTATCTATGTCTGTTAAAATAAGCTGAGTTTCCTATTATTTTTCTGTGGACACCAAGTTAGCTGTGGCGATGATTCAAATACGGAGAAGGAGGAGCCTGCTGAAGTAGCTGGCGGCTCCTGTGTGGCTCCTTCCCTACTAAAACAAAGGAAGTTAACAGTGTGGTAGGAAACTGCTCCGTACTGAGCTGGCCTTTAAAAAAAAAAAAAGGAAAAACAGACAATCTCCTGAAGAAGATGACCATGTACTGTACTTTAGCATACTAATATGTTATTATCTGGCAGAAGGTAACACACACACACACAGAGGATGCTAACACAAGCCATTTCTTTTTGTTGTTCTTCCAGTAGGTTATGAAACATCTTTGTCACCAACTAATCCATCACTCTTTTCACATCCATTTCTACCCTCACACGACATGGTTTGGAAGACTTCTCTCCTTTGTTTTTACTTTGTTCATCGCTGGTTAACAGAAAGGGAGCTCGTCCCTCCGCAGTCCTTCTCCACCCTGTGGGGACCACTGTGTGTCTCACCTTGCACAGCCAAGGCTTTGGGCTCCTCAAAGCCAGGTGTAGCACCTGCACTGCTGGCTGGCTTTAAACAACTCAACAGGGGAGTTTATAGCCCAGGCTATTGCATTTAGAATCATAGGATCATTTCATAGAATCATTTAGGTTGGAAAAGACCCTTAAGATCATCAAGTTCAACTGAACTGTGGTGCTCCTTACAGATATGAGGTTGGATTTCTCCTCAGTTGACATTAATGGGCTTACATGGGTTGACACGAGGACAGAATTTAACCTGGGAAGCATCCAACTGTGCAGCCTGAAAGGGTGAATGAGAGTGTGGGTAAATCAGCCGGCTTACTCACACCCTTGGCTGTAGATGAACCTGAGATATTTCTGTGACATCTGGGAACAGCCTCTGCTTGAAGGCGCTGTGCCTGGCAGGGATCATCCACGGCATTTCATATGGAGCAGATATGTACAGCACATCCTACTTTGCGAAACAGCCTGTACAGACCCGGAGTCTCTAGAAACAGCAAGATGTCCCCTTCCCAAGCTGTTTCCTGAACCAATCTCTATTTTCTGCGATGCTGCTGTCGGCCAGCTGTGGTTGGCATGAGCAGCGGTTAGCGTGCGTAACCCATGGCTGAACCCCAAAACCCCCAGAGACGGTAGCTGCCATGGAGTGATTTAAGACTCCTTAAGCAGAGCAGCAAGAGATCAGAAAAGTGGAGGAAAGTCTGTTAGCAAAGCTGAAGAAAGGCATCGTATAGCTAAAGCAGGAAGAGCAACAGCTGGGAGGTAACCGGAGGCATTGCCAGACACCGGCACAGCACTAGTAAAGTGATAACAAGTCCCAAGAACAGAGGAGCTCTGAACTTACAAACACTTCGGGGCTTGTGACTGCTTGGACGCAAAGGTGTCAGCCCTGCCAGGTGCCCCTGCCCAAGGGATGTCCCACCAACATGGTGGGGAGATCCGGGGAGAGGGACTATATATCACAGCGCTGCCTCGTCGCTGCCTGTAGTTGCTAAAGCTTCTCTGTAAGATTATGGGACTTTGTGTCACTTGCTGCTTGCTTCCCAAATTTTAGGAAGATTGCTGTTATCTATTTGATGGTGCCCTGTGCTGAAGTGATACACATTTCTGTGGATTTATTATGGCATTAGAGCTGAATTTTAATGGGTTTTTTTTTTCTGATGAAAAGCTGACGAAGTGGCAAAAATCAGCATCAACAAATAGATCCATTGTGAATGAATTTTTGTTGCATTTTTTTAACGGAAAAAAAATGAATTGTAGGAAAAAGCTTGAAGTTCAAGACAGCGTAAAAATCACCCCACTGCTGTGAGCCACCCCCTCCCTTGGGAGGTGCTGAGCTGCATCAGTCATGCACTGCTGGTGCTCCTCTGTAAGGCACGTGATAGAAAATGGATTAGGGAAAAGCTGTGTGGCAGATGCCAGGGACTTTTGGGTCCTCACCTACCTGCTCCCGCTGTGGCCGCAGCATCTCTCTGGGCGGCCCTGGGGGGCTCTGTGCTGGGGGAAGAGGCATTTTGCAGCTTCCTTTGCAAATTCCCTCCAGCTGAGAGGCAACGTCCTCGCCGCGCTTGGGCCACTTTCCCTGGGTTGCTTTGAAATGCCAGAGGGACAAGGAATCTCCTCAGGTGCCCTGCTGCAGCCCCTCACACACAGCTTTTGGGAGGGCCGGCATCATCAGGAACAGCCTCAGCAATGCGGTTTCCCCTCAAGCCCAAGCAGCGTCCGCCCCTGCCTCCCAAAACCCAGCAGGATCACGAGGACTTTTAAAAACTAGGCGTGTGGACAACAAAGTCTATATTTAAGGTTGCAGCAGAGGACACTCCCAGCACCAGAAACCTCAGAGGCAGTGGAAAGAAGAGCTTGCAGGGAAAGCCTCAGGCATCCCTCAGGGCCACGTCCTTCACCATCCCTCAGGGCACACCTCTGCGTGGACCAAAAAGCTGTACACCTCCCCGCTTCATTGAGCTCGAGCGCTGATGGGAGCCTGGTGAGATTTTAACCAGCACCCCAGAGGCATGTCCCAAGTGCAGGAGAAAGAGAGCTGCACCGTCGGCAGAGTCGACAGAGGTGTCTAAAGGTGTGAATTCAGGCGAGGATGTATGTTTGGTGATGGTATGGCATATACTGCTGCCATCTGGCAGCAGACTGGTGAGTACAGCCTCTGTTTTTACTTCTTCCCACTTTCTCATCAGGCTCATCATGCGAGGAATCGCCCCCGGAGCCTGAAACAGGGACACTGAAGGAGAGTCTCAGCTTTCCGGAAAAATAATAACAGTAATAAGCAGATGTAGTGCTTTGCATTGCAGAGCAAAGCTTGCAGATGTGGCAGCCTAGAGGCTTTGGACCCAGAAGGTATGAAAGAAAGAATCCCACAGGTTCCTTTAAAAAGGAAAAGCAAGGAAAAGATGGTGGGAGGCAGGGAGAGGAGAGGGAAAAAATAGAGATTTCATAGATTTTAAAGCCAGCTCCTTAATCTTGTGTGGCCTGATTCATAACCGCTGCATGCCAGGTGTTGGCAGTAGCACTTCTGGATCCCACCAGCAGGAGAGTGGAAGTGGTGGCCAGGGAAAGCACATGCTAAATTCCATAGTTAGCAAGCAGGGAGAAGGCAGAAATGCGCTATAATTTATTGGAACCTAAAAAAGACACCTACAAGACACTTTTAAAATAAGGCAATTTCTAGCTCTTAAAAATTAAAACACAGCTATCTGAATGTCATTAATAGTAAGCCCATAGGGTCTTCCGTTCTTTAGATGTAAAAATAAATCCTTGCTGAAAAAATACCATCTCTGCATTATATGGAGATGGTTAAAGAAATTCTAGAACGAGTCTCTAAACGTCATCTTGTCATTTTATCAGTCACTTAAGGTCCTTGTAATATGCCATGCTTATTAGCATTTCATGCCTTATGATAAAAATGGAAGTACCTATTGATTTGTTTATGAGCTTGTACATAGCCCAAACCAAACAGATCACCCTCAGCTTAATGACTAGGAAACATTCCAGACTCATGCCCGTGCTCCTGTGCACATTTACTCATCAAGAGGGAGAAAACAGTTGCCTTTGACTTTCTCATTAATTAGGTCTCAGGCAAACAATCAAGTTATTGTGGTGCCTTGGCAAGCACCGCGCGTCGGCTGAGCCACCACGTGCATGCTCTCCGCTTGCAGGATGGACTGAAAAAATGGATTGGCCTGAACTTCATGTGCGTTCATGGGTTTGCAAATGATCGGGTTAGTGTGTCTGAAGAAGTGGCTGCTCTTCCCCTGAGCTGCAGCAACCGGCTGCCCTCGCTCCGGCTGCCGGCTGAGCAGGGCTCACCTAAACCACAGGCGCTACGTTCCTCCGGACTCTGCCGCCTGGCTCCCGCCTGGATCCCTGTCTAAAAACAAGATTTCCCCAGGCACGTCCTCGCCCCTGCTGGCATGGAAAACCCTGGCAGTCTGCTGGCTCCTAGTTTTTATCCACTGGAGAAATGAACCCATTTGCTAAGGATTAACAACGATAAATAAAAACTGTGTTTGGCCACACCGTCAAAGTTAGAGACATGCTAGCCAAAGTGACAGATGACAGCAATCTGTTCAAACAGCCATCCAAACGGGATTTCTGAGTGCATCTCTCTTCTCCGTCTTTCTCTCTCTGAGGCGCTGGGAGGGATGTCTTACACGAGACTTTGCAGGGAATCAAAAGATGAGAACACATTCTCCTTAACTCCAACAACCACAAGAAACCCCTTGACAACTGAGTTACAGCCCTTTATTCGTATGAAGCAGACGCAGGCCTAGTGACGGCTTCCCTCAGAGACAGAAGTATTCGACTGTGGTGTCAACTTGAGCGAGCCTTGATGCTGCCACTTTCTAGCACTGAGACTACTTAATTTAGAAACCTCCAGCTTTAAAAGCTTTAAAACACGTCTGGCAGGGGAGCCATGGCTGCATCTCCTGCCGCCCTGAGCTGGCCCGGCTCCACCGGAGCCAAGGGGGCTCTCCTGGCTGGCAGCGGCTGGGGAAGAGGACTCAGCCTCCTGGCCACCTCGTGCAGCTTCTGCCTGTGCAGCAGCGTTAAAACCCTTCTCCCACCTCACAGAGAAAGGCAGGAAGGGCGATTTCTTCAGACCCCATCAGCAGTGACCTGTTTCTCTCTTTACACCCTGGCATTGATTATTTTACAAAATAGAACCCTGGAGAGTTGGTACAAACCTTACTGTACAGGGATATGGGCTGCAGCTGCATTTAAAATTAATTTAGGGTTTAAATTCCCTGTATTTGCCCATAACACCTGGAGATCCTTCCCTGGGCTTTGTTAGTGGGGTCTGGAGCAGGAGACCTCAAAGAGGTGACCAGGTTCACCCTAAAGCACAGCCCATGCAGTCCCTCATGTCGCCGGCACCTTTAGCTCTCCTTTATTTGGGAACATAATGGCCATTATTGTAAATACACCCCTTGAAAGTACACTTCCAAACCAAGACAGCTAATTTTCAACGTGCAGTTATGTGCTCTCATCATCCACAACAGAAACCTTCCTCCAGTAAGACCAACCAGGTCAAAATCCTTTGAGCCTCACAGCTGTGATACTGGGCAGAGCAGGGACCCCAAACCAGGGCGCTCTGAGCCTGGGGCAGATGCCCGTTCACCACCCATGTCGCCTAATAATAACAGCTGGAGTGGGCTGTGGTGACTCCATCAAATCCAATCAAATTCATTTTTTCCTGAAACAGCTCATCTAAAGACATGCCAGATGATGCCAGAGATGCAGCCTGAGCATTTGTCCGCGCTGCGCGTGCCATCGTGCCAGCCATTTTTCCTGGGCAGAGACATCCGCTCCGGCTCTCCCATCGCCTGTGCAAAGCTTCCAGCACAGCAGCAGGGTAGGGAAAAGCTTTTTTTTTGGAGAATAGCAAACGTGAAGGAACAAGCCCAAGAGGTGGAGCAATGCCTGAAGCCGGTGTAAAGGGTAGGCACAGGGCAGGTGAGCAGCAGGACGCGTCGCCGTGGGATGAGCTCGTGAAAATTGGTGCTGCCCAGCTAAGTGAGAGAGGGCAGGGAAATGGTTTTACCTCTGGGACCCAGTGGGAGCTCCCTGTAGAAGTCTCTTGGCATTAGGCAAATGGTTCCCTGATTTTCTCTCATAATGGTCGTAACTGGCACTCTTTTCTCCCCCCTTTCCCATGTGCAAACGTTCCTTAAAATGAGACGCAATTCTCCATGGAATTACTGAAAATACAGGTGCCACAAAATGAGGGCTTTTCATTAGGAGTCAGCGTAGCCCTCATGCAAAAATGACTTTCATAGTTAACTTTACCCCATGTAATTACAGAGCAAAGCCCCATTTAACATCTCACTACGTAACGACAACTTTCTGTTTCAAATCAGATTAATGTAAGAGTTACCCAGCCATTTTAAGAGATAATAGCTGTAATTAAGGTGTTTCTCGTGATGGGTTCCTATTATAATGTGGCAGATGATCCTCTGATAGTCTTGTTGGCTGCATTAGTCACAATTGTTTTGATTAATATTGACATTATTCTCTTGCCACACAAACAAAAAAGCAGATTAATCAAAATATTGTGCTGGTTTCCTATGCTCTGAGCCCTTCTTTGGGGCTGATGCTCAATTCTTAGCTTTCAGTAGGAATAAAAAGCCGTTTCTGTAAGATGTGCAGGCAGCTTCACCCATGTTATTTAAAGCAATATTGTGAGAACAAAGGGAGAGAATGATTTTACTGAAAATCTGAAAATAAAGCACCGATGAAACTCAAATGTTACAATTTCTAAACATCTCATCTGGTTCCAATTTGGGTGTCAGTGATGTGAGACGGCTGGCGTGTGTTCAGACTGGGGAATGAGGTGAGAGCGTGTGTATTTGGGTTGATTATTCGGGGGGAAAAAAATGCACAAGCCAAGAGACAAGATGGCACGTGAGCAATTTGGCATTGCGAGGCTGGCTCAGGAAATTGGGGGTCTCCAGTGGCAGATCTCCATGGTGATGGCGCAGGATAAGCAAGCAGCTTGTTGAGGTTCAAAATGATGGGAGAAAAGATTGCATCTCTGTAACGTCATTTCCAGTGAAACCAATGAAGTTAAGCGAGGGATGGATTTGAGTTAAAAAGCCCCATAAATGTTCATTTTTCGTGGATATCAATTCTGCACAGTCAACTGAAGCTGTCAGGGGCGGCATCTCCTGAACAAAGTTATCATGACAAGTCATCCAGAAAAAAACCGTCAAGTGTCAAAAACGAGAAGGGCTGAGACGAGCAGGGAGCACGACGGGAGTGCAGGGCATGATCTCCAATAACTCACAGAGAAAAGGGAGGCAAAGGAACAGCTTTCCTTTGAGGAAATTCACACATTGATTTCCAGATCCAGCAGTTTGCCAATTAAACCAGGAAAGGAAAAAAACTAACCTTAAAACGACACATTTGGGAGCAGTGTGCATATTGACCGCTACATTTGCGGTCGCTAAATGTCTTTTGGAAATGTACCTGTTAAATGTGATGATATAAGTCAGTTAAAATTGATTTCAGTAAATTTGTATACTGTGAAGAAATAAGAAACTGTGAATCCCTTAATCCCATTTTTTCTAGAGAAAAATATGAAAATACCAAGGCAAAATATCTTGGCAAACATTTTCATTCACTTTCTGCATTCAAATTCTAGTTACCAAGATGCAGGCTCCTAAATATTGTGATACCCACAGAATTTTGTTGGCAGAGGATGCACTGATCGAACAGCCCCAAGCCTTCCTCGCATATCTTCAATGTATTTACAGCACAGAAGGCATCATGGTGTGTAAATGCTTTTGGTTTTGTAGGCAAGATTATTCATATAATTAATGCAAAACAGGTATTGTCGTGTAACCATTCAAATGTGAAATAGTATCTCGTATTTTGGTACCTAAGATAATCCACACTGCACGTAAAAGTACCCTTCAAATTTGCAAAACGGCAAATAGCTATGTTTTATCAAAATGTATTGCCTATCTATATATCTATAGCAGCTTAAAGGGATGAAATCACCAGAGCCTGAGACCAAAGGGCCTTATAGATCATTCATTATTGCAGTGAAAATAATAATTAAAGAAAAAAAAGATCTCTGCAAGCAAGGAACACGTCTTCTCCACGGGAAGGCTCAGAAAGCCTGCCTCCTGCGATAACATTGACTTTTAGAGGCTAGAGGGTTATAAGACCGTGGCTCGTTAATAATTGCCTTGCTGACCTTTGTAACGTGGGCTCAAATCCCACTGCATCTCCTGACGTTTTGTGTTGCTTGCAGAGGACCTGTGGCTCACTGGGGCTGGAGTCCCCCTGGCCTATGGCTCTCCCGTATGGTCCCTGCAAGGAAGGCAGCGCGCGTGCCTGTTTTCCTGCTCTCTAGTCTCTGCTCTGGACACAAAAATATCCTCATGGGAACGCAAAACTAAATAAATTTTTAAAAATCATAAACCCCCCCTCTTCTTAGTTCTGTATATAAACTTCTAATCTATGATCCCACATTACTTTTTGCTAATGTTTTGTAAAATACTCTTGTAAACTCACTTACTGAAGGCTATAGACTCACTTTTTTAAAGCTAATAAAACTATTTGTGTGAACTCGCAGAGAGGAAAGCTTCAGCAAACTCAGTATTAAAAAAACCCCCAGATTTGTACAAAAGAAGCAAAATACATTGTGACACTGACATATCAAATTCATTACTGCTCAGTGTCTGTGGAATAAAAACTATTGGCTGTAGAGGATGTGAAAAGCATAAGGTTTCAATAAAGATGAAATGTTGTGTAATTCTTGAAATGAGAGCTGTGGCTGTATACAGTGTTTAAAAGATTATTTCCATTTTAGGTTAAAAGTTGCTGTGTTTCTGGTGAGACAAGGCAGGATATTCTTGAATTTATACTTTAGTAGATGAGAAAAAGTTCTGCCGATATCAATAGGATTAAACAGGGGTAAAACAGAATGGATCTGTTATAATTGAAAAATACAAATAGCATAAAGATCATACATCTATGAGTGGAAATATATTGTAGGGGATGGTACATGTCCAAAGTAATAGAAACTGTTGTCTAACAAAGTAATAATAACAATGAGAATGATATAAAGACTGAAAGAAGAGAGAGAAACAGAAGAATATACTTTAAAAGGCGTAATTATTTCAGCTGGTAAGTCACATCCTATTGGAGGGACGATGAAAAGACGGTTGGTGATGCACTTTGCACTTGCTCTGTCTGTGATCTTAATCATCGATGTAAATAGAAAATGAGCACATCCCTGAAGTTGTGTATGTTCTTAAGCGCTTTATTGACTCACATCTCCATCTCTATTCGTGTTGACTGAAGGTAATTTCTGATTAATTTTTATAAAACTGAGTATAAAGGGAGTGTTTCATTGTACTGCCTGGTGCAAAGAACATAACCAGAAAGACACTCGTAGTGTCCAATCCGGATCTCTCGTCTGTCAGAGACGTAAATGCCGAAATGTGCGGGAGTTTTGCCAACAACCCTTCCTCTGCAGTTTTCTCTTCAGAAATGAAAAAAGGATTGCTTGGGCATGATGATAGTGCAGGTGTGGCACTTACTTTCTGAATATGCAGTCAAAGCCTTTCGAATAGGGAAAGATGTGGCACATACGATGCTGCTGCCATTAGGCTCCAGGATCACACTCATGGCCCGGGAGTGATGGGAAGCTTTAAGTTCAGTAAAGGTTACAAGTATTTACTAACTCTTATGGATTTAAAAAAAAAAAAAAAAAGCATGTGCTTAAGAGCTTTGCTTCTGTCCTTCCAGGTTTTCAGTTTATGGAAACCTTGTATATTATTTCAGTTTGGGTTGGAAGAAAGGCTGATAGGCATCACAAAACCTCTTGCCATTTAATGTGTTTCACATAAAGTGGCTACAATGCATGGTCTGCCAGTCTGCGGCAGATGGCTTTCCGTACATAATGCATAAACTCCAATCTTACTGAATTTCTGTAATTGCCATTTTTTATTTCTGCACAAATACACTGTCATCCATCCAGTATTTTAAATGCACAAACAAAGCGCGGTGCACACCAAAGTAATGACTTCACGGACAAGGCGACCATCAGAAACACGTAGCAGCTGCACTCTGAGAGCGCTGACATCGCATTTTTAAGGAGACGCTTGTCCCTATCCTAGGGGATGGGCAGGGCAGCGTTTCGTGGGGGCAGGAGAAGAACAGCAACCCCTTTTCTGAGCAGCTGGTCTGCTCGTGGGCAGAGGCACTGCTAAGGGGACCCACAAACGGCGGCAGCGAGCGAACACCACACAGGGACTGGCGGAGCGGGGAGGCCCTCCGTGCGAATCCCACCCTGCTGCGCCTTCGTGCAGCCGCTCTGCAGCCCGGCGGCGCGGTGCCCTGCTCCCCACCGCTCGCGCGGCAGCACGGACACACTTCTACGAGGAGCAGCAGGCAAATCTCACAAGGGAAACACAACCACGAGCACTCTCCCGGCTACGGGTTCATTTTAAGCCCGAGACACAAAGCCAGTTCGGATTTCTGAATTTTCCCATCCTTGTTCACGTCGCAGTGGTTGAGCAGGATCTGGCGGAACTTGTCCAGGTCCACCCCGCTAATGCTGGGCTATAGGCAAAAGAGAAAAACAGTGCTGAGAGAGAAAATGGCTCTGGATTTCCCCAGCCCTATAAAGCAGCAGGCTGGGCAGCAGCTGGGAAATCCACCCAAAGAGGGGTGACCAAATGGCCTGACCCCACATCAGCTCATACACGGTGGGGAAGCAAACAGAGAATGGGGAAAGGGCGCCCTGCGTAAACAGAAGGGGTATGGGACTGTGAGTAACTGTACGGAAACGCAACATGATTTTTGTGCTTCGTCAAGGCCATCGGTATCTGATCGATAACAAACAAAAGTCTGCAGAAAGGTGTGCGATACAGACCGCTGCACTACTGGACCTGTGCTTTCATCTGGTGTCCTCTCTCAAACCTGCTACACGAGGAGTGATGTGGCATTTCTGTCAGCAGGCTACTATTTTACACGCTAGTCAGCAACTTCAAAATACCTTTAGTGGATCAAGTGAATGCTAAAGACACATTTTACAGGCTACACTGTCTCTGTGTGCCCCTGATGCTGTACTGCTTCCTCTGCTTCCCGTTTTCTCAGAAGGAGATCAAATTCACATGCACAGCTTGTGGTGCCCAGGGACGATGCTGATGAAGGCCCTTAGGGAATGTACAACCTTCCCTCCTTTGCACACACGTGCACAGAGCACAGACCCAACCTCCTGCCTGTCCTCACACCCTTCCCTGCACGCCACACGGCCATAACATACCCACGCAGCCATCAGCACGCAGCTGCAGTCTCTGATCTCTGCTAAACAGAGATGGGCACGCAGGCATCCCCGTGTCAGGTCACATCATGTGGAAATGCCGCAGCTCAGGCTCAGAGGGAGCCAAAGACCAGACTATATTTGGATCAAAAGCTCTATCTTGGACTGCATCTGGAAACTCAAGGTAATCCAATGCAGATGAAGTCTGCTGCCCATAAGAAGTGACACACTAGGTACGGTATTCTTGATTAGAGATAGCCCTCGAGTAATTTTCAAGCGTAGCCCTGTGATGAACTAATGAACCGTGAGTCCATTCTGGTGAGGACCACATTCACAGTGAAAACAGAAGAAAGAAATTCTGATGACTGATCCACGTCAACACAGTTTGTGATGCTGTAACATCTGCCTAATTCAGCGTACGAGCTAGAATGGACCTTTCTTACAGTTGCTGAGTGAAGCTGTATTAATTTGTCAGGTAGAATTTCTGTGATATGGTGAAATGCTCTACAGTGTATATGCTGAGACCATGACATTCATTTCTGCTGCTGATCAAAGTGAAATTTGACTTCTTACTAGCCTCTCTATTTGCGCAACTTTTCCAAACAAGCACCTTCCTCTCAGAAATATAGGGTATTAACAAATAGAAAGAGCCGTGAAGCTACCTTGACCAGTTCCATCATGTCTTTGACAAACCCATCCACTTCTGGGCCTTCAAGTGCTCCCGTTTTACTCTGAAAGACAGAATAAACATCAAAACACTCCAATAAGTCAAAAACACTACAATGTTTACTGGTCAGTAGGTCTACCCCGTCACCGAGCTTTATAGCATAAAGATCATAGAATCATAGAGTGGTTTGGGTTGGAGGGACCTTAAAGATCATCTAGTTCCATAGGCAGGGACACCTTCCACCAGATCAGGTTGCTCAAAGCCCCGTCCAACCTGGCCTTTAACACTTCCAGGGATGCGGCATCCACAACTTCTCTGGGCAACCTGTCCCAGTGTCTCACCATGCTCACAGTGAAGAATTTCTTCCTAATATCTAAGATCCCTTCCTTTTTCCCAAACCATCTCTTCCCATCAAATGGGAGCAACATCTCCCACCATTTCGTGAGGCTTGCTGGTCACCACCCTCAGGGAGTTGTGTGACTGTCAGAAGTGGCACTTAATTGCTGGTTTCTAACAGGCAGTTAGGTGGTCGTGTCTGTCCTGGGCCAGACTCCCTAAATAACCTTTGGTTCAGTATTGGAAGGGGGTTTGTTTTTCAAGGTGGTGGTGATGCAGGGCCCAAACTGCCAGAGAGTGCGAGAGCTAAAGCCACCACCTCCTCTGCATCCCTTGTGTCTCCTGCAGGGAGATACTGCTAATGCAGCAGCGCTGGCCGTGGCGACGGAGAAAGTCAAAATGGGTCCTTTGCCATGAGGTCTCCCAGCATCGCTCCCCTCTGTCCCCACCTTACCCCCCAGCCTGGCGCCTGGGCCCCTCTGGCCCATGGGCTCGGGCACAGCTCCAGCTCCTGAGTGACCCCCCAGCACCCAGAGGGAGGAAGAAGTCTGAGCAGCGTATGCTAAATCTGTGTCGTTTAAAGACCACAAGGGAACAGTCTCTGGGACTCACAACATCGTAGTGTGCAAAGATCTTCTCAAAATCTCTTCTCCTTTCTTCCGTGCTGCAAGCCTGCATGCGGAGAGGACAAGCAAATGAAAAACTAAAAAAAAAAATATTCAAGTTTGGGCCCAGGTTATCTTAGCTGAGAGAGACGGGATCGATGCATGAAAAAACAGCGCTACTTACGTCCATTTTAAATTGAAGAAGGAAATTTTCCTGGAGCACCAGAATCCTGAATGAAGAGATTTAAATTACAATCTTTCCTCTTTGTCATCTGGACACAAACTATTCTGAACTCTTCTGGTTCGTAAAGCAAAGGGATTTCAGATTATAGGCCTTTAAAAAAGAAAATCGCCTGCGGGGTTATTTACGGAGGGCTGTTATGGGAACACATGCCTCCCTGTCTGTCTGTCGGGGAACGGCAGCGCCCTTTGGCTCGCTGCAAACGTGTCTCTTTTAGCACCATTACTTCTCCCAGAGCATTTCTGGTGGTCCAGCGCAGTGGAGGTGGTCAGCCTCCGAAGCGAGAGCTACCAGACAATCATTCCTCGTAACTGGATTGCTGTGCTGCATTAAAAGAAAGGGTAATTTATCGCGCTCTGTTGGAGGGAGAATTGGTGGTTGTAAAAGTAAAGGACAAAATAATACTGGCCTGAGCACCGAGACTGGCCAAATTCCTCTCCGTTCCCTTCCCCCCCTCGCGAAGCCCCCCCTAGCACTAATAAAAGCTTTTCTCTCTCCAGCTGCTCTGCTAACCCCGAGGGTTTTAGAGCCTGCGACACAGGGCATGCTGAGCTGTGTCTGCACACTGAAGGGTTTGGGGTGGGAGAAAAGTGCTCGGACTGGAGGGGAGCCTCAGCTGGCCTGGGGCAAGGGGGCAGCAGGGAACCGTATTTAAAAGGAAAATGCAAGGGCAAACCCCTGTATTCTCTATTATGCCTCTGTTTCTTACTCTCTTCATATATTCCGCGGTCAAAGGGAACTGCCATATGCACTGCAGTTATTTGTGCTGGCATTCGTCGCGATCCCAAGCAGACAGTGACAGTGGCAAACTAGCACCTCTCTCCTCTCATCCCCCAAACCGATGTTTTAAGACTGTACCTGCATGTTTAAAGTCCCATCCGATCATTGCACATACATTTACAGACAGAGGCATACTCTCTATCTGTATGCAGTGAAAGTCACATGAAAGCCTCTGATGTATCAAGGACAGAAAAGCAACAAGAGGCCTGTGACTGAGCCCCCAGCTTCCTTCGCAAGCCTCTTCACCTTGTCTCTCCAGATCCTTTCTTACTGCCACTGGCATACTCCTTTGCGGGGGCACTTGCACTCCTCAAACAAGCAGCAAAAATTCTTTGCAGTCCCTGCTGCACGTGATGATGTGAAATAAATGCACATCTGTAACCCTGCTGCAGGGGATTGCCATCCTTCTTTTGGAGAAATGATGCCACTGGCTGCTTCGTCATCTCCTGAGGAGCATCGCAGAGGTAGCACGGATCATGCCAGAGCGTGTTGGTGATGCACAAACAGACCTGGCATTGCTGACTGTCACCAGCTCTAGGTTCCCTGACTATTGCAATGGGGACCATGCGTTAGAGACCTGGGATATCTACATCAGAGTACCTGATTTAATTTGAAAGGAGGTAGGATTCAAATGCACGTCCCCACAGGGAGATCATCACCTTGCCTGGATGTGCCATTGCGAGCTGAAAAACCCCATCAGTATTATTAAAGCCTACCTTGCCAGGTCATTCAGGTCCAGCCGTCCATCTTTGTTTTTGTCAAAGATTTTCATCTAAAAATCAAGAAGACTGAGATAAAATAGGCAGGTCATGAGGAGAGCGCACATACAAAAAAGCCAGTATACATTTTGCTCTGCCCTGTGCCCTCACCTCTGCTTGCTTGGGGTGCTTTGCCCGCGCCCCAGGCAGCACGGCGTCCTCTGCTAGCACCAAGTGCAAGGGTGGCACAAGAGCACAGCAAAACCCTCCTGCTTTCTGACAGCGAAAACCCAAGCAATCAAATACCAGCACCGCTCCCTTCCCACCTTACGCAGGGATAAAGACAGGTTTCCAGCAAATGCCTTAAGAAACTAAATACTGGCCTTGACATGGCCCCTGAAAAAAATGCTGAAAAAAGGGGAACTTCCGAATGCTTCCAGCCCAACTCCATCCTTATCTCTGGCTGTTGCTGTGGCTACCGAGTGGCTGAGGTGCAAATGTCACCTTCTGATAGACACTCAAGTCAGGGTTTTACGCTGCTAAAGCCAGCGGGCTTTGCTTGGCGCAAAGCCTGCGGTCAGAAAGCGCTAAGACTGGGAGGAAGATTCGGGCTGCCAACGTCAAGAGGTTAATCTGTGTGAGTACAAAAGTTAGCCTTTCCTTCATATTATCTTTTCCTCAATACGATCTTTTCCATGAGTCACCACCAGATACTATTTATTTATTTATTGTATTTGGTGCTGTGTTTCGCTGCAAGGCACAAATAAAGTCCGTTAAAGGGAAAGAGGGTGAGATGTTTAATGGGTTGCAAACCTGAATAACTCATGGCTCAAAGTTCTAGAAAAAATGTATACCGCATTGTGGGGGGGGGAAGATTAATATTTTACTAAGATGGGTTGCCATTCTTTGTCAGATACTCAGTAATGGAATATGCTTTAATCTTACCTTCATGAATCTCATTTGCTTATTTAATGGTTATAAGTAACCAGGTCACTACAAATCGTGGTGGGAAAGGACAGCGGTTGGTGGGAAGCGTGGGGCAACACAGCTGGAAGGGACTCTGTGCCCGGGGCAGGGCAGCTCTGGCTGAAGGCACTAGTCCTTTCTTCACGGAAAGATACCATATCCTTACCAAAACACACTAAAGCTTACTGCCTATAGCACTCTTTGAACTTCACCTGGATTCTCCTACAAGTTTCTGAGTTCCTGGAAGTGTTTTTTTTCCCCTCTGTTTCTCTGTGCGTCTCAGAATTACTCTCTTGAGACTAACAGCCAGCGTTTCAGCCCAGACTTCAGATTCAAACAGAGCCCCAGATATGTTTTTCCCTCTGTGATGCCTCGGGAAAGCAAATACATAGAGCTTTTGGGAGAAGTTCAGCTCTGACCACGAGGTCCTGACCTCCGTACAAGCTCACTGATAAACACCTATAAATGCTGGCTGTGGTGGCAGCTTCTGGGACCAGGACAGTCCTGGTGGTTCCCAATGCAAAGGGCAGACTTAGGCCCACTTTTCATTTCACATAGGCCTGTCTGAGACAAGTCATGAGTTTCTTTTCCAGTGAAACATCTCCAGTCTCATCTCTTTTTCCAAGGAATAAATAAATAAACATTCTAGTGTAGTTATTCTTGTTCTTGGAAGTTCGGGTGTCCTGCCTGCCCTGCATCTGCTCTACTTTGTGGGTGCAGCACGTTTGCACGGTTTCAGAAGTCACAAATAGTCGTGGGAGGCTGAAGAGCTTTGTGCACCCATAATGAAACAGGCTAGGTTAGAGGTGATGGTTTAGATGTGAAAGTCTTTCTGCTTCATTATCAATTTTCTGAGCCAGTGGTTTTCAACTCTATCTATTTCTGAAGCCTTTACAATATTCCAGCAGTAGTGCAGACTCCATTAAAACACATTTAACTGCAGAGATAATACTTTCCTTAATGGAACACTTAATAAAAAGCAACATCTCCGGTCAATTTGCTTCGCTGGCACCCTATCTTTGAGCTTAACATTAAACTTTTAGTGGTTGACCATGTCTGCTTACAGCTAACCAGCTCCACTCTCTGACCTCCTTCACTCAGCTCTGCTTTTGCAAAGCCAAGAGAGAATCTTTGTGTTTCAAATTGTTTGGCCTTTTTCTGCAACAAGCATCCTGAATAAAATTTTCACACATATGCAATATTTTGATTGTCCGTACCAGTCAACAGAGGGAAAATAAAGGTCTGGCTGGAAGAGCTAGGCCGAGCTAATTCTTGTCTAGTGACTTGCACGTCAAAGATGATGGAAAACATGTAGGGAAGATGGAGTAGTGTTCCCTGAATTAGTTCAGGTACCACAGCTAATAAGATAGACCTAATCCTATCATCTGGAAAACTGGAGCTCGTGCATACCCACTACATGGCAATCTTGGGCTGCATTACTCAGGAAAAGCCTGGGGAAATGTTTATTAAACTTTCAAAATTTCAAGCATTGATCTGATCTGCTAATTGTGTATATAAGTGCACAAAGAATGACAGAGGGTACCCACCCTATATGATGAAGCATACATCATGGGAGAAGTAGATGCTTGGCATTGTTAGGAGATATTGTTTCTAATTTAAACTTTTGCCTTTATACACCATCTTGATATGTTAAACTTGATGGATTTTCAGTTTACAGTCTTGAAAGGTATATTTATGCTGCCAGGCTGATATGAAACATCTCAGCGTGGTTAAGGGTAAGGTCTGGCGTGTTTAAATAGCACTCAGTTTTACTAAAAGCTTTGTTGCATCCAGCAGTATGCTTTATAAAATGATGCATTTGTTTTACTGTCAAGCTACCCTGTGTTTTAAAGTGTTCACACAAATTAATTCACTGACATTTTAATGGCAGTGCACCAGGGAAGTCTTAGTTCTGTTTGTTTGAACGTGGTCCAAGCACTCAGAGGCAGAGAGAGCATAAGTAAGAGCTAGGTTTGCAAAATAAAGAGTTGTTACGTCTTGGTTTTTTAAGTGCAAAATCAAAACTGCCATTGGCTTTGAATTCAGCAAAGGAAATATCTCTGCTTTCCCGGTCCGGTGTTGCAAAGAAGGCCACTGAAACATTAAGATATGACAAACACACGCGTGCTTTGAAGAGCAATACAAGATTATAAATCTGAATTATCTTCCGTGACAGAGATAAGGAGAGAAGTAAACAACCAAAATAAATAGTACTGTGATCAGTGGAGCCACTAAAGCCTGCTTTTAAACCTTCTCTGGTGCTGTTTCTGTGTGTGTAATAAAGTGTTTTATCCCTCAGGTGGGACATGGGAAGAGTTGGCTCTTGTCTGACCTCCTACTCTCACAAATACATACATCGGGGGCATCTATACCCGACAGCTGGAACTGAAATTGGCCAGTGAGTACAAAAGTTATGGAGGGTGTATAAAACAGGCACGCGCCCGAGCCGCGGGACTGCCTATGGCTTCTTCCTTAGGGAAGGACGAGGGCACAAAGGCTTTTGCAGAGTGACAGGAGGGCCCTGTGGCCAGCAAGTTACCCTTGGGATAAAGCTCAGTGCTCTGCCCGACCAGATTGCCTGTGTAATCTAAAGTTGTTTAGTGCAGGATTTCTAAGAGTGTTTTGCTTCCTAAAAGACCGAGGCGTTATCTGCTGGGATTTTCAAAAGCCTGCAGGCTCCTGAGTTCTGTTGGTTTTGATCTTCAGAGTTAAAGTTAGAGCTTAAATGGGATTTTCTGCTTCCCCTGGCTTATGCTACAGCAAGTGTGGTGCAAAACTGGAGGTGACAGCACCGCCGGGATTAAGGCTAGAAGGGACACGGGAGGCAGATTTCCCTCCATTGTGTTCATCGGCTCTGCGGATCCGCTTTTTATCATACACAGCAAAGCGACGAGAAGAATAGCACCCACCCCAAGCCAGGCTGAAGCTCTCTGGGGATGATGGGGTTCCCATAGTGGTGGCTGGGGTTAGGAGATGTGATGGTTGCAGTGTTAGTGTATCACTGGAGCTGCGGTCTCTTGGGGGTCATGGCATCCTTACGGAGCCGTCTGGGAGGGAGGCCAGCACGGACCACTACCAGGAGAAGGGATGTACAAGGACTGCTCCTTCAGGCAACTAGTCTTTTAGGCTATACTCCACTCCTATCATATTCCTAGGACTTTGGGAAGTTTGCTCAGTGTGTTAACAAACATAACAAACCCTATTTAGGCTTTTGTCAATACAACAAACATTCATCTTGCCATTATTACAGCACTTCTTTAGTGTTCATAAGAGACTTCATTAACATAGATAAGCTAGCTCGGCCAGTAAGGTGTTAAGGGGCTAAATCCCCTGGATTTTCTGTGCTCTGACTTTTATTTCCCTACATAAAAGTACGCTGGCATTGGCACTGAGCACAGACAGACAGACAGACAGGTTGTCACAGCCAAAGAAGAGACCCTACTCTGATTTGATTGGTAATAAATTAAACTAACTTCCCCAAGTCGAGTCTGTTTTGCCCGTGACGGTAACTGCTGAGTGATCTCCCTGTCCTTATCTCGACGCATGAGCCTTTTGTTATATTTTCTCTCCCCTGTCCAGCTGAGGAGGGGAGTGATAGAGCGGCTTCGGTGGGCACCTGGCCTCCAGCCAGGGTCACCCCACCACAGTCACCAGGAGAACTTCTGCAGATAAGCACAGCAAAACCTTGGCATCACCACAGCTGGGAGGAGTTCTGTATTGACTTCTCTGGGGCTAAGTTTCATCCTCAGCCGTCTCCATCTACTAACTTTCAAATGCTGCAGTTCATGACCAATGCTTGTTGAATTATTAGTCACTGCACTTACATTATTGCCTCTCTAGAATTTTAGCTTGTGGTGGGCAAAGACGGTATGCTGGCTTGGGGGGGGGTTATCCTTTACATTTGTCTAAAATATAATAATAGTCAAATTAAAGAACATCTTTATGCTCAGTCTGACATTATCAGCATAAGGCAATGCAAAACGTGAATGTCAGTGTTGCATGTGCGACTGTTTCAGCAGTATATATAACTTAATTTGCTGAAGTTTGCCTCAGTAATGAGCTTTCCCTGCACGTGGCTCGCAGACATTGGGATTACAAACAAGAAGTAGCATGCTGCTGTCTGGGAAGCTATGAACTATCAGTGTTTCTATGAACAAGGTAATAACATAGGCCAAGATGGAAAAGCTGAGTGAGAATTTTGCTGTTACAGAAGAAAAAAGGATGAATACTTAATTTCATCAGAAACTATGTCTTAAATCTGGTTCATATTCATTTACAATATTTTTCTTAAGTACACAGCTATGTGCATGCACAGGTATGGAAGCTGTCACTCATGGCAAAAGGTCGCCAAATGCAGGTGTGAGCTGGGTGTTCCTGGGCTGAAACTTCACCAGGACCCAGAAGCCTCCTAACAGCTTGACTCTGGGGGCTGAAGGGAGGCGGGGAGGGATTGGGAAGAGGGATTTCTCCCTCTTCCCAGCTTTTTTTAATGTGGTGTAAGATCATTCATAGCAGCATAAGTAAGGGGCAAGTATTTAGCATGCCCTGGTCGGTATGATATCTGCTCCCACCTCTCATAAGCTAAAGCTGCAAATACACAGCACAGAATCATAAATTGCTTTTTTTCCTTTTTTTTTTCTCATGCCTAGGCTTGCTTCTTTAAAATTATAGTTTCTATCTTTTCCCCTTTATCCCTATATCCAGCAGGCTCTAGGGTCCACTCACTATATCAGTAGCTGCTTAAGATGTGTGCAGCCAGCTGTGGATGTACAGAAAAGAGGGCAGAGATCTGTAAATTCCTGTAGAGACAGATGGGTTTACAGCTCCTTGGGACACAGCTTATTTCAACTGAATGTTATTACGGTGGCACTTGAAAGCCCTGAGTTAGATAGATGGGCCACCCTGAGAGACCTCGTAGCTGTGCGCAGCAGAAACAGGTCCTTGTCCTGAAGACCTTGTGCTCTAAACAGAGAAGATGGTGGGAGCAAAGCAATAGGGGAAAGAAATTCTGCAGTAAAGGAATTGGTGCTGCTGGTTGCTGAAGATGCAACAGAAAGTCTGGGAAAGCCTCAGGAATGAAATGTAAGGCTCCTGCTCTGCAGCAAAGTATGCCAGGGCCGCTGCCACCCTGCTTTCCCAGAGAGTGGTGATGGTGACGGTCCCATCGGGGCTCTGCGCTTCAGCAGCTCCTGCTCCGTGTAGAAAGCAGAGAGCTCTCATCGCCCTGGGCCTTGACCTCATGCCTTTGCTCTTGGCTCCTCGAGTCACTTCTCCCTTTTTAATCCAGCGCTGCAAATGTAAGACTGAATCTTTCTTCCCTCCTTGTGATTTTGCCTTCCTACTTCAGCCAAGTTCCCACGCAATCACTTTGCGCAGCATATCTGCTACTATAGAGATGCTGTCCGTGTGGATACTTTGCCACGACGTACAGAATTCATATTCTCTATTTTACTACAGGATATCACAAGGTAAGATTACACACGTTGTAATTTCACATCCTGCCTCAGCTCTTGGGATCAGGTGTGTTTGTAACCATCCTTGATCTTCAGTTTATAGCAAAGAATTGCCAGGAAAAAAAAGGCTATATCTGCCATATCCTAATTTTCTAATAACCTTTAACATCCTTGATTCTTTTGGCATTGTGGCTTTGCAAACCTTTGTCCTCACGAGCCAGGTTTGCATTTCAGATCATAGATTTCCCCAGATATAAGAGGCATCCCTTTTCCCAGATCAAATCTTACCCTGTAGCGTAGAGACTAAACTGCCTCTCCAAAGATGCAAAGCCAACCTATAAAAAACCATGGGAATAGAAACCAGACCTCCTGGCTGTCAGCCCCGGGCTGCATCGATATCTAGCTGCGTTGGGGCGGCAGAAATCGCAGATCTTTCTCGGGAAATTATTGGAAAGGGAAAGAAGTTGGAGGAAATGAACCGCCCAATGTCTACAAGCTTCAGATTGCCTGTTCCCCAGCACCTGATCAGAGATTAGCCACTGGGGAAGGAAACCTTAATGGAGCGGCATAAAAGCTATTTGCTCCCTGCAAGCACTACCAGGAAGGCTTTTGTTCTAGCTGTAGTTTATGGGGTTTTATTGTTTTCAAGCTCTGGCAGTTGGAAAATAATTTCTGTAGCCTGCATTGCTCTCCTTTCACTGTCCTATAAGTATGAAAACAAAAAAAAGTACACTCTTCTGTAACGGTACTGTTTTTCACTTTGCTTTAAAGGGTCACATTTCCAGGCACAGGTGGATCATGCATCCATAACATAGTATTGCAAAATACGTGGGCAGCTCATTTGCTTGCATACCAAGCTGTTCTTTAGGTACAAACACGTGTTTTATACCAAGAATCAAGGCAGTCCCATCTGAAAATCATTTAGAAAATTGCAATGGTGGATGTCTCCTAGTGGAACTCAAATGCTACCCTTGAGAATGATATCAGAAATGAGCTTTTTCTTTTCTTTTCTTGTTTTTAGACGGTTAGATATAATAAATTGCTCTGAAATCCAGGTGTCTGATGCTAAACTTACACCAACTATTATGTTGGTGATTGCAGGATAAAAGCTATATTGTGATAAGGCAGGGGAAGAGTCGAAGCTTTCAACCTCCCAGCCCTTCAGGGAAGCAGCAGGGAGCCAGCAAGGCTTGCTGGGCTTTGCAGAGCAGAAGAGCCGGATACCTGCGTGTCTTGGGAGCAAAAGGATTTGCCAGGAGGGAGGGAGGGAAGGAGCTGGAGATCTGGCCGAGGCTGAACATACCCTGAAGAAGGATGCACCTCAACTAGTTTTTTTAAATGGATTTAGGGCTCAGTTTGCTTTGGCGTAAAGTCGAGCTATTTCCTCATAATAAACAGTTCAACTCAAAGCAAAAATATGTGAAATGCTGTTCACCGCTGATGTCCCGTGTGGTGCAAAGAAACAGCAGCAGCATGTGCTAAGTTTCCACAGGGATCTCTTGGAGAAGAAACACCTTCTGAGAGGGCATCTACGGCACCAAATACCCAGGCATTGACCCTGAGGGAGACTTTTAGGTGATACTATAATCTAAACAATATTAACGCTACCTTTTCTTACCATGGTATCAGTATATTCTTCCAGCTTTACTTCAGCAACCATCTTGTTATGCTGCAAAAAGAGATCTCGCAGGAAATCCTGTAGTAAGGAGAGAGTCCAATTTTAGCCTCTTTAGGGTAAATTCAAGAAACAGCAGAAAGAAATTCAATCCAAATTCAGCAGGATTGTACAGATCTAATTTCACATTCCTGATCAGTATTAATGTCTTCATTTCACATAGAGTTGATTTTTTTTTTTTTTTTTAGTTGAAAGGTATTTTTTAAAATAAATTAGAAAATAACCAAATTTTCCCAGAGCAGGCATGCTGGAATAAGTCGTAGTTCACCCACAAAATAAGCAAAAGACAACATAAGTAAGTCCTGCAGTATTTGCTAACTGATCTCAAATCAAAATAGTCACCATTCAGCGAGACACTTAAGCATCTGCTGGTGTCGCTGGCGGGGCACAGGCTGGAGCCACACGCCGAGAGGTCAGCACAGGGTCTGCAGCCCTGGGACGGATTTCTGTGCCCGGTTGGCTCAAAGCGTTTGAGTTACGGTTTCTGAACAGGCTTCTGCCTCAATAGCCCGAGCTTTAAAACGAAATCAGCGTTCAGAAATCTGCAAGCTCAGGAAGAGGTTGTGAAGAAATCCCCTTAACAAAACACAACGGCTTTGGCTCTGTTTAGCTGGGAGAGGCACGTGCGCAAAGCCAAGGTGAGGCACGCTCGGGGGGCTCCTTGGGTGCTTGGAGGGCACCGAGGCAAGTGGGGTGATGGGACGAGGCAAGGGGGAAGCAGGTCAGCAAGGGCAACAGCAGAGCATCCTCCCTCCTGGCAGGGTCCCTGCAGCTGCGCCAGAAGGCTGGAGGGTCCCCAGTCCTTAAACGTGCCATGAACAACCTAGAAATGCCATTTTTCAACCACACAAAAAGGCAGAAAATTGGTAAACCCGATGGAAAGGCTCCCACTGACATCAGGGAGCTGTAGATCAAGCCCAAAGAGACTTGTTAGAATAACTTACTTTGAGCTCGCCGGCTGAAATAAATCCACTGCTATCAGCATCGTAACTGCGCCAGATCTGAATGGGCATAGATGGATACAACCACATAAATATTGCAGTTAATAATCTGCTCGGGTGATAGATCGTAAAGATTCAAATCAAGACTTCCCTAATGAGCAAGCTGTTGCATTATCCAATATTTAATTAATTGTAGATGAAATGAAAAACCTTTCCACACAATAGCTTTTACTCGCATTTGGATGCTGTACATGTGACGTGCTGCTATCACATATTTAATGCAGACACACTGTCTATAAAAGGAAGAAAAGACTAAGAAACCGCTCTGTGTTCCTTACGTAATTTGTACATGAGCTTCTCTTATTGCCCTGAGTAAAAGTCAAGGCTGTACACAACTGGCCATTGATCTGCAGAAGCCCCCAGTTTGGATGTGAAATAAAATTAACTTCAAGGAATCTTGGAAAAATTGAAATTCTGTGCTGGGAGACTTACGGGCAGAGATTGGAGGGAGACTGGGCATGGTCAAGGAAACCTTATGGACTTGTGCTCCTCAGTTGGCCCAACTTATGGAGATTTCCACTCCATGCCCTACCAGGCTAATGCTTCAGGATAAAACGGTGCTTAAAATGTGCCTGGTCTGCCCTCTTGGTCTACGCTGTGCTGCGGGTGAGGGGCTGCAGCTTTGCCTGTAGCTCCCAACAGGGCTGAATTTATCAGTGGGTAGGTACTAAGTAAGGTTTTGTCTCTGGTGGCATGACTGATAGGTGGCTGGGAGTGTTTGCAAAGTTTAATGAAGTCTCCGGATGCCCTTGGTCCAGCCCTAGCTACCACATCTCTGCTTTGCTGGTGTAAATAATGTACGGCCTTCTCTACCTGGACAGGTCAGAACATGTTTTGCTTCCACAATACCCATGTATTTCCCATACTATGTTCTACAGATGGTGGAAATGTATGTATTGAAGAAGCTGTTGGTGTGCAAGGGGAAGAGACAACACAGAGATACAGACCCGCATGAATTCCACGCTGTTGTCCAAGGGAGTTTCCCGTCGGAAAAGCAGCAGAAAGTTCTCATCATCCGGCAAGATCATATTTGCAAGCTGGAGAAAAAACACATTAAAAAAAACCCAAAACAAACCCAAACCATGAAAGTAAAGAAAAGAAAAAACTTGGACGGCTGAGGACCCAGTATGGGAAATATAAGCTGGGCATGGTGTTGCCTTGGAAATAAACCCCAGGCCAAGAGATCTGGCTACTGTAGTACTCTGTCTCCCTATCCCAAGTCTGCTCTAAGTCCTAATTATCCCTCTTTCTGTAAAAGAAATCCTGTGCTGGGGGTGGAGAGAGATGATACCTCATGGATTTGCAGGCGTCCGTCTGTGGTGACATCGTAGGCAGACATGAATTGCTCCTTCATCCTCTGAACTTTTTCTTCTGTGATGGTGTTCTGCCATGAAGAAAACAACACACGCGTGAAATCTCTCCTCACTCACAGATAACCGCGAGGATCATTGCATCCTTACAGTCAGGGGCTAATGCTTCTAAAAGCCCACAAACACACCACCTTGGATGAATTTTTGGAAATAAATCCTATGCATAGCTTTGTAGCAACTGAGCTTTCAGGTGGAAGACCACTGTTTGGAGACCCCAAAATATTTCAGTGACACTTGCTTCTTTAGCCAACTGTTCCCGCTGTATCACTGGGATTCGGGTTTGTTTGAGTGTGTGTTACAGTGGTTTCCATGCTGCTCGTTTTCATCTTGTCCTATTCAGGAAGATGTCCTTATCCTTGAACTACATCACTGCAGTTCATTAGATCATCAGCCTTGAAAGCTGTCAGTGGAGCTAGATTGTTGCTTATTATTGCCTGTCAACTGGTTCAAGACGTGGCACCAAGCCCTGTCAGTGTTTCTGGGTTAATAGCATGGGGTTTCAAGCAATTCACATTCCCTTTGCATCTGCTCAACCCCGTAATCAATTTATACACATAGTGAGGAGTTTTCAGGACTTGTCAGGTTTTATGTTCTGACAGGCATTGCTGTGACAGGTGAAATACAATGCTTAGGCTCATCAGGCGTGATTTCTTTTTCTTAGCAGTAATCCTTAGGGTATCTGATTTGACTGGGCTACACAAAGCACAATTTCCCCACCCTGGGGAAAGGCTCCTGGTCAGATGAGCTTTGTGGCTGGGCTGGGAAGCTCACCTAGTTAATCTCTCCCGGGCAATAATGAAGCCCAACGTTACGCTCCGCACCCGCACTGACCAGGTCCTGGCTCCTCTCCCAGTCCCGTGGGAGGTGGCCCTCTCCGGGAGGGGAAGGAGGGAGGAGGATAACCCAGACTGGCTCTTGGCATACTTTTGTAGCATTTTTTGCAAGAGAATAAATTAAGTTCTTCCCTACCCCTGAAGAAAACCACTTCAAAGGTTTTATCATCTCTACGCCCAGGTGGAGTTAGGACTATAGCTGTGTCTTTCTGGGTCTTCTGACCCAGTTTCTCGTCCTTTCAGCTACTCTTGCAGGCCCATCAGGTTGTATAATCCCTTTCTTACTACTCTGACACAAGACCATGACTGACTTTCTCAAATTTACTCTGTGCGTAGCTCAGTGCAGCCTGCCCGGCTGTTCAGAGGCTAAGCAAATACAAAGCTCACGCTTAGGAAAGGACCCTCTCCGTTGCCGTGTCCTGGCAGAGTGAACAGCAGGCACGCACGCTCTGCATGATGCCCAGAGACAGCATGTCCAGGCCCCAGGTTATTCACTGCCTTATGTGCTCCTTTAGGTCCTGATTCTGCAAAGCGTGAACTGCAGCAGCAATTGTGCCGCTCTGCAAGAAGTTGCGTAGGGTAGAAGGAGACCTTTCTGTAAGGTTTGTCACCTCTGAGCAGAGTAGCATGGCTGGGCTGCACACACAGCAACTGCAGCTCGTGTTCTCACTTCGGATGGGTATTTGAAACCACCACACCAGAAACAGAACATGCCTCAGACCCCAAAACTTCCTTGGCCATACCCACATTGGGTAGTAGCCGGGTGACGACAGCAATTTCTCGCTCTCTCAAGCGGTACTGCTGCACAGCCTTCGCTCAGTAGCAGCTGCCACAGCCAGCGGCAGAGATGTAGAGACACACTAGGATGTCACAGATGAGGTAATCAAAATGAAAACGAAGTATCTTCTGCTTAGGCTCGTTAAGCTAAGGTCTATCTTTGCACCCACTGTGCCACCAGCTTTCCCCACGTGTTTAGATGTGACTGGTGTTTGCAGCCTTAATTTGCTGCTAGTAATAACAGAAAAAAGATACCTACAGGTAGATGGATACACAGATAGTATGACCGATCATTTATGATATAATTCAATTTGGCTTCACCTTACTTCAGAGCAGACTCAGAGCTGATGAGCACTTACCTGCACAAAGTCATTATGTGCTTATACAGAAATCTTTAATAGCATTGTCAGTGCAGAGGATCCTACATTGAAATCAGGGGAGAAAGAGTTAATCCGCTTTGTACTATAAATGTCACACCAAAATAATCAAGAGGGAGATCTACTTAGAACAAGCAAAACTCCTTCACCAAGAGTAATACAGGACTAGGATGTGCCAGATGATGGAAAATCTGGGAATCTGGGAGTGGGAGGATAGGGGCACCCGCGTGGCTCTTCATAGGGCAGGTGGGCGCATCCCCCAGGGGCATCCTTGGGGCACAGTGCCGAGGGCTGGCGGCTCCCAGCTAAGAGGCAAGATCACCGTCCCAGCAGTGATCTCACAGGAACGTGCCCGAGGTGGCGGTTCCCCTCCCGGGGCCTGCCTGGTGGTGGCCCTGAATAGGTCCCAGGACACGGGGATGCTCTATCCCCCATGGAGCATCCCTGCAGGATGCTCCATCCCCGTGGCGGTGGCCGGCGAGCCCTGTGGGCTGCGTGGCCAGGGGCCCACGCCACTGCCCCGCGTGGTGCTCACTGCTCGTCCCCCTGCGTGCGGGCATCGGGGGCACAGCACACCGCTGGCCACGTCTACGCAGTTTTCTTTCCCCTCGGCATTGTAACTCGCCCTCGTGCTATTTAAATTGCCTTCTGACGGCACCTTGACGCTTTGAGACACCTCCCCGGCGTTAGGCAAGCCTATCAGTTGCCGACTTCAATAGGCTTGCAAAGTACTCTGAAATTATCCTCCTCCGTGCCCAGTAGGATAAGTTATTTCTGAAACGATAATCATAGCTGATATTTGAAAAAGTGCGCTGTGGAGTTCATACTAGTCATTTGTTAAGAAAGCTTATTGCTCAACTTCGTGTCAGCGATTAACCACCACTCATTGAGCTTTGTGTGGCAGGAACATTGTTATCTGCATAAAAATAGGACTGCCTCCTTTTTTTTTATTTTTTAACTGATTTAAGCTATGGGATACATCAAGTAAATACCCCAGATACTTACAATATTTACATAGCTCCAACAGCTTTTAGTCCGAGGGGTTACACTACAGTGGATTTTTCAAATTGGACAATTTCTCTCTGTTCATAAATATTCTACTTATGAAACACAAGTGGTAATGGATCTACTAACACCTAACCTTTACTCCCAAAGAATAAAAGTGAAGTAAAAGATACTGCACAAACTGGCTTTCCCAAGACGCGCTCAAGGCAAAATTATTTGTATATTACAAATTTTTACACTGAGAAGGATACATCTTGGTTTATGACCATTAGGTTTCAAAGGTGACCTTTATGTTTACCAAAAAAATCCCAATCACAGAAGGTTAAAAAAAAATAATAAACACATAAACTATGCCACTTCCAAGCAGAAACCAAGGTTGGGAGACCTGGTCTCCAAGATGGACCTACTGGTGGTGCAGACCAGTAGCTTGCTCTAATTGCCTTTCCTTTCCAAAAACATTTAAAAGGTTGGAAAAAACCTCACACGTAATCTGCATGATTTGTTCTCCTTGTCCAAGCAAGGCCGCGAACTGCAGACTCCTGCTGAATTTGCTGACTCTGTAATCTGATTTTGGAGGTCTGCAGCCTGCAGACCTGTCTTGTATTCGGACAAAAGTATTGTCTATGTAATATTCCAGCATTTATGGAGCTGAGGTAGGATTTTACTAGCCAAACATGTTGTCCTTGGTCTTATTTGCGATGTCCTGGGACCCCTAGGAGGGGACACCCCAGCTGGGACTCCAAGCTCCACTCGGAAGAAAGGAGACGGACAAACAGCAAGCAAAGCCGGGCAGCGGGGAAATAAAGACAGACAATATGGGGACTATTAGAATTTTTAAAAGCCTTGTAGATATAGCAACCCATTACAGTCAGGTAAGTATATTAAGCAGACTTTTTTCAATAGTATCGGTGGTTTGTACAGATAAGGTTTGGGTATCCCTGAAAGGGACGAAATTACAGCTGGGGCCGTTTCCGCAGGCACGGCCTGGGCAGGGATCCAGCAGCCCGCCGGCGGCGTGAGAGGCCATTTCTCACCCAGCGCTGGGGACGGGGCCGTGCGGGGATGCCGGGGCGACGAGGGGCTGCACAGGGGCACCGGCCGGGCTGGGGGGCTACAGGGGCCCCCTCGCTGCCTTGGCCGCCCTGCGATGAGGTTGCTGAGGGGAGGCTGAAGGTAGAAGCTTGGCAGCTCGCTGGTCAAGAGGCCTGATTTTTTATTCTCTGCCTTTGGGCTCCTACAAATATTTCCTTGCCTCCCAGGTCGGGGAAAGTGCTATGCCAGAGGGAGAAAGATCAGGAGCAGAAGAGCAAGAAGGGGAGACCTCCAGGCAGGTGCACGCAGGGATGAACGGCATTTGCACAGAAACACGGGTGCTGTGCCGAGTGCTATGGCCACCAGCTTCCCCAGGAAGTTTGTTTTTCCTTCCCTCACTTTTTAATTATTAACTCGCTGTTCAACTACAGATTGCAACAAGCAGGAAAGACTAAAAGCCAAACACATTCTGCTTTCAAATGCCTCAGGCTCACGCTCCATTTATTCAAGCGCTATGAATTACAGGGGGAGTAATAAAAAAAAAATACACCATCTTTCTGCTCTGGAAAGCAACTGTACAAACAGCACGATGCAAATTCGTGCCCCTCGTCTCTATGAGCTGGGGAGGGGGGGAAATGGCTTCGCAGCAAGTGACCAGCTGTAGTTGAGCACAGCTTTTTTCATCAGAGCTAATGCTGTCTCGGCTCCATTGCCTGTCTCAAGCAGCAGATCCCTCCTCAGTTTCAAAGGTTGGCAAAGTTTTCTCAAGTGTTCACTGCTTGGGCTAAAATTTTGCAGAGTTGGTAGCAGCTAGATAAAATTTCCCTTTCGCGAAGGTTGAAGTAAATGCTGCTGCATCCTTTCTCGTAGCTGTCTGCATGGGGAGGTCTTTCTTGTCATTCCTTGTTTTCCCTCCTGCAGGAACCTCCGTGAGCTTCTGGAGGAAAATTGAATCAAGAGGTAATAGCCCTAATTGACAGAGAACAATTTCCCCTGAATTGCTGTCTACTTAAGGCAGAAACAGCTATAAAGATGCTCACATTTAGCATCAATCAACGCTGTAATGAAGAAGATTCCCTGCCACAGCCCGGAAGACACACCTGAACTAGGGCCTGCCTCCAATTTCGCTCAGGGTTGGGCTGAGGAAGAGTGCGGTTCCTGGGAGAGCAAGTGCTTGGCAAGAAAGGATCCTGCAGCAGAAGTAAACCCCCAGCAATGTCTTCCTGATGCTCATTTAAGGGGAAAAAAAAAACCTCAACCCTCTGCTAATTTCCAGGAAATATGATCTTCATTGGACTATAATGATGATGGGAACTAGCCTGGAATAGAGAGATGCTTTAATCCCTTTTCAGGTTGCTTCATATGAGTTGTAAAGCTTCAGCTGCCCTGGTCCCTCAGGTCGGATGCTGTGTGGTTTCCAAGAGCCGCTGCACGTTCTCACTGTCCTTACTATGTACCATGAGGAGGAGGCCATGTCATTTTTGTCCTCATAACAACACACTTTAAAATATTGCTGTGGGTTTGTTCATACATTTCTCAGGGTTAAGGAAGTAAATTTCTTACTATGGATGCTGTTCCACAGCGTTTTGCAGAGAAAAGCTTCTATACTTCAAGTTGCCAAAGCAAATCAATCTTCTGCTTTCTCCTTTCCATGTCCAGTCTTCGTCTTCCCTTTTGCAAAACCCTTTAGAAGTGTTTAGCATCACAAAGGTAATCTGGTTTTTAACACTGTTTGTAGTAATGGAAAGGGCATGCTCACTTTTTTTTTTTTTTTTTAATCTGCACAGCATTGAATTTCTTTGTCGTGGTTGATTATGTCTCTTTGGAAACCTGGCTGTCATCTGTCTTCTTCTCATTCCTTTTATACTTTTACACTCTTTGCCCCATGCTTTCTGATTAAATTTTTGCTCCTTAAGGGACCCATGTGCTTGGCAGCAGCTTGCCTTGATGAAAACACAACTATGAGTCATTTGGTTTGGGGGGAGAGAAAGCAAATGTATGGAGCGGTGTGAAGACTTTCCTACTTGACGAAACGGGACGTCTCATTTAATTCCTGCTGATCAGACAGTCTTGTCATAAATTGATTTTTTTTTTCCTTCTTGACACGATTTTTGGAAGCAAGCCACTATATTGATAAGGATTCTATGATATAAAAAGCAAGAAGAAACTAAATATAAGTGACTATTATAGCCTGTTTCTTGAAAAAAAATGAGGCTTATCTGAAAATGCTGGCTTGAGCACATGTTTCTCCTAACAACATTTCAGCCAAACTTGATAGAAGGGCAAAGAGTCCCAGAGATATCAAGTTCCTACAAGATCTATGAAAATAAATTATGGCTGCCAAGAATGCTGGTTGGAAAATAAACTCGACAACTATTACCATGCCAAAAGCCACACAGTACAAACAAGAGGCCAGCAAAGACCAGATGAGACATCAGTAACATACGCTTTCACCTTAAAAGAACCTTTTTTTGGCCAAATGTTTCTTCTTTAAATCCTGTAGCATTAAAAAAATGAATCGCATGAATGACTTCATTTCATCCATGCAGTTGTACGTTGGATTGCTTGCGTTAGCCTGGGATTTCACCCTGCAGCTCCTAGGCCAACTTCTCGTTTGGGCCAATCTTGCTTAATTAACAACTGCAGTGCTATCACTTGAGAATTTGGCCCTGCATTTTGGTTAGGATTTACTGTAATCCTGCATGCTGCAATAGATGAGCGCTTATCCTGTCATCCCATGTTGTGTTTTGGTTCTTTTTTTAGCTCTCATCAGCACATATGAGGGAAACATTTTCTCACGCAGAAGACACCAGCATCCAACAAAGGCTATTACAGCCTTCCCTGTGCCATCAGGGTTTTGTGGTTAGGCTTTGGACGGGTTCGTTCTTCTGCCCTTTCCACTAGGCTGAAAGGTTTTTGGCATGCCTTTGGGCAATGAAAACACATTGTGCCTGTTTTTCCCACAGGCATGTTGAGTTTGCATTTAGAGATACTGCCAGGTGCTTGCAGTGCCCTGCCTTAACGTGCGGGAACGGGAATAGGAACTGGTCAGGCTCTTCAAGGCTGACAAAAGCCACACCTAAAGAAATAAATGTATTTGGCAATCATAGAATGGTTTGGGTTGGAAGGGACCTTTAAAGATCATCTAGTCCAACCCCCCTGCCATGGGCAGGGACACCTTCTGCTAGACCAGGCTGCTCAAAGCCCCGTCCAGCCTGGCCTTGAACACTCCCAAGGATGGGGCATCCACAACTTCTCTGGGCAACCTGTTCCAGTGCCTCACCACCCTCATGGTGAAGAATTTCTTCCTTATATCTAAATAATCAGGATTGACTCAGGGTTTAGATTTCTGAATTAGTCTGGAAGAAGATCCAAGATGAATGCTTTTCTGCTAGGGGTGGTCTTGCTGTTGACCTGCTGGTCACCAGAGACCTGGTCTGTGATCCTGGGTCTCTTGGGGTGGTAAAACATAGGGCAAGTCTGCTTTGGATGGCTTTGAGGCTGGCTGATATTTTGGCTGTTAAACTTTGTTTGAATGACTAGCTGCTGCATTCCTGGGGATACTAAGTTAAACACATAATTTAGCTAGACAACACATTGTGCAAGGCAAGGATGAAGTGCAAGAGTAGCTGGCGGCTGCTCATCTTCTTTGGCAGTAAAAAGCAGAAAGAAATCCTCTATGGTTGTTCAGGGTGAGCTCCTGAAGATTAACTTCAGTCCCTTCCAGTCTTAACTACCCAGGTGGCTTGGGGGGAGGGGGGTTGTAACGAGGCTAATACCTGTCTTGCCTGATCGAATTTACACTGCAAAAATTTTTACACGTGGTCTCTTACACACTTACAGTTAGGTGAGGGCAACTGACTTTTATCTGAAAAAGTCTTCTAATTTTAGTATAATTTAAGCAAAGTGAAATACCTTTCTGGAAAAACCCGGCAAGCATAATGGTAACGTGCATTTCCCTCTGTATCTGCCCAAACATCATTGATTTTACGGAAACTTTCAGTAATCCAAACCCAAAATTTATAGCCATTCATCTATAAAACTCTTCTTGTCAAATTATTACAAGAATAGGCATAGAGCTTCATTAAAACTCTAGCAAAGAGCAAGCAAGGAAGATCCTAAATGATCTCTATACAGAAAGACAGACGTATAGCAATGTAAGAGGGAAAGGCAGCGGCTATATTTCCTGTTCCAATAAAATTACTTCTTCAGTGCTGAAAGAAACTGTCCTTCTCACTTAGTTTTCACCTCGGTATAAAAACTTTTAGGAAATGCATGGAAAAGTGTCCATAATGGAGAAGGATAGGATAGGATAGGATAGGATAGGATAGGACAGGACTATTTCAGTTGGAAGGGACCTACAATGATCATCTAGTCCAACTGCCTGACCACTTCAGGGCTGACCAAAAGTTAAAGCACGTTATTAAGGGCAGTGTCCAAATGCCTCCAGCAATTGCCCATTGCTGGAGGAGGCGAGACAGAAAGCAGCACCTGGGATTTGAGTCACTTGATTGGAAAATTAAAAAGCATTGCTAAAATTCAGGTCTACCTTTGTTGAAGGGAAGTTTTCCCTTCCTCCTCCCAAAAATCTTGGTGCTTCAATAAAAGATGACGAATTAGCCTCCCCCGCTGGATGGTATTTCAAGTTGCCTTCCTTGCTCAGAGCCGTCAGGAAGAGCTGTGCCTCTCAGCTTCCCGACGGGCTCCCTTCTGCATTGTTTTCCCAGCTGCTCCCATCCCCTGGCATTTAGTGTCAGCTGGGGATGCTGCAGACTAGCTGGGAAGAAAAAGAGAGCTAAAGGACTACAGTGGTCATTAAGAAAAATAACAGCTTAGAGAGCGCAGGCTGAAAAAATGTAATTATGAAGCCATTCGCTATTCAAGCAGAGACAGCTTCCAGTGCTGATAACATTATTTATCACTTGTACAGCGCTTCAGATGCAGTCACTAATTAATCCTTGTGACACATCTGGAAGTTATGCCAGTACGTATTACTATCTTCCCCTTTTACTGTGCAAGGAAACAGACGTTAAGAGCCCAAAGAAGAAGAAAAGGTCAGAACGAGCACTAAAGCGGAGAGATGCTCAGTCCCAGCTCACTGCTTGTATCGTGAAGGTCACTTTCTTTCTGTAGGATGGTGAAAACCAGCGCAAAGGGGATCCTTTACCCCTCCCACTATAACCGCAAGCCTGTACAGCATAAATCACGCAAAAAAAAAAAGAGAAAAATGGCTCAATGTTGTCAGCCAAACTCATTGAACAAAGGTAGTAGAGACGGTTGTTTAATCCAGCGCTACGGGCGATGCCCGTGCCTCGGGGAGCGGGGCAGGGGACTGCTCTCGGTCTCCCAGGGCAAAGCTCCCCTGGGGCTTTCTGCCACCGAGGTGCACTGCTCTGCCCGCTGCCTGATGGACAGGAGAACCGAACCCAGGCTGCCGGCAAAGGGGAACAAGGCACCAGGGTGGTGAAACACTGGCACAGGTTGCCCAGAGAGGTGGTAGAAGCCCCATCCCTGGAAACATTCAAGGCCAGGCTGGACGGGGCTCTGGGCAACCTGATCTAGTTGAGGATGTCCCTGCTTACTGCAGGGGGGTTGGACGAGATGGCCTTTAAAGGTCCCTTCCAACCCAAACTATTCTATGATTCTATGATTCTATGATTCTATGATTCTATGAACACGCCATCTTATCGCTCAGGGTAATACTGCTTGAGGGGAAATACTGCCAAAAATGTGCAAGAGAACCAGGGGAGAAAACCAGAAACACTTGCGAGCCTGTTTGCGCAGCCTGGCAGTTAGTGAGCGCCGTCTTCCAGAGTTAGCCTATTTCTTCTGTTTCATAGGGAGAGGGGGAGCTGATTCTTTCTTCATTCGATTTGTGTTAAGTTTTTTCTTTTAATGGCAAAACCGAGGCAGCGGAAACAAAGGAGAGGCGCGCTAGATGAGGGTGCTGGTTTAAGCTGGAGTCATCTGAGCAGTGACTTTCGGCAGTCAGTGAAACCGTTCTTGATTTCTGGAAGTGGAATAGTTCATTGCTAGAATACCCTTATTTTGCACGTATCTGCATGCTGATACCTAGCACAGTATCATAGAGTTCACATTGATATAAATCAGCAAGACCACAAAAACTGCTGTAACACACCGGGTTTGCAACCCAGCCGGTGTGATGCTGTCCCCAAAATCTCATGTGAGGGACGTGCGAGGACGGGGCAGCTGTGGGCCAGAGCGGGGCTGGCAGTTTCCTCCTGACCTCTCACCATTAGGGAGCTGCCTGCAGCGTGAGGGCCCCAGGCAAACCTCGGTTTTACCGCCAGGTACCCTCAACTCCAGAGAGCCCCACTTCGAGGGCCCTTGCTTCAGCGACCCGCTGCCGCGCCGGGCTCTGCGGCCCCATTTTAAGCCTCTCCTTCGACATCTCGCGTTTGCCGTCACTGGGTTCGTTTGAGCGTGCTTTGCGCTGGGGTTTCAGTACCCCAGGACTAGCAGCTCCCAATCTCATCTTTTTTTTGCCTGGGCAAACAATCCTGAGCTTTTCAATTTCTCTTCCAATCAGTTTCTCTGTGTCCCTAATGATTCTTAGCACTTATCGTTGAATCTTCTTTGATTTGCTTTAAAGTCTTTTTACGTGCCTATCTGTTCATCTAACCATCCATGGTCTAGAAAGACATTTCTGCAGGAACTGCCAATATTTCAATACAAATTTACTTGCAAATTAAACAAAACCTTGCTTGAAAAATTATTCACAACTTTTTTTTTTTTTTTAAATTGTAGCCCCAAAGATCCAAGAATCCTAATTGGCTTGTGAGTATAATTCTGATTTTACACTTGTATTTCATGAATTTATGCCTTTTATCAGCTATCTTTTCCCTTTTCATTAATTACATTTTGCTTAAAGGAATTGTTTCGTTTCTGATTTTGGCACACCCTCTCCTTCCATTTGGAAGATGCTTACTCCTTTTCTCTCCCTAGTTGACCATACACTGTGTAATGAAAATATTAAGCTGGTTATCAGAATTTATTCTTTATGTACTTCTGAGCAGCTGACCTGAGCGGCAGCATTTCTCCTTCACTGATGGTGACAGAAAAAGGCAACATATGACCTGGAGCTAAGGAAACCAGCCCCGGTAAACTGTTGTGCAACTTCTGGAAGAACCGAGATGCAGAGAGTTAAAGAGGGGAGATGCTGCCAAAAAATATGAAAGAAAACCAGGGGAGAAAACCAGAAACACTTGAGAGCCAAGTCTTGACCTTACAAGCAACATAATTGACTCCTGTTTGGCTTCTAGCCATTTTCAGCAATACAGATGTACATCTTCTTCCTAAGCACCATCTAAAATTAATGACAATCTATTTGTTAAAAATTGACCTTGGAAAGAAACCTATCATATTAACAAAACTAATCAGCACTCGCTTGAATAAATCATCCCCGTTGTCCTCCCCCTCGCCCTGCCAGGCTGCGCGCCGGTGCTTCTTCACTTGTTTCTATTTAATGGCGGTAAACGACTTTCTCTCCCCACTTCCAACCAGCACCTTCACCTGGTGCCAACTGCAGTCTCGCCGTCACAGCAGCTGTCGGACTGAAAACGATCGAACTTCTCAGGTGATTGCACTTGTCGTACCTGCTTAAACGCCACCTTGTCGCCAAGAGCAAAGCTCTTCACCTCGGGATTGCCGAGGGAGCTAGCAATCAGGGAACAACAAATACAAATCACCTCTCAACGCAACGGCCCTTTTACTTGGACTGGATGCACAACTAACGCGGCGCGGCACTTACTTCTGGTCCCAGTTTCTCCAGGAGATGACGAAAAAAATTGTCAAGCTCCTTCCCTTCTATGTAACCGTTGTCTAAATAAAAGTGAAATATATTAATGGTCAGGCGGTACTGCCTGAGCTCTGGGAACCACGGCATGTGCGGCGTGCAGGGGGCCCGAGGCTGCGTGGTAGGGGTCTCGGCTGGGGGCCCTGCCTGCCCACCCGGTGGGGTCATATCCGCACTGACCATTTCACATCTATGTGGGTGCTGGGCACAGCACTGCGGGGCTCCCTTAGGATTTTTCCTTGCAGAAAACTCTTCAGGAAAAACAAACCCCACAAACTGGGACCACAAGAGGGAAGAGCAGAAGGAATGGGGAGGTGATGAAAAGGCAAAAATTTTGGGGTGAAAAGGGGGATTTTCAGACCTGATATTAGGGTGTGATGAGGAAGAGGGGGGCTCTAAAACACCTGCAGGATCCTGTGGCGGTGAAGCTTGGATGCGCCGGCAGGCACCCACTCGTGCAAGCACCCGTCCGCATGTACAACCACCCAGGCACCCCCACGCACTGCACCCGCCTGCCTGTGCACCCAGACGGTCACCCTCCCACTCACGTGGCACCCACCCGCGTGGGCAACCCCTACGTGGCACCCACCCGGACGGGCACCTGTCCACCCTAGCACCCATGCACACAGCACCCACCCACGTGGGCACCCTCTAAGCGACAGCCCCCCCCCAGACGGGCACCCACTCGCCCAACAGGCACCCCCGCGTGGGCCCCCCCTCCCCACGCGTGTCCCGTCCCGTGTCCCCCCCCCCGCGCCGGCCCCACTTGCCGTCGGCGTCGAAGCGCCGCCAGGCGCCGAGGAAGGCGGCGGCGTCGAGGCGCCCCGCGGCGCCGCTCTCCATGGTGCTGCCGGCCGCGCCCGCCCCGCGCAGCCCCGCGCAGCCCCGCGCAGCCCCGCGCAGGCTCTGCCCGCGGCCCGCCGGCGGCCCTGGCTTTGAGGGCGGCGGCCCCGCCCCGAGGGCGGCCCCGCGGGGGGACGAGGAGGGGGGCAAAGGCCCCCCCACGCGTGCGGCAGGGCCCCGCGGGTCCCGTCCCACCTACCCCGCGCCCGCCCTGCCGCGGCTGCTGCAGCTCCGCCGCCCCCGGAGCCGCCGCCCTGCGCGGGTCCCACCCGCTGCCGGTGCCTCGGGCGGCCACGGAGCAAGGCCCATGCCCGCGTGAGGGTGTGCCTGGGCCCGGGTTTCGGCGGGACGGATCCCGGCCTTCCCGGGGAGGCCGGAGAAACACCCGGCCCCGCAGCCACCGCCTCGGGAGAGCCGTGCGCCGCTTGCAGCCGGACTTTGAAGTTTCAAAACTCCCTGAACGAAGGCAGAAACGCCTGAGGGAAACGCAAGGCTTCAGAGAAGTAATGAAGTTTGCTAAAACTTGTAACGCTCCTCCTCGGTCTGTGAAAGCGAAGCAGCAGCAGGCAGGGATCTCTCGCCTTCTCACCCCTCCCAGCTGTCCGTAGGGTTTTCCTCGCAGGAATGAAGAGCCACAGAATGAAGACGGATGCAAATCTACATCCTCTTCCTCCTGTAATACTAATCAAAAGAAGGAACCTTGGGGTGAAACCTTTCAGGGCTGATAGGGAAAGGCTGATATTTATATTCGTGATGGCCCTGCCTGGTACTACAGGGGATTTGAATGTCACCTGTATATACATCTGCAGTGATTTCAAGTACCTGGGACTGGGCTCGGTGCTGTTGCAGCCTTTGTTTGTGCTCCCAGAATCATTTCTAGCAACTTTGTTATCTCCTTTGAGATCCTTTGCAGATAGTTTTTTCCAGGTTGATTTTATGCAAATACTGATTGCTTTGGAGAGGCTCTCAGAAGCAGAGCAGAAAAGACTTTTAAAAAGTATTTAATGTTTGCCCTGAGCAGGCTCCCATTTGACCTGAAAAAAACCTCCAAACCCCTGAAAAACGAAAAGTTGCATTTTACTCCCGAGAACATCAGGTCTGCCAATTACATTCCCCCAGAGAGATCTCAATGGCGACGTCCAGCTTTTCCAGCGTGCAGAGGAAAAGGAGACGCCGTGGAGCTGATGCCTTTAAGCAGCCACGTGCGAGCGGCTCGGTACAGGGGTTCCCTGGCCGGCAGCCCGGGGCCACCTTCGGACTCCAGAAAAACGATCGTCAAGATGTTAATGCAGTGGCAAGGCTAAAAGCAACCCCGGGTTTCATGGGCGTGCTGAGCCGGGGGACCCCAGCATGGGAGAGGAGTATATGCTCCATAGATAGGACACATGGAGAAGTCTAAACTTTTAGGGGACACCTCCACAAGTTCCTCGCTGGCAAGACCAGCTGCTCCACAGGTTTCTCTTTGACCCGTCCTTGCCTCACTTTGCCAAAAGGCATTTCTGGCCCCGGGGTGACGGCTCCCCCACAGCTCCTCTCCATCAGCATCTTCTCCCCGGTGCTTTCCCCCACGGCTCCCCGGCAGCAGTGGCCTCGTGTGCCCCGTGGGAGCTGCCTGATGTTCTGCGTGGGATGAGGTCACCCGGCACCGCTCCATGACACGGTGGGGCAGGAAGGGCACTTTTTGGCCCCGCCTCTCTTCCCAGAACCGAGAGCCCATCTGCCCCAGACAGGGAGCATCCTGATCCAGGTTTTTAGCAAAGAGCTGCCCATCAGTTTCTAGCGAGGTTTGTAACCTGGCTTTGGAAAGCATCACCGTGGCCGATACCAACAAGGGTCCTCGGTAGTATGATCGCGACAACTAGTTTCTTACTAAAATGATTCCTAACACGCTTACCTTAAGAGGAAATACTACCCATGTTTTGAAATACTTGCAAGGGGAAGCACCCCGCAGTTCGACAGGGACAGGGACAGCGAGGCTTTATGGGAACCGGTGTAAAACTCGGAGCGCTGAGAAGAGCTTGTCACAGCTGGTTCCCCCCATGTCCTCGCAGGAGGAAGAGCAGGCAGGAAGCATCGCCTTATTTAAACTGCCGGTGTTTATTCAGGATCTCACACAACCTCAGTGAAGCCGGATCCAGGTTGGAGATAAAAAAAGGACCTTAAAGCTTAACGGGCTCTCACAGAACCTCATCATTTCCTGTGCGTGAGGGCGTGGATGATACGTGTCCGTCCGTCCGAGCATCCCTGTCCTCCCACGCACCCTCAGCGCTGGCCGTCTGCCCCGGCAGAGAGGGGCTTTGCTTTCACACAGCAGCAGAGCGTGCCCGCAAAGGGGAAAAAAGGGAGCAGAGATGATGGCCTCCTCTTCTGCGTGCACCAGCTGCGCCTTTGCTCCCCCCTCAAACCCTCCACCAGCACACCCCATAGATATAAGGGCCACCCCACAGACACACAGCTTAACTGCTCTGCCCCCCTGTGTATTACACGACGGATTTAGGGGTCTTAGGGGTGGGATTGCAGAAATTTAGCTCAAAGCGACTGGAGTCAGTTGAGAGAAACCCTAGCCTGCAGCGGGGACCTGGCCGCCCACTCCGTGAGCTGCTCCACGTGCGCACAGGGGCTGCCCCGAGACAGCCGCGAAACACGGAATAGGTGGAAGGCTGGGGAAAACCGAGGGTTCGAGGAACTCTGCAGAGGATGCAGGTGAGCACCCAATGTGGGAAAACCGCCTTTTGTTTCCCTGATAGCATGAACAAATACTCAAATACCCCTTCAAAATTTCAGCAGGTCACCCTAAGTGCAGGTGGCGCCGACACGGCGCACAGCGGCGTCAGTTACACAGTATTTCAGATGAAATTTTGCGTGGCTAAAATAGGTTTAGGTTTCTCCAGTTGATTTAGGTGGCTCAGTAAAGCATAAATTAAAATAAAACCAGCTCAGAGCAGGTATTACTGGTTCGGCAGCAGGGTACCATAAGCTTGAGGAGCGTAGTGAACTGTGGATCTATTGCTATCAGTATTAAAGCAGCCAAAAGAAGACAGCTGCTGTGTGTGCAGCTCACGTACCAAACTCGGCAACCACTCTGCCTTGTCCTGTTTCCTTAAAGGAATAAATAAGAATTAAAGGTAAGCAGTATTCTAAGAAGTAGGGAATGCTTTTGATTAAGGACTTCTCCTTCGGCTCCAGCTTTGCACTGCGCAATAACGCTCGAGGTGGATCTCAAATCCGTGTTTTGAAAAGCTGAAAATGAAAAAAAAAAAACCAGTTGAATTCTTTTGCTTCATAGCAGCATAGATTTTTAAAGATCCATATTTTGAAAACCACACCACTGTCCCATTATTTTTTTCTTAAGTTCAGAAATGGCTTTAATGTAATAATACTTGACAGGATGATTTTTTCCATTAAGGCTTTGTGATGACAGATCATTAGTTCAGATATTTCTTTTATTGGTTTATTTTCAGATTATGGCAATTACACATCAAAGAATAAAAAATGTGCCTTTTTTTTTTTTCTTATGTGGATCTAGGTATATAAAATAGCTTTGAAAAAGTATAAAAATAGCTATTTTTCTAGAAAACTGGTTTTCTTTGTGATCTGCAAGGGTCCTGAAAAATGCAACCAAAAATTTGGGATATAGATAACTAAGATTCACTAGGAAGTGGAAATGAACAACTTATCCCTGGTAACTCTTTCCTCCTGTCAGCTCAGGCGATCTCGTGTCGGTGGGTACCAGCCCTCGCTCTCCCGCTCAGGGAGCCTCCGACCCGGCTTCGGCACCTTCCCAGGCTCCCCGACAGGCACCTCTCTTCCACGGCAACCTCGCCCTTCCCAAAATCCTGCCTAGAGGAGTCCCACAAAGACATTCTCGTCTGCAAAGAGGAGAAAATACCCCGGATCCACCCCGACTTCGGTGGCGTTCGGCGAAGTCTTACATGAAGGCGCTTCAGTGGGCGTCTTGATGCTGGAAGCCTTTGCGTGGCCATTCGCGACCCTGCTGTGGGTTGGGGAGCCCCCCGGTTGGGGGACACCAGCAACGCCGTGTTATTTAGCTGATGCTGATACAATAAATTAAAAAATGGCAATTTTTCCAAAGTAAGGAGCTCGTGGCCATATCCCTAGGCTGGGCTAGCTTTGTAGAAAGAGTTAATCAAGCAGCTGCAACCAGGAAAACATGCAGGAAAGGGCAGATTGCTGATGTGGAAGCAGAAAGAGGGGCAGCTGACAAATGCCTCGTTCTTTGGGCCAGCCTCAAAATATTGACGTTGGGAACAAAAAAGAATCGGCATCGGGATTTGTGGCACAACTTCGTCCCTCACCTTTCAGAAGATGATTCCAATAGATGCAGATACGGATTTATAAATGGAAACAATTTTCCTCATCAGGTGTCTTCAACTACCCTCAGCTTTGCCAAGGAAGCCACCGCTGGCACGCATCGGCGTTTCCTCCCTCCCTGAGCGTGTGTTTGGCAGGTAGTTTGGGTCCTGCGCGGGTCCTGCAAGAAGCCCCCGTGGGGATCCTCGGCAGGACCCGTTCCCCAGCACCCGGTGTGCAGCAGCGCGGTGGGAGGCGAGGCTGCCAGACGAGCCGCTGTGCGCAGCTGGGGCTGCGGAGGGTGGGGACGACGCGCTGCCGCCCGGCAAGGGGTCTGTGAGCATCCCAGCAGGGGAAAATGCTGGAGGAGCAGATGAAAGACAAACTGAAAGGGAAACAAAGTCGAAATGACAGAGGCAGTGAATGCCCCTACCATTTGCGTGGAAAGCAAGTCAGAGATAAAGCTGCCTGCTGCAGAAAAGAGAGAGACTCTTCTTTTTTCCAACCCCACCCTCAGATGGGTACAAGCTGCTTATTAGCGGCAAACTCCAACCCCCACCTTCCGACGCGGATGCCTCCCTCCCTCCCTCTGCCCAGCAAATCCCCGGTCCCTGTGCCGGCCTGGATGCTGGCTCCGTCCTTTCTGGCTCAGCTGGCGCAGGGGGTGTGGGCGCAGGGGTGCGCGGACAGTTCAGGTCCCGGTGCTGACGGATGTGATGTGACATGAGGACAACCATCCCACAGATGTTCCCATCCACAGATTCCCACCAATGCCGGGTTTTTCCAGCCTTCCCTGTGCAGCCCCCCAAACTGAGAGGCATCAGTCCTCTGTCCTCTTCCCTGGTTTTGGACCAGCAACGGGGATCCTATGAGTGTTATGGGGGGAACAACCACCCCCTTCCCACCGGGATGCTGCTGGAAAGGAGGGGTTGGGACTCAGGCCATCAGGTGGGCTCCAAGAAGAGATTTCCCAAAGGAAAAGCCGACATTTCCCCCAGCCGTGTGCAGGTCGATGCAGCCCAGCCAGGGGCTGCAGTCTCAGTTATGGTTAATGACTTTCATTATTTCAGTCTTCTGCTGGAATTTAACGTTGTCCGAGTGAAGTGGGGGCTGTACACCCTCCGCAGGGCTCTCCTCTCCCCACTGCTGGGTCTTACCCACCTGAGCAAATGGGAACGGAGAGAGGCACCCCCGGAGTGGTGCTGAGCAGACATTACAGAGTTAACTTTACTCCTCCATTCAGTTAAACCAAATTGGATTTGCCAAGCTAGCAGCCCCTAATCAATCTAATTAAAATGCTCATTCTCCCATGCAGCTTTTCGTCTTCTCAATTCAACTTACTGGAAAAGCAGAAATAACAGGCTCTGAAGGGTCGGGGCTGGGGCGAGCCGGCAGGGCTCACTGTGGATTGCCAAAGCAGCATCAGCACAGCGGCATCGGAGCGAGGACCCCGCCACGGGGCTGGGAGGGACCGTGCCAGCATCTCTGCTTTCCCACGTGGGCTTCTCAAACGTGGGCGCTTGAAACCCACATCTAATAAAGCCCTAGGACAGCTGATGTAGGGGCGTCAAAGGCAGAGTGGCTTTCGCATTGGGAAGAAACTCTTCTCATATCGGCAGGAGCCTCTTCAGTTTGCTGTGGGATACGACACAAGAAATTAAGTTTTGTATTAGCACAGCCCTTGCAAGGACATCTCTAAAAAATGCATTTTCCCCCTTCATCTGCTGCACAGACACTCACACTGTTTTCTCTCTCTCTTTTTGAAAATACAGGCTCTCACGGCTCAGCTTCTCAGTGCTGATGAGCGTCGTTGCTCTTACAGCAATTTCTCGGCGGTACTTGGCACAGGGGGAATTTGCACCCCCAGGGCAGCGGCGGCCCCTGCCCCTGCGGGGTCTCTCTGAAGCAGCAGGAGCAACCATGGGTGGGATGCCCTGGGGCGGGGGTGAGCTGGCAGCCCCAGGTACGGCGAGGCGAAGGGACTTGCCATGGGCTGCCCAGGGCAGGGCAAGGATGGGGGACCCTGTTCCTGCCCAGGCAAGTGCCACATCCCAAGGACCAGCCTCTCCCTGGCTGTGTGCTGATGGAGAACCATCATGATGATGGTGATCATCATGATGGAGACCATCATCATGATGGTGACCATCATGATGGAGAACCTCTGTCCTGGACACAGAGGAAAACAGAGTCACTTGGTTTTAAGAGATTTCATTTAAGCTGGCAGAGACAGAGAAGCTGATCCTTTCCCTCTTTTCTCTTCCTCCAAGCCTCACACAAGGGGCAGAAGCTTTGCCCTTGCTCCGCACCGGCCGGCCAGGGCCGTGCGTGCCTCTTGCCACCAGCTCTGGTTTCCGCTCCCCTCGCTGCGTGTGACCCCACAGCCTCCAGCATGTCTCACAGACCCCAGTGGCACTTGGACATGCCCCCCCCAGCCGCTTTCTAGGGACTTGCCATCAGCTTTTACGCTGCTTGACTTGTTTCACTGCCCTGCAGCTCACCGTGAGACCTCACTTTTGCATTTCTTCACCCACCACAGACGCCTGTTCCCAGGTCCCTGAGCACACAAACCCTGCCAGGGAGCTCCCAATGGTGTGTCACACGTGGACCCACATCCTTGGCCAGGTGCCAGTGGGTTTCAGCACAGGAGCCCCTGCTGAAGCTGGCACCACTTAGCTCCCCCGTTCAGAGCATCAGAAGGACAACCCAGGTGCGTTTGCCTTTCAGCACTTGTCAAAATAACCCGGATAAATAAATAAATAGCCAAAGTAAATGACTAAAACAAACTACTGCCTCCAGGATGAAGGACACCCCGTGGCCCTTCCGCCCTTGTTACGCCTGCCCAGCACCAGGATGAGGGGCAGCCCCATGAGGACAAGCCTGCAGCCCCAGTGCCTTTGGCTGAGGCGCTCCAAACAGTTTTCCACCCAGTTCTGTGTCTCAGGGGATCAGGATGGGGCACGGGAGGGGAGCACGAGATGGCAGGAGTCCCACAGGCAAATCCACTGAAGCCTCGACGCTGCCAGCAAATCCTCAAGGCTGGAAAACTACCTCTCAGAGCTGGGGAAATCTGTTTCGCTAGGGGCAAAGGAGAATTCCACGTGCAATGATCAGAGCAGCGTTTTAGCCTGCCAGCCGCTGGCAGTGCCTGCTGAAGTGAGGCACGGTCGTGGCCCGAGGGCCGGGAAGCCCTGGCTGTTTGGCAGAGCTGGTTGCTCTCAACCAAGAACGAACGTGCCCCTCTGCCCCCTGGGGAAGCCACCCTGGACGCTGCGGGGTCCTGCCCTGCCTGCGGTCACGATGGCGTTGGATGTGTCGGACACCGGTGCGGGCTCAGGTGGAGAGTCACTTGCCGTGGCGCTGGTGAGGCTCACGTTGGGAAGAGGCGTGAGGGACTGCAGGAGGATGGGCACAGGGATGAGGAGGAAAGCCGGGAAGGTGCCTGGTGGATCTTCCTCTGATCTCTTATACCCAGGGTGGAGGCCAACCCAAGGCAGCACTTTTCTCTCCTGAGCAGGACACAAGTCAATGTTTATGCAACAGAGAAGGTCGTCACCCTGTGTTTATGTAGCAATTTTCATCCTCCCCATTTACAGACTTTCTTAGGACGGGGAAAGACCGCTCTGCTTTCCAGGCCTGATCAGCAAGAGTCTGGCATTAAATGATAACCTCTGTACTCACCTGCGCTGTATTTGATAGCGATCCTCTGGCCCACAGCTCCTGGAGACGCGAAGGACAGTGGCGCTACCTGAAGCCTCCCCCAGCTTCAGCACAAGCAGATGATAATCCCGAGAGGTGGGATTCGGGCACAGTCTCCCCAGCATTAGCATCCCTGGGCATGGGGAAAGCAGCATTTCAAACGGGAGCAGAGCTTTCTGGTATTTTCCTAGAAAACATTTCTCCGGGGCTTTTTTTCTATGCAACAGGAGAGAGAAATCAGTTCCACATTAATCAACTAATAAGCAGCGGCAGCAAGAGTTCGCACTGATGGCAGCTCTCAGTGAAGTGCGGTGGGTCGTGCGGATTTGTGACTAATGGGCCACGCTAATTCCCGAATTGTCTCAGCCCGGCTGGATGGCTCTGGTGGAGGGAGTGGATTTAAGGCGATTGCTGTTCCCATCTTGGGAAGCAGCTATTTGCTGTTGTTACTGCACATCAGGGAATACTTTAAAATGCTCAAAATCTATCAGTCAGCCAGATTTTAACCTCCTTCAGTAGGGAGTGGGAAACAGGTCCTGCAGATGTGGTGTAGAGCTGTCCGAGCTCACGCTGGAGCCAGGAGGCAGCCACAGCCCTTCTCCAGCCCATCTCGGATGGGGAGGCGCTCCCGCTGCGTACATCGCGGGTGAAATTCTTCAATGGCAAAGCCTGAAAACCAGCTTTAGGACCAGAAAAGGGCAGGGCAGCTCCCTCCGAGAGCTTCTCGCCCCTTTTTCCCAAGGCCGGGTAGGTAGGTGTGGATCTGACTAGAGACGCTCCCCCTTCAAGGGGAGCACTTCTGACCGGGTGACCAGGGCTGCTGGGCCCTTCACTCTCATTTAGTCGTACAGCACACGTGCTTGTGTGCACGGAGGGATGCAGGGGCCCTCGCTGTCACCTCAGATGCTGCCACCCCCTCGCTGTCACCTCCAAAACCAGTGTATGCAGCGTGCAGCTGCTGTCTTGCTTGAGACCAGCCACGGTCCAGGGACCAAACCATCGTGTCGGACATAATCCCAGCTGGACCCGGTGAGCCTTTTCTGAGCGGCCGGACCACGCAGCACGGCCTTGCGGAGATGTCCTCGGCTGCGAGAGGAAGGCCGGCGGTGTGCCTGGGAGCAAGCCGCCTCTCCTCCTGTGCCAGCCTCTGCTCCCGCCGTCGCTGGCGTGGCTGGAGGCACTCAGGCAGCACCCGGCATGGGACTGGGAGGAGCGCAGAGCATCGGCCGTACTCAGAAACACTATGGATGCCCTGGGAGAGCAAGTAATAACACTTTTCTTCAGTGGCACCACCAGCTGATCTCTCTGTTCAGCTTCCCAGGAGCTCCAAGGATCTCTGCCATTGGCATCCCACCAAATGAATGTGGCTTCTGGGCTCTGCCCCTCACCCTCGCAGGGCGGCGCATGGCCCGGGACAGGCGGGGGAGCACGGGGGACCGACCGCAGAGCGGCCGCAGGGCAGCTCAGGCAGCAGGGAGGGCACAAGAGACACGAGGAGGGTTCCCCCAGCTGCGCATCTGCTTCGGAAGGCCCACAGCTTGTGAAAAGGCAGTGCCTCACCTGCCCCCAGAGCTGCGACCCCCCAAACCTCCCAACCAGCTTGGGTTGGTACCAGGGTACAGTGGTTGTTACTTCCCTGAAACACACTGGCACTGACCCGAGGCCTCTACGGGCTGAAGATACTGAAATTAAAGTCACTATTTCTTAAACGTAGAAGAGGTACAATGGGGGTGCTCCGGATGCAACGTGAATTCTTTGCAATCAGGCTGACAGCGCTGGGCTTGCCAGGCAGAAAGATAGTAAAGAAATGAAAATTATCGCTCCTCCCCACACCCCAACCACACACGTGCACAAAACCAACCCCCAGGTGTCCAAGAGCTCACGCTGGCACTCCCCTAAAATCGTTTCTCCATCACTCAGCCTGCCCACAACGCGCTGATGGCTGGAATAAAGACTAGAAAAGCTTTCCATCACTAATAGGGAAAAACATTGCTGTCTAATGAAATCTTTATACTCCAGCAGACAGCTATTGCAGCACCACAGCTTTTCTTCTTCTTGTGGTAATCAGCACACACACGTACTTTCTCTACAGCATTTCAGACATCCCTGTCTTTGGCTCACCGATACCAGGGTGACAGGCACACGCTATTGCCGTGCTTTCTCTCGGCGGGACCAGTACACCACTTCAAGTGACTGCTGAGGAGGACATCAAGCACAAATAAGAGAAATTTTCAGCAGCTAGAAGTCAGACTCTATTTTTTTTTTTTGTTAATACTACAAACCTTGCTGTTAATTGTCTTAAATTCACAAAGCCAACAAGTGAGGCAACCCTTCTGGTATACTTACACTTCTCAGTTGTCTTTTCAATGTCATACGGGAATGAAAATTGCAGTGGACTGTTTATGACTAGATTATTTTTGCTTTCAAGCATTTCAAGTTTTCCTTTGCCATTTGTCTTTTATTTTCACAGATGCCCAATAAATCAAGAATATATGTATGTGAAAATGAAGAACTTTCTCTTAATGATTATAGATGAGTGCAGGACTTCAAGACAGTGCAAACCCTATGGTACTTAGATACGAACCCCCAGCCTTCAGAACCTCTTTTCCCACCGCCTCGTATCTTACTTTTGAGATTTAAACCTCTACAAAGTGTTTCTAGAAGGTTCTGGTACAAAAGGCTACTGTTTTGACATAGCAGCCCTTTATACGGCAACAGGAGAAGGGGCGACAGCGAGTACGTGCCCAGGGATTAGATGGAAGGTCACTTGACAGACAGGTATCTGAGCATTTCTACCAGGCAAGAAGCCACAGCAAGGTCAGGGCGCTTGCTCTTGGGAGAGAGTTACCGAAACAATTTTGTTCTGTCCTGTGGAACCAAATAGAGAATTTAGATAGCAGGTGTTTTCTGGCTCACGTGAAGGCTGCTGTGCTGAAGATCCCAAGGGAGGAGATTAGCAAAGAGATGATCTTTCAGTAGTTTTACGAAGACGATACGTATGTGTCCCTTTCAGCAGGAACAGACATTTTTCTAGAAGCAGAAAAAGATTATATGGGTTTTGTCTTAATCGCACGCTTTGTCTACCTGACACGATGCCATTATTCAAAGAGCAGAGACCGTCAGACCAAAAATAGCACCGTAAAAATGAAGATTAGTGTTTCAGTTGTAAAATCATTTTTTATTGTTACAAATATACATATGAATAAAATCCCTTCAACCTGTAATGTAAGTGGGTAGCTGTGAAATTTTCACCCCCTCCCCCAAAAGCTGAAATGTTTTTACAGATGTCAAACTATTTTTCTCGTAGAATTACACATTGAAAGGAAGCTAATATGCAGACAGAACTGAGGAAGGCCTCTAGAAAACACCAATATTAATAAAATTTCAATTGCCCTCATTCCAATCAACTATATACATTAATACATGAATGTGGAAGCATACCATGATTATACGTCATCCAAATCCTTCTCTGTTGTGCTTTTTGACGGTACACAAATGTAAGCGTTGGAGCTTTATGTACAGTACGAGAACAGGAAGAAAGCAGCTCCCTATGGGAGAATGTAAAAACCATACCCAAGCATTTAATATATATAAACTATACAAATTATTTTATTAGTGTGCTCTTTTAATATAATTACAATGTGCAGTTGCATACCGCAAGAATATATTTATAGGTAAGTCACGTGCAGATTTGACACATTTACATTCAGCAGTACAACACATTACCTGCTGTACAGTGTGTTAGTGTAAGACAGTGTCCAGTTAATTTGCTTTGCTTTCTAAATGCCCTAATGCAGGGCACTCTTTGTAGCTGCTTCAGAGAAATTCAAGTAGAATACATGAAAGAATCGCTGGCTTTAGCAAAGGCATGGAAAGGAACGTCTGCATGGTACAGAACAGAAATTAAGGACCGAATCAACGCCAAGTGAGCGTACTGTAAATCACGATTGGAAGATCAGGTTTTCTGCATGGAAATGTACCTCTGGTGAGAGAGCAGCTGGCTAGAAGGGCTGTTGATTGCTGTACCCTGATTGTTATAAAAAGCTCTTGCGCTACCGAAGCACTTGTACTGATTGCTAAACAAAAATAAAATCTTTATCTGCTTCTTCGCCAGAGTCACTGGACTTGCTTCCCTGATGGCCGTCTTTACTTAAGGATTTCTGCTTCAGTTCCTGGAACTCGTGAGACTGCTGCCCAGGGCTTCTTTTTGCAGCTGTATAAAACAGAAACAGGTCTTACTAATGACTGTAGAAGACAGAGGAAGAAAAACACTTTAAAAAAAAAAAAAGTCATTCATGCACACAGGACCTGCTCCTGCTCCCACTGAGCTCATTTGCACTAGTGGGAGTAGCACAGGTCCGTTAATTCTTCAACTCAGAAAAAGGTGAGAGAGAAGAGGGACAGTTTGAGCAAACTTTACTCCACTGTTGGTTGGCAAGCAGGCAAACTTGAAATATGAAACTCAGTACTTCACCGTGACACGGATAAACATTACAGTTAGAAACGGCCTGGAGACTTTCTTCTCATCACACCACTTCAAAACCAGAACAGCATTCTTTTTTCCAGCTGGGCTGGATCTCCGGCGATGCCCTCCTGGCTGCTCAGGTGGATATCCTCGCGGGGCACCCCTCAGACCAGCGCCGCACATCCCACGCAGCCCCGGCTCCCTAGCAGGACACATCTATATTCTCCCTTTTGACTCAGCAGCCTTAACCAGGGCAGACGTTCACCTTGGCATCCAAGTTACCCGAAATGCTGCTCCCTGCCCCACCAGCACTGCCAGGTCCTGCTGCCCTCCCTGTTCCCTGATGGGGGGGACACCCATGGCTCTGAGCCCAACCTGCATCTCTTCCAGCTGAGACCACGGCTCTGCATCTCGCTGTGCTCGGCAGCGGAGAAAGCAGGAGGACATACCCACTTCTCATGATCTAAAAGCAAACAATGCTCATTTTGTTCACCCAGCGCTCTAAAATCTCAGTAAGGCCCCAAACGTATAAGCTTTGAAATAAATTGGAAAGAAGGTTGTAAAACCTTGTTAAGATTTCTTATCTAATCAGTGGCCTAAAATTGCTATGGTAACAAGAGAGTTATTATACACATCAATGGGGGTGATGTTACACAAGGACTGATAGCTTTAGAAGTCTCATACTTCCAATTAAAATGAACCTTTAAACACACAGTGGCCCTTAAATGCGACTTCGTTGCAAGTGATCTCACTTCGCCCTGACAAAATTAAATGTTACAGTTACGAGACCTTCTTTGCTCCACCATTTCAGATAAGGACGCCCGGCTGTGGTTGTCACTGATCCCTCGTGCCCGTTCACATTTGTGCATGCCTCTCTTAACGAGGCACCAGCAGCCGCGGTGGCCGTGAAGCACCACCTCTCCTTCCCTGCGCACCGCTCTCCTGTAGCCTCACTGCCGCAGGGGACAGCCCGCCCTGTCACCAGCGCGCAGCTCCAGCCACAGCAGGGGCAGACAAGCAGCCGGCTGTCGCTGACGCATCTCCGCGGCCGTTTCAAACCGTGCCAGGCTGTGTGAGGGTCTGCCAGGAATGCAGAAAACGCAGAGAGGAATCCGAGGGAGTCGACGCTGCTGAGCTGCTGGGGCAGGCTCAGCAGGGATGCTCCCTCTGTCCCTGGGGACACAGCACGACTCCCCAGGCAGCGCCGGTACATGCCAACAGGCAGTGAAACAGGGGACAGAAAGCTCTGGCGCGTTTTCGTTTGGCACAGACATCGTCCAGTTCTGGATCTCTGCCGTGACGAAAGCAGAACGGACACATCCAGCATGCGTCTTGCAGAGACCCAGCTCTGCACACACGGCACATTTGCTACCCAAATAGTTCTCCTGAGTCCAAAATACCTGTTTCCTGATTTGTGCTTGCCAAAATATGGGAGGAAACGAAAGCCAGCAGCTACATGCTCGCTGCATTCTTATCCTGGCTTTGCAAGTTGGGAAAGAAGAGGAAAGGATTTTGAGAGAGGTTTTGAAAGCCATTTAATGGAATCGGAGAGGATTAAGATACCTAAATTCTGTAAAAAAAAAAAAAAAAATTTAGGCACTTCCACCTTCCCAAACACCACTGCTTTTCAAAGAAATAGGTGCCTGGAAATTTTTGAGTCATTCTTGATACTTGTACCTCCTAGTAATTTTCTTTCTTTGAGCCTCCATTCACTCTTCAGACAAAACCCAGAACACATCCTGCAGCATCCATTTTAGTTTATGGCCTGATAAATCAAGACAGGTAGTTTGCCCCCAAAATGCCTGAAAAATATATCAGGCATTTAAGTCCACGTACGGCAAGCACGCTTCTGCCACAAGGGCTTGTCCTTGCCCCTATGAAACCACACACGGGTGGACTTGCACAGATCTGTGGCAGCACCTCACCTTTTCAAACTTACTTTATCAGACATATCTTAGAATGAACTAAAACATAATAATTTGATTATGATGCGGAGGAGTGATTTCAAGTTTGAGCGGGCTAAGATTGATTCCACAATACGAAAAGAAACTCAGTTTATACATTTAGGGCTAAGGAGGGAGAGGGGTAGATGGGATGTTTCTGTCCTTTTCCTCAAAGGAAATAACACAAATGATGGAAAACTTACAGAAGGGGTACTTGATGTCTTACAAATAGAAAAACTGTAAGTAAATGAAACTGCATAAGATGTTCAAATAACTCATTAAAATACTTTAGAAAAAAGTAATTTTGAATTATTGTTTAAAAAAACATCGGGAAAAGAGAAGCATGTAAACACATACCATTTGAGAACAGGAGCTTTTATATTTTAAAAACACATACATTAACCAACATTTTTATAGTTTACTGAATGCGTTCACTAGAAGGCAAAGCTACTCTTCAAGAAGTGTGGCTTAAGCATGCAGCACAGTGCTGGGTTTGGGTACTTTGGTGGTTTTGTTTGTTTATGCAGCTGAAAAGCAAAGTAGTATGTCAAAATAAGCTGATTTACCCAGTTCTCAAATGGTTTTGTGAGTGATGTACTGAAACTGGCACTAACAATATTCAGGCTGAAACGTATTTTGAAATACTTCAGTGCACGTGCCTTAAAAAGGAAAGGTATGTAAGCACACAAAGCAGCGGAGAGTCTACCTGCAGCGTACTTATGGGGCAGCGTGCCACCGCCACTGCAATGAGCAATCACGGTTTGTAATGAGCCCTCTTCTGCAGAGGGGCTGCAGGTGCTTTATGGTGCAGTCACTGGTGTTGCCACGAAGGAAAAATGCATGCACAGTTCTTATCTGGAATTTTTTTCAAGTCACGTATTTCCCATGGGGACAGAAAGATGATTAGCATCCCATGAGATTTCTACCCTTCGCAGAATCCAGTGACAAACCCACACCCTTTTGTAGCTTCTTTGCTATTACAATTTCTCAACAATTGTTAGTGCCAGTTATCAAGCACCATCTCAATGAAAAATGAAAACTTCTAACCAGAAGTTGGCTGTGCCTTCCTCTGCCCAAGCACATTAGCTTCCTCTTCTGCACTGGTAGAATACTGCCCCGAAGTGGTTTTCACGCTGCCAGATGGCTTGGCATAGTCATGAGCTGTATCTCTTTTTTGACAATCTCCCGTTTGCTCTAGCAGGGAAAAGGATTAATTTATACCCCTAAGCTGTTCTGTAGGCCTATGTATGGAAAGTAATATAAATAATTTCACTTATCCATCCCATTTAATCAATTGTTCAAAGAGTAGTAATCAATATGCCAGATGCTTGCTTAAATTTAGTCCAGATATTTGCATATGTTGGTAACTGCAGCCCGATCTTACAGGTACACCATGTAAAGAGGTATATTTTGAGATTGTCCCACAAAGTACACTTAAACTCATTAACACAAAGCAATTTTATAATCAATTATCATCTACTTTGCAGCTTTCTTTCACAGGAGATATAATTTTGTCTACTACCTTAGGCAGATTTGCAGTGATTTACCAGTTGCAGAAATAAATTGAGCATGCTAGCCTGAAAGGCGGCAGAAAGCCAGGACAGAGGAATGACTGAGTGAGGAAGTAGAACAGTAATAAAGAAAAAGGAAAATCTGAAAAAGAAAAAAAAAATAAAAGAAACAGAATTTACTCTTTCCTGAACAATTTTATGCAAAGCATAGCAGTTCTGTAAGGATCTAGAAACCCAATTTTAGCCATTCTAAACTATTATTGATAAAATTTGTACAGCGCAATGTAGCGGCAACTAGAAAACCCTTGTGTTTGGCCAAATTGTCTCTGGAGGTCTGTCTAAGGGAGTAAGGAGTTGAGGAAAGCACAGTGTCTGACCCCTTTTGTGTAAGGATTTTCAAACAGCAAACACATTTTAAAAATAAAGCAATTGTCCCTACTGTCATGTCACAACCACAAACTGCAAAACCATGTCAAATCTCTGCTGTGTTAGAGATTGCTGTAACACAAAAGGATTGTAGTTACGGTCCCGTACTCCCTGCTTCTCCAATATGTCCCCTCTCATGACAGGGAGATGGAGAAGGCATATAGCACAGAAACGGTGAGGTTAACCTCACATTAAAATGTACCTGCAACAAGTCCCATTACATTGTGTTTCTCCAGTTATGTAGTAACAAGTTCTCTCTCACCGTCTGGCGAAAAGCAGGTAAGAAAACAGGGACTCTAGCATACGCAGTTATCAGACAGCAGCTGAGAGAATCTGTTGTGGCAAGAGCCGTTGACTGCAACCATTCTCAACACGATGGCACCAGTGTAGCGAGTCTGATCCCTAAGCTGTAGCCCAGTTCACCTGTCTCAGCACAGGCTCTGATGGGACTAAAGGCAGGAGAATAAACAGGCTCTATTCTGCCTGGCAGCCCTCATAATGCCACAGCCACGGGGAGTCACCTCAGACACCCTGTGATGTCTTTTCGGGACCCTGAGTCACAGACTGCGGCAGCTTTTGGCAATATGGACCATCTGAAAACCTTGGTCCTTTCCAGACACAGGAGAGGTCCTTGGGTGTGCCATGTCCTGCTAGCTCTACATAACTCAGTGAGGTTGTGGTGGTTCTGCTGGGCTACCTTTACGGCACAAGAGCAGCCCAACAGCATCATACAGGTGGCTGAAGTGAGAGCCACAATCTGTAGACAGATACCGCACATGTGCTGACATGCGGTCACCAAACTGTAGTCACCACAGCAACAATTTTCCAAGCAGAGTAAAAACCAGACTGTGAGATAAGTAATTTCATGAAGAAAATGGTAGTTCTAGGAGAAAAAGGGAGAAGCTTCTCAAAATACACCTCTGGACCATCCTGCTTTGGGATGGCTTTGCCCCTCCTCTCATCTAGAGGGTAATGGTGAGCATTGTGGGCAGCGCAACTGCTCAGTCTTCACAACCCAGTGCTACCCATTTGCCTTGACTCGTCTGCCCCCATCCTACACTCTGAAAAGCTGCCGGCAGAGTGTGAAAGGGCACCCTTTTGTCTCACAGCTTAAGTGATGGGAACCACCTTGGGACAGAAATGGAGCTCAATGTCTTTCTTGAGTAGAGTCCCAGGAAGGAAGAGGCCTCCCACCCAGATGTCCAACCTTGTCATTTGTGCCAGCTAACACCACGTTGAGCAGTATTTCTCTGACTACTTCTCCACATATCCTATGCTATCAGCGGAAGCCTTAGCTCTTCTAAGAGCCAACTGCGGGCAAGCAAATGCATCAGCCAAAGTAGAGATCCAGTGCACACATTGAAAAGCAGCACAGAGACGGCAGCAGCCTACTGTTGTGCGTAAAAGGTACCAAGCCCTGCCCTGGCACACAGAGACACATTGCCTGAGTCACATGCAGAGAACCTACAGAAAGAAGGAGTACAAACAGGGCAACAGGCTGTCTGCAAGGAGCAAAGTCATGGCTGCTCCCCTGGAAACGTGCTGAACCGCAGAGCTGCATTTCACATTATCGTGTGCGACCAATACCAATCAACATCTTGCTTCAGACCAAACTAAACCATAACACACAAAACACAAGAGTCCCTTAATTGTTCAGCTACATTATTAATACCAAGGGACTCATCTTTCACTTGGTTTGACCAAAGGAAGAAAATACAGAGCACCAATCCATGGGTGGAGGAGATGGGGAATAGGTGACCAGATACACCTTCCTTGCTCTTTTTTCCTCCAAACGAATAACCGTCTTCCCTTTCAAGTGAAAACGAATCAGGGGACAATGACACATCGAATTCTAGCAGAAGACAAGCATGCTGGAACAACAGTTATACCAACACTCCTACCTTCTTGAGAAAACAATCTGACTGTGGGGCTGCTCTGACCATCCTTTTCTTTATCAGAAGGAACTTTCTTCAGCACAGGTGGAAGCAGGGCAACTTTTGGGGAACTGGGGCCAGAGGGAGACTCCGGAGCATCCTCTGTGGAGTACCATGAACAAAAGGGTGAGAAGTTTTATTTGCGCTGTAGCTCACAAATATGGTGCTGTTATGATGGGCCAAACCTCAACACTATACACAAACAAGAAACAGCTAGAATCTGTGTCAGAAAAAGGAGGATTCAGGAATGTACATTATGTCAAGAGAACACATGATGGTCCTCAGTCCAGGTGAAAGAATTTTAATAGCCAAAGCAAAGATCTCAATTTCAGCATTTTTAATGTGTACCGCTATTGTAGCACAAATAGAAATCTGACGGGACCAACTGAATTTCCTGCAAGACCTAAGTATGCAATTTGTAAAGAACAGCTGAAAATTATTTTGGATGGATTTTTGGAAATATTTGTTCTATTTTTATTTTTATTGTCCCAAAACATAATGAACTGATCAACTTAGATGTCCTGTTTCGCAGTTATAAGGCATAAAAGTGAACCAGTGAAACAAATTTCATAAATACCTTACAGAACTCTGTACTTCCAGGAATAAATTGCCAGTACATAACATGATAGCATCTGCAAAGATTTTATAAATAGAAAAAATACTTTGTCCTCTAGACTGTGAGGAAATCTGGAATTTAAATTCAAATCCATAGTTTAAACCATCTGGATATCTTGTTTCTCTAAAAGGCTGTATGCGTGTTACGTATGGCAAGTTGACTACCATCTTTAGAGTCCTTACAGGAAGACCTTTTCAGTCTTAGACTAGACAGTCTTTGTTTGGACAGCAGGAAAATACAGCTATAATGGATTAGTTAAAATGCTTGTATGTTTGCTTCCCAAGGAATAAACAGCGGCGTATGTACACTACAGAGGAACTAGGAGGATATATTAGTATTGATAGAAGGAAAAAGGAACTCAGAGTATCAGCTAACACTTATTGTGTATTTGTACAATGCGTTAATTCAGTTGCATACTGGAAATGAATAGGAAGTTATCTCACTGCTGAGGAGCCCCCACAAAGGAGTCAATCTTTTTACTTTCCGCAAAAGGAAGTGATGACCTTCCAAATGCAACTCAATCTGGACAGATACACCAATTCTCATGACCTTCTCCACGCTTTTGATGTGCCTGTGAGGCCAGTTGCTTTAGGAAGCTTGGTATCAACATATGGATGAGCACAATGCTTGGCAAACACAGCTATGTATTTGTGAACTAAAGCTGTTATGTGCTTTATTGAGGAACCACTTTCAGTCTTTGATAATTTGTGGACATCTGAGCTGTGCTGCTTTGCCCTCAGATTACTTAGCAAAAATTTGCTACCATTAGTTTGGCCACAACGCTGGAAACAACAGTGGGAGCAGAAGCGTAAATAGAATCATTACTTGGCTTCTTCATCCCATTGCCTGGGCATGCTTAGCCAGCAGGTCGCTCCAAGTACTAGAATAGAAGTTAGACTGCAACAGAGATGGTGCTGCTTTTGCTGCCACCCGAGGAGCTGGCCTATTATGAGTAAATATTAATTACTCTGTGTGTTAAACCCACAGTATGCTCTCTCTGCAGGAAATCGGAGCTGGCAGAAACAGATAACTGAGGTCTTTCTGATACCTAAGACTTTGAGGTAATACACTGCCTATTTCACAGATTAAGCATCACCAAATAAGCCATGCTTTCCTATCGTACTCCTCTTCATGAGCATCTTACCCCGCACCTCTCACTTTTATCACCATTTCTAAAATGGCCACTAAAATAAAATCAAAGCCATCTAAAACCTGAAGGTGATTCTGTACTTGGAAAACATTCATGCTCAGGTACACATCAAGGGCAGGGAAAAGGCTATAATATCCTCCTGCCCCCTCATCCTCACCAGAAATTACATCTTTCCAAGGTCAACAGTGATTATGGGAAAAGCCTAGAGGTCTGCAAGCTCTTAAAGATGGCTATGCTCACATTTTTCAGCCATTAGCAATTAATAATCTGTATTTGCCATAGCTACTGGGGGGTCAGTAAGTAGCATTTAATTCCCCTCAACTGCAGTGGCTGTACTTTGGGAAGAGGGGGTTGTGACATTGGCCTATTAAATAGCAGACAGACAAACGTATGGGATTTCTGCTGAAATATTTCCCACTACTGGAAACCTTGAGATAGTATCTGGGCAGGAGGTTAGGACAGAGCAGAAGTTAATAGTCATTCAACTCGCAGCCTTGCAGGGTTATAAAAGCACAGTTACAATTATTTCCACTCGAAAGCAATAAGGAAAGAAACAAAGGCAAAACAAGGAAAAAGAGAGCGAGAGACAATCTGTTTGTGGAAGTTATTAAGAATAACAGGCATTTGCTCGAAGGCCTAAGAGTAGCCTGCCAGAAAACCCCAAGGACTTTAGTATTTAGAGCTAGGTGTTTAGAGAAAGTACAGTTATTTTTATCAGTGCTACTACAACAGGGCTTTGATGCTGAAGTAGCTCTCTGTGCTCTCCTCTTCTGTGAAAGCAGGCTGACTCAAAAAAGCTCTGCCGCTGCTGCTATTGCTTCTCCTCAAGCTTTACTATTGCAGGTCACAAATTAAACCATTTTAATAAGTTTATTTGAATTAGGGCAGAGGGAGGTGGAAAAGAAGGATGCAAGTCAAGAGCAAGTGACTGAAGAACCTGTCCCTCTACTTCTGTTCAGGATGTGGCCAGGGGTGTCTCCTCCATAGCCCACACAAACACCATTCGGAAATACCCAGCTGGGGATAAGAAACACCCAGAAATGCTCCTCACCAGTACGAGAGGCAGAGCGTGGTTTCTGTGGCACTGTGGGTCGTCCTGCCAGGCTGGGCTTTGTTGACTGCGGTGGGGGTTTTGGGCTGGTCGGTGTATTGGAAGAACTTCTTGCCTTTGCACCAGCTTCTGCCTTTGGTTCAGCTTTTGAATTTTTTTCTGATGATGCTGAGTTGGAGTCACCTTTGTTCGAGGCAAACCGACTCTCTGGAAGGGTCTGCTGGAGTTTAGGCACTAAAATAAATAGACACGTAAAATAAAGTCTCCTGCAACACAGAAGGCTCCATGCACAGGTATGCTTGTGTGGAAAATAGCATCATTAGCTCACATATCACTGCTGTACTGCTGTGTGAGTGTGTAAGAGGACCTCTAATATTTCATTCAAAATCACTGCAAGAAAAGCATCTAAACCCACCAATTCTTGCACATGCTAAATTTCATAATTCAGTTGCTTCCAAGGTGATGGCATCTCCCCCTTTTTAATATATTTGGGGTGACGGCTGACTGGACTTTATAGTCCCTTCATACTTCTGGGAGCAGATGGTACAGCCTACCTGCTGAGAAAGCAGCAATGGATCAGTGGAAAAGGAAGTCTTTGGCTGTTTTGTGCCTATACAGACAAAAGGTCAGCTATTCAAGATCAACAGAGAAATCCTGGCCCAGAAAATAAATCCCAAACGTGTGATCAGCAGGCTACATCTTGTTATTTGTTGCTTTTAGCAAGCTCTAGAGGAGATTTTGAAACTTAGCCGAGATCAAAGTATTCTTTATATAATATTTTGATTTATCTAATAACACTGTATATGGATTATGGTTTCCACACATTAGCAAGTTTATCAACATATTATTTATCCCAAACAAAGACCAAGGTATTTACAGATAAAACTATACTGACTTTGAAGATATAAATCAGTCCTATCTAGCTGTGCGAGTTGGTAGAAAGCCTGCTGGACATTAGGTTGCAAACAAGCAAAACGCCTGCCCTACTTTCCTTCTGTGCAGCTTTGAGAAGGGTGAAGGCTTTTATGAAGTGGATATAATGATAATCTTGGAACTTGTATGCTAGCTTGGGACTTTCAACAACTGTCACATCTTTATTCTCAGAAGAGAACAGAGCTCTAACTGAAATGCAGACTGGAGGCCTTGGTATCTGGCCAAGCCAAGTATGTGCTTACAGATGCTGACCTGACCTACCTACCTGCTATTCCCATTCAGAAATCCTACTTGTTACAAAAGTGCTGAGCACAGACATTTTAATAGCAGTGGGAGAGAGGGGAGTGTTGATACAGTTTGTTGCAAGCCAGTCTCCAATATGTTTTTCCAGCTTATGTAGCTGTTTTTCAGCCCAGCTGGAGTTAAACTCTGGCGAACCATAGAGAGTTGTGTGGTGCATATATATTTGCGTGAGCGTGTGACAGGGAGAGTTCGTGTCTGCATGCATGCAACAGACCTTCATGCTGCAAGCGAAACAGCAGGACACCTCCACCTGTGTGTATCTGCATACAAAAAAGCAGGCAACATCCAGACATGAAAAAAGGAATTAAAAACCCCCTTATTCTCCTTCTGCATCACTATCTACAGTTTTTCTCTAGCAACATCCAGCAATTTTCCATTAACTCTCTTTCTTGCCTTCCTAACCTCAGGCCTGCTAATATTATTAGAACCCAGTAAGTTAAAATAAATTAACCCAAAACAAAGACAAACTATAGTCACAACAGCGAAGAGCAGCCTCAGGGACCTCTCAAGCAAGACTGGCAAAGAAAGAACTGACAACTGGAGGCCAAAAGGAAGGGGCATGCGCAGTGCAGTGAAGTGTGGGTGAAATGTGTCATATATAGAGACAAGGACCAGAGAAAAATCGGGGTCATGCACCCCCAGCTACTCTAACGCCCCAAGCACAGACTATTCTTGCTCCTCTGACTTCAGTTTGATATCAGGAGACACACATAGTACGCAAGGTCCTTCTCAAAAGATAAGCAGGCTTTAAAAGTGCTCATTTATGGAGTTCAGTATGCTCTGAATATGCTGTCTTTTAAAACTAGCTTTAGAAAGGTATGAAAACTCAAAATCCATTTCTCAAGTGCTCAGCCAAGAGGGCCACTTCTGAATTTAGATTTCAGCCTGTTTTTTCAGCCTTCCTTCTGTACGCTGTGGCAACCCTACATGCCGTGCTCGCAGGGTACCTAGCTGCACTGTTGAGAAATCAGACCTGGATTTCCTAGTTCAGCCCACTCCTTTGGTCCAGCAAACGAGGTGCGCACAAACCACCAGAGCTGAATCCCTTTTGAAGACTTCACCAGCGAGTCCCAAAGTGTGCATGTATGCGCAGAGACCAGAATCTTGTCCTCAGATGGCTGCACTGTAGCGGGGCCCAGGGCTATAGCTTGACAAGGGCCCCTCGGCTACCGTGCAGTAGGACTAGCTGCAGAGGGAATCAGTGCTGTAGGCACTGCAAGGCTGGACTCCACTTTGTACACAATGGGGAGTCATTTTGTGCATGCATGCAGTGTCCAGGGGCCTCTGCAGCTTGGCAGACAGCCCTGGCTTTGGTCAAGCCAGGTGTACCCTAGGAAGAGTCAGCTGCCATTGCCCATGAGATGTCTGTTATGACAGCTGAAAGCCAGGACTACTCAAGCTGGTACCTGCACTGACTACTATAAACCTTGCAAATTGGTCATGCTTAGGTCATCAGGTGCATTCAGGAGTTTCACTTCTTTTTGCTGGCTCCTGGGTTCCGCTTCAGCTTCGCTGATCCCTTTACAAGTCAGCACCCTTTCAAAGGCACCCCAGGCACACACACGAGGTACTTTCCCTCCTGTGCAACATGGAGCACAAAAGTAAAGCACAAGAGTAAAAGCTGAGCCACCAACTCAGCCCTAGAGCTGACTTCATGAAGAGCGCTGTCAAACACAGTACAAAAAGTCAGCATCTTTCTAATCCTTTCCACTTGGCATAAGCTCATATTTTGCTTAAGCAACTGTAGGCACACAATCTGGAGAGGGAAATTAGATTTTGAGGTTAGGCATTTTGCATTTTCTAGAAAGAGTTTATACCAGGAAAACCAAAACGTACCTGTACCACTTCCATCCAGTCGTTCTGAGCTCATCGCTGTGTCAAAAGACTCTCTGGGAGTTGTGTCATTCCCAAATTTCTGAAAGAGTGAAAAAAGCTCTCATATTAATAATATATCTGTAATTTCTTTTAGGAAAAAAGCTCTAGTTTGGAAGCCATAAGGCAGATAAAGCACTAATAGTAATAAATTGTGGATGCTCTCTCCTTGTTTCTCTTTCAGGTCTTGGAGATCTAAGCAGGAAGAAAATGACACCGATTTGATAACTAATACTGCCACACGTCTAGCAAAGCTGCAATGACACCCTGCCTCCTAAGCGACAGGTCTGCTAATGTACAGGAGTTGAAACTAAAGGTGCTAGTATTTAAGAATATATTTAAGAATACATTTAAGAATGTATTTAAGAGGGGGGAGGGGGAAACCTGCTGCAGGAACATAGCAGTGGAGAGAGAACTGAGATGGGAGAGAAACAACTCTGCAGACACCAAGGTCAGTGAAGGAGAAGGGGGAGGAGGTGCTCCAGGCACCAAAGCAGAGATTCCTCTGCTGCCTGTGACGAAGACCATGGTGAGGCAGGCTGTCCCACTGCAGCCCATGGAGGTCCACGGTGGAGCAGATATCCACCTGTTGCCCGTGGAGGACCCCACACTGGAGCAGGTGGATGCCTGAAGGATGCTGTGACCCTGTGGGGGACCCACGCTGGAACAGTCTGTTCCTGAAGGACTGCACCCCATGGAAGGGACCCACGCTGGAGCAGTTCATGAAGAAGCGCAGCCCGTGGGAAGGACTCATGTTGGAGAAGTCCGTGGGGGACTGTCTCCCATGGGAGGGACCCCACACTGGAGCAGGGGAAGAGTGCGAGGCGTCCTCCCCCTGAGGAAGAAGGAGCGGCAGAGACAACGTGTGATGAACTGACTGCAACCCCCATTCCCCGTCCCCCTGCGCTGCTGGGGGGGAGGAGGTAGAGAAAATCAGGAGTGAAGTTGAGCCCGGGAAGAAGGGAGGGGTGCGAGGAAGGTGTTTTTAAGATTTGGGTTTATTTCTCATTATCCTACTCTGATTTGATTGGTAATAAATTAAACTAACTTCCCCAAGTCGAGTCTGTTTTGCCTGTGACGGTAACTGCTGAGTGATCTCCCTGTCCTTATCTCGACCCACGAGCCTTTCATAGAATCATAGAATTGTTCTGGTTGGAAGAGACCTCCAAGATCATCGAGTCCAACCATTAACCTGTCACTACCAAGTCCACCACTAAATCATATCCCTTAGCGCCACATCTAAACGTCTTTTGAATACCTCCAGGGATGGTGACTCCACCACCTCCCTGGGCAGCCTGTTCTTTCGTTATATTTTCTCTCCCCTGTGCAGCTGAGGAGGGGAGTGACAGAGCGGCTTTGGTGGGCACCTGGCCTCCAGCCAGGGTCACCCCACCACACAGGGTAACACTACCTCCCGACCTCTCCACTAAGTACAGACATGCACTTAAAATGGCACACTGCAGTAAGGAGGAAGCTATTAGAATTGTCATTAAACTTCCTGGACTGTAAAACTACCCTGACACAGATATAACTATCCACTCTCAGGGATTATATTTCTACAGGTTTTAAGTACAAAATAATCTGTATGTTAAAAACCAGCGTAAGTCAAGCAATGAAGTCTTCTGGTCAGAAGCACTCTAGAAATGCCATGACTTGTAGGGCCAGAATGGTAAGCTACAGTGCCCATATGGACAAAACAAAGTTCCCTCCAAAGCTAGCAGGAACATTATGCTTTGTACCACTGGGTGCAAACTCAGTTTTTATTCCCATTTCTTGACCATCATTGATATTTTGGCTGAATTCTCACCTCTCTACCTCCTAAAACCACGTGTTTCTTTGTAAGACTGTCTTGGCTACATATTTTCAAAGGGAATATCACTCTCCACTTACTGCATTTTTCTTCCATACCTTGGAAAAAAGCCTTTGAGAACTGAATTTACCAACTCTTTCTTCGCGGAATGTGAATTCTCCTAAGCTTTCACCAAAATACTCATTTCCCTATGTAAATATTGAAGATATATGCATAACACTTAGCTACAGTAAATGACTTTTAAGAGAGCTGTACCACAATATGAAAACTAATTTCATTGTAACTCCTTCCTCCCTCCCTCCCTAGTTATGGGACTGCTGGGGAAATACGATCACATACAGAGAGAAGTACAAAAGCCAGTGCTGGCATCTATTAGTGTAGTACTTAAAAATGCAATTAGGGTGTTAGCATGTTTGGCTACCTGCTGTACGCATATTACAAACTGCTTACGATCTCGAGACAACACTAACACTTGCTGCAAAAATTTACTCTGGAAAGCTGCCAATCGTGTCAGATAAGTGCAGGTGAATCATGCAGATAAATAATGCCCAGGCTCTACTTTTAACAGGAATTCATGCAAGGTTGGGAAATACTGCAGAGTTGGGTGCCATTGAGAGGGAATGAACAGGTTACAGATGATCTTGGTTTGCTCATAGGTCTTGCTGGAGGTATTTAAAAATCCAATCTGTAAACACTAGATGGAGCTAAAAGATCTTTTTATGTACACCTAGAAGCAACACTAATCTTAAAATACTCCTCTCTACCATTAATGCCAATTCGCACATTGTATTCTAAGCAAAAGAAAACAAGAAAGCATTTACCATCTTTCCATCTACTGTGCACCTGCTCATCACTTGTATCTGTAACAAGACTGTGGTAGGGTATGAATTAAATAGTAAATTCCTTCTGGCTTTGTTTTCACGTAAAATAGCTCAGATTATAAGCAGCCACCTGTACCTTAAAGGAAAACGCAATTTTCTATCATACTGGAATTCTGATAAATTTGAAGATGTTAGGGAAGTTGATGTCATACCCATCCTAAACAATGTAACAGCAGTGGGATGCTGTCTTCTGTAGCTCAACCATCAGGATACTGTATGATTTTCACCCTCATGAGTATCAAGAATAAAAGTGCAAAACTAAACTATTTGATATTGCGATCTAGGATGAAGTATGTGAAAAATTTCTTTTGAACAGCAGTTCAATTGTGTGTGATCTGGACAACATTAAGAATGGATAACTCAGTGCCCTGCTGTGTACAGATTCCTATTTCAATTCAGTTTTTTTGTTTTTTTTTTTTTTTTTTTTTAAAGAGAGACAAGACCTACTTTTGCATTCCATAAATATAAATTTTTACAAAATCTAAAAAAATAATATCAATAACACTATTTTCTTGAAAATTAAACCTGAAAGAATAGGGGTAACCTTTCCAACCAGTAAAAAAGCAAAGGGTGGAAAAAAATTACTCGGAAAAGGCAACAATTTTTCTTTTTGATAGATGAAATTCTAGTTTTCAATCAATGCTACGAAAGCTCATCAATTGAAGAGGACTTTTACTCTCCCCACTTAAAAAAAAAAATACACATGCTACTATTCTACCTCAGTCACATCATTCCAGATCTGACTAACTCTAGATGACTAGTGTTAAGAACTTGAAGACCACCAAGCACACACAATTTATGCAGTTGTAAAAGTTTATATAATCTGGAATAGCTTGGTATTTTATAAGTTACAGGCAGAGTATAACACTTAAGTAAAATCTTATGGCATTTTACTTGAAAATTTGGTGTTTTAGAAATCAGTGAGAGTATTCATGGGCACTACTCAGCACTAATGAGAAAGGTGGGAATTGGTAATTTCTTTAGAAAAATTGTTTTTATGCTGAGGATCCCTTTAATGAGCCATAGACTACTGTGTTAATTTGAATCTGCTTATTACAAGACTCCAGTGTCTGCAGGAATGGTTCAGACATCATGGCAAGCACTGTAAGTCCATGAAGAGAGGTAAAAATGATCTTTGGGTGCCTTGCTCGGTCACAGCAAGACAATTCTGCGATGCGTTAAAGGAAGGAAAACACAGCAAAGCTTGCAGATGAGCTTTGTCATAAGGTAACACCTCCCAAATTACGGGGGATAATGGTGGGGAATGGATAGCATCTGAGTGCCATGCACGTTGAAGAGGAAGAGAGGAGTGAAAAAAAGGCTGATCCTTTGGTAACTTTAGAACATGCCAACTGCAGCTGGGAGGAAGCGGGGGATGATAATGGGGAAGTTCAGTGGGAAATGGGCATCAGGCAAAATATGTCGACACAAAATGCTTTGGAGCAACACAAGGATATTCCACTCTGCATGTTTGTGAAGTGCCCAGCATCAGCACTTCACAGAGGAGAAAATTAGAGAGAGCGAAGGGAATTGGGAAAGGTAATAGGGAATAGATTAATGTTTTTGTTTAACGTATGCTTATTTTCTTTGAGTGTTAGTATTTGAAATACAGAAATCAAAGGTATAAAAATAATTAGGTGTGGTACAAAAGGACATAAAAATAAAAAAGTGCAACACGAAAAGTATAAGCTGAATAGCTGTAAACTGTCTGGAAGCCAGATTTACTTCTCTGCATGGAATATATAATTTAAAATACAGTACATCTCTCCACCTTTCTACATCACCTTCCAAAAGGTAAGAGTACAGATAGCTACTTCTGTAGTTAACTCTGCCAAACACCTGAGGTACTGGTGTGCAGGGGGCACACAGTAAGAAGTCTGTCCTAGCTTTACCTTTTGTAAAGCACGCTCCCATTACACATGAACAAACCACACATCATAGAGTGGAGACGTCCAAGCTGTGTCTACTAGTCACCCAAAAATTACTCTGTAATACATGTAAACAATTATGTGTCCTGTTCTGTGCTTGTGATGGCCTGACATCAAGCACAAGAGCTTATGTCACCTCCTCCACAAGAGGAGAGAAAGTGCAAGCTGAAGGGTGCATCTCCTGCTCCACACGTGCAGCCCAGTCCTTGGCCAGGGTATTCGTGTTCAACCATCACAGCAGAGAGCAATCCTCTTGCAGGAACGCCATAATCCCTGGTGGAAAGCAGGACTGACGTGTCAAGCCCCAGCCACCAACCCTTGTAGACCCAACGCACCTCCCCTGAAGACAACGAGCTCTTGTTCATTTTTTTCAACAACTCAAGAGAAATCAAATTGCCTTCACCTTCTGAGCAGAGGCTGCTCTCTTCTCCTGCTTGGCTTTCATTTCTGCAAGAAGTCCACTGCCCATCACCTGCACGCCATACCTCCGGCCTCCCTGTGGGCTTCCTTTGCTGTCACCCCTCTCAGCTTTTGCAGCGTCATCTGGCTGCACCTCCTCCAGCGAGTCCGGCGTCTTTAATTCCTCGGATCGCTCTGTACCACCGTTCTGCTCTGCAGGCTTTACCTCCTTCTTGCTTGTGTCCACAGCTGGACTTTTTGCAGCAACCTTGGGCGAGGAGGGCTCCTCTGCCACCACCACTGTCTGAGGACGTTCAGATTTGGAGCCTCTTGATTTGATTAAGTTAAGGAAGCCACTCTTCCTTGAGTCCCTTTTCTTCTTCTCATCACCTGCTTCACTGGGCTCACTGCCGTCTGAACTTTTAGTTGATGGTCTCCTAATAAAAGACACAGACATTTTTAACTCTTCTCCACTCCCCTCCTCCCTCTCTTTTAAATAGTACCTAATGACTTCTTCTGGGCAAAGTCAATCTTTTGTATGATCCATATGTTGCCCTAGGCTCAGTCATTAGCTGGTGTCTCTAAATTAAAAACTGGACAATTAACATTGATCATACTGTCTTGAGGATTCCTGTGCTGGCCTTGTGCATGGTATAATGAAGAGAGGCAGCCATTTCATTTGCACTGGGCACCCAGCTGTTTCCAACACCAGTGAGGTGTCGGTTCAGTGGAGCTCTGCCCAAGCTGTGCATGCACATACAACTTCACTCTGCTCTGTTTCCAGAGTGAGCTACCTCTGGTTTGTATCTGCCCATTAGTAAAAGGAGAACAACTGATCCAGGTACACAATTTAGCCAGCTTTTGGGGGATCTTGTCCCTTAAGGGCCCTGCTTAAAATAGGAACTAGTTGACACAGCCACATTCTCTCTCTAAGGAACACAGAGAGGTCATCTTTATAGTGCAGATGCTCATCCTCAAAAAATCAACCCCAAAACAACCCAACTGCCAGTAAGATTTTCTACCAACATCTTATGAGGAGAGTATTCACACTTGAGGGGAAAGTTGGGCACATAACACGTCTGCATACAAGCATCCCAACTGGAGAAAGAACCACCAGTGCAGCAAATGGAGCAAAGATCCTTAGCCATCGTCATGGCCAGGGACGGGCACACAGTGCAAGTTCATGGGGACATCTGAAATGAGCGGCTGGCAGGCGCCCAAGGGAAGCACAGGAGGATGCAGTAGTCTGCGAGCACCCTGAACTTAACCTGGCTAATCCATTTTTCAAAGCTACCATAATTTTACCACTACACATAGTATATCACACACAGCTTCACATGTCACTATGGATATTTACAACTCTCAGTGACTTTAAAACGTTTGAATTTCCTGCCACAGATATCTACCAGTTAACACTTACCATTTTCCTTAATGGATGTCACATACAGCACAGAAGGGGTCATCCCAAGTTGTCTGGAAATTGCCCTAGCTTTCTCATTTATTTAAGTATTTGTGTGTTTGTGCCCCTGTGTGTGTATGTGCACGAACATGCATGAATACAAGAACATCTAGGTGCATGGTTCTGTAAATCTACAACCAGCTACAAAGCAATTGTATAAGCTGTATAACCCTTATACAAAACTGAAGGAGACATATCTTTCAGATGAATGTATTGCCTAAATCTGGAATGCTACAAATTGGTCCACTGAAGGGTAAAATGAAGTCAACGGAATTATAAAAATATACACTAGTCAATAATCCCCTCCACATGGTATATTAAAGCAACTTATGTCAAAGTAGTAATTTTTAAGGGAGGATAACTGAATTCACAAAAAAAAAAAATTTGAACTTACTTTGAATCCATTTTTGTCACTTTCTTAGTGAAAAATTCATCCACGCCTTCATCCACTCTCCCCATGAGGCCATTCTGATCCCCTTCAGGAGGCACTCCAGCAGACACCTGACAGAAGAAAAAACTCTCTCTGGTATATAGTAGTCTAAGCATATTTGTTTCAGTGATAATAATTAGGAGTTAAGACATTATAAAAATTCCGTGTGACAACCAAGCCTCAGTGCAGACAATGGAATCACCACTGGAATTCCCCCTTTAGTCAGGCCAGTTGACACATTATATCAAATGCAAAGTAACGCAAAACACCAGTGACAAACTGGATACTGCAATGCATAAGGCCAGGAATCAAATGCCTTGGACTTGTGACAGTAGAGCACTAGTTCAGTTAGAAAAGAAAAAAAGCAGTTAAGGAAAAATTAAATCCTGATCAGGTGGTGACCTGAAGAGAAAGTATTTTCAACAGCTAGTTGTTTCCCTGTTCAGAGAAAAACATACGTTCTGGATTTTGGATTTAGAGATTTAGAAACAGAGCTCCAGCAGGCTAACAGAGCCTTTTATAGCTCATTCAATCCAGCACTTCCAAAAGCAGAGACTCTAAATACAGAATCAGGTGTTTCACCTTAGGAACCAAACATAGATTTTCACCGAGTGTCTGAAAATGGAAAACCTGCTCCCTTACTTTGGTTTCAATGCCTACGTTTTGAATGTGGGTGACTGGAGGCATCCAAACCAGGGTGACTGAGTAACACCTGCCAACCACAAAGGCCCTGTGAAGATTAGCTGGTGACTCTGCAGCCTCCTGAAGATGAAACATGCTATCTCCCGGGAGGATATCTCGCGTGGTCTAGCTCCCGTACGTGGCTTTGATGTGGAAAAGCTCTATGACCAGTAGAGAGACTTCCTTCAATTTAAATGCTGTATGGAAACCTTTTAGGTGACTACAGAGGACTCCACAAGACCCAACCCAGTTGTATTCTTGGTAGTACTAATGACCAGGAATCAGTCTGCCACAAAATAGCAGGGTTCGTAATTTGAAACAATTTAAATCAAGGAATCTCCTAGTTGCCACCATAACTCAGAGTAATCCCAGCTTCCCTTTTCAGCTGGAAGACACACTCTTTTCTATGCCTCTAAAAAGAAAAATAAATACTTTTAAAAGCTGCTGTTAAGATCAAACCCAGCCTCATTAAGCCAGGACAATGGACTGCATACGAACTAATGCTTTGACACATCCATGAAACTTTTTACTTTCCAGTGGCTGAACCTTGATAGAAGCCTAGTATTTACTTTGTTATGAAAGATAACAGTTAATATTTTATTGATACCTGCTGTAGCAATGTAATACTGATCTGAAAAGAGCCCACCTGGTAACAACTGCTTTGTTGCCAGCCAAACTGCATATTTTCTATAAAAACCGGTTTTATTCTAAGAAGCACAATGACTTCTCAGACTTCCAGCTCTGCCACCTTTGGGGTTCTCTGTAGAGAACTTGTTTAACTGGAACATCCGACACTAGGCAGCAATGCATATACTGACATCTTGCTTGGTCACACCAGTGCGGGTTGTCTCCATGTAAATATTTACCTTCTCAGTCAAAAAACAGTTGACACTAACATTTCAACTGAAATGTATCAACCAAAGTGGCTGACACATTTCAACAGAAATGAGAAACCATTTAATACTGATACCAGAGCCCTCCAGATAGTAGGAAGAAACATGTTAAGTATCAAAGGCAAGTGCACCTCCTGCAGGGGAAGTAATGCAAGAATCCAATAATCTACAGCAAGTGAGAAGATCTACCTCAAAAAAAGAAAACAGTTTGCATCTGAAAAAGCAGCAGGTTCCCAAAAATGTACTAAAGGCGTACACAAATGTTGAGGGCCTAATAAGGTCCTCAAGGCACAGGATTTTCTTACAGACATTTATTATAATGCCTTTTAGTAATTAACGTTAATGTAAAAGACTGAGCTCTGGTTTATTTTGTGTTTTACACTCCTAATGCTAAAAAAAAAAAGTTAAGTTTTCATTTGTCAATTTTATTTGTCTAAGTTTAAAAGTGAGCCTTCCATGTTTCTTTATTAAGGAAAAAAATGGCTTAGAAGCAGAAATAAGTAAGATGAATCACAATCTCTTTCATATATTAGAGATTCACCTCTTTGCTGTACTAAATCTTCACACATGATGGAAGAACTCATGAGGTTAAGATCTCACAAAAATCTAAATGATAAACAACTGTGTCATTGTATCACTTCAAAGCTACTTGAGGGTGGGTGGTGCTAAGGTTCTCCCCCCCCCCCCCTTTTTTTTTACCTCTGAACGCTCATTTCAGTAAAAACTCTGACAAAACTATAAATCTTTCTTCTGCCTGCCCACCCACCCCAGGTTAAAAGTTTACATTTCTCCCTTTTTTCTCCATTTTTCTCCTTTTTTCTTACATTTTTCAGCTTATAAAGAACAAATCTGTTTTCCAGCAAAACCAGAGAAAGTACATCTATGATCATCTGAGACCCCTTAAATTACTAAATGGAAACAATGGAAACAGCAAACAAACGAACAGATGTGCTTTATGCAGTGGAAAAACTCAAGATTTTGCCTCTCACATTTCAAGTGCTTTTCCTAACCACTGCTTTCTGTATTCTCAAAGTGGCAAAACTAGCAGTAAATCAATTCTGCAAACAATGCCACAGTCCGCTCACGATTCTGGCCTTCAAAATTTGGCTGTTTCATTTTTGGAAGCATCAAAGCAAACATCTTAAGTCTTCCAGAAATTTGTTCAGACTTATTATGAGGTCAGAACTAGTAAGGAATTAAATGGTCCCTAAAAACAAGACAGGGACAAATGACTTTCAGTAAAAAAGTTCCTTTCAATTTCTGCAACTAAATAAACCCCTAATTTCCTAATTAATTCAATATGGATGAGCATTCCCACAACATTGCACTATCATGGGAAGTAACACTTCTCCTCTACAAGAAGTAAGCTTTTTGTTTCTGTTGAGCAAGATATTGTATGTCCTCGTTCCGTGCCCAGTAGCAGAGCACTTGCCTTCCCATGCCCCCACTCCTTCCCCACCGCTGCGCAGATAGCGCAGGATGTGCTGAGTAAGTTTGGAAGAGAGGCAAGTTTAGCAACTGGGAAAACATGTGCGTTCTGCAGAATTGGAATTGGAAGAAGTAAACACAGATGTGTTTTCACTACAACACAGAGACCAGTCCATCCTTCTGCTACCTCTATCCTTCCCTGTAAAGTGCAAGGGAACGGAAAGTTGGCTTGAATATCCCCTCTGCTTGAAGGTTTCTCCATTTCCAAGTGGTGCAAAAAGCACTCGGCTGCCTGATATGATCTTTCCCAGCATTAGGGAAATTTTCAAGGGTCCTCTCCGCCAACAATCCTTAGGGAGCAGAAGAGGCCACAGACATCCATTACGAGGCAGCATAACTCCGAGAAGCAATGGCTGCCCCTTGATAAAGGTTACTTATCATACCAGCTGTGCTCTGTTGCCATGAGATAGCTCTGTAACTCCTCCAGATCTGTCCTTACATACCCTGAGGACATACCATCACAGAAATAAATCTTTATTGATGTGGTACGTCAAGGAAATGGAACTGTGGGAACCCCACACATGTATACTTGGGTTCACACCAATGCCTTTCGTAGACAGACAGTGCTCGTCTGTTTTGCTTTTCTAAGGCAGGCTCCAGCATGAAAAGCAGATCTGCGACTATGCAGATTTGCTGGCCCAAACACCATCTTTAGTTAAGGAGCTGTGGGAAGCTGGGTGTCACAGAGTAGCTCCTCTGAGAGCTGATAGAAATAAGAATTCATGCCAAGTTACCACATCTTAATGCAGGCAGAAAAAGGGATTAAGACTTAACAAACCCTTGCAATATAATTGAAAAGTCTCATGATATTTTGTGCGTTTCCTGTGAAAGCTCCAAGTACCTCCAGAAACTGCTTCCATGGAAAAACAAAATCAAATTAAAAAAGGATAAACCATATCCTGGTCTTAGGCTGTGTCAAACAAGACAAAAAGCTTGTAATAGGGATTGCACACTGAAAGACACGAATACCAGCAGAAAAATTAAGTAGTTGCTTATGGCTTTTAAAACTTTAACAATTGTCCTCATTGCATTGCAAGACCTGACTCATGACAAAAAGCAATCAACAAATGACAACACCAGCAATATTTTAATGTAGACTCACTGCTGCTTGGCTGGGCTGCTGCTTTTTATTCCTTTTGGGCCTTAATTTTGTAAAGTGTTCCAGTTTTCTCCCTTCTTCTGATGGCAGCTCTGAAATGAATCCAGAAGTTCGTTTGTCTGGCCTGCTGGAAGGAAATGGTGGGTCTTCTATATGGATAGGTACTTCTTCCAGTGCTTTATCTAGATCAAATTCCATTTCTAAGAGAAATCAAAACTTTCTAATTAGACTTAACATGCTATTTAAAACAAAAGACAATGCCATTCCTCTCTTTTGTGGTAAACAATTATGAACACATTTAGAGAACTCAGCCAGAACATGTTTGGGAGCAGACAGAGCACTGTGAGCAAATATTTACTACCAAACACACTAGGAGAGTCACAAAACAAAGCAACCAGTGTGGGCCTCAAATGCAACCCAGAGGGAGGGAGAGTCACCTGTGCTTTTCAATCAAGAACTACCTAGAAGAATCTCAGGCAAGCAAAGAAGCAAAAAGGTTTTAAGAAATTCTCACTTACCAAAAGCTCTGGACACTGGCCGGAGCATTCTACTGTGGATGCTTTTCCTTTTTGATTTAGGAGTCATCTATCAACATAAAACAAAACAAAAATTACTGTAGCAGACAGAAAAAATGACAAAGAACACCTTTTCCTTTCTATCCAACAAATCCGTTCTTCAAGCCTATGTATCATTTCAAGATCTGATTGGGTTTAACACCAGGAGGGAATGGGGTTTTTTCCTCCCCTTCTCAAACATTCAGAACTTTTTCTAAATTGACATTTTGTTCAACTGGCTTTGAACAGAACCAGAGAGGTAGTTTATTTTTCCCATTAAAATCTTAGTCTGTACACAGGATGATTATTTGAATTGTCCAAGCATTAAATCATTGATCCCCTACTGTAAAACAAGGGAACTACTGAAACTTCACCTCTGCATCTGAGATCATGAGGCACAGAAAATTTAATTACTGCATCCAGTACTGCACAGTTAATGACAATACCAGGGATAGTCTCCCCCTTGTTCTGGCTTTTATTTTTCATACAAAATACACTTCCTCAGTTCATTTGTTAGTAACATGCTACTGGGAATGATTAAAATTCAGGTAGCTGTGCCTCTGGACACCACCACACAGCTCACCAAACTTCCCTAGGGAAAGGCAGTCTTGGAGCACACAACCTTTCTTCAAAAAGCAAAAATACTGTGCCAGTGTTAGCAATATCTTCAGCAAACACATGACTTCCCTGGACTTCAGATACGCTGAGAATAGGTGGAAAGTTACCTTGGCATACACTCAATGTAGTTACTGAAAGTTATGCGCTATTATTCGTCTCGTCTTCGCATTCCCAGAAAAAAGGAGCATGTTGCCTTAAGAGCACAAATACACAGACTTAAGACCCGAGTTTGTTATTTTTGGAAGAAAGTTGCCCTTATTTTCTTGCCTGAACTCTTCTGAAGGTTTGCATGGCAAGAAAGACTGTTTTGCTACAGGAAATGCATGCGTCACCAATTCCGAACCTCTTAACATAGCTCAGCATTGTAAGACTTTTAAGCAAAAAGCTGACCTGCAGGTTTTCTAAAGAGTTAATTTAAAATGACTCAGCTTCTGCAAAGATGGGCTCCTTTTGTGGTAGAGTCCTATGTGCCAGCTTTAGTGACAGCCATATACTTCCATTTACTTGCTAGTCTTGAAGCCTAGTGGCTTCAAATCTGGAGTGTCAGTCAGGAAGTTGTTACGGCTCACAACTCTAACAAAACTGCTAATCAAGTTTAGTATCATCAATTTTTTATGAGCCATAAAAGACATAGTTGGCATTGACATTTCAGACAAATCACAAATTGTATAAGGTAAACATTTGCTAGTTTTTATGTATGGAAAGTTCAGTGCACAGACTTACATGTACTGAATTCATGTTCCCATCCAAAGTAGTCAGGAGGATTATTATGCCACTATTCACATGCTCAGGGTTATGGCAGATTTTCGTAACAGAAAAATTATTACCCATCTTCTCAAGATCAGAAAAGGATTTGCAGACTACACAGCGAGCAGTGATAGCACTGCCTGGGCAACAGAGCTCTGTTTTTACCGCCATGCACGTGGCTGGGAAAAAAAGGTACCTTCAGCTGTTGCAGGTTTCCACTTCCACATTTGACAAGCATCAGTAAACAATACAATAGTTTCAAGACCAGCCAGGAAATAGCCTGCCACCTGAGCAGGCCTACCCTGAAACTAATGAGCAGGCAAAGTGTTATTGCATCAAGAGGTGCGACATTACTTTCAGGGTTACCAGTAAATTAAATGCAATGGATTCAATGGCAAGTGGCTGGAGAGGTGCTGAACTTCTTCAGCCAAAATTGCAGTGGATTGTGCAATGGGTAGGCAGCTGGGCAGCCTCTGAACTGCACACCTTGACAGCTGCCAATCCATCACCCAAACCTGAAACAACCAAAGGCATCCGCACCTCATGTAAGGAAGACTTGAAGCAGCTCAGCATTTGGGGGACAGCAATCAAGAGTCACTATCAGTAGTTCCCTGGTTTTATTTCCAGCTGTAGCCCATTGCTGTTGTTAATGTATACTTGCATGCATTTTGGTCTGCTTGCTGCTTTTTCTGGTGGTGTGACTGGAAATTACACCTAGTAGGATAATGCAGCAACTCATGCACTAAAGAGATCAGAAAGGAGGACAGAAAACAAGGCTGATGGGAGACCTCCGATGGCTCAGTAACTTCACAGCCACAGCCAGCATTCAGAGTGCTCTTGGATGAACGCTGACAAACTGAGAGCTGCATCAGCCCAGCGCACCGATGCAAAACAGCACAGGGCAAGTTTTGAGGTTCCTGTGCAGGGAAATGCTCCAAGACATCCCCGACAGCCAGGAACAGAATGATTTCATCTTCCTTCCCAGACAAGAAAATGCCCCCAGATGACCCTGTAGAGTTTGTGCTGATGACCATAAGCCAGTCTCTGGATCACTGCTATAACTTACTGTCAGCTTGGCGTGATCCATCAGCAGCTTGGTTGCTGGGGATAAAGGCAGAAGAATAGTGATGCCTTGCGTTTGCTTTAACAGCATGAATAACAGCTATACATACACTTTTATTTGAAAACCTTCTGTTTTCTAGCCTGTTTAGGAAGTGAACAGATGAAAGGCTTCTTGCCAAGTGAACTTTCTAGATCACACGCAGAGTAAAATGGGTCAAAGCATTAATTTAAATAGGCCAGTGTGCTCTTTTACAAAATATTAGACTTAATCTCAGCTTAATATCTCAGCCACTGTGCAGCATGCTACAGCAGCAGAGCACATGTGACTACCAGAGGAGATATCTGAACTCCTAGTGAAAGATCTCTGCCTCTCCCCAGCCTGCGCCCCATTTCTCATTGTTCATGGAAGCAGCTCAGGTTCGGCAGATGCACACCTTCTGCCTTCCCACCCACCGCCTCTGGCCACACAAGCACAACGTGGCTCTCCTGCCTTATGTTTCACTTGTGGCCTTTCCAGGGGAATAGCTGTTAGTATCAACCTCCTCTCCTTCACTTCTGCCACATCTTCCAGGGACTTTCCATTCTAGCAGACCACCTCCTGAACCTCTTCCTTGTTTTGCCTATTTTTCCATGAGCATGCTGTAGGCTGCCTCGCAGAATAGATAAAAAGATTAACAGCATCTCTGGGTCTTGGGAGATCCTCCTGGAAGTCTGCATGTGCTCACGCCACTGAGCTCTCTAGAGACGGCTCCATGAAGGTACCCCTCTGCAGTAGATGGGAGCCAGCAAATCTCCACCATGCTCCCAAATAAAGGCCTCTGAAGAGTTAGACACTCTCATGGGTCCAAGGTACCTTCAAACTCCCAGGATCTCCTCCTGTGATCTTAAATGGATCACTTTTTCAGATTCCTCTCTTCTGACTCCCTTCCTCACAAAACTCTCTTGAGTTTTCTTAATTTACATTACCAAATGTGGAAGAACATTTGGTATCTTGGGAATTAAAAACAACAACTAAAATCACTTTTTTCTAGCACTCAAAACACAATGTGCCTTTAGCAACAGGGTTTCAGATACTCTACATTCCTTGATTATACAGATAATTAAAAGTACTCTCAGTGCTAAGGGATATGCTCATTTCCATGTTTTTCTCCTCCTCCTCTGAAGTAATTTATATTCAATTCTATTAGATGCAGGGATGCTCCATGACCCTCCTGTCACTTCCCTTTCAAAAGATTTCAAACAAACTAATGAACAATTTCCCCCTCCCTCTTGAAATTCAGCTCCCCAGCTAGTCTCCCTTCAATCTTCCTCCCTGCAAAACCGCGTACAGGTTTTCAGCTTCAAGAACGCGTTAAGGGTGACAGCACAAAAAGGTGGGAACAGCAGTCAAAAGCTCAAGGTGATTCAACTTGACAAAGAAAACACAATTGAACAAACTGAGATAACCCATGACATCTCTTCCATCCTAGTGGCAAGAAAGCCCTAGTTTAAGCCCATTTTTAAGCCATTCTTTCATTAAGCTGGATGACGCTTGAATATAAAGCCATATCAGTAGATTTTCTTTCTGAGTAGTAACATTTGTGCTTATACCTCTGACATCAGCACTCTGCTTTGGTTCGGTCTTAAAGCCAAGGGATGCTTTAAATTCAGATGCTACGCTAGCTGAACCTTCTTGTACAATCCAATCTCATCCCTGAACCGCTGCCTATTTCATTTGTAGGTGCAGATAGATGACACTACAGTCTCCCAGGAGACTCACAAGGCAGTACAGAGGCAAATGGAGCACAAAAACGTAAACAAGTAGGCCAGAAACAGCAGAGCTAAAAAAATACTTACACTTGTACAGCAGAGAGTCTCCATGCAGCAAAAAAGAAAGAAAAAAGAATATGAATGGGGAAGACAAAGCAATAGCAGTTCTCAGGAAAGGAGGCAAAACCAGAAGTCACCAAAATAAAGAAAACTAAAGCCAAAACACTTAGAAGTCTTAGCAGGAAAGGTGACATGCAAGAATGAGGTAAAAATCCCTTGCATTTGGAGGTGCTATAAACTTCGTGTTTCCAGAGGATAACCAGAGAAGGATGTGATCTCTCTTGTTTTATCTATATTGGGACAAATTCAGGTTTTCAGGTGTTTGTTTCCAATATATGGCACTTGCCAATGGTGCCAACCTGCCACCTGCTGTCCCAATGTACTGTGCTTTTTCATTTTGCTGGCACCAGTAGTGAGAAAAAAATGTAATTCTGTTACTTCCTAGTCTGAAGGAAGCTTCTGAATTAAAAACTGGCAGTTTGTTGTGGAAAGCAGGAGAGCAAGGAAAACAAAACAAAGCTTCTCTTGAAAGAATGAAAAGGGATGCCAGTCTATTTTCCTGAGGTTTAAATAAACCTAATCCAAAGCAATAGTATTTCTCCTTCCCATAAGGAGGTTTAGAGGCACAGACCTTTCAAGCACTTTTGGCACTTTAGAAGAATACTATTCCATTAATAAAGCATGACCTTTCCTCTCCCCTTCAAAAAATTAAAAGAAAAAAAGGAAGCAGCACAGCCGTCATATGAAATGAAGCAATGCCATATCCCATCTCCTGCATGGTATATGACCATTCATGCTCCTCCTTAATTTAGAGTAAGAAAAAACAATTATTAGAAGTGCGGTTTTGTCTTCAAGTTGAATGGGAACTGCTGCTATAACAACACTGCAGGTACTAGCAGAGTGTTTGTGGCAGAAGTCAATAGTCATGGTCTGGATTAAACTTCTCAGCAAGGAAGCACTGCATTTTTAAATGGATATTGCACTGGCATTTAATTATCAGCAGTGAAAACAGTCTGCGCATAACATGAAGTTCATAATTTAATTGTTGAAGGGATATTAAGGTCAGTTTTTCAATGCTTTGACATTTTCAACAATAATGATCCACTTGTCACGGTTCATACTTCTAAGCTTAACTGTAGCTAAAAGCTTTAAAGACATCATGGGCTATCTTTGAATAGCAAGAACAGTGTTCTTGCACACAGCTCCACTCCTTTATTTTTGTACCGTCCTCAGAAGTTTTGTTTGTTTTGTGGGGTTTTGTTTTGGTTTGGTTTTTCGTTTGTTTTGTGTTTGTTACATTTTTATTTTCTTTTACCTTCAGAAACTCTGGCTATATGCAGGAGTTCTCAACTAACAGCGATTCAGGCAAACCTCCTCATTACTCTCATTTTTGTATGCTATCCACACACACACATACACTCTTACTCCATTTCCCTGCCAGGATCCATGTTCTCTCTTCTCTTGCCCATCTTCTATACTACCATTCACTAGGGTTGCTCTGAGATTGCTGGAGAGACTGCAGAATCCATTGAGAAACATCTCTAAAACTGAAACCATCTTAAAAATAAATCTCCAGCACACTTCAAAAATCAATCTGCAACAGAGTTTCTCTTTCACACAGCATTCTTCGTAGTATTCCAGTGTGTTCTGTGTATTTAATGCATAGGCAGGAAAGTTATTTGTATTACACAAGCAGCTGGAAATGTGATTAGGACCAAAGTGCAAAGCAGTACATATGTAACAGAAAGCAATGCCAGGATTTGGGGAGTTTACAGTCTACGGTCCTGATCCAGCAAGGGCTTATGGTAACTCCTACCTTCCACACTTTATAGATCTCATCTAAGTGCGTGTGACTACTGGGCCGCTTAAAAGTTAAAAGGTGCTAAACAGCTTATGGGTGGGGAGTAAGGAGGGAGAAGGAGGAGAGGGAGGCACACAGCAGGCAACAGGTTAGACAAGGAAGCACCATCAAGCAAAGCAAAGACTAAGGGACTTGCCTGAAGTCACCAAGGAATCTGGCTGCTCTGCAAGGAACCTAATGCCTGTCTTCAGACCCCTGAAGTACTACAGACCAAGAGGCCACCCAACCCTTCCCTTCGTTTGCTCTCAGCATAATTGCAAAATAAAGTAGTCTGCCACCCAGCGTACATGGGCCATTGCTAAAGCCAAGACGCCAACCCACAACCAAAAATCCCAACCAAATTCAACCCAAACAAAACCAGAAGTTGGATCGGGGAATCATAACAATGTGCCAACTGGGAATGAGCTGTCAGAAAAAACATTTTCAAGGATTCTTCTAGAACATTTTAAACCAGTGCTAAATTGTTTCAGCTATACGTATTTTGTGGGGTATGCCTTTTTAAGAAAAAGACATAAGAAACCAAGGCATTTTATCACAAGTCCTGCTGTTTTCTTTTGCTGTAAGGAATCCTGACCTGTAAAGCTGCCATGACACCATTTCAGTCAATTGACATTTCCCACGCTTCTTTTAGTCTCCTACCTTTGACAGAGATGTTACACATCTGTTATCTCATTAAAAATAAAAAAAAAAAATCTTCAGGTATTCTTTATAAAACAGAGCAGTAAATTGACCAACTTTGCTTTTTTGCATGTGAATCTTTGGACACACAAGCCTTAGAAACTAAAAGTTGCTATTGCTTACTTCAGCTACTGAAGATTTTGTAACATGATTTCCAGGGTAAAACCCTCAGCATGGCTTGCAGAAATTTAGCTACGTACTTCCCACTAGCAGCAGTGGTAACCTGAATCACCGTCCTTAGAATCTCCCCCTCGAGTGCCATTGTCCTTGGAAAGTTAAATGCAATGTTAAAATCCATGACAGCTAATGGAGTATTTTACAGGAGACAGGAGAGCAAAGCCACTAACACATCATTTAGAAACCAAGGCCAAGCTGCAATAGGCTGCTGTTTGTCGATACAACTGTCCTGAATGTAGTAGCTATGCATTTTTATACCAGCAGAGGATCTAGCCCTGACCTTATATTTCAGAATTCTGTCCTCTATATGGAAATACTATATATAAATGTAGATACTGTAAATAAATATGGCATACAAATAATCCATACATGAATTTAAGGCACATGTTTGTTTATTTCCTTCCCTTCCTCAAGAGCTGAACTTCTAGAGAAAGAGCTGTGGTTCAGAACTAATTCAATTAGTCTCATCTAAACCAGCCTGACCTTTAGAATTACTTTGTACAGCAACATTTTCTGAAAGAAAAGAAGTAGCACTGCAGTAAGATAAGCTCAATAGATTTGCCCTTGAGCTCGTTTCATTTTCCTAGCCAAGAAACCTTTGCTTTTCTACTTGCTGAGAGGTGGCTCATGTACTCTGATATTTTTCCAAGTATTTCAACATATTCTTTTAATTAATAATTCTGTGCGTGCATCTTTCAAGTCATGTAAAATTCCTACTAATAAATATTCCTGCATATAAATATCCAAAGCTTTTATTACGAAGAGTAAGAAACGGATGTATGAATTAAATTGAGCAGTTCCTAAAACTATTAAACTGAATCTTTTATTTCATGTTCTGAATGAACATCCTGCAAGGAACTCTGCCTACAACTACCACCTGCAAGAGAAAAAGCAATTCTCAGTATCATCAGTTCTGTTTTCTACTTGCTCATGAAGAGGCTAGCAGCATCTTCTACAGCAGCTGGGCTTTAAGATGAACAAAGAGGATGGTTCCAACTGATTTATTTTAGTTAAAAACTAAGTGCAGAATGGAGAGCTGCTGCAGGTCAGATGGCACAAACTATCTCTTTAAGCCACCACAACCTGCTTGCTTGTGGTTGTTCACTACCTTCAGCTGGCAAACGCTGATGCAAAAATGACGTTGTTCATGATCTAAACTTCCATATAGTAAGAAGAAAAAGCTCTTAAACTCAGCAACTATGGAGGGGTGGACAGTTGTTTAAGATATTCTAAGACAATTCTTTAAAGACAGCCACCATATGTATCAGGTGCCCTAACATCAGGCTGTAGAGAGGTGGGTGTCAATCTCTTCTCCCAAGTAACAGGTGATAGAACAAGAGAAAATGGCCTCAAATTGCACCAGGGGAGGTTTAGATAGGATATTTGGAAAAGTTTCTTCACTGAAAGGGTTATCAGGCACTGGAACAGGCTGCCCAGGGAAGTGGTGGAGTCACCATCCCTAGAGGTATTTAAAAGACATGTAGGTGTGGTGCTGAGGGACATGGTTTAGTGGTGGAATTGGCAGTGTTAGGTTAATGGTTGGACACGATGATCTTAAGGGTCTCTTCCAACCTAAGCGATTCTATGATTCTGTGGTCATTAAAGCAAGTTTGAGGCAAGGTATTCCTGAATGGAAGTGTTCAAAGTCAGGTGGGATGGGGCTTTGAGCAAGCTGATCTAGCGAAAGATGTCTGTGCCCATGGCAGGAGGGTGGACTAGATGGTCTTTAAAGGTCCCTTCCAACCCAAACCTTTCTATGACTTTATGAAAAGGAACTGTTGTATCTGCCTGCCCTACAGCTTCCCAGGACTGAGAAACAACACAACTTCTGCATCTCTCCTTCCTTCTGACAACCTGAAGTGAACAGCTACCAAAAGGATAAGTAGTCATCCAGGCAAAAACCACCAGTCATCTTCCCACCATCATTAGACCCTCTGAGGGCAGACGATGCATCGCTTGCACTGAAGCAGTGACATTTCAAAGGAGAAACACTATGGGGAGACTCATCACAGTGAATCAGACACCGTTTACCCTGGATGGGGAAGTGGACTAGTAGCCTCCCTGCTCAGAATTATGATGGAAAGTTTTACCCTTGAAAACCCAGGCATACTTGAGCTGTTGCTCTTTTCTCACTGAAGTTTGTTTCAGACGTCTTTCCAGCATGCACAGTGAATCTTTATACCTCTCAGCCACTTTGAGATATACTTTGTGAACTTAAACATTAATAAAAAAAGCCCAACCTTCTGAATTTTAAGTGCTGTCAGGAACTAATATATCAAGATATCTCCCTATTAAAAACAGGAGATATCTTGACAGGCAACTAGCAAATATTCTAAGATCCTGTATAGAAAACAGAAACATTTGAGGAGGCAGACATTCAGTTTTGAAACTAGAGTTTCTTCTCTAAAACAAACTGATAGGGTCACTCATAATTACCCAAGAGAGGACAGCAAACCTCAAAAGGCTGGCCTATGGAGAGCTAGCACCTAAGTGTGACACACGATTTTAATAATGCTGCTTGGTCAGACAGTCATGAGGCAGCACATGAGCCCAGGAGGGACAGAAACAGCATGAAAGCAGAGGAAGATGCCTACCCTGCAAAGCAGAACTGCTCACCCACAAGCAAGGAATTAAGTGCTGGCTGGCAAGAAGGCACTGGATTCTGCAATTGCTCAGGGCATATAGGCACAAACTTCCCCCAGAATACCTAAATACCATGGTATTGGAAATGACCCACAGCTAAAACATACAAAATAAAGAGATTCTGATCAGCTTTGAATGAAACTACTCTGACTTTTCAATCACTTTGTCTTTCTATCCTGCCCATTCCTTTCAGTTTCCTTTAACATCTACTTACTTGAAGGGGTTTTTTCACCAGTTTAAGTGCTTTTGGTTTCAGATCAGTATTCCAATCCTGTCATTACTGACCTCAAAAATTCACAGTAATATGATCTTTACTCACAGGAAGTAAGACCCTCTACAGAGATACAGCCACCATTTCGCAATGAGGCTTTAGCTGACCTGAATAACAGCAGAAGAAAGAATCTATTTACCTCTAAGTTCTCCTATAGTCAGAGAGAGAAAGATGTTTTGAGAAGACACCTAATAAATTTATGAATAGCGCTGCGTGATGCAGCTGTGATAGCAGCATCCCTGTGATAGCAGGGATGAGATTTGATGACTTGGAAGCTGTCTTCTAGCCTTTTGGCACTATGTACTCTTAATTTTCATTTATTTATTTATTTAAAAGTTCCTATTCTGGTAATCTAGCTCATCCTAACCTCCTTTTCCTTGACAAAATATAAAGTACCATTCGATTTTGCTATAACTGCCTGCCCTAACACAGACTTCCTCTCCCCTCTTCCTGTGAGTGACTTTTCTTTATCCCTGCAATAGGAGGTATCAATTTTGCAGAGAAAAAAAAAATTGCAAGCTTCTTGCTCTTCTGGTGAAGTGAGAATCATGAAGCACTCTCAGTAAGACAGATCTGTCCACGTGCTATTTTTAGTAGGCTCTCCAGATTTCAGAGTAAACAAGACTCCCCTGTACAACACAGATGAATAATTTGGGCCAATTTATTTGAGACACTGAAAGAATCAAAAAGCAGTAGAAGGGACCATGCAACCTACACAGAAAACTCCTCAACCTCCTGAGAAGGTCAACTTGCCAGATATTAATTGAATCAAGAAGCATTATGGCTACAGACAGGTGTGTTCTACAGAAATGGCACCGTTAGAGGTTATTCTCATGCTGTTTGCTGTTGTCCCTCTGCCAAAGGTTACAGAGTCTACATTTTGGCAAGAACTCTTCCAAAGGAGCTCTTGCTAATCTGCCACAAGAAACAACGAGCAGCTTCTTTTAGACAGGTTGTGGAAAGATAAATTCTGGATCTATTTATGCTGAACAGCAATTGACCCCACAGCCCTGCTGGCAAAAGAGATCACCCAAGTGCCCCCTGATCCAGCCCGTGCAAAGGGCCTCTGTCCTCATAACCAGTTAACTTTACCTGAAGTAGGTAAGCGAGTGCTTGGCTGTACGGGCGAGTGCTGTCTGGCAGGGCAAGTGAACCCAGACAGGGATAGTCACCTCTCTCACCAAGTGGTGGATGGGTGTCCACCAGCAGGCTACAGCCCGCTGAGATGACTCTGCCTGCAGCCTAGGCGTTCAAACCCTTGCTAGCAGAGTGGCGAATGGCGGGACTGAGCAGCTGCGGCTGGCACTACCTACAGACCACATAGCTAAATGTTCAAGACCTTTCTATCTGCCATAGGCTAACTTCTTAGTAGTCAACTGCCTCTTAAAACCACTGCAGGGAAGTTAAACTCTCAAGACCAGTGTTTCAGTAAGTGCTTTGTTACTGAACTCTCCTTTCAATGTGGCTGTTTCACGACACATAAAATAAAATGATGGCAACTCAGTAAGACAACTACTGCCACAAAGTATGCAATGACACACCCTCCCCTCCGCCCCCAATACAAATCTGGGTCTAATAAGGCAAAACAAAGTACCGGTATTATGGGAAGACAAGCTCCTGATACAGAAGTGCCACCGTGCAAACAGAATACCCAGCAGCTGCACTTCACAATTCTCGTTTTAACCTAAGCAGAAAACAATCTCCAATTTTACACTACTTTTTTTCTTAACAAGCACGTGGTGCTGTTAAGATAAAGTAGATAGCAGTTTATCACATTCTTCATTTACCTCATATTGTGCCAATAACATACCCTAGATTATGAGAAACAGCTTTGAACTCAGACTAAGAAATCTCAGTTGGTTTAAGAAAAACATACTACATATCAATTATCCATCACCTCCTTCCACTCAAAGAGACCAAGAAAAAGACATTGAAAGCCAGGTTTCTTTTAAAGTGTTCCAGCTGGGAACACATAGCCCCTCATGAGCCTGAAAGAGACTGTAGTCTGTAGTCTACACATGTAACAGGCATTGAATAAACACAGATAAGGACCTCTAAGGGCAGCGAGGATGCCGCAAAACTATATAAAAAGGAACCCAGGGAGAGATAGGTAACAAATATTCACAATTAAAATTAATGTAATCATAATACTAATGGTGAGGCTAACATACAAACTTTCAAGTAAACAAGATATTCACAGGTTCTGCAAAATTATCACACCGGCTCCCTTTGTCTCTTACTCTCTCAGCCACAGCTCTGCACGCGCAGGGAAGGGCTTAGGGAGCACGCTGGCGCTGTGCTGTGCCCCTCCTGGCGATGTTTTCATAAACTGCCCTAGTTCGGGGTGAATCAGAAATATTACTGGCCTCCCACTGAAGTAGATTTGCTCGCATGCCTGTGATGGAGCCTTTTCAGAAGCCAAGAATACTCTCGCATACCATAATGCCAATTCCTAGCTTCCCACGGAGCGCTGTATTTACTACACATCAAAGGCCCATTTCTGCTAATGCATACAAGAGAGAAACTCAAGTGTCACAATCAATTTAATCCAGCATTCATCCAAGGCTGCTGCCTTTGCCCTCATCCCTGCCTGCTTGTTCCTGCCACTCAGGATTTGTTTTGTGAACTCAACCAGAGGACTAGTCAGTCTGTAAACTAACCTGGGAAAGAAATCCTCCGTAAAAAGCTTCATTTTCAGCTGAATCAATTCCCACACCCAGTTTGTAGTGAGGCTGTGTGAACACCAGTGCAAGTGCAAGGGTGTGGGCAGGAAAGAAAGAGCTGTGTACGGAGGAGAGTGGAAATGCTCTTTTTCAGCAAGAACAATGTTTTTTGCTGGATTAAGCCAGTCGCAGAGCTAGAGCTTTATTTATAGCACAGGAGAACTTATGTTCAGTCCAACAGGAACTGGGGTTTTATTGCAGTGGTTATTCAGTCCTTCATCCAAACAGCTGACTGACTATGCCCAAGACAATTCTGCTGCAGGTAAACAGAGAGCAACAAGAATGAGATGTGGTAGTATGCCAGGGCATACCAGAGAATCTCTCATTTTTCTTCCTACGGTATCAGCACATGTACATACGAGGCTGTATATTGATTTTCTCCTTCCTCCAGTGAAAGCAACTGAAAGGGTTTCTGTTGTTTTAATTCTAATTTGTTTTGGATGAGGGGGTGGGGAGAGAAAAGCTTTCAGGTGGTGCTTTATGAGTTTTCTTTTTTTTTTTAAAATAAATTTAGTTCTGGTGTGGTGAGTGCAGTTTCTCCCTTTTCTCCGAAAACACTGAGGTCCATACACTCCCACAGGTTCATAAGTCTTCACCTGGATACTGGACTAATCTGCTATATCTTTGACAATGGCTAGTTAGTACATTCCCAGGAAAAAAAACCATACACATACAAGTGTGTTGCTACTTCTGCAAATTTTCTTCTCTACTGTACAGGTGAAATCTATTGTTCAATAAAGACTAAAACATTAATATATGGCTCATGGGATTTTTTTTTTTTTTTAAAAAAAACCCTTCCTCCATTAAAGTCATAGAACCATCTCTATGGTTAAAATTAGAAACAGACGAGAAATGGCTAAGATTCAATATTCACCACAGGCAGTTATTTTCTATTAGCTACAAGCATTTTTGCAAACACATAATTTACCATCCAAGCATTTCAGTCTTACACTGAAATGCTTTAAAGGTTTATAAGCAGACTTGCGCATTACAAGCTACAATTCCTTTACATGTTCCAAACAACTTCCTACCATACCTCTTCATAATGCAAATAACCTCTGCTTTGCTCTAAAAACGATACATATCCTGGCTGTATGCTTGTTGCTAAATATAGTAATAAAATTATATTGCTAAAATGGATATTTTAAAGATGATGAGTACATGGATTTCTAGTAAAAAAGCTATTTCTCTCAAAACTTTTCTTTAAATAGTAGCTCAACTCTGGTGATCTCCTTTTAGTATTCTGGAAGCCAAATTAACATTCAAATAGCTAAAAAAAAAAAAGCTTTAGAATGTAACTGTTAAACATAATCTAACAAAGATGCTCCATTACCTTTTGGTGGGGAATTGAGCACCATTTAATATCTCTTACTTCTGCAAAGAAATAATGGCTATGAAAGAATAAAGTACAACTAGAAGCATTACGCAAAATTAAATCAGTTAGTATCTACCTACACAATTACACATACCAAGATAAATGATATTCAATCTCAGTAAAAAGCATGCTTTATTTAAAGTTAGTTATAAAATGCATGCATTAGTTTAAAATGTGTCACTCTCATCATATATGCACAGAAAAATTTAGAGAAGCCGTACCATTTTATGAAGTTAATTCATGATTGAGTCTAAGCTCTGAAAAGCAGGCCAGGGTTTTTCCTTTAATCTGAGAACAGTAAGTAATTTTCTGCATGAACATTTTCTTTCCATCTTACTTGCACACAACTTTTATCTAATGACTTATTACCATCAACACAGCTCTAATTAAATGTAGAAAACTAAGACAGCTGTAGATTAGGGAAGCATAAATTTACTGTACTGCAGCTCAGGGAGAGCAGAAACTCTCGGGTCCATAATGTTCCAGCTATCACGTCCTACACTGGACCACTCAATCACTCCCAGTGTTCTTCAGAAGTCATTTAACAGACCAGCAAATTCTGGTATGACTGACAAATCTTTCATATTACAGGCTCTCCGGCCATCATTAAAGGCTGGATGGGAATCAAATCCTAAGGTGAAGCTAATAAGCTTTAAACTGCACAGTTTGGTATTTATTAAGTCCTAATTCCCACAATGAAAAAATACTAGAAACAACATTTAAAAGTCTTTTTTTCAGTGGGGCATTTCAAGGGCCCATTTGTGATATTTCATTCTGTCTTGTCTGTGCTGTTTATACATATCAAACTTCAAAGTGGATGGATGGCAACTCTCTACTCTAGCAGGCAAATCCCCCCCAGTCATAGCCACTCTGCACCCTGCTTGAGAATAGGTGGGGAGGCCATGAAACACACCAGTGCCTGTTTGTTCACCAGCACTGGAGGTTTCAGACCCCTATTCTGCCCGTCCAAGTTTTATAAACAAACCTTCACGTCTTCTAATTTCAAACCGCGTATGAGAACAAATAGCTCATAAGCATTTTATTCCAAATAATCTACCTCATTCATAGTCATTCACCTAGTTTCAGTGCTACATAATCTGCCTGCAACCATAAAGCCAAAATTGAACCCAGATCCAGTTTTTCCCCAAGTTGTTCAAATACAGCTTCAAGGGAGACTGGTGCATAACAACATGCTGTTGTATACATGGCCTCAGCCAGCATACTGATCCTCGACAGGCTTGTTGAAGAAAACAAGAATGAACACAAGAGTCTTGCTGAAGATAATGGGTTTGCAGAGTGAATCCAGTTTTGCAAATGGAAAAAAACCCCAGGTCCCCCAAAATGGTGGTTCAAGATCAGTCCCTTAATATAAGCCCAAAATCTCTTCTTCTGCAGATATCTTGACAAATAGTTGGAGCAAACTGATAGACATTTATGGAAAAGAAATGGCTTGGAATAGGAGAGCTTTTCCTGTCATCCCAGCAGCATGATCAGCCTCATCCAATGTTCCATAGTCTTTTGGCAATAGGGGGGTAGGCTCCACACCAAGCTGCAATTCAAGGTTTCAGATGTGTGGTTTGCAGAGTACACTGCCAGGTGCATCATCTACTCACATAGCTAAGATCTGTTTTAGCATCATGCTTTGTAATGCTTAGGGATTTCCAAAGGCCAAACAAGGCAGTGTTCTGGACTAATGCCATCTTGGAAGTGGGATCTAAATAGCTATCTCTCATTTAAGATTAAAAATAAGTCAAAGGAAATTAGGTTCATAATTACCGTTCATAAAACCATATGCTTCTCTTTCTAGTAAAATCTTTCAGCAACATATCTGTTTCCTGCACTGACTAGCTCACAAAGCATTCACTGCTACCCCTTTCAGAAGGTTCCTTGTTTCCATGCAAACATCTGTACGACACTTAAAAGCTGCCACAAATCATGTTAATTTTTCCAAGACAATATCTGAAACCTGTATGATTTTCCCATAGCTAAAATACATCACTTGGAAAGTGCTATCTTTGAAGTTATTAACTCCACCTAGAAAATGTAAGAAATCCATTCTTAAGATGCTTTTAGTTGCAAAAAACTCAGTAAGAACACTAGCTCAGTAAAAATCCCCATATTACTCAGCCTCTTGGGGCTACCTATTTATCTATATATTTTTACAACAGCAACCGATATCACTTGCACCCAGGATGCAAAAAGCAGCTCTTAAAAATGGATTACAGTTTTTAATAAATGGGTTCTTTAACACTGACTAAGATTACTGCCTTGTGTTTATTTGATGCTTCATTCTCTTCAGAAATTAGATATTGATGAGAATCTGGGTCACAAAGGTATTTGAATCTCTGTGCAAGATGAGGGTGAATGAAGAGAATGAAGAGAGATATGAACACTTCTGAAGATAAGTACTGTTAGCATCTAATGCATCTTTTTAAAGAGTGTAAGCATCATCACATTTCCATTATTTTAATATGACCAAAGTGAAAGATAACAGCACAGTGATATGATCCTTTCATATAACCATGGTGATAGGAGATAAAGACAGGAGCTATTTTTTAAATTTCCAGTAGTATTGTTATTTTTAACATGCTGCAAGAATAAATTTAAAGGGGGAAGGAGGGGGTCAAAATGAGTGCTTAGCTTAGTTTTCTATATACAAAGCCAGCATGCAAAAAGTAACTTACAGGTACAGGGTTCAGATGCTACAAGATTTTACTGGGATGTCTCTCTCCCATGAGATTTAGGGCTCCAAATGATTACTGACTGTTGGCTACAGAAAGTGTCTCGAACTTGACAGTACCAGTGATGAGCCCGATGATACAGTCAACACCCCATGTCTCACAGGGATTTGTGATGTTCAGACAAATATTGCATCAAATCAAATCTTGGTGAAGAAGGAGATTTGGAAGGGAGAGAGAACTATTTTACACTGGTATTTCCAATGAAGGTGTGCTTTTGTTTTATAGAGACCAACAGATAGCTGCTGCAGAAAGGAGCAATCCTGCTGCTCCTTCTCTTGAGCTGTGCTTGTCTTACCTTACAGTAAGTCTACTCAGGGAGCTGAGTAACAACACTTCTTCTACAAAAAGATGCAACCAATTTTTCTGCCAGTTTCGCTTCCTGTGGAAGCACATGGCCAAGGAGCCAGGTAGGAGGGCAGAGGAAAAAGCCTTGCAGCAGTGACCACCTATTAGACTGAGCTGTAATATAGAAGTGCTCCCTGAAGTTCCTGTCCACAGAAGAGTTCCTCAACAGACTGAGCTGGGTGGAGGGACATTTGATGCTGAAAACAGTTAGCAATCTATTTATTTGGAATGCTGAGGACTTACATCTCGTAAAGGATCATGATATGTCATGGAGCCATCTTTATAACAGAAGTCACACATGGGATTTTATAAGGCACTTCAGTGATTTCTGTTCACCATTTTTACTGAATCTCATACTCCTAACTCAATTACTTTTGAAAAGCTTGCCCTGTAGGATCACTTGCAGCCCAGTCTCAAGGTTTTAAGACTTCTTCCATATATTCAAAAGCTAATTTTGAAAAATCACCTTCTGTTCATGGCCAATAATACAACTTCCAGACAGAAGCATTTTTTCCTATGGCTCAGAGGAATCTACGTCAAGTAGAAGGAAGACAAAGGCAGAAAGCAGCATGTTGTCAAAGGACAGCATGGTTCAATTTATTACTGCAACTGAACCTCTGTGAAACTGTGGCCAGTAAAAGAGACATTTATTGTATTAGCTTGATTGTAGCAACGTATGCAAGGGCAAAGCCCTTGAATAGCTACCAGGAAAGGGGAAATGAAGAAAAGGGGAAACCTTTTCCTTTGCTGAACAGCAATACGCAACTCACACAAAACGTTCACAAGCTAACATTTCTTTTTTCTAGAAGGCAATTCCTAACTTCAGTTTCCTGATACTATGAAATTGCCAAATGACATTTTCCAAAACATTTTTCTTCCAGTTGTTTGCGTGCTTAAACAAATGGGCTGAGGACTGTGTCTTACCATACAAGTGTCCAGATCTTCCAAACGTTCTATCTCTGTCAGCTCCTCAACTGTGATGACAGAGCGTTTAGTTGGTTTTTCTTCAGCTAACTCAATTTCCAGCGATTCTTGCTGTGGAAGTGGTTTGCCACGTCTGGCCAAATGGTCAGCCTGGAGGCAAGGATAAAGACAGGAACACATCAATCAAACTGTTAAAAAAGGCAAACCAAACCAAACCAGAAAGCTTACAGAACTTAAGTACTTGATCCCAGATCCTAGAAGACCAATTATAAAAGCAAAGCTCAGTTGTGCGTGTAAATCTTCACACAAGGTTTGTTTTGGTTTGGGTCCCGTCCCCCCCCCGCCGTCTGTTTTTGGATGGAAAACCTCTTCAATCACACATTCTAAGAAGGAAGGGAGAAAGTCTAACAGGAAAAAAGAAAAGGAAAAAGGTCGGATAAAAAGCCATCCTACTTTTGACTTATAACAGTAGTATGGGGCTTCCTCGGCATTTGTCCTGTCTTTATAATAAAGAAAATAATGGGCTGGAAGAGAAGCTTTGTCCTGGACTGTTTTTTTAAATTAAATAACACAAAGACACGTACAATTTCAGCTAATATAATTTTAATAATTGTTAGATGGCCAAAATGTTATCACCCGCTATTCAAAAACCAGGACAGCTTTGTTAAAAACCTCAGTTCTGTTTCACTGAAGAAATAGGTAGGGGTTACCATAAAAAGAAAAAACTTCATCATTGATAGATCTGTGGGATAAGATTTTTTTTTTTTAAAAATTATCAGAGAGGAAAAACTCTAACAATAATAAAATCTGTTTGTAGACCTGCATAGCAAAAACTGTTACTAAGAACACAGAGAATGTTATATAAACCACCCTGGATTGTACTTGCAATGAAGTGGGTTCATGTTGTCAGGAAAATGATGAAATATTTTCTAGTTCTGTTGGTAACTAAAGAGAATATTAAACAACATCTGTTAAAAGCAAGTATTTGAAGATCAGCTGGCCCAAATCAGTTAGTCACAGAAGCTTTCAAAGAGGCAGCTAGGGAGAGCTGTAGTCCACTGCTCAACATCAGCATGACTCCGGACAACCAGTCGACTGTAGTTTTGTTAACCATTAAAAAGGGTAAACTGATGACCTGAGCCAATTATAGCTCACTTAGTCTAGTGTCAACTCAGGAAAAACAACTGGAGAGCTGTTATGGATTTATCTTTAATCACACTAAAATGGCTAGAATAATAATTAATGCTAATCATCATCACATTAGGCAAACCCAGTTCTTGTTGAACAAGGTTTATTTTTCAAATTTGCTTCAAACACTACTGTGTCAATGCAACATCCATAGACATTTGTAGGTGGCTGAATTAGTAGTATGTGACACTCCAATTTAAGGAGCTGGCCTAGAACTGTATCAGTGCATTTAATCTTTGCTGTATTAAGAACTAGCTGCCAGCTCTCAGATTGCAGCTGTCAGTTGAAGATTAACACTGACAAATTAGACAGGAGTTCCTCTACCAGCATTTTTAAGATCCGTACTCTTCAACGTTTTCATCAGTGCTATACTATCTGAAATAATCTGCAGCTAACAGAAACATAGGAGAGTTAAATACTGAAAGGGACACATTACTAATGCAGGCCAAAATGGATCACAGAGTAAATGAACTCAAATCAAATGTACAGACGATCATTCCTTAGGAACTAAGAGCACTGGCAATTAGCTACGGACACAATCCTGAAAAGCAGCCAGTGACAAGCATCCAGAAGCCATTACTGGGAGGGAGATCTACCAAACCCAGTCCTGAAAATGAGCTACCACTGAAACTCTGACAAAAAGAAGGAATTCTTATCTCCTTGGCTACGTAAATATGAGGCATAAAGAATATCAGGAGAAAAAAAATTTCACTCCTATATACAGTGTTGGTTAAAACATTGGAATAGTCTGTCTGGTTCTGGGGACCATAATTTTAAAAGAGGCTTTTAAAACAGCTGGAGAAAGCGCAGAGGATTGTTACTGAAGTGACTCAAAGGCTGGAGAAAATGACATACTGTGCAAGAGTCAGGGTATGTCCAAGTTGTGCAATACCACCAGACAGAGACAGCCCACTACTGATGCCAGCTGAGCCTGCTCCAGGACCAACTGGAGCTAATTAACGTGTCCACTCACACAGCAGGCTGATGCTGCTACGTAGCTCCAGAGACCACAGGTTGTATCTTTACACAATGCTGCTCTGTATCATGAAGACACACCCTCAAATAACCCAGTCTTTTAATTTATTTTTAAAAAAAAAAAAAAAAAAAAAGGAAAAAGAAAAAAGGGGGCAAGGGAGAAGAGTGATTTGTTTTCTGTGTATGAGGACTTTCACAGAGAGAAAATAAAGAGAAATATGTATGGTTTCCTTATCTTGCGGGGAAAAGCAGGTTGAAGCCAGAGAAATTTCAAATAGAAATGAAGAGCAATTTCAATCAGGGGAATGACCACCCAGGTGGCTTCAGTACTGGATTCTACTTACAGAGGCCCATTGCATTAGAAATCAAAATGTTTTTCTGTAGATACACAATTGTTTATTTCTTCTACTCTTGATGAAGCAAGTACCTTTATAATAAATAACTTTGCCTCCTGACAGCTCAGCACCTTCAAATAACAAACAGTGTTTCCTTTCCTATGTTTCTACTCTCTTCTCTTCAAACTTGGTACCGACATTCTGAAGTAGCCCCAAGATGTATTCAGTCAGGGAACAATGTCTCAGCAGTCTCTCTTCTAAAGAATGACATTTTACCTCTCATCTCACGAGCAACCAACCCTTATCTCACCAGGACACTACTGGCACTGTTCTTAACTAATGAGTCAACGTTGCATCCTGATGGCATTTTTAGTTTTACATCTCATAATAGTGCAAAAGATAATAAAACAAATATATAACGTAGCCTCTTCCGAGGCTGTATCCCCCTTAAAGCAAAGAGGCAAGAGTCCCATGATCATATTTCAAATTGTCAGTGATGCCTATGAAAATAAGACCAATTTCAAAATAAAGCTGTGCTAAGGAGAAACTGAACAAGTTAGGAATGTAATGGCATTGTTAAGATACTCGGCATATTCAGATATCAACCATGCAAATACTCACCAGTTTGTGATGGCAGTGGGAAAGTGCATCCAGGATTTCATCTACAACTCGGTCAGACAGGAAAGAAGCCACTGTCAGCTTTACTTCACTGTGTGAGGATTAAAAACGAGACAGAGAAAATTTTAATTCACGCAGCAGAATTGTGTCTTTATTACACGTTCAACAGTGCAACGATTATCCACAGTGCTGTCACTTTATTTGAAATACAACATTAGAGGGTGTCAGGATACATGACTGCAGGTTTCAGAAATAAACTCATGAATCACACAATAAACACAAGAGCCTCTGTACCATATTTAACCTGCTTCTAACATTTTTCTAAGAGCTGAAACGAAAACATGTGGGTAAGAGAGCTGAATAGAAACCACATGTGAAACTCAGTTAGGAACACTCTGCCACTGAAGTCAGAGAAACACGAATCTCAGATGAATGGGATTAGGACAGTGCTGCCTGTTTAACAGTACTATACTGAACAACTACAATACACGCATTTCCTCAACTCCTTTTTGTGTGTCTGCCAGCTGAAGGGCAACTGTACAATGCTGCTTCTCCAGTCTTTGCCATCACAACTTTGCTGCTTCTTTTTGCTCTAGGTAACCACTTTCTGCCTCAAGAACTTCATGTCAGCCATTCCCATTACACAGACGTACGTGGAACACCAACACACCCGTACACTGAATTCAGGTTTCACTGGTAACTTCCTATCAAGGAAATGAGTACCTTGAATTGCTCGCTTGGGGTCCCATCTTTGGCCACAGTACAAAACGCTCAGGCTGTGGAGGGCAGTTGATTTGCAGCTGACAAGCATGTATGCCTGAGCTGCAGCCCGAACCTCCATCTCTCCTGCCTCTAGGGTTTCAAGGCCAACTGCTTCAACTGACACTTGCCAGCACATAACATGATTTTGTTTTAAGGTTTTTATGTGTGGACTGAGTTGCATTGGATTAACAAAGCTAACAAAGGGGCTAGCACTACTGCTGCGGAAAGCCTGGGGGAAAAGGTAAGAAACTCCTTGGAAAGGCAATGCAATTTGTAAGGAGGTAGAGTGGTGGCCAAGCCCCATTGGGAAGAGAATGAGATTGAAGGCATTTCCCTCAGTTACCTACATATTAATTTCAAATAATAAAAGGCAGGAAGGTTGACAGTGTGGCACCCTCACCCCACTGACAGTTGCAGCTTCTACAGGTGGAAGGGGCACTATTATTGTCTCAGGCTCAAGATTTGTTTGATAGGACTGAAGTAAAGAAAACACACTCCCTGAACCATTTTAAATGCTCTGAAGGCATAGCTAAAGTCTTTAACACCTTTTCCTGCCAATTTTGCTGCACTCTGCAAAACTAATTTCTAAGTCTTACTGTTTTCTTCTTCTGCAAAGACATTAGCATCATAATGCAAAATGACATGCTTTTCCATCAAGCAGAAAGGATTCCTTAGCCAGATGATGGCAACTGCAAAAGTTTAAGTACAGGTCAATCACATTATACTGCATAAATATATTCTCCGGTATATATTTAATATGAAAAAAACAGATGCAGTAAAAGGTCAGGTAAAAGCCTCTTTTTTCGCCCCCCCTTTTTTTTAAAGAGTGAACTAAGAGTTGTTTAGGGTAACTGTTTCTGCTCCAGGCTTGTGGTTTGAATATCCAAGTTTCCATTTTTTAAGTATGTCTGTGCACAACTCCCACACAAACAAAAAGGATTGCTGCAGCTACAGGACAAGACCAAATGCAGCAACAGACAAAGCACTGTTAACACTCAAAGCAAAAAAGTGTAATTTCCTTCTTTTACAGTAATTCAGTGTTACCTGAGAACATCAATAGGTTTTAAAAAATGTATCAGTCATGAAAATGTTATTTGTGTACCATAAACCAAAACTCTTACTAAATAAAACAAACAGATGCATTAGTGATCTAGTTAACATCCCTGGAGAGTCCAACTATTTGAATTTCTTGAACTAAGTTCACCAGACCTGTAGGACAATTTCCTGCTCTTTGAACGCCTTAATATGGTTTCTTGTGAGTCACACAAGCATTCCAAAAATCTTCTACTACACAAACACACATACACACAATCCAAAATCCAAATTCTATAACCGATTTTGTTAGATTAGTCTTTTAAAGTACCTAATTTTATTGAGGATATCAATTCCAGATTGCTCCAAGAGGACATTTTTCACAAAAGTGCGTGGGATGGAAATCTTCTCAGTGCTAGCCTCAATCAGGTCTTCACGGATGCGAGCTTTCTTCATTACACTTGGGCAAAGGTTTTCCGCTGCATCCACCATAGACTCAAGGAGCGTCTGCAGCACAGTAAGCAAAAGGTAACATCAGGTATTGAGATTTTCATTAGCTGGAAGATCACAGCATTATTCTAGTGCATAGCACTTTTAGACTTGTAATTTTTACAATTTTTCTTCCTCATTTTCAATCCATTTTACAATACAGCTGCAATATAAAAGCCATTTTACAAAATAAAGCTGAGGAGGAACAACATACTTGTTTTGAAAACCACCCACAACTGTACTTGTTTGCCTTTTCAAATATGAAACATTTACATCTCTGTATGTTTAACTGTCAGAACAATAACTTAGCTTCCCTTGTGCACCCACCACTGCTGCCTCTGCGTGCTGCAGACACAGTGGATGCTCTGCGGCAGCTGTCTTCACTCTAAACTGTGCCCTGAATCAGCAATTCTCATCAGTGCTCCAGACCTCCCAATTTCTAAGAGGCATCAGTATACAAAGAAAGGAGATTCATGAGAACTTGGCATGCTGTACAGGGCTGGAATATACTAGCTAAATATTAAGAAGTAGCTACAAGTATGATTTGCAGTGGGCATACGCACATTTAATATATGGATCTCATTTACATACATGAAGCCCACAGTGAACCTTAGGTGCAGTCAACCACCTTTATTCTTTTTTAATGACTGATCAAGACTCCAAACCAGGACAGAAGAAAACCATACACACTCCAGAAACAGGACCGTGTAACCCCCCCCCAACCCCCTCAACCTTCTTTTTCTTAAAAGAAGGTCTCTCCTGCTGATGGTATAAAGTCAACTTCTTCCCTCTTAGACTTTCTCTTAGAAACATCTTTCATATATCCCTCAATGCTATGAAGTTACGTTATGAAGCCCCTTTCAATTGCATTAATTTTATCTCCTATCTGCACCTGTGACAAAGGTAATTCTGGTTTAAATCCTGTTTTATCACCTACTGGTTTCTCTTCCAAACCCCAGCTCTGACTAGAAGGCTAAAGAGCCCTCACTACAGGCGCAGGTGAGGACTCGCAGTCCCTCACATACTCATCCACGTATGAACTTGTGTCACGAAAAGGGCAGGCACGAAAGCTCTAATGGACACACAGAGGGATCAGGATGAGACATAGAAACACCTCTACTGCCCTATATCACTGAAACATCTTTCCTCTAATTGCTTTCAGTTTTCATATCCAAAAAGGTTAGGCAGGACCACAGATGATATAAAACAATCAGCTGGTCATCTGGAAAACTAAATTTTAAATTCATACTGTTTTATCTACATGCTGATATGTACCCTGTCTACAGTAAAACAGATTTATTTATAAATACAAAGCAGTATTTTCTGACAAGACTGGAAATTGTTCTTTGTTCAAATTCTCTCCTCTATCCACCTTACTCCATCGCCAGTCTCAGCAACTCAGGAAATCTATTTTAGGCATCTTCAGAAGGCTGTTCAACCATCACTTAATTTCCCATCAAATAACTTGTTTCAGAGATTGCAAGAGGTCAAGGCTCATCAGTACGGGATCTGAAAGTAAACCCTCTACATCCATTACTGGCATGAAGTGCTACTTAGAAAAGCCCAGTAAGGAGATGGTTCTCTCCAGCAGCAGGTCCCTCTGCACGCTGAACCTGTCACGCGGCTGCACTCCAGTGACTGTGGGGTCTCCTCAGGCTACGGTGCTCCCAAGGTGGCAGTGAGAATAAAGACACTGTCCTTGCTTGGTTCATGCTTCAGTGTAAGTGCAAGACCCATTTCCCCCAACTTTGAATCCTCTAAACAAGTGGGGAAAGCAGCAACTATTAGGTGATGTCAGATTTTTCAATATACGCCATGTCGCGTGCAGCTTTTGAGCAGTTTTTCAAAACCCTAAGGAAGGTGGGAGGAAGAGAGGAACAGGACAGAGCCTAGTTTACTGAAATGGGTCAGGTCACCTCCAGTAAGATTGACATTTGATAACCAAACAGAAAAAAGTAGTTATAAATAAAAAAAAAAAGAAAAAAATTATAGTTTCATTAAGCCTAGCTCTAACCTAGGTGCTTCAAAATTGTACAAAAATAATGGATTACACCCCTTAAAAACTCTACTGATTTCTTTTTTCTTCTCAATCTCACTCCACAGGTAAGCGACCTCAAGCTGAACTCCATCTTATCAGAGCTTTTTTCTCTTTGCATAGCCCTACCATAAGTGGCAATTTTCATATGTAAACACTGAGTAAGAAACAAAAATACCATTATTGCATAATAATTTTAATGAGTCAAAGCTATATCTTTCAGTCTATAGCTCTTAATTGACTGGTTTTTAAGTGTAGATGAAGCATGAAGCAGCCACAGCACACAGGAAAGTCTGATCTTTGTAACATTTGATTTACAGGTATAAGGGACAACTGCCATGATAGTTAATACGGAGCTTGTTTCTGGGTTCCCAAGCTCTCTGCACTTTAAGGACTCCTCCCGCACTCCCTCCTTCAATCCCCAAGCAGATTCTGGGGCCATAACACTAACGACGAGCCTTTCAAGCCCTTGTGGCCATAGTCACATGGAGGATGAAGAACTTCAATGGCAGAGACAGCTGAGCCAGGTAAACTACTAATGAGAATTTCTGACATGTCCATTTTTTCCCCACAGTATTTATTCACTGGTGCAACTGTGTAGTCTACCTTGAAAAATCACACTCAGCCTTCAAAGAGTTACTGGTGGATCACAATCATAAAAGTTATAAAGACTTGCTATGTTGAATTACAAGTGCAGTCTAAGCATGGTCTTTCAAAATGGATCATGTGAAAAATGCTGTTTGAAGGTGTCAGTGGGAAGTAGGAGGAAAGACTAAAGACCTTACCTGATAATTTAAAAATTAATTTTTACTCAAAATACTCAGAGAATGTGCAATTTAAAAGTTAAACAGAGTTTGGATCTCTTCTTTAAGTGCACAACTGAACATAATTTCTTCAGTGGTGGATTTCAACTATTGATTTCACATGACTATTATCACATCTACAGAAACCTTTCCCTGCCCCCTACTTCCATCCCAAAACCTTTCAGCGATGGAAACTCACAGCTACCAAGATTGACTGTGGAGGGGCAAACATTTCAGTCACAAGGCCACAGGTGCCAGTCAGCAGGCATGAAGAAAGACGAGAATGAAGTCCTGCCCACAATTAATGACTCTTAACATTCAGGAGAAAGACACAGTGAGTAAAAGGATTGGAGGATGATGATATCTAAAGAAAAAATGGAACAGGTCACGGGGCCAACAAACCCTTTGCAGTAGGATGGAATTTAGGAGGAATAGTTCAAGCACTCCTGTCCTTACAAAACAATCTTCTCTTGCCCAAGCATCATTTGTCTTGCCTGTGATCTTCCCTTGGGCCTTTGCTGACCAAATAAAGCACCTCTGGGTTCTGCGTGTCCACAGTGACACCAGCAGGAGAAGAGAAATGCAAGGGCTTTGCTATAACTTCTCCTTTGGCCAACTCAATTCACTCCAAGATGTTGCTCTTCCTTATTCTAACTTCTTCCTTCTTCTCCTTTCTCCTCTTCGAGGTTAAAAAAAAAAAAAAAAAAAATCTCTTATTTGCCTGAAGAGTGTTCATTGACTTTACCCAATCTCCAAACACTTCCTTCTAGAATCAGTGTTTGGTTGCTATGGAAGCTAAAAATCAAAACTCCACTTAGAGCACATAGGATGTTTTTCCCCCACAATTACAAGAAGAACTGTACTTATGTGAGCTCCCTTATCTGTCTTCACAAATAATAAACTGCATATGGTGTTTTGAATTGACCTAAACAACTGGAAAAAAAATTCTAATGCATGTTCAACATTTTCTCCTCCATGCAAAGTACAACACTATAGAACTTAAAGGAAAACCTTTGAGCCTTGAGTGTAAAATTAATAAAAATGAGTGCTACAATATACAAAGAGCATTATGACTTTATAGTTTCTTGTAAGGCACTTAAACTTTAACGTCATACAAATCAAAAGTAAATGTAAAAGTTAGAACGGTTGAGCTAAAGTGCTTTTTGCTGTAAATGTGTAAAAGCATAAATGGAAGACCCATTAACTCAATCTTATGCCAGGAACCATAAATAACATTCCAAATGCTGAAGAGACTTTTTTTTCCCCCTGTTCTATAAGACTCTCCAAAATGCACAGGACTTATTTAAGGGCTGACCTGACTATTCCCATCCAAACAATAGCCTAGAAGCTCCACTGGGAATAATCTTGTGGATAAATCACTTTCACATCTGCAGAAATTAAAGAAGTGATAAAGAATCTTCACCTTATTTCATATAATGGGGAAAGGGAAGAAAATACTAAAAATTCAGCACCATTTTCCTCCTCATTAACTTTTTAACTTCGAAAAAGTAATTAGTAATGTGGTATTATTATTGTTCTTCATTATATTCCCACTGACTAAAGCATTTTCATGTTGTTTCAACTGAAAGTTCAACCTTCACTTTCAGATTCTTTGATAAATTTAAAAATAGCAAAACACAGGTAAGGTAGCTTAGTCATAAATGTAAGTTGATCTGAATTGCCTCAGAACCATATTCTAAATTCATCAGCTTCTATACAGATCCCAACAATTGCTAAAGTTTCCCCGCCTTGACTTCTTCCTGGAATGACACCTTTGCACATGCTGTACGGATGACTCTTCCTTGCTTATCATACAGTAAGATCTAACATAATTGAAGGTAGAATTTTCTGAGCAAGAGCTGGCTGAACATACAGGTGAGAATATTTACAGATCAATGATGTCTATTTGAAGACCTGAGGTTTGACAAGCAACTTGTGAAAAGATTTCCTGTAAAGCTGCCTGTACTAATTTTTGGGGAACTCTCAATACATACAAGTTATCCAAACCAAACAGTTAAAGTGGAAATTCTGCACCAGGTTCAAAAGTGGTCACTGGGAAAAAAACTGCAATGGAGTCTATAGAAAAGCAGCTTTCACTCCAGTGGGATACTTTAACTAGTGAGTACTTTTCTCCAGGGCATGAGACTTTTTAGGGTGCTTGAGAGATGCTTTTATTAAGGGCCTAAGGAGCAATTGATAAGTCTTCCCCTTCTAGAAGATAAAATAAGATGATAATAAACAGTATACGCTCCTTTTGCCCACTGCAAAGACTAAAGCAATTTTTTTCATTCCAACCAGGCAAGTATCCAGATAATAAAGCACAAAGTTATAAGAAACTAGTAATGAAAAGATGGTTTATGTACACATATACTGAGAAGTAAAAAAAAACCAACCAAACCCCCCCAAAAAGTGTGGTACATTTGCATTTAGCAACAGAATATCTCAGATTTAGTTATTTCTGCACGTGAGAGATGGTAACACATCTATTCACAGACCTTAAGTTGCTCATCCACAACCCTTGTGACTTCTCCAGCCATGGATTCAAGTGTCTCTTGGATTGGATTGGAGAGTGAACCATTTGCTCCTGCCCAAGAAGCTCCACCGAGGTGATACAGATTTGGTAAGAGCTGTAAGACAGAAAGAATATCTTCGGAAAGTAGGCTCATCACTACCTGTCTTCAAATCCAGACAAATAGGAGGAAATCTCTCTGCTAAATCAAAGTCTTTATAAATTAGAATTATTTTGTCACTTTAAATACTACCTACAGCTGATCATCTAAAGAAAATACTCTTTTGTGACACATTGTTATTTTAACTCCCTAAAAAGAGAAAAGCTGCAAGCACACACAGAACTGCTCTCAGTATTACCGGTATGCTGGGAAAGGCTTACTGTTTTGGAGTTCTTAGCATCCCGCATAAGCCGTTCTGCAGATTTGACATCTTCCTGTACAGCATCCACACCACAGTTTCTTAAAGAGTTGAGATGTTCTTGCACTTTTACACATATTCTGTCAATCATCTACTTGAGCAAAAGAAACAGAAAAGATAAAACATCAGAATGTTGGTCAAACACAAACTGAGTTCAGTCCACGTAGTAAATCAATAGCAGCACGATGAGATTTGTAGTGATGATATAACAACCTGGAAAGGCATGATCAGAGCTTGGCGGTATATCAATACTACTGAAGGAAGCAATATATCTCATAAAGACACTATCAATTAAAAAAAAAAGCTTTGGAATATTCCTCCCCCAGTTACCTCCAGTATAAATGCAAATAACCAACAAGTTATCCAGTTCAAGTGTTAATTCTGGTTTTTGGAGCAAGTTTAATGCTGCAAATGTTTTCAATGTATCTAACACTTAGCTCCAAAGGTCCCCAAATTGTTAAGCAGTTCAGACAGTAAATGAAAGCTCCGTCACTATCCTTTCAAACAACACCAACAGAGATTTCTCCTGTCTAAGCAAAACACAATTGCGCAGGCTTCTGGGGTATTCTTTCAAAATGTAAATATTCCTAGTTGCAAGGGAACTATAATTACCAAAGCAGAAGTTTCCATCAGACCTTTCACTGTGGGATAAATTGAACTCAATCTGTATCTGCAACACAATTCATTCAACATGCTGCCAATACAGGGCAGGTAGTATATCTGTATTCTTACAAGACAAACCACTAAGAATGTCTGGCATATAGTCAGTTTTGATTAAGATATATGGGGCAGGGAGATATAAGTTAAAAGTCTTTATCAGCCCACATAGCATTCATTAGAACTGGCTATTTGACATTTTGAAGGAACATCAGAGTGCATGTGTCATCATTATATAAAGTCTAGAGTTCTAGCATCTTATATCATTAGCAACGAGAACTGAAATAATTTCACAGCATGCTCCTTTTCTGCTCCACATGACTCTTCCTCTTCAAAGGGTTTTGGGTGGTTTTTTTGTATAAGTACAAAAAGCTAATTAATTATTAGACAGTGGAAAGTCTCACTGGGACATCTGGACTAAAAAAAAACCCAAACCACTGGGAATAATAATGCAATTCCACCATACTAACGAGAGAATCTTCTTCAGCTCTCTTTTAAAACTGTTTTTAAAATCCATCCTTATTGTATACAATTTAATATAGAAATGAGTAATTTTACTCTACGTTCAAAATAACAATAAATTACATTTACTGAAACCTGATGTGTGTGGTTGTTGGAGAAAAGCACAACTAAAACCACCAAGCTATAAAAAGATCTAAACTTAATTCATATGGAGATTATTACCAGGGGGAAAAAAGTGGCATTGGAACAGATAAATTGCTAAAATAAAATAAAGTGATGCTGCTCTTGCAGTTTTTAGTGCCAGTACATCTCCACATAGCATTTTCTCTGTTGAGAGGTTAGAGTATAATTTCACGTTTTAGTAATAAAACTCTGTCCCATTAAATTTTAGTAACACGGGTAGAAAAAGGCCACTTTGAATTAAAATTGTCCAAAAAAAAGGCAGAGAACAGAGAGAAATTTCATTGACTCAGCTGAAGAGCAAACCAGATATTCCTCTCCTGTTTGCTGGAGTCTCCCATTTGCATAGGAACACAACTGGTGCAAACAAACATGGAAGTAAATTTAAAACAAAGGCTGTGACAAGTTGTATTCTGCTTACATCAGTCACCTTGCTTCAGTGGTGCACTGGAGCTGAAAAGAGCCCTGAGGGCTACTGGCAAGAAATGCACTAGAATAGAGAGGATGGTGAGCTACCACAGAAAATGCTTGTAGTCCTCTCAAGAGAAAGGAAAAAAAACCCAAAACAACACATGGCATTTAGCAAACCTGGTAGTGGCGTAGTCTGTTGACAAAACAGAAAAGCTTCCCAGCTCCAAGCAATATTTTGGGCTGTGTTAGACTGGAAGCCTTTTCAGCTGTCCAGACTATAAAGAGCAAGGAAGACTTCTACCTTCCTTTGCTTTGTCCCTCTAAGTAAACCTTCCCATGATACCCACAGTTCTGAAGGTGTAAGGTAGATGATGACTTACTCTCTAAGGCTACTTGCTCTGGTGGTATCCAAGGGAATGTATACATGGTTGCTCAGTGCTAGGCAGAGAGATTGGAACTGACTCAGACACCAGAAGTGGCACAGCCTTATGATGATGCCTGTCACACTGATGAGAGCCTACTGAAAAGTCAGCCTCCTGAGCACAAATGAACTAAACTGTTTCTGGTTCCAACAGTAGTTCACTCTCCACACAGTACTAGTATACATAAGACCTCCCTCTTCCAAAAGCTTTTTTTCCTTCCAAAAATATTATCATCGATAATTATTATTTCTTGGGAAACCAAGTATCACCCACAAGGCACATCCTGGTTTAAGTCACTCTGACAGAGAGAGAACTCTGTTCCTATGCAGATGTTAGACACCAAAACGTACCAGTAAAAACCAAGGTTCTCACCTGCTGAGTGGTACTAGTGACAATGCCTTGCTGCAGCCGGTACGCTTGCTCCTGTAGGTACTTTCTGGTCTCGTGATTACGAAGCAAGTAGTTTTCTATCTAAAAAACAAAGTCAGGTTAGGAAACTGATTTGACTCTCTGCATTGTAATTTGCTTTCAATTTTTCTGCCTTATCAGAAACAGGGACAGGAAAGACTGCCTAAGTATAATTTTGTTTGTTATTTGCAAACCTCATTCTGTGTGTCTCAATGCTTAATAATCACATTGGCAAATATTCATTCACTCACTGACTAGTGAAACATCACTAAACACTGTGCTTTTGCCAGTGCTTTCTGAATTAGCCTTCTATTTGGAACAACTTAGTAAGTTATGCTGACAAAGGAGTAGATTCGAGGTTTGACAAATATTTAAAGGGACTCTATTTGTCAAGTGTTGTAGGGACCATGATGACACAAGACAGCCGATTCATTTCTCTCAGATGCATTCGGCCCACTGTAAAGAGATGGATTTAAATAGCAGTATGGTCTGGAAAGAAGATAAAATACCTAGAAGTGCCTAACTGGAACAGGAGCCTCAGTTCAAAAGTTACTTGAGGGTAAGCAGTACATGAGTGCTGTTCAGAGGCAAATGATTCCTACCCACAACTGCTGGTCCCAGCCCACTGCAACTGTCACCAGCCATGAACACCTACCATCAGCCGGCTTAATGGAACATAGAGTAACACCCCTAATCTGCCTCTGTCAAACTCAGCCAAGTCCAAAAACTCTACTAGTAAGCTGTTTAAGGTCCATCCGTGGTGATGGATCTGGTCTGAAAGGAAGAGAGGGGAAAAGGATGGGCAGAGCGACCAGCAGGTTGTGACGGAGAGACTAATAGGGGCTGACAGTAACCTCTTAACTTGCATCAGCAGCAAGAACTGGAACAGTCTGACCATGCCGCACAGTAATGCAGGGTTTAGCCAGTTTCGCCACACTGTAAGGTGTGCTGCAGAGACACCAGAGCTGGGGAGGTTAGCTACTACATCCATCTGGTGCTGGACCAGGGCCAGGAGCGCTCTCGTTGTACTCAAGCTGTGGTGTGCTGAAGCTTGTGGACACTCCCGAGACATCAGTCAGTTCAGGTGTCCCTGCACCAGGCACAACAGCTCAGCCTGTGTGTGCAGGTGCTCCTGCGTGCATGGAATCAGCTGCATTCACAGCACTGCTCCAGAGACTTACCTTTTTTTTGGAGAGAACTTCCTTGCATTGTGTAAAGAAAGCCTGAACCACACACGTTAAAATAAACTCAGGGTCAAACAGTTTTAGCAACTTTGAAATGAATAAAAGAAAATGCTTGTTGTACATAATGCCTAATTAACACGTAGAATTTAAATTCCTGTGGCCAGAAGCTTCACGGTATTTTTTTCAGAGATGCATCTATCATCCCAGATATTAACCTATCTACAATCATATTAAACAAGCTATAATACATCCATCCTGCATGATTCAGATTTTTTAAAGCAGAATTTAGATCACTTTCATGCATCAAAGAAAAAGGCACTAACTACCAGTACTTTTCCCTGTGAGAATCACTTAACTGAAAATTTCTTTACTAAGGATCATAGACATTTGCTTTTTAATCACAGTTATCTGTAAGAACTATGTATAAGGTTTTTATGACCTTACCCTGGCTGAAGGAAAGCTACTCATTAAAGAGACGTGAACTGTATGCTTTCTGATTGAGCAGGAGGCTCATTTGGAGCTCACAAGATTTACTATATTAAAACTCAGCTGGGAGTTCTATAACTCATGCAAGTGGAACAGCTACAGATACTGTCAACACCTCTTCATCCAAAAGAACATGTTGGTGCAGTTGTTTATTTAGGGCAATACAGCGTGTGAATTTTATATGTACAATATAAAACACAGGCAGTAAATGTTTTTATCCTCCCCCAAATTAAAGAGCATCCTTTGTCTTGTATAGCGCTGACTGCACTTCTTATGCCAAAACAAAAAACGTGTACCAATAATTCTATGCACATGGAAATACGCACAAGCACATATGTAGCAAACATGCCAGTTTCTAACTCTCCCTTCCATAGTTAAGCATCCAGCAATACAAGGTCTAGCTTGCACTGATTTAGTTATGACTTTTTGATCCTACACCATTGCATTCCATCACCCTTCACTCCAACCATCCTTTGGAATAAAAAGCCTTACATGCTCTTGCAGCACTTCATTACCATGTATGTGTCCATGCAAATCAAACAATCAATGAATTTAGCCTAGAATTCTTACTCAGTCAAACATGAAATCACAGCCACTTAAAATTATTACTTTATTTTTACTGGGTTTATTTCTGTACATTGGTGGTATATGCAATACCTTTTGCAGTGCCTCTTCTGTCTTCTCAGGGTTTGTTTTGAGTGCTTGGGAAGCATCGTTCATTGGTATAGGCATGAATCTCAAAGTATAATTCCTAAAGAAAAATTAAAAAAGAAGTATTTTTAATAACAAAAGTTAACATAATTACTGTATCTCTTTATGAAGAATAAACTAGAAGGGAGAAATAAGATGCATCTAGCCTGTGTGTGGAAGGTACTAAAAATGCCTTTTTCACATTTGTAAGTGGACTAACTGGAGGCATGCATGTTCCTTTTTGCTGCTAATTCTTCTTTGCCACTAGACAGAGGTGGAGATTTTAAAAAGCACAAACAGCAGTTAAGTGGCCAATGCCCAGTGGCTGTCAATTAAAGGCCTAGCTGTCCTCCGTACCTTTGTGCACAAGGTTGGATTATTTTCTCCTATATCAAAACAGAACAGGGAGTGTCAGTGCCTGCTGGCAATTCTATCAGATCTAAGTCTAAAGGGAAATATTCAGTAACAGATAGATAGTGACTAAGAGACTGAATTTTGAAAAGTTAGTATTTCATAACTTCTCGTGTTTACAACTGAAGATGCCGAATTTTTAATAAAAGCTGACAAAACAAGTGTAGCATCTCCACATTACTTTATGCAAACAGTTGCTCTCTGCATTTTACTTATTAGCTTGTAAAATATTTCCATAGGCTTGTCCATCTGCTGATATATGAGAATAAAGATAGGGTTTTGGTCTTGAGTCAAAATTGTATTTAAACTCTGAGTACATAACTTGGCTAGCATGACACAGTTAAACCTAAAATGCTACATGCAGTGGTATGTCCACACACCTTCAAATTCGAATAAATGAAAGCAAAAAGATCAAAAAGTTCTTAAAACCTGGAAAGGAAATTATTCTGCCTATTTTCAATTAGCCTTAATTTCCTGCAAACATCTCTTCCTCCTCCTTCGGCTGTCTGCAAATGTCCCACTAATCGTCTGTTCCTATTCCATCCAGAGCTTCATAAATATGGTTAGAAACATCTATTTTTGGACACCTTAAAGCTGACAGTTTCAACTGAGTCAACTCCATTGACTTCAATGGACCTATCCCTTTCTAAATGCACTAACTCCAGCAGCAGACACCTTAACTACTGTGAATCTCCAAGGTCCTTTCACTTCCTCTCCCACTAGTCGCTTAGCCACATGGAACACCACTCTCTGAAGGACAGTGGTCTTTTAAACTGCCAAACACACTGAGTCCTCATCGATACTACCCAACATTTTACCTTAAACAATAATGGAAGATTCCTATGTTTCTTCCCCAACGTAAACATGCCGGTGCATAGCTGTCAGCAGCAGGCAGTTACTCACGTGGATCAGCAAGGTCCCTGTCCTTCCACAGTGTCCAACTGCCGACTCCATCACAGCCAGAAAAGTAACTTTTCTTTCTAGCTGTCTTGTCCTTCAAAAGAACTGCGCAAACTATACAGACCCTGTTATGTGTCCTCATGTAATAGTAAACAGTGAATAATTGGTTGTCCACCAGCATGGGGACAATTTTTAACTTTCAAAAATACTGAGCTCAAAGACAGATAATAATTACAGAACTCGCTGATTGCCTGACTACTACCGGGCAGGTGGGGTATTTATTTAGTCAAAAAGAAACAAAGGTAGATTTCCAAGGACCTTTGCGGCTGTTTGACATTTAATACATCACATTTATTGAAATCTATAATTGCCAGCTCTCATGCTAGTAATTATATGCTAAATTCAATTTAGTCAAAGGCTTAGTGCACCCTTCCTGACACACACACACACACAGAGGAAGGGGGGAAAATGAAAGTCAAGGAGATTTCACGGACACATAGTCACAGAGGCAGAACTTTAGAAGACCACTACCCTAAGGAAGGCTCTGTACTTGGTTTCCTTCCAGACAGACAGCATTGTATTGGAATGCTACTTTATTTTCATCTAAGAATTAACCAGCTCTTAGGGGCAAAAAAATCAAGAATTTAAAGCTCGCTTTTCAACTTTGATCATCAGAGCAATATTTATCTTCACACTTCATTTTTCTCTGTTTCCTTTGAAGTCTAAAATATTCCTCCATTCTTCTTTTTATTAACACTCCACTTGTCTCTTGTAATGGAGTACATTTCTCTACCAACTCAATAATTCAGTAATTTCATAACACATTAATACTCTTAGCAAAATACCTATATTTAAAGGTTGTTAAATTTCAGAGAGGCACTTGGAGACTGGAAAGGATGTCTCAAAAACCTCCCATCTTTCCCTCTACATACAGCATGTGTGACAATAGTTCTACATTTCATTGCGTGTTATTTCCCATGTAGTAACTTCTGCTCCACTCACGACATACACTCTCTGCTGCAGAGTGGTGATTTTACTGCCTATTTTTTCAAAAACAGGAATAAGATCATCTGTTTTGCACAGTATGTGAATTTCATGGCACTACAAGTGTCTCTAACAAATCCTGGTGCTTCCCATCAGATTTTAGAACCTGTGCTATTTCTTCAGTCTGTCCGTACAGAAAAAAAAAAGTATTCTAGAAATGAATATGGGGCGATATCGTATAGTTCTACAGCAGAGTGGGCTCTAGGCCGCAAAACACACAAGCACATGCTTACTTTCCTATCAAAATTACTGAGACACAAAACCCTGTTTAATGACCAGGCTGAAGAGGATGCCCACTGTTCTCAAACGCTCTCCTGAACTGACGCCTGTATGGGACTCTACAGAAGATCCTCTCAGCATCTCACGTCGGCTGGCTGGGACACCCTTGGGGCAGCTCTGCCAACAGCCATGCTCCGGGAATTCCCTTGCAGGAACAACATTTTCACACAACTTTAAGCAGATGAAGAAAAGCTGGGAGAAGGGGGAAAAAACCCAATCTTTAGATTACTTCAGCCTGTTTTGAAGTCTGTTACAATCCTTCCCAATTCTCCTCAGCCTTCTCATCATACTACAAAAGCCTAACTTTCTTCTTTTTTTGTGGTTTACTATATGACTGTTTTTTCCTAAGAACAAAATCAAAACAACACACACAACACATACCCCCAAGCATCTTCAGTATATTTCATTCCATTTTGAGCAACAATTCTTTCCGAGAGAATATTGATGGTTTCATGTATTTTTAGGAAACATATGGTGCAGGATGTTCTCAATATGTCTTCAAGATGGATTGTTTAAAGGCTAATTGTTTTCAGCCAATACTGACAGTCCATCTCTTGCAAGTTTAAACCTTTGTTGCTTGTGGCTTAGTTTGTGATATTATCAATGGTTTTAATAATTTTAAAATGTTAGAGGAGACATAAAATGGCCTCAGCTTCCAAGCTAAATAAATGAGATGTCACCTCAACAAAGTGCAATGTCATGCAATTATCTGTAGCATTTCTTTTTTTTCCTGCTTAGATTATTTGCTTTTGCCTTAGGATTTCCCCCTCCTTTCTATTTACTTATCCAAGCACTTCAGAACAGAAAAGTAAAGTTGATGCTAACCAGAAGCATATTTTCTTTTCTGCCAGACTTTCTCATAAATGTACATGCTATTGCTCTCTAAAAGAGAAGTCTGCAAGCTGACAAATAACCTTTGCGAATTATTATTCACTACTATCAATGGAATCACTCCAAGATGATTTGCTTAATTATACATCATTTATATAATTTCCTCCATCAGTGCAACTGAATTCATTTTGAAACCAAGTATATAAACTATAACAGTTTCATAAAACAAGTAGCTTTATAAGCTGTAGCCTCATGACCCCTCCAAGGGCTAAGATGCTCCCCTTAGTAGTTATACAGTTTTGTAAGACATCTTGTCTAGAAACTAGCAATTGTACGTTATCTTCACCTTCTAAAGACAGCCTTTGCTCCTGTCTGAGGGATTTAATGATGTGAAACAACTGCAAATGCTGCTTAATTTAAATCTGTAATTTTTCCCTCTTAAGAAAAGTAATAATAACATATAAAGAAATGTGATAGAGATGGAGAGAGATGAAAGTCGTTTAGCATCTATCATTGGTAAACGGCTGCAACTATGGGAAGCTCAGGGAAGCAAAATGACCCAGACCACAACGATTACAATGAACAGCTGCAGTTCCTGAGTTCATCACTATTAGTTTCACCTTGCTGGGGGAAAGAAAAAAAAGTCAGACCACAAAGGCATGCTTCAGTAATTTTCTGTTATTATATACAGCTTCATTCACTAACTAGAATAGGATTTCTGCATGCTATCAACACAAGAGAATGAAGAAAAGGGAAAATATCCTCAAATTCAGAATTTTAATGCTAACAGCAGAACTCAATGGCCTTAATGCTGATAGTAGAGTACAGATGAAAGAGCCACAAAGCCTTTTCCCATCCTTTTGAAAGATGTGAAGTCATACATTTTCCTTTAGATTAAGGACCCCGATGCTTAAAATTGAGAGCACTCAGCATCTTCAAATCATATTGACTGGGATGAGAACTGCAGCTGCTCAGATCATTCAGGATCTAAGTCTTTGGCCTCTTCATCAGTCATTCAGTTACTTGAGAACTTACTTTTCCAGTGCCACCGCTATGTCCTGGAAGCCCTGCGCAGTGATGTTATTCTTGTCCCATATTACAGTTCTGAGAGGTGGGGAGGGAGGGGGGAGGAAAGAAGAGAAAAAAAAGTTAAACAAGAACCACCAAAAAAATCTATATTGAAACTTTGCATATTGAAATAACACAGCGCTGCATGTTCAAAATTGTATAGTGGAAGGCAATATTTTAAAAATCTCTCTTTAGTTATATGCTCAAACCTTGAAATGACAGAAGTTAGGGACAAAGATACTACAAAATTCAGTTTCCCTTTCTTTAAAGGGGACTCTGTACTATATTTTCCATCATTAACATAAAAACATAACTTTTTAAAAATACAGTTAATAGAAAAATTTGGAGATAAAATTCCAGGAACAGCATAAAAAATAAAGTTCACATGTCTGCTTTGTAAGCCTACACTGAAAACCAAGAAAATTGCAGTAAGTGATCAACCTCTGTTCTACATAGGCTATATGGCTACATAGAAAAAGGTATTTAAAAAATTCATGCCGATTGGTGTCAAAGTTTGCAGGCTATTGTATATTCAATCCTGTACTAGCTCATCCCACAGTTCCTATGATTCGACATGCAACATAACTAGCTGCCAGTATAAGCCATTAGGTTAGGTGCATAAATTGCAGCTCTTTTGAATACACAATAGTGATAAGAGTGATCGAGCCTTCCCCCTCCTCCCCCAATTTAGACGACTCAAGCAGACTGCCTGGCAATTTGCGAACACATGTTCAAAGATCTCATTAGTAGTCAGAAGAGACAGTCAAGCGGATAAATCTTGCTTGTGCAAGAGTACTAGTTGTAGCTGTTCTTAAAAAAAAGGCACAAAACCAAACAAAGATTTCTGGTGTTAAAAAAAAAAAAAAGATAGATGACAGGGTTTCACAGGTATTGACACCCTTCTGCTGTTGCAGAATTATCCCTTTGGTTTTTAGATGGAAAGATGGAGGTAAGGAAGAGAGATTCTACACTCACTCTGCAAAGATCAGATATGCTTAGGGTCAAATCTTGGATATTTTTGTCATTGGAAAGTGTGTTTATATTGCTACCTGGATGTGATTTTACAAGATTTTAAGCAGAGCCAGTTACCACTGCATTATTCAGTTTGTTATCACAGCACAGACTGTGGTGACATTATGTCAAATGCGACATTCAGTGTACTGTGGAACACTGCAGTCTGCCATCCTGAAAGCCATCAAGGCTTTATTTCTTCAGGTACTGTGGTCATTTCAGGTTAATACCTTCGATAAACCTAAGCCACATCTCCAGTGTTTTCTTGACATTTTCAATATTCAATCTGGGCATAGCAATGCAAAGACCAGGATCCTGCTTCTGAACAAAATAGCCAGGACTGTTCTGGGGAATTTCTTATCCTCCAAATAACAAATGCTTGGAGACCAACCACAAAGTGATGTCTTCACACAGACAATACACTGAGGAAGGTTCATCTGCACAGTCTGACAAGAGGGGGAGTGAGGATTAGCCTTCCTGATGATGGTGACATATTTAGAGGTCCCCATCCAGATTCATGCTGATCGAAGGTTTTACTGTTTGCTGATCACATACTGGATAGAAAAAAAGTGATACTCTCAACCCATCAGTGCCAGACATGTGCTAAAAAGCAGTGAAGTTGTCAGGCAGATGAAGTTGCAGAGAAGAGATGCCAACGTCCATCAGCACTATAGGCAGGGGAGAGGGGAAGGAGGGATGGTCCATGCTGCTACCCATTCTGAATTCCACATGCTCTTAGGTCTGCTACAAACTGATACTCCAGAAGACAAAGAATAATTTACTTTAGTTTCCCACCCAAGTACCAGAATTTTCTCTGCTGGGAAGGCCTCCATTAGAAAAGAGAGCGCAGAACAGAAGAGAGTGGCTAAGCACTGGAACAGGGTTCCCAGAGACACTGTGGAACCCCCGTACTTTGAGATCTTCAAAACCTGCCCAGACAAGGCACTGAGCAACCTCGTATAGCTTTAAAGTTGGCCCTGCTTTGAGAAGGACATTGGATTAGATGACATCCACAGCTCTACTACAATGTAATTTTTTTTTTCTATGATTCTAGGAAATTTAGAGCTCTCTTGTTCCAACAAGAGGCCTTTGTTTAAATTTAGAAAATGTAATTTTCTCCAGTTTCAGTTACGGAAATGTTTTTGCAGAGACAATTCGCTTCTCTTGTTTGTTTGGGGTTTTTTTTGTTGTGTGTTTGTTTGTTTAAGAAAAAAGGATGAGAATCTTTCCAAATGGAGACACTATAAACTGGCTGTACCTAGAAGGGTTCTGAAGAGAAAGAGCTTGAGAATAAGCCAACAACTTCAGTATTATTAAGCCATTCTATCTTTTACTGCAAATACGTTTCCCTTACCTGAGCTTGGTGTTTATCTGTAGGGCTTTTGCCAGCATTTTTGCTCCCATATCTCCCATGGCATTTCCACTAATATCCACTTTTGTAAGAGAAGTATTGCTGCCCAAGGCATTAATAATGATGGTGACCTCAGTCTTCAGCTTGGAATCTGCGAGGGACAACGACTGCAGAGGCTGTGGAGCATAGAAAAGGCACTGATAACAGCAACTGATAACGCACTCATTCCTCAAACATCAACCAAAAGATGTCACAAGTTCCACAAACTCTTGGAGACAGCAGTAAGCATAAAAGAGTTATTTCTGTGTTTGCTGCAGATCCTACATCACATGATAAATTGGGAGTCAACAACTTACAGTACAGGTGTCAAACACATACACACACACAGATTAAGTTGCAACACTCTGAAAAAAAACCCCATTTAAGTGACAGTGCCTCCAATTTCCCGTGTCCTATTAACTACAGAATACAACAGGAACCTGAAAAGAGGCAAGACAGCAACAACCAGCTTTGCAAGATACCCTCTAGTGTCCAGTGGGTTTTGCTTAACCAGCATGTTTCCCTGTCAGTGAGAAATAAAAATACCTAGCACTCCTCTCCTCTCCCTCAAACTGAGAGCTTTATCCAAGGGCAAATTAGGATCTGAGACATTGTTAAAACAAAAACAATTCCTTTAAACTGTTTTATTGTTGTTACTTCAATTTTAGGAGTGATTTTGCCTATCTGTTCCTTCAATTAAGGGCGTGGACATTTGGGAGGAAAGAAACAGAAAATTGCATGAGGTCTGAAATTAAAAACAGTAAGAAAAGTATCTATTAAAATGAGTAAGTCAATGGATATTATTCACAGTGGTGTTCTGACACCTGTGATTGCAATATCTTTATGTAACTTTTTTTTTATATGCTGTGTTAAGCTGAAAGTACTTTATTGGGCTCCTGCAAGTCACACTCTAAGCCTTAAGAAAACTTCTTTTAAAAATGCCTGTATTCCCTCCATTCCTTGTGCCCAACACAACGGCAAGAGCTCAAGAACTGCAGTCTATCCATCACCATGCCTTGCAGAGGCATTACAGCTGCTAAAACTGTAATTTGTCTTTGCTGATGTACGAGAACTCTACAAAACATTTCCCTTGCTCAAGTGTGAGTTCATACAGAGGAGTGTATTGTCATTATACACCCACTTAGGCATGTATTGAAGGATGAATTTTAGGAGCCCAAAATCTCCAAATTGCCAGGGGCTGTTGATTGTGAAAATCAACATCTTGTAAGGATGAACCATGGCACCTACATTAGATGCCTAAAGCTTAGATTAATATAAATAAACCAACTGAACTGTGCACACCTTCCAGGGTCCAAGATGCTTGCATGCTACCTGCTATACAATGGGACTCAAGCCTCCAGACACCACTGGATTACAGTGATAACCAAAAAGCTTGCAATGATAAGAAATGCACTTATAAATGAGGAAATGCGTAAAAATTTGGAGGCACAGCAGGTTTATAATTAAAAAGTCTAACAGTAACACAAGCCACATACTGGTTTTATTTTAAATGGAAGTTATTAAGTTACTATGTTAATGCCCTTAATCTGTTTATGTTTCCCCATTTTATTACATTATGTACCCTAAAGAATATTAGCATCGCATCAGAATGGCATTTAAAGCTCTTGGCACAAGTTTGAGAAGACCTCCTGTGACAGATTCACAGAAAAGCAGCATCGTGCAGCACTCGGACAGAAATCGCCAATAAGCTTGTGAAAGTGAAGTTTCTTCTGTTTCTCATGTGTCACTTTAGAACGAGGCATTCGAGTAACTTAGCTGGAGGTGCTCCCTCCCACATACCAATTTTTCTAAATCTCAAATATCCTCCCAGGAAAGGATTTCTCACCTCTTGCATTCCAACACCCTGACAAAACAGTGTGTGATTTGAAAAGGCTTCTGCACTGTCTTCTGCAAGGACTGACACCTATACATCATTACTATCACATACAAAATATACATATAGCACAGTAAAGCACGTGCTGTATTGGCAGTGTCTTCGGAGTGGATGAACTGCTAGTTTTCTTGCACAGCTACCCTTATCATTTACTCAATGAGCAAGGAGCAAAAACCTCTGGACTGAGTTGGTGCCCTGAATGCAAATTACAATCAGAATGTAACTCTGTATGATTAAATATACAGGCTGCTAAATATTCATTAAATTATCTGACCATTACATTAAAAAAACCCAACCAAACAACAACAAACAAAAAACTCCACCAAAACCAAATACCCCCCAAATAGCAGCAATACTCTACATAGCGTACAAACATTTACTTCTTCTAACAACTTAATAGTTTTAGCTGGATATGGAGAGTACCAAAGTCTGACAAGCACTTCAGTGTCCCTGCTGCAGAAAATAGATACTTTGCCAATACAGTGAACACATCTTAACACAATCTTATTAAGGAAGAGGAATTCTTAAAGTAAATAATAGAATTAGAAATTGTATGATTGTATTCATTGATTCTGTCATACTCCTACTGGAAAACATTTAAGAATTAAATCAAGCTAAATTTGTTCTCCTACAAACAAAAATGCTGCAAAAACCCTCAAAAGGCCAATTCTGCAACAAACACTGAACTAAGAACTAAAGATATTCAGTGCTGTAGTAATTCTTTGCACCTATGCAGGACTGACTGCTGCTCTGAGTAATGGTACGCTGTGCCTGCAGTGTAACATCTATTTTTGCAAGAAGAAAAAAAATGGCACAGTAAACATACGGCTTCAGACACTTCCTGCTATACTAATAACAATACATTATCATGGCCTGCACAGTACAGTATCTACTTTAAAAGAGAAAGAAACAAAACAAAACACAAATCGAAATATTACATTCTTTTCTGTATTAAACACCTGGGAAATTTGGCTATTTAGGTTACCACTACTGCTTTTAAATTGTGTAGAATTACATTTGTGTCTAGCTGTATTTTTACAGTCATAAAACCAAGCTATTGATTGTTTAAATCATTTTACTCATGACTCATATTAACACAGCAACAGATCTATTTAAAGTATGTATAAATACATGAAGAAGCATTTGGCAGATGACTATTTTAGATTAAAGCCTCTTGCTTCATCTTTCCATGCAGATAATGCACAGCTCCTAAACTGGACCAGCCTGCAGGCAACAGTGATGAAGCAGTATGCTCTGGGCAACATCATACCCTGGTCTCTCCAGTTCCACCCTTACTTTTTAATGTCCTGTGGCAGTAAATGCATAGTAATGGCAGAACAAGGACCACCGCATTTAGGATTCAAAATCAACTCAAAATAGTTAGAAACTGAAAATCCTTTTCTAAGCATCAAGGTAGAGTGAGGACAATCCTAGGCAGCTATCTGCAACACATGTTTTTCCCATGGTGCTACAGAGTCTATGTCCTCAACTCTTTAGCTGCTAGGAGATGCTTCAGATTGATTTTAGCACCTGATGAGACAGAAAGAAAAAAGATCCCTTCACTGAAGAGGATTAAGAAGACAAAAGAACACAGGGAGAGAAGAGACAGGGTAACACCAACAGAATCACATGCTATATCCCACAGGTTAATGCATGACATGAAGGAGAGACGGTTATTTTTAGTACCTAAATAAAATAACTTTTTGGTGGATTATTTCATTGTAACACTGTTTGAAAACAGGATGACACTACAGAGCGTGTTGTGTAGGTCAGTGCAGGAAAGACATGGTGAGTAAGAATTACAGAAACACATCTGACCATTGCATTGTGGAAAAAAAAGCAGAAAGTGGAACAACGGCTGACATCACCCATAGCTGAAAAGAAAATGAGCACAAGAAGTTGAAGCTGATGATGTGAGGGAGAGCGAGCTGTGAGAATGATACAACCAAAACTTAGCAGCTACTTTTTCTATGACCTGGAAGCTTCAAAAACAGAAGCCAGGAAAGATAAACAGAAGGTTGTGACACTTAATAGAGACAGTAAGGTGAAAGCTGGAATTTTTATCCTTGCGAACAAATAATATGAACAAGATAGTCATATAAACAGGAAAAAAAAAGCCAAATGAAAAACAACAGCATGTTCGAGAAGGTGTTTGGATACTGAAAGGATGCATAGAGTGTGTTGAAGAGGTGTTTTAGGATATGGCCTGAGTGGGAAGAAATGTTCACCTTCAACAGAGCAAAGGAATGAAGGAAATTGAGGAAAAAAACCACTAAATTACATTTGCTTGTGATTAATCTGGTTTGACACAACGGTCTTCAGGATAGCTGTGAAAGATTGAGCATGAGATACAGGGCAGGACAAACACAAATGTCCAAAGAGAAGATACAGGTGCTATCTGATGAAATGATACCACCCCTCAGTACGGTATCAACAGGAGATGGAGAGAAGGGGAAGACAGCCCAGCACCACTCCCTTTAGAGATAGAGTAGGAGTCGGTCACACACCACAAAATGAAAAGGCTAGTTTGGTACAAGAAGTAATACAGAGATCTACCAATACGCTAGTTACCACAATCCTCCGTCTGACTTGTGCAAACAAGGGCTTACTGCTTTCATTACAGGTGGTAACTCAATTAGAATCAGCTCTGGTATCTGTAGGCAGCACTTCACTGCATCCCATGTTTTAAAGAACAAGGTGAGGGGAGGTAGGCAGAGAATGAAGAAAAAACAGTACCACTAATCCCAATTAAGAGGACACAGAGAGGACTAGTTTAACAAATCACTTCAAATACAACTAAGCAGTAAGAAAAGATGAACACAGAATATGGGTCTAATGACCTGGTATGGAAGGAGATCTAAGAAACCCTGGTAAAAACTGCTGCACTGAATTGCAGGGAGGAGAAATGGGAGGAGAAAATAAGCAAGCAGTTAGTGTGGAGACCATGAACTTGGAGGTGAGACAATAAAGACAACAGGAATAGTAGGCATTTAGACAACTGAAGTCTACAGTCAGCTATTTCTGGAGAATGAGGAAAGCAGAGCTTGCTTGTTACTTGCACGGGGAATGAAGGAGAAAGAAAGGACTAAGAATAGATGACTAAAGATTGACAGGCATGAGAGCAACAGAGCATCTTTTGTTTCCCTTCTAGCCAAAACTAGGATGCCAAGTAAAGCAAGAACATAAACCCAATCACAAAAGTCTTTCAGAATCAGGAGAGAGGGTGGAAATGAAGAAAGTGGGCAAGGATCCCAGCAAGGCACTCTGAAAGGGACTTATGAAATTGCTCCTGTGATTAATGTACTAGGAGAAGTAAAGAACAGCACAGTGAACAGGTTTTTTGCAGCTTTTGACGGAGAAAGGAGTTCTGGGAGATCACTGCAGTGACTTTGCATTTTGTCAAGCAAAAAAACGCTAATACCCAAGAACAGCTCTCAGGAAATAGTGCATTCTATTAATTAAAAAATGAAAAATAAAAATTCTGTTATTGAAGAAGTATCACCACCCAGAGAACACTACCATTGTAGTCTCCTATCAGGACACAAAAGTTTTGAGAACTTGTACCTACAGGGCTGTATAATTTAGATCTAAAGCAACTAGGTTAAACACATCCAACTATTTAGAATTAATATTTTTCAACAAGCACAGATCCCATGACTATCCTAAGAAATGTTCACCTACATGCTACAGATAATGCAAATTAATATTTCAAAAAAACCCCAAAATGTTGGATGTGTCTGTGCAGGATCACACGATCAAATCTTATGCAGCAAATTAATACAATGAAGAAAATTATCAGAAAAAGGCTGTGAGGGGACAAATACACATAATGATAGTAGGCAGAAAGATACTCACTGAATCCTCGTCTTGAATCATCTGAACTAAATTATCAAGTACTGGAGTGAGATTTCTGAGGGAAGAAAAGTTAGGAAGATGATGAAATCAGCAGCTTCTCCTCATCCATTCTCTTGTTATTTAAAAGAAGAAAAGCCTTACTTGGATTTCATGTTGTTAAAGTTTTTGCCTAACGCCAAGTGTCTTATTGATCGGTTTTTGCTAAGCCAGACTACAAGGGTTGAGAGGTCAGATTCTAGGCCTGTAAAGAATCAGATTAGATTAAGAATTAAAACACATTTTCACAAAAGACCCAGACAGGGTCCAATTATTAATGCTATATTCATTCAAGTAACTGTATCAGTGTACCAATTTCCAAGAGCTCTAGAAAAACAACTTCCATTCTATTTTTAAATCTTTTTCTCTTTTTTGCCTCTGTTTTTCTATGAGAATAAATGTTTTCTCTAAAATGAGCCCTTTAAATCTCCATCCTAATCAGCCATTGAAGGCACCTCTCAGAAACACAGAAGAGAAACATAGTCCCTTATCCATAGTCCAACTACCCAAGGGTAGTTCCTTGCATTGTCAGGCAGAGTTTAAAGTTCCTTTGAGAATTTTGAGACCACACTAATTACTATTTAGTCTTAGCAGACCTGTGTACCAACAAAGTCTCGAAGCCTTCAAGTGCAAAAAGGCTAGCATAACAGGCTATAAATAAAATGACCTGAAAAACAAGTCAAATTTTATTCTGCTCCTGAGTAAGAAAAATAACTTGCTGTAGTACTGTATTCCCAAACTAGTAGTGTATTTGAAGAGTCCACTAGTTAGATTACAATGACCTAGGATCCAGATCCACAGCATAATTTAGATGTTGAATATCTATATTTATAACAATCAATCTGTTTACATAATTGGGCTGAGTCAGTAGCTCCAAAAGCTTTCCACTTGCCAATCCATCCCACTTTTCTTGAGCATTCAACTGTACTGGGAATCAATTCCTGAAATACTTCCACGTTTGGCTGTCAGAGGGGCAAACACAGCAAGTGAATTCTTCCATTCCATACATCTACGCTTTGAGTTTGCAAGATGAGAAGCCAGCTGGTATTCCCAGCTAGGAAGCACAGAGCCTCCAAAGCAGCAATAGTCCAAGACTCTTCCAAAGACTCACACAGGCCTTCTCTGACCTGAAGCTGGTTAACTGTTTGCTCCAAATTTCCTTCTCTCATTTCTTCAGTGTCATGACCTCAGCTTCATTCTGTACCTGGTCTTTCTCCTTCTTCTTTCAGTACACTTTCACTTCTCATTTAGCTTCTCATCCTCTTGTACTTAAACCCACTTTCCTCTAGATCTAGTATGATGCTTGCTGCCATGAATTTATTGTGCTGTGTTACACTGATCTCAAACAACAAACTTCTGAGGGTACTGTTAGGCTATTAACATTTCTTATACGCTTTATAGTAATAAGAGCTCTTGGTCTGAGACAGTTCCATAACCAATATGGCCAATAATCATAAAGCAAGAGTAACCATCTTTGATTACATGGTGAGCTGAAAGAAAAAGTCTTTCTCAGATTCTCGGCTTGCATGACCCTCCACTCCTGTTCTGTGTACTTACCATTGTCTGAAATATCTAGGCTGGTGATATTGTGTATTTCTGCTATGCATCCTTCCAAGACTTGTGCACCTCCCGATCTTAACTAGAGACAAAACATCATCCATTTTTGCAAACGAGTTATGGTTTCAAGATTACACAGAAAACAGTGGTAGGAGCTTTGTAAATACAGAAGGCACTATCAGTGGCAAAAAAAACAGCAACAGCAGAAGTTACAGACATCAAAATGACAACCTACACACACATTCCTACTATTCTCATCCTTCACTCTCATTATTCGCATATAAATGAGAAAAGGGACTCTCTTTCCTTTCTCTTAAAACTACAGTTAAACCAGGGAAAGATTTAAATGGTGTAGACATGATGAGTCCTTTAGCACTGGTGTTAGGCAGTGACTGCAGGACTTCGGTGCAGGTTCTCTACGTGAAAGGGCCAGGACATTTCCAATATCCAGTGAGAAAAAAAAAAAAAAAAAAAAATTAGCCCAGCCTATAGGCATGCAACACTGTCACCCTTGCATTCCACTACAGTCAAATCTTATCATGAGCATCTTCTTTCAGCTCTTAGCACAATGCTAGGGTGCCCACATCAAAGAAGAGTAGCAAATTAAAAAAACAAACAAACAAACAAAAACCACAAACAAAAAAACCCACCAAAAACCCCCACACCAATGATATTATGTTTCCCTGTCGCTGAAAAGAAAATTTAAACAATCTAACTGCAAAATGGCCACAAAAGACCACAAACAAGAAAAATCAGTAATTTACCTTATTCTTAATTTAAAGATAGGCATAACAGAAAAACAGCAACAATAACAAAAATGCCTAGCTGGAAAGTATCAATTATGATATTATTAATCTGAAATATTAAATTAATATAAAAGAAATGTCAGAATTTAATTAAAAACAATGAAATGGCCTAGGGGAAAATATCAACATTAAGAATCAAAGTTATGAAAACTTACACACTTGTTTACTAATGCTACTGAATTAACACATTTTTTTTCCCAAAGAAGCAAAAGCATTTTCTTCTATCTTGCAACTGCGCAAACTATATAAAGTGCATTTCACTTTATGAACATCCCTCAGAAAAAGACTTAGCAAAAGAAGGGAAAAGTTCTACAAAAATTCTATTTTTGCATTTTCCATTTTCACTTTCCTTGCTTCAAAAAAATGGAAAGCTTTTTCAAATATGAAATAGCCTTTTCATCTCCTGTGCATAAAAAATGAGCAATATTTTACTTAGTCAACTTGGCTAAATATCCTGAATCAACCTGTTGATATTTCTGTGAATGGACTCTTTTATCCATGCTTTAATTAAGGAACTACAAATGCCTTCTAGGCGTATTTTTCAATAAAGACTTGATGTGTCACTTTCTAAAAAGTTTGAGATATGCGATTGGTTAACAAGCAGCTCAACAACTTGGCCTGAGCATTTAAAGAACAGTGGTGGTCAAAGACAACATCTAAATCATAAGTCACATCTGGAAGCATAAGAGATACAGAATGTAAGGCACCTTTCCTCTTCTGCATAAAACAAAGCCCACCTGTCCTTCACCCTATCCTCTCAACAAGTGGTCAGATTAAAGTCTGTATTTGGGCCAGAAGTGGTGCAATTTAAAGTCAACTTTATTTTTGTAACAGCATTGGTAGCATTTGCTGTATGAATGCCGAAATCATTCAGTTTTGCTCTGTGCTGCTCTCTCAGCATGGCCCAACACAAGACAACCATTTCACACTGAGCGCCACATCTATTACTGCAGCATCTATGGAACTGGCAGATTATATGCGGTCTTGGATTGGTTGTTGGTATGGTAAGAGTTCTATACACTAAAATTATACTCACAGAAGAATCCAAATGCTTATGCTATCTATACTTTGAGGGTTGAAGTGGATAATTTTTCAGGAGCAGCTTTCAATCTTGTACTGATAACTTTATATTCAAAATCTTAAATATACAAACATCTCGTGCACAAATGGTGATATCTATTTAATGTGAGGGTGATGACAACAATTTGACTTTTAGGATCAAAACCTATTGCAACTGTATTAAAATTTTATATATATATAAAAAAGCAGAGATTAACTGAAGTGCTATTCGTCAACGTGAACTAGGATACTGAAAAAACCCCCTCTGCAACATCTCCTGTATGACATACTTCTGAGACTACAAATACAAGCTCTTATTCAGAAAACGAAGAACAACCCTTCAACAATTAAAAATGCCAAGCGTGCTCAAAGCTATGAGGTACCCATATGGGAAGGGCAGACAAAGCTGCTTACTGATTTAATAATTAAGGTAAAGCATGGAGGGTACTTACACAGTGACCAAGCTAAGGGAAGCAGAAGGGAAAAGAGTGAAATACATCAGTGCTGAGCAGGTAGAAATAAAAATGTAATTTTCTTAGTAAAAATAATAAAAAAACAACCAAACAAGCAATATAAAATGATTAAGCTTGGAGTTAATATACCAGAAAATTATGGGAGCAAATGAAAAGTGGCGGGAGAGGGAAGGAACAGAGAGATTTATCCTTCCATAGTTGAGTACAGCTTGCCTGATGTAGTAAAGAGGAGGGCAAAGCTGAAGCATCAGCTTTCTAGCCTCCTAACAGCATGTGCTCGCAGGAACTGGGAGCAGGGCAGGTCACCGGCTCTGAGCTTCCCACGGCTCTGTTTCTGGGTGCAGCTTACCCTGCCCAGCTCACAGAGGGCCAGGGAGAGGTGGAGCAGGACCCTGCGGTGCTGGGCCCGCTGAGAGTACTCCCAGCTCCTGGCACATCAACTCTCCTGCTGGCGGAAGCATAACTTCTTCTTTCCAAAGCACATGAGAATGGATAAAGCTCAGTGATGTGAAAAAATGTTAAGGGAAGGATCTAAGGAAGTGCTGTCAGTTTGGAGGGACGGGCTACAGGAATGCAACACCTCGAGCTGGGCACGATTCCTTCCTTTCTGTCATGAGAGTCAGTCATGACCGCTTGTGCTCGGGTGTCCAATAAAGCTAATCGCCCCTCGAAGTGCTCCTCCATAACCCATCCTGGGGGTTATTTAATGAAAGGCTTATGTTTTCGGTCCTGTCAGCCCTTGTTCATTTATATGCTAATTTATACTCTCGTTACTTATGTTTTATTGATTTATTCTTTCAAGGTTATGATTACAGGACTTCATTTTTGTTACTTTAATTACTCCTCCCTTTTTCCTTCCTCCCTCAGAAAGAAAAATTATCATCTGTCTGATCTCTCTACTCAGAAGTCAGCAGCATGTATACTTGACTTGAAAGCTTTTCTATTTTGAATTTATGTGTAGTACTCTTCAAAGTAATACAATTTTTTAAAAAGTATAAAATATCAAAACAAACTATGAAATGCATTCGCAATGACTTGGGTTTTTTTCTTCATAAGGAAATCCGTGCACATTCCAAAAGCAATCCACCATGAACCTAAGGCAAGGATTACTGCACCTCAACATGTTCATTAAATTGCGTGTTTTCTACTTAAAGGGAAACCATTGCATTTGAAAGGCACTTCCAGAACAGTTAATACTCAGGTGATGGACTTGGAAAGATCTGCCTAACAAGGGAAATGCTTTCTTTGCAGCTTAAAAAGGAAAGGGTGGCCCGCTCAGCTAGAAAAGGCCTGAGCCAAAGCTGGTTCATGTTATTTTTGGCAACAGTCCACACAGTTCTCTGTGTAACTTTGCCTCACTGGCTCCTCAGGGTCTGGGCTGATCTTTTGTCATAAGCTGTAGCCACCCAAGTACCATCCTGCAAGAGTATGGACAATCCTGAGAAACAAAGTGCACAGCAAAGCACAGAGAAGCAAGAGGGAACAAGATAAAGCAAATCAAGCTGCCACAATTGGTTTTCTTTATTCTTGAGATATTTAAAACCATTTGCACAGTGCCTCTTAAGTTAATGGCATACTTCAATCAACTTTTACCAAAGTTCCCCATTGGCCTGAATTGATTAATTGATTAGGAAAGCAGAATTTCTCCCAAGGTTAAAAAGTAAGCCTGCAGAAGAGGAAGCATGTCTCTGGTTCTGAAGGAAGATAATCAAACCACAGACAGGCCTTCAGGGCATGCAGCTTCCTGTGACCCATTCAAATTTGGGCACCTTGGAAAGTTCTGCTGCAGGGTCCTGTATAACCACAGCACCAGAGAGCAGAAGCTGCCAAGCATCAAACAGCACGGTGGCTCAGTATCTAGAACAGCTACGCTGCAAGGAGGGGTTTGCCAATCAGGTGCTGCAGGTGCGTTGAACCTCTGTGCTCATAATTTAGGATGCTGTAACACACAGCAGCTGATTTTTACCATAACTACTTCTCTGAGTTCTACCTTTCTCACAGCTTTTGACTACAGAGGAAGAATATCTCGCCTGGTGGATTTCATGGGAACTCCAATTCCAGATCATTGCATCTTTTGAACACAACCTGATAAATATTCCTTACCTCACAGCTACTGAGATCTAAAGACACCTCCTTCAGATTGTGATTGCAAGCCAGGCCTAATAAAAGCGCTCTGAAAAAGATCAATTTTAGAACCATTTAAAAAAAAAAAAGGCAGCTTTACATCATCATCATCCTCTAAGCGGTCACAGATTAATACACCTATAATGTGAAGAACCATTTCAAAACAAAACCACACCAGCTGAGCAGTTATTTCTTAAATGACAATGGCAGCACAAACCTGCCACACTTAGAACACTCCAGCAGCCTCAAAAACTGCAGGGATGCAAGGCTAATAAAGAAACCATAAAGCTAATGCTACATCAACATTTAATAACATCCATCAGAGATTAATTTTCTTCAACATTTGCTTTCAAAGAGCATCAAATGATTACAAAAGGAGTGTTCTGTTGTACGACCATACTCTCTGATTTTCCAAAAATTCAGGAAAAAATGGGGCTTTTAATACATGCAAGATGCAGTGCAGCCAGCCATTTCAGCCAGGCACAGTTCCTGTAACACTCAAAACACTGGATCATGTTCAAGTATCACACAATTCTCCACTTCTGCAACCCAATAAACATTTACAGATTTCAAAATGGTATTCCCAGATAATGGTATCCTTTGTCTTTCGGCAGAACGGCAGACAAGTGTAGCAACGACTGATGATGATTTTCATAAATTCACCTTTAAAGCCTTACAGAAGTTTGTTTCCACATATAAAAGGTACTGTCAAATCAGAAAGCACAACAGTATGTGTCTTAGAGAAGGAGGAAACACAATCTGTGTATACCTTCTAGTATCTTTAGAATAGATGCTGCTTTGAATTAGTAATTGAACAGAGAAACAGAAGGACTTCCTCCCCAAACTTCATTTCAGCCAAGGGCAAGCTGACGGAATCCAAACTACTCATGCATGGAGATAAAAAGCAATTCATTTTGCTGAGCCATTTGCCCATACACTTGCTGTGCAAGTAGTGTGCAAAAGCCATATTTAAAATGTGTGCGCCCCAGGAAGGTTTTTCATTTAAACCTGTTTATATCTGCCCTGCAGGTATAAATGTTGATCAGACCTTTGCTGTTAACAAAGGCAAATATCTTGTGCTTATTTACTTCTTAAGCTATTAATATGCAGACTTTGAAAAAAACGTGAAAGCTCTGTAAAAGTTTTTACAAATTTTTAGATGATCCTTGTCAGTATTTCCTTCCCAAACATGCTTTTATTCAAAGTTAGTCTGGCTGATGATAACTTTGCAAAGAACTTCCTAAACATTTTGAGGCAACATAAAAAATACAGTGTAACCATAAAGAAATGCAGATTAAAAGAGAGACACTGTGCTGCTTCAAATGTACTCTCCTCAGAGGAAGAAAAAAGGGTTGGTTTTTTTTTCCTAGTCTCTTTCCTATAAACTCATCCTAAGAAAAATCTCGTGATTTCTCAATTCTTTGTCATGAAAAATCACCAGCGTTCAAAGGCACTGAAGGCAGATATATTATAATTATACTTAGCCACTATGTTTAAATCGCATACATGGCAATACATGGAAAGGTCTTGTCAACTATGCTGGATGCAGAATGCAAGAATTGGCCTTGTAATTAGCATTTGCATGAGAAGCATATCAGAAACTTGTCTTGTTACAGCACTGACAGATCAAAATACAACTCTTGGCAATGTCTGTAAATGACTTACACTTAAACATACATTTGAACAAGGAAAAGAGAGTATAAACTGCTTCACTCAGTTTTAAAAAAAAAAAGCGAGCTGTGATGGAACATTAACTATATTAACTATGTACAAGAACTAAAAGCACCCTTTCCCCACCCACTACGTGTTGTCCTCGCAGTACAGCTTTATTAGCAAACCTCTTCCCTGAAAGGCTTGACTTCTATTAACAGGTCTCTCACTGTACAAGCAAGTTCATCTCCTTCCTTGACTGCACCAATTAACCAGTATCTTCCAACTCACCGAGTTAGCATGTGCAATTAAACATTCTACAACTCTTGATCTAAAGGAAGTTGATAAGAAAGAAATCAAATAACAATTAATCAGGGGAATTTTGGACTCAGGGTGTCAGGTATCTGCATTTTATCTATATTTTTTTCTGTAGGCAGGCTTGATCTTGAATCATACATCCAACTCTGTGACCTCTGGTTCATGGACACAAACCAGGAACTTCTCCTTTGTCACGGGACAGTTCTAAAGCCCACACTGTTAAAAGCTTTTTGACATACACTGATCAAAGATGCCAGAGAAGTACTGTTATCGTACACGATGTCATTTTTATTTTTCCTTCTAGAAATCATCCCCCATGTGCTATTGCAATCTTGGCAATGACAAATAAATCTGTCTGAAAAAAAGATGTTTCCATCTTTTTGTCTTTAACAAATCCTATAATCTTGATTGTTCTGTAGAAGTTTTATAATTTCTTACAGTTAAGACCAAAAGGCTAAGCAGCTGCCCCAGGATATAGCACATCCTCAGTCCTTTTAACACTAGATTAACTTCCACAGGATGCTTTTCAACTATACTAGTCAAGCCATACAGGGTTTGAGAGGGAAAGCAAGGTGTACTGCAGATCATAGCTCTCTGTAGTTTTGTGAGATACACTCAGCTCAGACTGGAGAAAAAGCTCAGATCAGAGAAAAAGCACATCAAGGAAACTGTCAAAAAATATTAAGAGCTCTGTCCTATCCCCTAGGCAGAGGTGAACACTGCCATCAGAACAAAACAAATTAAGCCCATGCCTAAATGCCAGCCAGCTGAGAGTGGCATGGACACTCTGAGACCATCTGTGTTCAGCTGGACTTTGGACAGATGCTCCTTTCTGGAGCTGACTGTGCTGGCAAAAGAGGTTACTTGCTCTCAGCTCATCCTACGCTACCCATCACTGCCTCTCTACTTCCACCAACACCAGCCATGCGAGTAACTCCTTCTAACCCAATTCAGTCAAACTGAGCCAGATTAGCTTAAACATTATCAACAGAGTAGTTTTTTGCTAATACAGATCACTTTGGCTGAAAAGGACTAGGAAGATCTCATTTGCTGCACAGCTGGCAGATCAAGGGGTCACAAGTATTTGGGATAAATTAATACAATAACAACTTCCATGAGCACAGACAATTGTAGAGCACTCACCTGCCAAAACTCCTCACACCCCAGGAGATACTCAACATGCCAAGGAGAAGAGCTAAATATGAACCTTAGTGTTTGGGGCTTCTCACCTTTCCTAACCTGTGTAGATACATTCAATGTCTCACAGTATTCTTTTTTTTCCTGTAACACTGATAAGATTGTCTTGTGTATGTCACCTACATCTTCCGTTCTTATTGCTTTATTAAACATAGCTCCCTGCTGCCCTCCACCACAAAATGAATAGCCCTAAATTAATCAGAATCAACCGATGTTTCTCAATAATCATTTTCTGTTTGAAAACACATCAGTACCATACCTTCCTAATCTTAGTAAAGTCTAAGCAAGCAAGACAGCAACCAAGAGCATCACACAGAACAGAGCGAAAGATCAGAGCTAAAATGATAGGCTCCTGCAGTTGAATATTGATTTCAATCCAGTGCATCTTACTTAGGCATCGTATTGTACTGTCCTCTCCAATGTCAAATTGCATGAAGAAAAAATATCCCAAACCAACGTCCACTGCTCTTTCCTGCATGGCATTTGTCATTTTCCTCTCCCTCTGCTTCCCTCAGATTGTATCAAAAGCTTTCCATATGGTACTCACTAACTACTCTTTATATCCCACATCTCTGATTTTGCCATCAAGTCCCATTCATTAGCTACTCCCTTGCTGAGCTACTGCTCGCTTCCCTTCCCTGTTCTCCCTCAGGAGGCAGGCTGCCAACCACACAGTATACATATATACACATATATGTATCTGTGCCCAGATTAGGATTTTGGAGGTGTGTTCCCTGAAATGTTAGTGAACATGTCTAGGTGTCTACTATGGATAGGGTTATGTATGTTTTAAAGCGTATTAGCTAGCATATTCTTTAGTTTAGCCCAATAAACACAAGGATTCTGCCAGAATCACAGAATGACCTATCTAGATTAGGCCTATCTATCCAGACCTACCTTGACTTTAAAACACATCTTTAAATTTTATGTCTGGAAAGTTCAACACAGTTCAAAACTGCGCATGTCACAGGAAGGGTGACAGTGCTATGCAATTTCCCTCAGCCTGCATTAGGCTGTAAGAGGAGGTTCTCTCCAGTGTTGGGTAGGCAATGGAAGTGCCCAATCCACATCACGAGAACCTGTTAGCCATGGGATGGGTGACATACAGCAGAGACGCATTACACTTAGCATTCCTAGAAGTTGCTGCCACTGTCTCTCCCCGCAAAAGGAGGGCATAGCTCTGTGCAATAGGTTTCTCCTCCCAAGCATTGCAACAGGTTCAGTTTCACAATGGCTGTTGCAATACTGTAGCCTCAAAGGAATGGCACTCACACAAGTACATAATCCCATTTTACTGTGAAGCAAACAGTTTTGTTCGTAAGCCACAAAGTAAGAAATACATCACAAAAAAAATGTTGATGGAAGCTAAACAGCTGTGACATTCCCACAGAACAAAATATGAATAGTCTCAACTATGAGATGGAAACAACATTTCTTGAATGAGTGATCATTATGAGACTCACTCTTGCAATATCAATAATGTACAGATGGAAAAAAAAATGCAAAATCCTTTCCCCTTCATTTTTAATACGAGGCACTTACATAATAACAATGCAAACTAGGTTTTAGGCAACAGGAGAAAATGAAATGAAATTCTTACTTTAGAGGCTCAGGAGGGAGTTTAGTTCCCGAAAGATTAATCTGCATCAAAGCAAGTGAGCTGCTGAAAAACTGTTTGAAGGAGGGAGGGACTTCTTTTCCTTTTCTGTAAGTAAACAAATTCATTAAGAAGTAGCATCTAGACACTCCTCATTCCAATAAATAGTGAATGCAAGCCGTCAGAATTGTAATGATCTTTTACATGTTTAATTTGCTCTACTTTCAACAGCTCTGTAATCAGTGGCTCTCAATTAGCTTAGAAATATAATGTCATCAAAATGTTGATTCAACAAACAATCCTCAGCATTGCACTGCTGCACAGAAGACATTACTATCCAGCTTCTGTTTGCTGAACTACAAAGAACGATCATTTAGGTCTGGTTAATAGTGAACATACTTATAAGCAGAAGATCAAACAGGACATTACAAAACCCCTGAAATTGCCTTTTCACCACTAGAAATAATTATGCAATGCTGGAGTAGCTTACCCCCCATTAGGTATCATCTCTGATACAGACCCAAGACACTGATTTGAAAAAAAGGGAAGCTAATGTTAATATTTCCTACATTGTAAGTATTCTACAAAGTCAATGTTCAGTCTCAAAGACTTTCAAAGAGACTTCCTCACAGAAAAGGACAAAAAAGGAAAAAAAGCATTTGTAACCATCATCAAACCATGAAAAATAGAAACTTTAAAAAACAAATTTAAAGAGGAGTCAAGTCAGTCAGACTTCAAAGCCTGATGTTATGGCTCTTAGAGATAAAAGATATATATAGACCTTCCGCTGCATCAGTGTCACAAAAAACATATTAGACAAGGTAGCTTATTTTACAGTCAACTAGCAAAGAGCAAAAAGGGAAAGAAAATATTTTGCTTGGAATAAATAATACCTATTTCATAGAGAACTAAGACCTCCAAGATTTTTATAAAGTCTTAGATTTCATCTTAAAAAGAAAGGTGCAACATGAGAGCAAGAAATTATAAAACAAAATATTGTAGGAGTTGAGAGTAATGACATTTAAACTGTACCTGTGAGAAAAAAGGGTTCTAGAGAGGCTAAGGACAGCTAGATGCTGAAGACATCCACGAAGGAGGGCTCCACACACCTGGTTTAAAACAAAGAAGATTGATTTTACTTTTATCAACCCAGAAAAGTACCTAGGGATAGAAGGTGGGGAATGTTTCCTTGGTATTTGAATATCCACAAAAAACATCTTTACCATATCTAGCGCACACTCCGTGTTGGATAAATCCAGATGAACAAGGGCATTTGGCTGGGCCAAAAAATTGTACAGGCTCTATAAGTAATGGAGAAAAAAAAAAAAGAATTATCCATGTTAATTTTGATACTATGACAGCAATTACTGGATTGCTACTTCTCATTACATTTTAGGCTTTTATAATAAAATTGCTCTACAAGAGTTGTGCCTGAAACTTCTTTTCACCTCATCAATACAACCTGTTTTACTTTTGAAGGCTATCATTTTTTAAAACAACAGGGGAAAAAGTGCTCAGACTACATCTACCAAACATTACTCTTAACGTACAAGTCTTGAGTTACCTTGCAATTCACTTTCACAGCAAATGACAATTAATTTAATTAGAAATACCTTGGAATGTCACTCAGTTTGCTGTTACATTTCAGAAAGGCTAATTGTTTGTAAGTTTAAGCCAGCCCCTTTAAGCATGAGGGAAGTAACTAATTTGCGTCTGAAAACCATGGTTATTTCTTAATACCAACAGTGCATTAAAGGTTTAAAGGAGAATACAGAACAGGTAACAAGATTTTAATACTGATGGCTTCAGTACTGCGTAAGATATGTCATGTAAATGTCAGCGTATGTAAAACTTCTTACTATACGCTGTTTAATTTTGTGCTTTTTTTAGTCTCAGAGAGCAACACAGAAAGATAACAGTATGACCTAATTCACAGAAACGTGGAATGCTGAACTCCGCGTGAAATCCAGCCAAACGCAGTATGTTCAACATTTCTAAAATAGATCCATCTTTCTAAAAATTAGGTCATTTAGCCCCTATACCTACAGTACAAGGAAGGTCTCTGCTTTAAAAATCCCTGTTCTTTGCTAGGGTTTATTTTAATTGTTAGATAACAGGATTTCCTCACTCCCGTTGGAAAATTGTTCCACAGATTAAGAGATCTCAGTATTAATAATATTTTTCTTTGAACCGTATCTCTCTCTCTGACAGGCTAAGAAAAGTCCCACTTTTTGTATTTATGTCCCTTAAAATATTGTAGGTAGACATCAGATTTCTTTAAGCATTGCCTATCAAAGTTGCAAAATTTATTTTACTTTTTGTTTTTACATTATTTACTATGTTATTCTCTCTTTAAGAGTAATTCACTGTGTGTCTGTATTTACATTTAACTATTTGTTTGCTATCTTTTAAATCCTCTTGTCCCACTGAAATTTTCACCTCATGTCTGAAAAGACTAGTTCTTTGAACGTGCTGATGAACCTGAAACTAGTAAGATTTGGGAAGAAGTCAGTCACGTCTGACTGCACTTTAAATGATAAAATTGGATGACTCTAGTGTTGCATATTTTAGATGCTCAATACTTAAAGAATTCAAAACCTGACACTTACATGCACACAACTTTCGATGTGAGAGAGAAATACGGATGTAACAGTCAAAAAGTGAATACATACAAATTGAGAACTAAATGGATTTTGTTATGGAGAAAATAGAGCTGCACCTCTATGGCAATTGATAAACTGAACAAAGGTATTTCAAAAATAATTACATTCTTCAAAGAATCATGAGCCTCAACAGCATGTGTCAAGGAGATGCACAGATTTATTTATACAAACAAAAATACTGAAACCCAGAAATTAATTAAGTCTTTCCAAGTCAAAAGAAATAATTTCCAACCATCCAATGAAAAAGTTGTAATACACTTATCACTAAAAAGAAGATGAGTTTTTTATTTGTGTTTTGGTCACTTTCAAACAGAACTCAGGGAGCATGCCAAGTCCACTGAAACAAGTGGCACACTTGCAGTTTTCTCATTTATCAGTAGAAGCCAAGGACTAAAAGCATGAACCAAAATTATGTGGATTTGTTTAGTTGTTTGGCGTAATTTAATTCTCTGACTATATACTAAAGAGTACAGATCAAAATGTTATTTTCTATCCTTACTAGAACTGTACTGAAATAAAGGCAAAAAAAGATCTAAACAAAATGGCTTTGCCCTTCTCTTAACAATTAATTAAAACATGCATTCATTAATCACAAACGAGAAGAAAGTGCTTACTGAGAGATCATCACCACGGAGTGCGTTCCCTGAGAGGTCAAGATAGACGAGCGTGTTCGCGATCAGCGAGTTGGCACTCAGTGACTGGGAAAGGCTATTCACCCCTGCCAAAAAAAATGCCAGTACTCAACTTAGTCTACGCTAGACAAAGCTAGCCCAGACCCTGCAAGTGCACAATTTCAGTGAACACAGACATACGTAGATGTTTAACGACCTCCTGTTACCACCACTGTACCGCAGCAGAGGAATACAGATCACCAGGCAGGTACGAGACCCTTCCCTGCCACAGCATGCCCAGTTTTGCCCGGACCGCACTCCATCAGCTGCCCTGATGGAGCCACTGTGTGTTACAGGTCCTGGATCCAGGGAAGGAGTCTTTCTGCGAAGTCTGCAATGGCTTTAACGGTGCAACCCCATTTTGAAACAGTTTTTTAAAACAGAGTTTTCTCCGTAATGTTAAGACAGGGTCTTCCTGCAAACAATAATATTTAGATAAAAGTATCCATGGAAGTAGATGAAAGTATCCGTGGAAGACCAAGTACATTATCAATCATAATTGCCAGAACTTCAAAAGCAACTGACAAGGCCTAGAAATTAAAAATATTTCAATTATACATTTGCCTGTAATTTCAGAAAAATAGTTAGTCAATTAAAATATAGAGAGATGCATAAAGGCTCTCAATTTTGATCAGAACAAATACATATTTTTCACATTAAAATTAAAAAGCTCACATTGGGAACAAACCAGTCAGAGCTTTTTTCCTTTAAAATTCTTGAGCTTTTCCAAACACAAATTAGGATGCGGCTACTTCCAGCAAATCTAACCTTCATCTCAGGGTTCTGTAGCTTATCACCAAGTTTTTAATTTATTGTAGATGGCTATTTCTGCCTTTCAAGCAGTACATGCGTGTGTTTCTTACACGCGTGTGTTTTATAAGTGCCTGACCAAAGCTATAAAGCAGGCAGGTGTTTTGATCTACTACACAATATTGAGCAATTTCTCAAAGCTACTGGTCAGTGAAAATGGACTGGCATTCAACAGATGGAACATGTTCATTCTTCAATTAAAAACTATTACGAAATGGATTTATCAGTGAGGATGTGAAAGAAGCAGTGAGGCAAGCCACTGGAGACCAAAGTAGCCCACTTCAGTGCTTTAGTTTTCCAAGCTTCCAAATATTAAGAAAGTCTCTCATGTCTCTCTCTACTGCTCTCTCACCAAGAGCCGTACGGCTCTTGGTTTCAGGAGGCTTTTGATACCGAAAAGAATAGAAGCACAGCGACATCTTTGCCAAGTCTCAAAAATTTTTCGTTCGGTGTAATTTTTCTTTTATCTTAACATTGCATTGTTGAATCCACACCCTATCCATAAAGGTAAACTGCAAATGAATACTTTTTGGAAGATCTAAAAGCTCTACTTAACCCCTAGGGCTTATAGCTCTGGATTCACTTTACTGAGTCTTCTCAACAGCATTTATAAGCAACAAGAAGAAGTAGAAATGAATGTAACGTACTATCAACAATTCTGGGAATTCAGAAGCAGTGTCTGAGGTTGGGGGAGAAGAGCTATCAAACAATCCATACTGTTGCTGCTTGTTTCATGTTTAAAAAAGGCCAATTGCTCAAAATCAGCCACATCACTGAAGGCAAACAATGCGAATGAGGGATTTTTTTAATTAGCCTTTGGCTCAGGCTCAGAAAAGCAAGCCCTATCTTTGAACCAGTATACTAGAATTTTCCATTTAACTAGAATCTTCAAATCGATAAATTTTTGTTTGAACTTCACCTACCTCATGCTATACTCTAACAGCAATCTCACTTTTATTTGCAGACAATCTTTTGTGCTCTTTTACCGCTCTCAGGAGGCTCAGAGTGTTAATAGCTCTCAGGAACTTTGAGATACAATATTTGAAGAAAGCTCAGCTGGGAAGTTACCACCTGAACTTCACTTCTCAATCTTAGAAACTTATCTCGAATGGAAAGCGCTTTTTAAATAATGTCAAAACCAGTGAGGGATTGTGCAGAATTTCTGAAACTGAAAAGCTCAAAATAAAAAAATAAAAAGAAAGGCTGGGGAAAAAAATCCATGCACCTTGGAGTCTACTGAATCCAAGATCCAAGGTCTCCTTTAGACTTTCCCCACAGAAAATATTACAGTATTCCCCCCTCAATATTATAAGTTCAAAAATAGCCTCCCAAGTTAAAACCAATTCAGTACTGTCTTCTTAAGTTAAAAGAAAACTGGCTAAGACAGACAGCTTTGCAGACAACCAAAGAGGTGAAGCTGAGTTTCTTCAGGTCCAGAGGGTTATAAGAATTCCAATTTTAATACATCATATATACTTTTTTAAGGAATTCTGAGAAGCTGCCATGGGACAATATTCATGGTGACATGTTACTCTCTGAAGAATAGATAGTCATAGCAATGCAGTCTGGACTAGGATTCACGTGAAGTCAGTATTAGACATACTGGGATATATTTTCAGCTTTTGTTTAAAGATTGTCTTTAAAAAGTGTGTTAAAAACCTTCTAAATTCTTTTCATAACCTCAGAATTCATTTTTAGTGACAAGAGTTTTGTGGATGAACTTCATCAAGCTGGCATTTATTCTTTACAAAGACGGAAGCGTAGCTAGAGCGTTCTCTTGACTCAACAATCACAAGCACTTGCTGAAATCATTCATATCACATGAAGAAAAGCACAGGATGAATGAATGTACCAGAACTGCATGAATTTCTGTCAAATTCATGAACATCTATAACCTCAAGTTTACATGTAAGGTTAGTCAAGATTCTTAATCAATTCCTCATCACCAAAAATGGAGTTAGCAGTGGAAAAAATCAACCCCAGAGTTTAATAGTCTTTTTAATGAACATCATGATTGAATAAATTCAGTTTAGGGTTTACTATTTACTTAAGCAAAACAAGAGCTACAGAACACTGAAAACCCAACAAAACCCCCTTCTCCTCACCCATATTCCCCCAGGTTATCTTAAAGCTTAGGATAACACAGAATCTGCACTTGACAGAGCAGTAATTAAAAGGATAAAAGAGCGTGGCTCCTATCTGTTATCAACTAATGTCCTTCATAGACCATAACTCACTCATCTTTTCCAGGTCATCAATACCCGTGAAAAAGCTACAATAATGTCAGTGCATTTTTTCTATTTTAACACTCAGGTTCTATACAGGAGACTGGGTTTGTGCAGTCTGTTTAAGAGGTTAATGCGTCTATTATTTGTAAAACAGCAATGCAAAAAACCCTGAAAGCTTCTGACTTGTGTTTCAGTACTGTTATTGCTTTTAAAATATACATACATTTCAATTACGATATCAAATAGGAAATTTGTAAATTATAAAACAAAGAAGTCTTTACTCAGAGCAAACCACTTAACAGCCGTTGTCACAACACTTGGTTTCATAAAATAATTGCATGTAAAACATTTGGAAAATTCCCTACACATTTTTGCTTCAGACATCTTTTTGAAGCATATATGAAACATATCATTTGTGCCAATTCTAAATCCAATCTTTCTTTACAACACAGGTTCAAGCCCAAAGTTTACAGAAGCGAGTAAGCATTTTTCAAAGCGCTGAAGGGGACACAGAACCCAGCCCACGATTCAGCAACCCAGGACTGCAAAAAAGCAGCTGTGCTGTTGAGAATACACATGCAAATCAATTACAGAATTAATTACTTTATAATCTGGTAACAAATGGTATTACTAGGATGGAAACCTGAAACTTTTCGAACAGAAAAAGAGGTATACTTATAAAACATACCTTTAGGTGACAAGGAGGTTTTAGATAAATTTAAGTGTTTCAGTCCCTTTGGAAGTTTGGCGAACTGAATGCTCAAAGATGACACACCTGTTGGGGGAGTGAAGAGAAAATGGATGTTTTCAGATTAGCTGTGTGATCCCAGGTATTCCCAGCAACCACACCAGGGGCAAACACTCTTACAGAAGGAACTGTGCTCACTGTGGGGGTGGGCCTAAAATTACCCTGCCTTTTTATGAGCATAAATCTTTGAAATGACTGATGTGGTCAAGATCCCTTCATTGTTAACCACTGAACAGACAGGGAACTTTGTTGTTAACAATCAGTGAGCCACCTGAATTAGTTTAAAAAAAACTATATAATGCATACTTTTGAGAAGGGGTCAAAGGGAAGGTATTATACATGTGAAACGGTCAGCACTTGGGAAATCTGGAAGCTTTATGGTTCAGCCAAAAAAAATTTAAAAAATCCTCCACAAAATAAAACCCAACAATGGTACTTCACGTGAAACTTCAAACTATTTTCCTTTAAAAGGAAAAGCTGTTGAGGCAAGAGAGACAAGACATCCACGTTAGCTAACACTGTCGTCTTCTCCTGAGGTAAACTCTACAAACCTGAAACCTCCACTGAGTCGTAATGGCCACCTAACTCACTCCCTTACAGTAGCCTGCAGGTTACTACCCAGGACACGGGCTTCAAAATGCTACAACCACTTGCGATCCCAAACAGTAAAAACCCATTAAGATGCTAACAGGGACTAGGCTACCTCAGCACAAATCCAATGAAAGGGGAAGGAAAAAAAAAAAAAAAAAAAAAGGCACTTTTCATTAAAGCCCTTTCTCCGTGTATCCAAGTTCCACACTCCATAAATTTAATCCCCCCATTTAAGCAAAAGACTGAAATTTGATTAAGAGGGCACACCCTAAATAACAATGGAACCAATCCATGAAATATTTATTAGAGGAATAAATCAACACAGAAACTCCAGGCTTAACCTGAGGTGTGAAATATAGTCCTCTACAGCAACTCACTTGGTGAGAAAAGGGCAAAGAGAAAGGGGGTAAAGCCTTTTACTTGCTTTAAAACACAGTAAAAGAAAAAGCTGATACCCTTCTCCACATATGCAGGCATGAAATAATCTGCCGGTATGTCAGGTACATATGTTTACTCTGTTTTTATCATGTTTTACCTGTCACTGATAATGAAAGAGCAGCTACCTTGCAGATGTTGTTGTAAGGGTCGTGCATGCTGGTGATAGGTGCGACGTCCACACAGCTCAAAACAACATACTGTATTTTATTTATACTGCCAAAATATTAGACTGATGATGCCTTGGCATTATTTATTGTAAAATACAATGCTAACTGGATGTCTTCACCAACTTTCAGCAGGAATGAATCAAGTCATATTAATAGGATTTTCTTTCATAGCTCTACTATTTTAAAAAAAAAGGAAAAATCTTTTTAGCTCCGCTGAAAGTAGGAGGTTCAATCTATCTTAAGCTGGCCTCAGAATTTATATTCTGTAAATGACTGTCCACTTTTCTTGAGCTGGTTTAGTCACAACATATACTTTCAAAATCAAGGTAGAGTTATGCTGGCAGAAGAGGAGAAAAAGGAGTACAATCAGAATCATTAAGGATATCATAAATGTAATTTTTGTTGTGAAGCACTTTAGGTAAGAGGTGCAACAAATAATTTTACCTCTCCATCTTTGTACTTAGCTAACAATCTACAGACCACTTCTCACTCTAGCCAAGCTGAATAATTTTAACATCTTACCAGCACTGGGGGTTAAGGAACCAACCAGTTATAAGGTGCAGGAATCAGGTGCACAAAAGAAAAAGTCCTTCTGGTCACTCAGGCCCTTGAATGCTCTTTAAGCCACCCATTTTTGCTAACCTCATAACACAGACAAGAGCTCTAACGGCAGAAGTAGAGTTAACTGCATCCAGGCACACAGTTTTGAATTTGAGCATTTCTAGACTTCAGTATGTTTGTTTTGCATTATTTTTAAGAAAACATGAAATGAAATTCTGATCCTAGTAGAGCCAAAAGCAAAACTCCCATTGCTTTAGCACGGCTAGATTTTAAAGCCAAGACTGATAATAAACTTTCCAGGTGTTAGTCTCACAAATATTGACAGTACCATAAAGGGAAGCCAATCACAAATTAAGAGACTGGTCTCAGTGTAAAATCACTTCACATAAACACTGCTTTGTATTTGAACTGAAGCCAGGTCCTATGCCCTAGTTAAACTAAACACACTTCTCATGTTATTGGAATACAGTCGCATTAATGTAATAATATAATGTCTTTACTTACTGGTACTCAGTAACATATAATAGCTTAGGGTGGTTTTTTTGTTCAAATAAGGCACAATAATATATTCTTCCCCATAATTCACACAACTCTGTGTTATTTCAGTCATAACTGCAGAATAATCTGGTTAACTTCCAGTTCCTGTAGAGGTGATTCTTCAAGAGACATTTTCTGAAATCTGTATGTTTACATGAAGCTCCATTATGCCAGCTTTCACCTGTGAAATGCTTGCTGCCCCTTCAGTTTAATAAAGTCAAATCTACCTTGCACTCTGTGAATACCAGATCACAGGACACGTAAATCTTTCTTAAACTGAAAAGCTGCAATATTTGCACATTGCAATTATAGTTAATTTCTCTTTAAGTACTTGTATAACTTATCTAATTCTCTAATGAAAAGGTCACATCTTAGTTGCATATGTGATAGGAGAGACTGAGATAATGAAAAAATGCTACTAATTTCTCCAAGTTGTAGTTTCTGCATTTCATTTGTATCTTGTATGTGGATACTGCAGAATGGTTTGAATATATAGGTTTGTTGCAAAGAAAGCACCCATACTGATATGTGGGAAAAAAAAAAAAAAAATCCCCTGCACTGTAGAATATCTACCACATGCTTTGGTCATTTGTTTGGCTTTCAAGATGAAAATGAGTTCCTCTTAAAAAAAAACTTTCATATAACACAATCTAAATACACTTCTTCAAAAGCAGAATCAACAACGTGACAGCCTTTTTTCCAACTCACAACAGAAATTTTTGTACAATGCAGTTAGGCCTGTGGCACATTGTAATAATAATGTTCTTCAACAAAACACTGGCTTTCACGTGATACGGATTTTTAAGGAGGCCAGGCAGTAATCAGCAGGCAAGAGGTAATCAGAAGAGTTAAAGCAATTCATGTGAACAATTTTAAATAAAAAACTACTCTGAACAGGTTGAAACCAAAAATATTTTCATACTTGTTTCTAGTCAAAAGGAAAAGAGATACAAAAGAGGAAAGCAAAAAAAACCCTTCCCATATTTTTTCTCCTCACTGAACCAGCAAGAAAGGAGAGACATCTACAAAACTGTGTGTCAGGTTGTAATCAAAATGAACAGTTTTTCCATTTTGAATCATGACAGCAAAGAGACTGGAAAATTTCCCCAAAACAAACCAAATAAAACAAGAAAAGGTTCACTGTATAAAACTCTTATTTTTCTTCTGGCCCAACAGGAGCACAAGATAGTCTGATCCCAGAACACTGTGTGCCTGGAATGCATTAAGTGAAGCAAATGGAAATCTCACATGGGCAGCACTGAAGGGTCAACTCCAGACTGAAAGAATGTAACCTTATTTTAAAAATAAATGCCTCTCGGTGAAAAGAGAGTAGACAAGGGAAGGGAATGACTTGACTTGATATGCACTGAAATCATGCCTAGCGGTGCCTCGTCTGAGAAAAGCTGAGCTGTTCAGCCTGATTTTCCATCTTGTGAAGTCAACAGCACTTTGCACCATAAGGATGCCAGTTATGCCAGTATTACTGAACATGGCCAAGTACTGGCAACACTACGGACTAGCACAAAGCCAAAAAAAGGAATAGTTTCAATACTGGAAATAAGTATGGAATTATGGCTGAAATAAAAACACAAAACCATCAGGAAAATATAATCCAAGCAACAAAGTTGCCTCATGCTTCATCTTTCAACTGGTTACATTGCCTTTAAAAATGCACACCACTTCATTTACTCTCTAGTCCTAAACAGCCACCGTGTTCTATCTTCCTTTAAAAGAAACCTCCATGAAAATGTAATGAAATCTAATGAAACCCATGGTTGGTTGAAGACATTTAAATATTTCTCGACAAGCTAATGGATACGTATAAATCAAAAAGAATAGTGATTCTCAGTTATTTGTGGACAACAGATATTTACAATAGCATTACACACAGAACAATAACCTATTATTCAGGCAAAGTTGAACAGAGCAGCAGTAATCCTCCTATTACATTTGTAGAAAGAGAAAAATATAAATGTTACAGTACCTCTATCTTCAAGTGGATTGCTAGCAAGGTTGATCGTATGGAGTCCTGAGTTGGGATTATGGGCTAGGGCACTGGCTAGTTTCTGTGCAAAATCTCTGCAAGAAAAGAGAGAGGAAGAAAGACTCCTGTTATCTCCTGTATCAACAGCACATTCAGAGGCTTAAAAATGCCAAGGGATTACTAGACAGAAATGGCCTATCCCACTGCAAAGCAGTAACTGATTCTTCACAGTTTTAAACAGTGCTTATCTGGCTAATCTGCTGTATTTCGAAGCAGATTATTTTAGTATTTATTTATTTATTCTGTGGCCTAAGAGACTGAAGGGAACTCAATCAAAGCTCAAACTGCTTTTGATAAAGATCTGAAGATATAAAATAGGAGTTACACAGAATAACTTAAAACTTGAGCACATCTTCCATCTCCTCCATGCCACGCATGGGTGGGATATATACATCAACTTCCATACCACTATCTCCTCCACTCGCAAGCCAAGCCCCTCACTTGCAGCAGCTCTCTACCAACAGTCACTCAAACAGATGGGCTTTGCAGCATATCCAGAAGGTCAACAAACCAGGAGTATTTCTGACCTTGTAAAACAGCAAGAATAATGCTCTGAAAGAACAGCAGCACACTGATGAACTGGTCTTTGCTTGCTTCTTTTTACAGTGAGAAGGATCAAAGTACATAACTGGCTGACCACAGGCCTAGCAACGTGTCCCAAGAGAGACGGTGGTACATCAGTTCTACAATGCTCACAACAGCCAGGCCAGGTAGCACAGACAGCTTTGAACTAACTTTAACCAATTATGGTAGGTAGCTGTAAGTAGCATGACCCACCTCCGTTTCAAATCCACTTGAGAGGCAAGGGACCACTGCCCCATCTCAGGGTGTTTTGCTGCAGCTGGACTAGCACCAAGCACATCACTAAGTTCAAAGCTAGCTTGGGTTTTCCTACACGATGACACTGTCAGACTCTGGTGGAGACAAGTTCCTTGCATTAAGTCAGAAGGCTGTTGGCTGTTATCAGCTCTAAGACAAATCCTCAAACCTGTCCTTGTACCTATTGGGAAGCTTTCATGTATTAAGTGACTAGTCTTACTGTGTGCTTTTGTTAAACTGAGACTATAATTCCAATGTCCTTACTTCACTTAAACTTAGAAATAAAAAATATGCCTTGAGCTTCCTTCACACAATTTCTTTCTCTCTCTGCCTTGAAGTACATTATCTTACCTCCTGTAGGCCAGTGGTGGAGAACTACCAGCTACATTGCTAGAAGAGTGATAATTAACACTGCCTTCTTTCCTCGGGACAGATCCTGCCTACCATAGAACTAGTAGATCAGTCTGTGTGTGACAACTGCAGTGGAAGTAGCATCCTCTTCCAGCCTCTGGAAAAGAGTGGAGACTGGACAGCAATAGCCTCAATAGTTTTTGGTTATCTGTTGTTGCAAGGTATACTTGAATACAGAGATGTTCCAGGGAAGTTTAGCTTCCCTTTGAAATCCCATGTCCTTAGACAGACTCCTGGGGCTAGAACAGGTTCCAGCGCTGCAAATGCATGATGATTGGCTGCCTTTAGGAAAAATGTACTCTTTTCCTAAAATACAACCAGCATGTGAATACAAACACTCAACAAAAAGAAATTCTGGGCTTGAATCTCTGCCACCTGACAGGCCTCAGGGTATCCTGCTTTGCTACCAGCTGCTGCTGCAGAAGACTACATATCTCCTGTAGGCCCTCGGTTACATTTGCCAACACTCTGTGGATACCCTCCAGCATTTCAAATGGCACTAGATGCCTGTGCTTAGGCAACTGAATCAAGCTCCTCATGTCCAGCCAAGAAAAATGAGGTTTTGAGTTCAAAAAACAAACCCCCTTTTCTTCATGGGGAGTTTCCTCTTCTTCCTTTATCCCTAACAGATTCTTGTCACTACAGTATTCTGCCTACACCTCCAGGCTTGTTTACAAACTCTGCTCCAGCTTTTGCCACCAATATAGGCAGGATTACCAGAACTTTTTGGATAACTGGGGTGTGTGTGAACTACTTAGCAAAGGCACAGTAAATTGACTGCCACCAGAACGCAGTGGATTACCTATGTAGGGTGCATGGGGTTCCAAGGCTCATTTTGGAAAAAAATAATACAACTTCCCCACTCCCTGTGTAGCCTCTACCATAAGCACAGGCACCTGGGCTCTGCTCACTAGGCAACATCCCTTCCCCTCCTTTGTCCACTCTTTGTTTCAAGTCCTAAAATGTATTACTTTTTTTTGGTTGCACACTTCATCAACAGAGCATGCAATGTAAGCCTGACACTTTCTATAAAGCATCAAACTCTCTCTGTATGCATTGCACAGCCATGCTTGCCTGCACAGAGGACATTCAGGCTTGGAGGTAAAGCCCAAAAAAGACTTAATTTAACTATACGTATGGCAGAGTAAGCATATTTCACCAAGGGTAAGAATACTACAGATCTGGAAGTCTCAGACAAACAAAACAATTCCTCAAGATCTGTCTAGACAACATCCCTGTAACAGAAAAAAAGAGGATGCGTGTGGGAGGAACTATCACTGTAAGGTCTAAGGACATTCAGAGCCCATCCAGCAGGGGATGATGAGATGCAACATCACTGTCAAAGGCCCTCCAGGTACCAGCAGCAGGCACCCCTGTTGTTCTCCCTCTGTCATAACTGGCCACCCTCTTTGGAACAGGGTTGCAGAGGATGGTAGGGACACTCTGCCTGCCAGCTTTCAGAGAGTAAGCAAGCACAACAAACAGAACATTTTCACCAGCTCCTGCAAACAGGTCTTTGCAGACTGAAGAATCTGTCCTGCAGTTTCATGGAAATGAACATTCTGGTTATCACATATTGTCCCATTCCTCTAAAACACCTCAGAGGTGTAACTCTCTTTTCAAGCTTATTTGTTCAGGTCGTCTTGAATGATCCTCCTTTCCCCGAAATCTGGGTAGCACCTATCTCAGTTAACACACCAAAACATTAGTGTTTGCATACGCATTAAACCCATCCAGCATAATCCAGACTGCATCCTTTATGTCTTTTAAAGAAATAGCAATGGGGATGAAATTTTCAAGAGCATCTAAACCAGCACAAATCTTATCAGACAGGGTTTCACTTGACATCCTGTTTTCCCCAACAGCAAGTTCACACTTCCCTAGTCCTGGGTCCTTATGACTGCTACTGCACAATAGTTTTCTGTCTCATCAGCTGGGAGGATGACAAGTGTTTATGGGGCCACGGCTCAAACCAAATCACAGAAATGAGTGGCTGGAGGTAGAAAAGAATGGAATCATCTTAAACTGACTCCGCTGCAGGAAGAAATATGCTCTTGCAGCTGCTCAGTTTATTTCTCAAAGCATTGCTCTTGGTAGCTCGCTCTTAACCCTGGTTTGGCATTCTGTCACAGCTCATTAAAAATGACTGGTCTGTAAGCTATGGGAAGGAAGATAGCCAGTAACAACAGGATTTCCTCATAGCAAGCAGATATGATAAATGGCAAAACTGACAAATGCGTCCTTGACAAAAACAGACAGACAATGCTGATCAGAGCAGATACACACCAAGGCAAAATGCCAAACACTGCATGTAGATGGAGACATGAAAACCAAAGTCACAGGTTGATTATCTGTCAAGTCCTGTTAAAACTGAAACCAGTTAATCCAACTGTGGTAAGTTAAGGTATGCAAAGGTAGTCAATGTATCTTTTAATATTAATGATGGTACATACTACAAGAAAAACAAGATTAAAATCAGGTGCTTATGTTTGAATGACAGCTATTAAACGTAGTGCATTAGTGATCAGAAAGTTTGTGTGTAATTACAAACTCCACCTCAAGTTTCCTGTGTCATTTAGGCAATTTTCTTTTAAATGTATTTCAATGCAAAACCCTTTTTAAAAAGGGGAATAAGACCCAAACAATGGAAGAGGAGACAATGTAAAGCACACCAAATATTTTCCCTGTGCTTGTTTCCCTTCTTTATTTGCAATTCAGTATAAGTGTTCTGCTTCTCCCACCTTTCCACTGCTTTTTTTATTAACATAAAAATTCATTAGCGCTAAAGCTTATCTTATCTACATGGTTTTGGATGCTACTCTAACACTAAAACAAGCTACAAATACTTCCAACTGGGCTAGTTTGTAACTTGAAATTTGCTTCTATTTCCTGTGAAGGAAAAAAAAGCAAATACCTAGTAACTACAACTTACTGTATTTAAAACATACGCAAGAATTAAATTGTATTGCTTACCTCTATGTACCTTTCTTTTAAGGCTATGGCAAGGCATTAAACTTAATTATATACTTTCTTGCTTCTTTTAAAAAGTTGATAATATATAAGTCCTGTTATATTTGAGCAGATTGCAATTCACAGTAAGATAAAAACACCTCTCTTAGGAATGAAACAATAATCTGTTATGCAAGATGGAATAATACGCTTTTTTAACAAAACCTCAAACACTGTTTGTAAATGATAAAAAGGTGTTCATACTTCTATTGGCAACCATATTTGGAGAGGAACAGCGTGAGTTGATTTAGGGCTTATGTGCTTATCTGATCCATTTTGCTCCACTTAATCCAACCTTCCAGGCAGAATCTTAAAAACCATCAGTTCAAAGGGATTTCTTGGACATAAGGAACCTCCGAGAAACCTGATGACAAGCTCGTGACTACAGGCTCCTCAGAACAAGGGAGACATCGAGCATGAGGTTTTTTTAATGCTTATTCTGGCTAACACACATCACACATCCTTTTTGCTGGGAGTAAGCAGTAACTAATGCAACGTTTCAAAGGAATTACTTACGTTCTAAGCCCGGCATTCTCTAATACCAGTTCTTCCAATCGATTGGACCTACTCACCACTCGCAGTATCTGCTCACAGACATCAGTGGACTGCCACAGAAAAGACAGAATAGCGTTAAAGAACACAAACATGGAACAGATGGTTATTGAGTTATAAGCTGTACATCGTAATGGGATCCAGGCTGCTATCAGCTTTTTGTCATACATAAATAGTAAGTCAGAATACCAGGAACATCGCAGAGAGAGAGTCAGATGGCAACAGAGGATTTCTGGAAAAGACTCAGGGAAGCGAGAGGCAGACTAAAAGCGAGTCATTTATAAAGCAGGCCACCTAATCATACGGGATAGAATTTTTATAATGATAGTAAAACACCCAAACTCTGTGATTCAGAAAAAATGCTCACTTAATTTTTAAAGAAGTCTTGTTCATATGTATGCTAATCCTTCAGAAGAAAGTGGCAGCTAGTGCAAAGGAGAATAAAGCCCAACCAGGAATGACAACTAAACACAAAGACAGACGTTATAAGGCAGACAAAAAAAACCTCAAGAGCAAAAGCATTCTAGCTACAGGTCCTTCAAAGACTGCTAAGGACTAGTGCTTAAGGGTCAGTGTATTTCAGTATGAATTCTCCCAACCTACATAGAAGTAAATCCCATCTCACTGTTGTTGGTTTCTAGAATTTGGACAGACATTTGCAAGTACCATGAACAAAACATGATAACAAAAGAGTGTGTTTGCTGTGCTCATTCAAATAGAGAGATAAAACCTTAACGACTCAAAAGCCATACAGTGGACTCTGTATCTCATCACCTTTTATTATAATCTTTTATTTTGTTTCTGGATTTGCCTTTTTTTTCACAGCACACACTAACCAACATTCATGTGAAGTCCAAAGCTGAATTTCAGTTATGATCATGAAGTGCTGAAACTTTCCAAACAACATGACATTCATACCTGGGACAGCTGTGTGTCTAATGACAGTCTGACATTTTCTAGGATTTTTTAAATTTTAAACTAGTTGACTCTCCTAAAAAGAAAAAACCCCGATCTACCACACACATAAAATTTTATTAATCCTTTAACACAGTAAAGGTGAGAATTTTTTCTAAAGACTGTCAACTCAGTCATCTTCCCAATTCTATGTTTGCCTTCCATATTTCAATAATTCAGAATTTTACCACAACGCTTCTACAGCAGTGTGATTGCAAGTGGCAAGTTTCATGCATGTACTATAAAAACACTATGGATACCATCTATCAAACACAATGTCAGAGAGGGACTCATGAAGCACAAAGCGTTCAATGGCCTCCGGATGCGTCTGACCTCATACTGACCCTCAGCAGTATTCCTATGGCACGGATTTACTGTCCAACAATTCATGTCTTCCTGGTGGTTTTGACTGGAAATGGAATTTGTGGAAGATAAAGGTTCTTGGTTTGGTTGGTTGTTTTTTAAGGAATTAGTGCATTTTCAAGGTTGACAAACTTTGTTTTCCACAGAAAAGCTGCTAAGAATTCGAAAAAAAATTCATGTAAAAATATTTTGGATAGATAATACGTCCAGTTCTTGTTCTAAGCAAACTACACTGGCCAGCCTTCTAACTAAGCAAACTGTCTCATTTCATTGAAGCAGAAACTGATTAATTGCATTGTACCTTTTAATAATGGCGATTTTAACAGCAAACTACAACAGGATTAAAAATACTTCCAGTTTCATTCCATGCATATTTTCGAGTAAGGTGCCTCAGCAAGAAAGAAAAGTTTTTTGCGTATTCTTCTGCCAAGAATCACATAAGCTAGTTTCTACTGAATTTTCATGGAAAATGATAGCTTAGGAATGCAATGACAGCATTTTCAGATCAATAAAATTGCATCAATTTAAACAAGATGAGACTCAACCTTCATTTTTAAGGACAAAAGCTTCTGGATGTAAGTGTGAAAGCAATTTCTCAAACCACTAACTCCACCTGTGACTATAAACTTTCAAGTTTAGAAGAAATATTATATTTTGATATATTTAAAAAGTCATCTAATTACTGATTTTCTTGGACCTTTCTTCAGCAGTCCAACTTGTTTAGATTTGCCCCCTTTTTGCTTTTCAGAAAGAAAACTGATGTGGAAGAATATCAATGTCACACATCACTACATACTTATTACTACACAGGGTTATCTTCAGACAACTAGGAAAAAAAATTCCTCAAGTTGCAATGAAAATTAAGAGGAAAAACCTGCTTTCTATGCGAGAAGAAAACAGAATCCTGACATTTTCTTTCCACCTCCAAAAAGGAACTGAGATTTCTGGCTGCTTTAGAGTTAGTTTCCTACTTAGTCACCCAATCTCATTTGAGGGAGCTAGCAACACCTAACGAAGTAGTTTTATGGGCTACAGTTATTGCCCAATAAAATTTTCAAACTTTATTCACCTGACATTTTGACAAGACCTGACTCTCAGTAGTGTTTCTATGGCACGAATTAACTATCCAACATATTTTCCTGATATGATTAAGGGAAAAAAATGTTCAATACATTGCGCAGTTGTACTCGCCTAAAAAAGTTCAACTTGAAAAATGTAATAGCATCCTCTAAAACACAGCATGGCCTGGTAGGAGCAGGTATAGTGTTTCAATTTATTACTTACTAATTTCAGATCCTTGGAGGACAGCTTTGTAAACCACTGATTATACTCCAGAGCAGCAACTATAGGTATTAAGTCTCTAGAAAAAGAAAAGCACTTTTACACACATTTCATATAACTGTCAGCTTTGGTCATTTGAAAAAATCGCTTAAGTGTTCTTCCATATCCAATTCCCCCTGCTTTTGCAATGCTAATTGCCTCCAAACCCATTACAGAAAGCTCTGCATTGTAAAAAATGAGCACCACCAGCAGCTGTGTGTCTGTCTTGTATTTTAATACAGATTTTTGACTGGCCAACTGACATCCATTCTAGCATGAATTTTTAAACCAGGAATTTGTCTGGGCTGCCATTCCTACTTTTAGTATTACTTTTTCTTTAGCCTGTGACATGTTTAAGCTTCTTAATCACCTCTAATTATAATTGAGCATGACGCTAAAAAGCTTTTTGGCAGTCTGATGATTTAATATAATTCCATGACTGAATGCTTCTAGAGAACACCTCCTTGTCTCATCTCTATAGTTAAATTCCCCCAGGAAGCAGGAGACCTGCAAACGGATAACGTGACTTTCAGCACAAACCCTCCTTAATTGTAAAAGGGATTTCACAAATGAAATTCTAAATTATTCCCGTTTCCTTCATTCCAAGCCTCTTAATGTGATCTGCTCTCCCTCTGTTAAGTTTCTCCAATAACAGATGTTGATAAATGTCATGTCCATACACTACCCCCCAGCAGAACCATTCATCAAGCACTAGCACACCGTTTAGCAGCACAGCACTTGGATCATTTTGACACAACATATTAAATACATACATACACCTGCACTTGGACTTTACTTAGAAACACCTCGTCTTTATAATGAAACAAAGAGCTGTAATATACATGAACATATCTGACCAGCAAAATAATGTCATCCAAGCCTCAGTTTTTGCAGGGAGAAATTTAAAAGTATTGGTTTTTATAAGCTAGTCGTACTCGCCCAGCTTTTAATTCAGGACACAAGCAGGTAGGCACAGATCTGCACTAAACATGTAACACCCTTCTCCCATCTGCTTTGCCTTCTTCCTCTCCTCCACGAACATTCAGACACTTCAGGGTGGTTGTTAAACATGCAGGAAAGCCAGGAGACAAGGCAACATCATATGGGCAAGCCTTCAGCAGGCTATATTCGGAACTGCAGTTGCTAGATTTGAAAGTACAAGCCCATCACTAAGGTAACGGTAAGAAGGTGCAGCATTTTGCAGCTAAAGACTGTAGCCTACCAACTGCGAAGCTCATGCAAATAGACCCTTTTCACACTCCTGCAGAGGAACTAGTGTGTGGTGCCCTTCAAAGATTAAGCCTGTTTTCCATCTTCTTCACAGCACGCATCAAGTCTTGTAGTGAATTAATTTCTACTGGCACAGTAGAGTCTTATCAGCTTGATGAAGTTTATAGATTTATTTCTGTCCACCACATCGTTTTTGTTCCTACATACACACACTTTATCTCCATGTAAAGCAGCAACTCACTAGTGAAATGGCGGGGGGGGGGGGGGGGGGGGGGGGCGGGGGTTAGACACACGACGACACACCAACGCAGAGATATTTTTGTCTCAGGCTGGGCAGGCAGGAACCTTGCTATGGAGTAAGTAATGTCCACATAGAGATTTGTTCCTCCTTTGCCTTCCTCTGGAGTGATCAGTAAGAAGGTAATGAATTAGCAGCTTTGATGCCCCTCTTGCCAGTGCCTTTGCCTTGGAAGTGGAATGAACAGAAGAGTCATTTTTCAGGTGTAATTTTGGTTTATTCACCCAGTGGTAACCAGCCAGCCACTGCTGGTGGTGAATGCTGCAGGCCAAACGTTGGACAAGCTGATGGGTACCACCATCACGCTGGTGGAACAGAGCTGTTCACGCTGTGGACCACCACCCCCAAAAGAGGCAGAAGGCACCACCAGCAGATATATTTCAGCCGTCAGCAGCAGCCCAGTTCCTCCAACGGAACAGAAGGACAACAATCAGGGATCACTGGCTGCAAGCGTTTACACTATCAGAGAGCTGGTAAGCTGGCTTGAAGGGCTGGCAAGAGCTCAGTAACTTCTGGGCAGGAGCGTGGCTGCAGGCAGAACTTGCCTGAGGCCGTCCCATTCTCCCCTCTCCTCCTCAGACCTGAGAGGGAAAGGGCTGAAGGACAGGGGGTGCTCAGAGTTAGTGGGAAAACCATCACACTTCCAAGAAGTTAAAGAAACAGTGCTGCAGCAGGACAGGAATATTTTAAAACAAATCGACCCAGCTGATTTGCAAATTCTCATCTTTAAATAGTTTGGACTTCCACAGTATTCAAGGCCTGTTTGTTCAAACCACAGACAAGCACAGATACTGGCACCCTTCAGTAACACCAACTGCTAACCCCCACACAAACACACCCCCACCCCTTCCTCCCCACATGCCTGAAGACAGTGGAACCCCTGCCTGTTCTGCAGGAGTCTTACTGTCTAGAAACCTTGCTTAATCAGATTCTACCATCTGATTTTAAGGAGAAACTATATAGTTTAGTCTTTTCTTCATTTTATTCACATTTCTGAAGGTGCTTCTGACCAATGAGGGTCCTTTAGGAATTTACCTCTACTCCTTCTCTTGCTTTGAGCTTGCCTAACCTCAATGCACTTGTTATTGAGTTTTCCTTTTCAAAATTATATACTGCTTTATTCACTTTATTCTATTACATTCTAGACATGGTACTAACAATGATCCAAATTCTTTTGCAATATGGTATGATTGCTAAGAATTAGCATTAGCAAAGAATGCTAATGACCATTTCCAAAAGCAGGGCCTTCTCGTAACTTTCCCTCATTCAGTTATATTGAGTTGCTTATATTCATTAGTTTGTTTACTAAATTACCATCCAGAATAAAGTAAGATTTACAAAATGTAAATCGGTGCCATCTTAAAATGGAAACAGATTCTGCTCTGGAATGCAGAAAATCTCTCCAAGCTTCAACAACATTCAAGCTTTTCTAATGCCTTCACATTTTTTTCAACATCTCTGTCCCCCGGTATATTTAAGATGGCAAGAAATCTAAACAGCACAAAGAAAAAAATTAACCAATCATGCTTTTCTGACAATTTTTTGAATGTCCAAATATGCTAAAACATATGCTACACAGATGAAAATCATGCTACTGAGTTAAATAAGCCCTGTTCACTTTGAGTCTTTCTTTTTGTTGTTAAACAATTACATGGTTCACAGCACAACATAACTTCAGATAAAACCTTAGAAGTCATGTTCCCATGTGGCAAGCCACGCTATGCACTCTAAGTGTCAGATGCTGTGGGAACTTAAATTCATCTATAATTCATGCCATCTTATATTGACCTCTAACAGAAATGCTTTACTAGGAAAAACAACAATTGTTTATTTTTGCAATGCATAGCCCCTGTATCTAGAGAACTGGTGTACCCATCCTACCTCGCTTCAGAGCTACTTCACAACATGAAGCATATAGTTTCAGCAATCCCAAAAATTAAGTGGACAAGATACACAAGTGTGTCTCAAAATCCAAAGCATGATGGCATATTGTTAATTTATAGCATTCTCACTGTGCTAAATATACCACAAAACACTTACATACATTCTTGAATTGACTGGGATCTCTGATCCTAACTTGTATTTTTAATGAACAACATAAGGTTTTGGCTTCCTAAAAAATTTAGTTTTCTTGAAATTTCAGTCCAAAACCTTTTTTTCAGTTCAGTCCTCAACATGTAGAAACTCTCACCACAAGATGGATTCCACGGCATGCAAATGGCTCCAAAATTGTTCTGAATCTTTGGACTTAGACAAACATGAGACATTTAATAAAGACTTTTATTAACACCACAAACATATTTCCTCAGTGATGTCAATTTTCTAAGGTATACTTCAATGAAAAGCTTTTGTGAAGCAACAAACCCATTATTTCATTTTCTGAAAGCCAACTCATTTGAACCAGCTGAGATACTCTAAATACTTAAAACACTACTTCTATCTATTCTTTCCCAGTAAGCAATATTTTTCACTCCCAATAAATTGTTCAAACATTTAATTTCTGTTGAAGCTGTATCTATAAGGAAGAAGTTTTTCACAATGAGGTTGGTGAAGCACTGGCACAGGTTGCCCAGAGAGGTGGTAGAAGCCCCATCCCTGGAAACATTCAAGGTCAGGCTGGACGGGGCTCTGGGCAACCTGATCTAGTTGAGGATGTCCCTGCTCACTGCAGGTGGGTTGGACTAGATGACCTTAAAGGTCCCTTCCAACCCAAACTATTCTATGATTCTATGACCTGTAAGTCACTTTCTCAGCGTGTCCACCTTGCAATACGTTTAAAGCATTCTTATGTTCTTGTTCCACGTTTGCTTGTGCTGAATAGTATTCCTTTCCTTATCTTCTCTCAGCAAGGCTTAACCAACTAAACAGTCTTTGGCTACATCCGTCATGCACTAGTTACAGCCCTGCAGTCGTCTTTGATTTACCTCTAAATTAGTCAACACAGGTACAGCTTAGTAACTTTGCCATGGGATTCAGTGCAGGCTGTGAAAACTCATCACAGAAGCTGAGCAAGTATTTGAGTGGGGTTTTTTGTGAGTTTACACACTAGATAGCTTAAAGGTGCAAAGAATGCTGTGGCAAAATACTCTTATTTACCTGCCTCCAAGTTCAGCCTTCCTGTTATAATATTTTAACATTGTACCTCTGACAGATTCTTAATTCTTCCACTGGGCTTTCCCAAAGAAACAAATGCTTTCTCTATCTTATTTACAGTTTCTTAAATTTGTCATTTTCCTTGTATAATGATGGATTTTAGTTAAGATTCCCTCCCATTTCCTCCTACTTAAATATCTTCAGATTCAACTTTCTTAGAATCCAATTTTCTCAGCCAGCTAAATTCAGTAAACCAAATACAACACTTAGCTGAGTTTCAGCATCTCATAGTAAAATTACCCTCAATTAGTTCCTTTCTGGAAGTACACATTTTTGATAGCATCTATTGTAAGTGGAGAAACTACTGGCTGGGATTCAGTTGAACAACTTAAACCTTCTACTGACTTGCTGACAAAAAATAATTTCCTTTACTGTGTACACCACGAGATTCTGCATAAGTAAAGACTGCATAATTTCCTTTTTTTTTGCTTTGCCCACCAGATGTAGTTGCATGTTTTCTCTGCTGAATTTCAGCTCTCATATCCGCCATCACAGGAAAAGTATCTATCTGCTAACTTTTTGGAGTCCTTCCAATAGCAAAATGTATTTATATTCTCAGGCTCCTCAATGAAATGTGCTCTCCATGGGGCTTTTGTGCAAAACCAGCAGCTTTGTGCTGAAAACTAAGAATCTACAGATGGTCATTTCAGAGGTCTACACATTCAAGCAACAGCTATGGGACCATCCCACTTTAGCAAGGGCAGGTGAACCCTATTGCGAGGGGGAACAAGGAAAGTTTGCAAAACATTAGCATGATTACTGCATATTGTTTACCTGTGGTCAAGATGGCTGAAGTCTTGCAAATTCAACTCTCTGGTATCTTGTGTCAGATAAATTGTATCAACATCCTGTTAAAAATACATAACCAAATACATCGTTACAGAACTGTTAGGGGTTTTTTTTCAAGTACTACGATTTACCTGTTCTTTCATCATTTGTACGGTTAGCTGAAAAGAGCTCCAGAACAAGACATGTACTTACCCACTGTACTTCTTCTCTATAAGGAAATCCAAGCCAATCACAAACACAGGCATACATCTGCGAAAAGCCTCCTAAAAACAACCCAAGAGAGTATTTAACATAATAGTAAAACAAGCAAACAAACAAACATCTAAAAGGATACTTTAATACTTATACTTAAAGATCCAATCTTTCAAAACTCACTCTCTTTTTCTCTCAGAAGGGTGTCCATTGTGCTGCTGAAAGAAACTGAGACTATCCTATCTTTGCCTGGTAGGTTGCAAGAAAGCTTAATATAGTGCCTTCACCTACCAATCAGAAGTCTGCTCCATACTAATTACACCTTAAAACTAATTACACCTTTACAAGCTTCTGCCAGAAATAGAATTAAACTTCCTGACACTGCAATTCCAGCCTTTTTATATTTGAGCCTTTAAATTCATTCTCACCACAAGGTCCAAGTTCTGCCACTGTCTGACTGTCCCACAGGGCCTGGAGATTAGCCAGTCTTTCTGAAGGCTCCATAGTTACTTTTTTCAGAATCCTCCTAGATGCAAAGGGAGGGAAAAAAAAAAATCATTCATGCCTTTGAAAGTATTTTAAAACTCATAAATCTTCTTTATTTCAAGTACGATTTTAAATGAGTGTATAGGAAGAATTACCATCTTAATACAACGCAATTCTCTACCTAAAAGTCACACACATCGTGATGCAGCCCAGCAGGAGTAACATTTATTTGTCTCTTCTTTCTTTCTAACGATTAACCCTGCAACTACTGGAGCAACTAAGCCCTTTTCTATGACAGGATCACTCAAGCTAAGGAGACTTGTGGCCCTCATCTAACACAAGGATGCCCAAAATAGGGGGAGATGTGGTATTACTGGTTACCCTGAAACCACTGCTGTTTATACATTGCTTTTATGCAGTAAAAGCACTATGGTGCAAAGAGCCACAGAGCATGCTGAGTAGCTACGTGCAGCCTCTAGGCTGCACTCTAGATACCCAGCTCCAATCTTTGTAATTTGGTAGTGTTCTTCCTCCCCTAGACAGAAACACAATCCCTTCCTGCCTTCTAAAAAACGAAATTATCTGTTTTTCTGAATGACAAGACTGCCTTACAAACTGCAGAATTCCATAAAACATCGGGGGGGGGGGGGGGGGGGGGGGGGCGGGGATTATAACAGATATTAATGGGAGAAACATCTTTCCCCCTTCTTGCCTGTTCTGGTCTTATATCATCTGCACAACTCCAATGTCTTAATTTTGGAAAGTTGTGTATCTGAGGGGAGAGCAAAAAATTTGATTTTTTTTCTGGGAAGCAAGCACCCCATATAGCTACCCAAAATGCTCCAGCAGTGTTCTCAAGAAAGCCCAGAGAAAAAAATGTATGGCATTCAAGGCCATCACAGACACCCAAACACGCATAGCCTTGCAGCCCTCTTCACTCTACTCTTTTTGCCTGCATTTCTCACATCATTATGAGGTTTTATGGCAAACCTGCTCATAAATATTCACTCGTATGCATGCTTTTTAAAGGAAGAGCTCAATCTCAATTAAGGCAGTTAATAACACTGCCACAGAGGAAAACTGGAAGCAAAAAAAAAAAAGAAACTGCCAGCTGGAGTTTATGAACTTGATTTCCTACTGCACCTACAGGAAAGGTGAATAATAAAGACATGCACCCAAAATAAAACATGGAAATTTAGCCTGACCATTCACATCTAATGTCTGTTACAAAAGTTCACTTATAAAAATCAACATGTCCAGGAAAACTCTTTTGCACAGTCCATTTTCTCTAATATTGCTGAAAACCAGGAGCTGAAGAGAGTAATAATAGAGCTGCATGATCTGGTAGACAGTGATGAAGATGAGGCAAGGACAGAGAGAAGAAAGAAAATAAAATAAAGAAAAACTATTGAGAATTGCTGCAAGATGATAAAATTCAGAGGCACAGATACGAGAGAAAACCAAAGGCAAGAGCAATGCAGAAAGAAGCAGAGCAAAAAAGCTAGAAAAGGAGAGATGTGATCCAAGGAGCCAGTTAAACCATGGAAAGTATATGACAAGACTGCCCAGGGCTCAGTTTTGAAGAACAAGGCTCCCACTCATCATTTCACAAACGCTGAAAGTAAACAGAGCTTTTCCCCCCTCTCCCAACTCAGATTTTACTTCTGGGGGAAAGAAAACAAAACAAAAAAACAAAAGGAGTAAATTACAACAAAAAGCCAGAACACCTAAGCTATACCTGAGGTTGGAGAGGCAACAAGGTAAAATGAAAACAACTGACTCCAAATACCTGCATCGCCCCGTCAAAACTAAGGCTCTTGTGACCCTACAGACTACGTGTAGCCTACCTGTGCTCTGCACTGCCTCCTGGTTCTGCCATACACCTGGACAAAAGCTTAGTGCTTCCCTCAAGGTGTTTCTCATCTCCTCAGTGCATTTCAGAGGTGAGGGTGGGGAGACTAGCGGACAAGAAGTGGTGGCTTGTCACCATTTCCGCACAATCTGTTCCCGCTAGAGGTGCCCTAAAAGACACTTACACTGGCGAGAGTCCAGGGAATATCTTCCTGAGGCAGGTCCCAATGTGCGCCAGCACCTCGTTCACATCCTCCGAGGACGCCATCTTCATAGAGATGCTGCATTTCTCGGTTTCCATAATCAACTACAAATAAGAGGGCATGAGGGCAAGAACTGGGTATCACATAATTCATGTCCATTTAGAAAGGAGAGCATTTTGAGTGCCAGCTGAATGCTTTGCATGCTGGTAAGAATCTGTTATTCTTTAAGACGTGACATGACAATGCTCCAGGTCAAGTTTCTGAAAGTTGTTCTTGAATGTACAAGACTCCCATATTCAAACTTTGCTTTTCCTAACAGTGCCCTGCTTCCCATGGGAATAGAATTTTCAAAGGATCTTGACCTCAGCTGACACTTCGAAAACCAAGAACTTTCCACAGCATTGTCCCCTTTTGAAACACGTCCCAGAACACCGGGAGAAGCGAGCGCAGCCTGACAGGAAACTATTGAATGAGCAGGGTCTGCTTCCTCCAGCAAAAAGTGAAAGTCTTCAATGGCTGTGACGCTCTGGAAAAGCTCTAATGCTTTGATCTATGCTGTTTAAGAAAATGTTACATTAATATATTGTCTTGGTTCAGATGAAGCAGTAACTCAGCTAACATAACTGTCCCACTGTCTGGGGGATACATGCTTCAGCGAGGGGGGGAAATAAAGCCTTTTGCAACCGATCTCTATTATATGTTGGATGTTCAGAATCAAATCAGATTACGGTATGACTGACACATCAGGTCTGCTGCTGCTTTCAGCTGCATCACAGGAAGCAATGTAATGTTTCTGTCTTCTCCAATGTGAATATTTAGCATAGCCCAAGTCGTAAACTTTTTTAGATGAGGAGCTGTGCACACACAGTAAGAAGCTAACATGAGGAATAAATAAGAAGTGTAGACAGACAGTACGAGAGGGGACACTGCGTAGTATGCTACAGAAAATTGTTTTTTACTGAAACTGGTTCCCAGGGCTCTTGTGGTTCCCAGTTCATGTCTAGTGTCATCACCAGGATAATCCTGGAAGAGGCTGTATTATCCCAAAAGCACACCAAGAATCTTCACACATTTTCCCACCAATTCAACTCCTTTCTGAACCCCCTGCCATCACTCCCTGAAGATGAAAGAGTGAGTGGGCAAGTCACTACTGCTTTTCATTGTCACCAACATTAACGCAACATTCACTTCTATAACTCTGTCCATTTGTTCACTTATTTTACAGTGGGAAGCTCTTCATGGCTTTCTGTGAGATGCCTAGCACAAGACTACGTCCTTCAGGTATCATGGATATAACATGCTGTTTGTAGGAAAATTGCAACAATACCATTTGCCCCGCAAGCAATAATCTAGGATTCTGTCTGCCGTCAGCTATAAGCCTTACAGATTTAAAACACAAATGAATGTAAACATGCAAAACCTTAAACAATATTTTAGGAAAATGGTATGCTAAGTGAGGCTGCTGAAAATCCCTTGTAAACCCTGCTACAACAGTGATTGTCTATGCCTCCGGGAATAATTAGCATTAGCTACCACGGCATTTTAGTACCTTAAATAAAGCCACAAAAACATACACAGAGTTTACTAAATGTCTCCTCCTTAAAATAGTAAACTTCTGGACCTTTTTTTCCCCTTCCTTTAAGGAAAGCTTCAAAAGCCAGGTTAAAAAAAGATGACATGTTAAACACAGTAAGAGCTTTTCAGAGTTCAAATAAAGTGTCAGATGCTCCTATTTTAAAAAGCTCTTTAAAAGCCAAACACACATGAAACACATGAAGACTTTGATACAATTGGACTGTCAAATCTTGTCAACACGTTCGTCTTATGAATGAAAAATGTATTAAAGGTATTCTTCTTTTCAGCACCTTCTCTTTGACATTCACTGTTTTGGGCACATAACTTGCTGTCAAATATATTTTGTGTTGTATACAGTAATGGCACCAAGAATAGTTGGAAGCAAACCATTTCCACCTGCAATGTAAGCAGTAGCTTTTGGCTTCACCATAAAGGTACACACCACAGAAGCCATTCAAGCTTGCGTGGTGACGATTATATACCAATCACCATTGTTTTATCATCTCTGAGAAAAACAGTTGCTTATGAGACAAATGAAAACTCGTACCACATTGAACTAGGGAAAAAAAAATTATTTCTTACTTGTCATCCCACCTGCACAACACATTCCTAAAACTGACTCTTTAAATTCTTAGCATTATTGTTAAGACTTTAAAGCATCATGAACATAAGAACGCAAACGTACAGTGTGCTCACCAGATGGAGACAGCTGCATGTTAGAGCATTACCTCCTTGACTGGAACAGATTTAGCAATGAGTAAACAAGTATCTTGTATCTAGTATACACTCACCTGACCCGGTTTACTGGAAGTTACTCCTTGGATTTCCAAGTAGCTGAAAGTTAGTTCTAACTGTAGTTAAAAAAGAAAATGCCACATTAGTGCAAGCATCAACTTATTTTAAAGAGCACTTACACTTTTCAATGAGGTTAAGAAAACCTTGAGTGAGGCTACTGTTATTTTACATCAATTTCTGTAATTGACACTAAGTATTTGTTAATATCTTATCTAATCACATTTTACACTAAAAGAACACTTGTATTTGCTTGTTACATGTTCAAATGGTTACTAGAGGTTACAAGGAATACCACATTGGACCTTTTACTGCAAGCTATAAGCATATAAGCTTATAATAAAATTTATGACAAAATTTTACTGGAAAAAGCATTGTTTATATAATACTTTACTGATGTGTACTCTTGTGACTGAATAATCATTAATTACAATACTTACAGCATCACATGTTATTCTTTCATTAGTTACACTGATCATAGACGTGAAAAATTTTACTGCACAGAAGCTGAAGGGACATGCACACACAATTTTTTATATATACATATATAAATAAAAATACAATATATAGACAGATAGATACAGATATAGACATATAAATACTCAAGACTCTTTCAGCGTGTCTAAAAGTATAAGAGGAAATAATACATTAGCTTTGCCTGAGTGGGTTATCTGGATGACAGTCAGGATAGGCAGGGAAGAAGGGTGAACATATTGAATCCAAATGGAAGCTGAGAAGAAGGCAGGAAAGTCCTTTTCTCCAAGAACAAATCTAGGGCTACAGGGAGCGTGCCAAGATCTGAATTCACAACTACATAGACAAACATCTTGACAGCTGAGATATGCAGAAATAAACAAACCTCTTGGACTGAATCATAACTACAGGGCAAGACATTAGCATGGTCATTTCCTTTTATTTATCATTAAAACCATTGTAACTGAGCAGTCTGTTTGAATTGCGGAAAGTTTCCTGCACTTTATCTTATCCTAGGTTCACAGTCAGGGTGCTCCCAGGCTAACTTGCAAACACCGTATTATTCTATTTCTGTATTTGTGGCAATCTTTTTAAAAGAACACCCTGAACGACTCCTGGACTGCTTAGAACACAGATGAAGCTCTCAAGTCTCCCTCTCCGCAAAGGCTGCAACGGCACAGAACTCGGGAACATACCAGTTTCCAACTATAAGAACCAGCTGAAAGTTTTCCAGAAAGCAGCAAGATAGTAGGGAGAGCTCCTAAATGCCAAGGCCTCACTAGCAAATCTATAAGTAGTCATGAACAGTGCTACTGCTGCCCAAAAAATTCCAGTTAAAATAGTTACGATTTAGAATGCACTGAAATTTAGCGGGGTTTAATGAAATAAAGACCTTTTTTAAGTACTTAGCTACATTATCCACTCACAGCTGCAGAAACTGAAGATGTTATTACTGTCTATTTGTTATTTGTTGCCTGTTTCCTGAATCCTTTTCCCTTCAGTAGCCCTCATGATTTGACAGCATCACAAGATATAAGAACGCCTCAGCCATTTCTGTGCAAAGTCCACCTTGCACCAAAGACCTAACTTAGTGACCAAACTCTACTCTCAAGTTTTTGAGGAGTCTTCACGTGCTTCGTTTCACTTATTCTGCTGCAGGTGCAGCACCCTACAGCAAACAGGCAGTTTCAGACCACAGGGGTGCCGTCGCAGCTGTTCACGAAGAACCAAGGCAGGAGGGGCAGAACCAGCACCAGCATCTTCCCAGCGCCCACACCCGCGCCTCGCATTTTTCCAAGGGTAAGACATTCGCTTCTCTTCAGGCCTCTTCAGTGCCTTATTTCTAAGCTAAGATTGGCAATCTTTTGTGATGACAGGACACGGCCCTGTGCAGTTCATTCAGGCCAGAAAGAAAGGAAAAAAAAAAAAAAAAATCCATAGCAGCTCTTGTTGTTGGCTACTGGAGTAAGCCAGACTACACGTATAGAAGTGAAAGGCTTTTTTTCTCCAGTGCTAGTCAAATTAAACAAACCTAAGATACTATCTAACTTTTGTTTACCTGAATCATAATGAAATTTCAGGGGAAAGTTTCTATGATTGAAATCCTATTTTGCAATTTATTTACCTACCAGATTGGAGGTTCTGCTTTTGCCAACGTACTTTGTATGTGCAAACATATATATATATATATATGTACACACGATCAAAATACTTTTCTACTCCTGATAAAAGTTTACACAGATTCAGACTTAAGAATTCATTCTGCAAAAATCCTCTTGACTAGAATTAACAAATACCAGAAAATGTGGCAACATCTCTATAGTTCATCTTTGGTTCATTTTTCTACTTAAAAGCATGGATTTACAGTCCTTGCTTTGGAGCAAAAATATAGAACACATTCTAAACATCATCTAACTGAAGCTATGATATAATTTTTACAAGGTTTTATAAAGCATAATCTCATTTATTACCTAAAATTATATTTTTAAAAAAAAACTCTTAAAAGGCTATGAGGAACCCTGCAGTTACCAAGCCAGCTAACTTCACAGTTTCCATTTTTTTTCAATCAAAACTTACTGAAAGCTGGCACTAGAAATACATTCACAAACCTGAATTACACTCCCACAAATATTTCATACACTTATCTGTGGGCTTGATGACACATCCAACATTCATTAATGTTGCAATTACATTTTATATAGACTGTAGCAAGAATTAGCAGGCTTTAAGTAGAGCACTTCTTTCCTATCAATCCATCTAGATTAGTGGAAGTGAACTGATTGAACCTGAGTGTAAAATTACGAGGTGGCCATTGTAATATCTTTGCTCTAAGGATATTTGTGTGAGTTGATATGATAGTTAAAAAACCTTTATTCCTTTTAACTTTGATCACTGTTTAGTAGATACATCTCAACAGCATTGTTTAAGGAAAAGTGAAGCTTGGAATCAGATGTAGTAATAACAGTCACTCAGAACTCTCTCAGCATACTCAATTTTGTGAGAGATCCCAGGAGGAATAAAGTGACTTTGCTGCATGTTCTCAGCTGTCTTGCTAGCAGTTACTGCGTGCCAGTTACATGGAAGCTCTCAGGCTCAGAAAGCTTCTGAGCAGCTTTTGAAAATATTACAAACTTCAGAAAATTCGGTAAATTTCACTAATACTGCTAGAAAAAGAAATGTATTTTCAACGATCCTAATAATTGTTCAGATATAAAAAGTTTAATTTTGACATAAACCATGAGCAGATGCAGTTTCTTCTGATCACCTGTCTTCCATTTGTTATCACTACAGTAATAATTTTGTTAGTACAGCATACGTATTCTAGATTTCAATGAAAACAGAAACCAATTTTTCAATTAAGTAAATCCATTTAATAAAAGGAGTTTTGAGAAGTGTCTGTAATGCTAAATTAGAAGTACAGCTATTCCTTAGTACACCGAGCCTTAGCCTTCAAGAGCTTTTTGATGAATTACAATGGCTTTGCTATTATTTAACAAGATCACCATCACCACCTGTCCATCATATTGCCATTGCACTGATGTCTGAGCTGTTCATCAACTGATTCTATGTTTCCATGCAACCAGTCACCAAACCCGGTCTTAAAAACAGGCTGCAAACTGCGGTGATCCAAAAGCTAACAACCGACCAAATATATCTGTGCTGCAAGGACAGGGTGATCAACTGAGGGAAATAAATTTCAGCAGAAATTCCAACTAGTCATCCTATCTGTCAGTCAGCATCTTCAAATTATAGTGTACTGGGTTTGTGTGGCAAGGTTTTGGTGGCAGGGGGGCTAGAGAGGTGGCTTCTGTGAGAAGCTGCTAGAAGCTTCCCCTATGTCTGACAGAGCCAATGCCAGCCTGCTCCAAGACGGACCCACTGCTGGCCAAGGTCAAGACAATCAGCCATGGTGGTAGCGCCATATTTAAGAAGGGGGAAAAAACTGCTGTGAAGACAGCAGTGGAGAGAGAAGTGAGATGCAAGAGAAGTAACTCTGCAGACACCAAGGTCAGTGGAAAAGGAGGGGGAGGAGGTGCTCCAGGCGCCGGAGCAGAGATTCCCCTGCAGCCCATGGTGAAGACCATGGTGAGGCAGGCTGTCCCCCTGCAGCCCATGGAGGTTAATGGAGGAGCAGATATCCACCCGCAGCCCATGGAGGACCCCACGCCGGAGCAGGTGGATGCCCGAAGGAGGCTGTGACCCCATGGGAAGCCCACGCTGGAGCAGGCTCCTGGCAGGACCTGTGGACCCATGGAGAGAGGAGCCCACGCTGGAGCAGTTTTGCTGGCAGGACTTGTGACCCCACAGGGGACCCACGCTGGAACAGTCTGTTCCTGAAAGACTGCACCCCATGGAAGGGACCCACGCTGGAGCAGTTCATAAAGAACTGCAGCCCATGGGAAGGACTCACATTGGAGAAGTTTGTGGAGGACTGTCTCCTGTGGGAGGGGAGCAGGGGAAGAGTGTGAGGCGTCCTCCCCCTGAGGAAGAAGGAGCGGCAGAGACAACGTGTGATGAACTGACCGCAACCCCCATTCCCCGTCCCCCTGTGCCACTCAGGGGGAGGCAGAGAAAATCGGGAGTGAAGTTGAGCCTGGGAAGAAGGGAGGGGTGGGGGGAAGATGTTTTTAAGATTTGGGTTTATTTCTCATTATCTTACTCTGATTTGCTTGGTAATAAATTAAACTAATTTCCCCCAGTCAAGTCTGTTTTGCCCGTGACGGTAACTGCTGAGTGATCTCCCCGTCCTTATCTTGACCCACGAGCCTTTCGTTATATTTTCTCTCCCCTGTCCAGCCGAGGAAGGGGAGTGACAGAGCGGCTTTGGTGGGCACCTGGCCTCCAGCCAGGTAAGGGACGGTCACATTTACCAGTGACCATAACTGAAAACCTGATACCAATTGTTTCATTTATTGATCCTGTTTCTTCCATAAAGCATATATACACACACACACTTACACACCCCCGCACACACACACATATATGTGTAAAACACAACAAAATAGAACATATGCCAAATTCCCATTCACTGATTCCAAGCTGGACAAGAGATGTTCTTCCACATCAGTCATTTTCATTCATGTGGAAATTATCTTTCTCTGCTACAACAATCATTACGAATTGTGACAGGAATAGAAAAAATAATTCACCGGCATTAGCAAGGCAGGTTGGCAAGATGCTTTTCAAAATGAACCACAGGAATCATCAGAAAACAGCAGAATTTAATAAAAATTCAGCATAACTTCTGTCTCCAAATCAAATATATTCCTATTTGACACTACAAACACTAAAGGGAATAACGCCATCAGCCTGTTTGGACATAAACTGCCCCACTACAGAGGTCATCAGGCTCACCTCACAGTTCTTCAAGTTGGTGTTTCCAACATAATTCTTCAACTGTCTGCATTTCTAGACATTAAAATTCCTCTGAAACAGTATATATAAATTGACAAATGCATTTAAGACACTAATGGAAGCACCATTCTAACTCAACACCATGCAACATACCATTCCTCAATTATTATTATTTTTTAAACAGATGCACATGTATAACTAAAATATGCTAAGTTTATGCAACTTACATTTGTATCTAAAAAGCCAGAATATTTATAGAAACACGGTAGCTTTACCTTGGTGGGAATCCGAGATGTTAAAAGAAACGCCCGACATGATGCCAATACCTGTCGATAAAAAAAGAACAGAATTTGTAAGAAATATTTAATTTATCAGGAATATTATTAAAGACTTTTCCAGGAAAATCCTGAAACCAGAGGGAAAAAGCCTCTAGTAGAGTGAGTGTTGATTCCCTTTGCTGTCATACGCTGAAGGAAGCAAAACTGGGCTCAGATCCAGTAGAGCATAGTGAAGAGACTGCTGCAATCTGATCAGCTATAAGCTAGTTAGTACAGCATTGAACTGAAGAAATTTATTTAATCAATCTCTCAAGAACATCTAATAGCAATCTTAGTGACATTTTAAAAAGAAGCAAGGATAAGAAGCCCTACCAGGAACATACGATGTATTTAAACGTAACAAAAATATGCAAGATAAACATGATGTTATTAGTAATATAAGAGACCATAAGCAAACATTTTCTTTTGCACATACTCGGTGCATTTCTAGAGTAACAATGCAAAGGCTTCTCATTGACACCACCTGCATTTCTTCTCCAGCAAGGACAATGGAAAAATGTGATTAGTGAGACCAGTGACTCTGGGGAGAAAACACAATGAAACATATTTTGGAAGTTATTGCCAATCAAAATACAGTGATATATAAAGTACCACTCCTATCTCCAGTAGCACATCCCACTCACAGATTTTACGCTTTGCAAAAGGGATGACTCATTTTGCAAAACTAGACTACTGCTTTTTGATGTACCTGCCTACGGAATTAGCTACTGCTGGCTCCATCTTTTTCCAGACAAAAACCCAAACCATACTTAATTCAAACATCTGAATCCAAATCCCGCAGCACATGCAGAGCTTTTCAGACAGCTGGGACCTCCTGAACCCAGTTCTGCTTAGCAAGTGTTCATCTCCAGGTGAGCAGGTTGACACAAAACGTGTTCCTTGCTCGGAAGCAGAGAACCAGCCTGAGAAGGCAACCCAGCACCCAGCTCCAAACGCTGTTCAGACGCTTCAGAGATTGGATTTCAGCTTCAGCATCTCACTGAACCACATCTTGCTAAAACTTCAGAGCACGAATGCTGTACTAGTGTTGGATATTAGCAGACTGTTTCAGGGTTGATGGGATTAGACCCAGTGCTCTGGTTATCACTGATGTAGACCCAAACCGTTGTGGAACAGCAACCGTGGCCTCCTGTAAGGCTCACCCCTCCACTGCAGGCCCGTTACGCAGGCTAGCACACCTCCCTGCCGCTCAGCTGGCACGTCCAGGCCCTGCCAGACAGGCCCACCTCGTCCCCTTGCGCTCACACGTTGGGGAGAAAGAGTCTCCTATATAGAATAGCTGCTGTCCTCCCAGCTGCGTCTACCACAAGTATGTCTTCTGCAATCCGAAATGCAGAGAAAGGGGACAGGTCAACCCGAGGGGTTTTACCACTGCACAACCACAGTTTCCCCAGCCCGACAGCAGCTCTCTCTCACAGTAATAAAACCTTGATTCTTTCTCCTCCCTCACCCACCTCCTCAGGGCAGCTGCCCACAGTACCCGCGCGCATCACTCTCCTGGGAGCCCTCTGGGGAGGATCGCACCCTCAGTCTCACCCCTGCGTGCTCATTTCGCTCTCAGTAAGAGTGCCCTTCTTACCCATCATCGCACCCGCGAACGAGCTGCCCAGCTCTGAAGAGGGGGAGGTGATCAGGCACCCTCCCTGCACCAGCACCACCAGCAAAATGCCTCCAGAGCAGTAGGCAGAGCAGCTGCAACAGCTTCTCCTGATCTGCTTCTGGTCACCACATCTCAGACGCAGAAGTGAGACAGTCAGGGGAAAGGACAGCTTTTGAAGAGCTGCTTTCCACATTTACCTTCTAGATCTCTCTGCTTAGAGACATCAGTGTTTGTGTGTATGCCACCACAGTGGGACAGCTGGTTACAGGAAAATCATGTCACAGTCCTGTTATAAAACATTTGCCTGCATACATGGGTTCAAGCTACTTTATGAGCATTGACAGGGTCCCTTTAACATGATTACAGTACACATGAGCAGCCCAAATAACAAAGTTAAACGCAAACCAGGTAACCAGAAGGCTGTAACACAATTATGTTGGAAAAGGATGTTCCAACAGAGCACATGTCAGTGTATATTCTGGTGGCAGATGTACCAATGCTCCCAAAGTGATCTCGCTAAAACCAACAAAGCTGGAGTACCCACTTACCTTAAGAAGATGTATTTACATACAAAGGAGAGGACTGCTGTAAGATGATACTCCCCACTCAGCCGGTAAACAAACTACTCTTGAGCAATAAGATGGTACAAAAAAAGCCTGAGCCCTCTAATCCAGTAACACTGAGGTTTCTACAGTTTTCACAGTTGAGACTGTCACAAACAAGTAAGAGTTTGATTTTTACGTAAAGTCAATTGAAGACAAGGTCAACTATTACTGCAAAATTAACGTCCCATCTTGACAACAGCAGGACCAGATTTTTTTTTTTTTTTTGACAATAGCAGAATTGGCCAAGAGGAGGCTTGGCATTTATCAAAATTTTAGCTGGTAAGATCCATGGGTATACATCGTGACCTTTGACAGGATTAGCTTTAGTTTACTGCTTTCTGATTTTTTTTTTTCAATCTTTTCAAAATTTTATGTGACATCTGCATTTCAACATCACCATTTTTGTTCACGTTTAGCAACACGGTAGCCTCTACCCCAAATCAACTTGAGACTTGTTGGATAAGCTGTGAAACATGAACAGTTTTCAGTGACCTCCTTCTCCTCGATAAGGCTGCAGTGCATAAACAAATAATGGCTATTAAGATACCAGCTCACCCATGTCTCTGTCAATAGGGTTCTGCATGGTTGTTAGTACTTGCAAGGGCAACAGCACATATATTCTAGACTATTTAAAACAACATATCACTCTATTCCTTTCCTTGAGAAATACGATGCTGGCGCCAAAGGCAGAGGCACCGGAGGTGTTTTCACACTTCAGGTCCCCTTTTAAGCACCGAGCTATTCTTGTAAAGGAAGTCCCAGGTCCCTGTTGCATTCCTGTGACTCGAATAACGAGTGTGTGCTTAATTGCACAATTGTCTGGGGCTTTCAGAAGTGCTGGGTTTTACGAATAGGCAGATTCTAGATTTCCTGGAGTTTTTAATTTCTTCATACAAAGAAACTAAAAAGCAAAATTAGCCATCAGATACTCTCTAGCAGTTCTCAAGCACCTTACGGAGAAGATTCTGCCACCGTTATACTCATTTTGCACCCGGGGAACCCTGAGTACGGGAGGAGGAGTGTCATGGTCAAAGTCAATTTGAAACCAGAGACTCAGAGGAACAGACCCTTATCCAGCTCTGAACAAAGCGCTCCCTCGCTCACAACTCATCAGGAATGTCAGCTGAGCACAGTGTATGACATTCCGTACCTTCTGATACGAAAATGTTCACGTGTTCAGCTCAACGAGTCGCAGCCCTATTTCTCCATAACCATTTTGTTTGGTCACAAGTGGTATTCAATCATTAATAAAGTCAAAAGATCCCATCAAAAGATAAACATATGCAGGGTAAAGAAAGAGACTCAGGAGCAGATTCACTCTTTAACACACCTGTAAACCAAAAGGTTTGCAAGTGACTGATGTGAAGGCAGCAAGCACATCCAGGCAAATTTTATACAAGGTACATAACCTGGCTGCTGCTGCATGGAAGGGACAATAAAGGAGAATTATATTTAGTTTACAGAAGCTTCAGTCTGCCTTCCTACTCTGCCTTTTTTCAACTACAAAATGGGATTATCATTTGAATGTTAAATGACTCCTCCTCACACACAGATACCCGACTTGATGATTTCTTAATGTTTTTATCATTCTAAATTCCATGACTTTCTCTACACTGCTCACAATGTATATGAAACAAGTTAAAATTTGGAAATTAATTTGGAAACATCCACCAAAAACATACCCTGCAAATTATTTCTCCAGAGACTCATGGCCTACAAGGTCATCTTCTGTTTACCAGAATAAATAATTTGTTTCGGTAAATAAAATTAATTTGAACACAGATCCTCAGTGAGTATATAAACAAAACATAAACATAGATGCATTTTGTGATTTATTGTCAATTCCTAGCCTTATTACCCATTTTAGCACTGTAAGTTAAATTAACAGGGCTGCACTGGGTTAACCCAGCCACCCTACCCAGCAGTCAGTCTTGGGAAGATCATTAGAGTAACACAGCTCTGTGCTAATTTCATCTATTTTGCCAGACAGACCGCAGCAACTCAAGTCACCTTATCTATATTTAAAGCGGTTTCAAATTCACAAGTAAATGAAAGAAATCTTTTAAAAATCACTACTACCCTTTTTAAAATGCCCAGGAATAAAGAGTTCTGGAAAACACAGTGAGCATGCATGGCTTCGTGATGAAATATAAACCAAAATGAAACCACCCCAGCACTTCATGGGCCCTGAGAAGTCGCGTGATGCTTGCTCCACTCACTAGCACAGATGTTTCAAAACTTCCCTCTGCTGAAATCTCAAAAAAATGATGGATTAGCCAAATGTTTTTCTCTTGCTGGAAACTGATTGACACAAATATATTTTTAAAAAACAAACAAAAAAAAGCTTAGTACTTTTTTGATCAACTGTTGCAGTTTTACTTCTTAAAATACACTCTCTGATCCTTTCCTTCTACCGTAGTTTCTTCTCTCCCCAGCATTTGCCATTTTGTCAGCCTCAAAACTGCATCGGTCTCTTCTATTATAATTTACTTGAGGAAAGAAGCATTTGTGACAGGTTTTCTTATTCAGATATCCATCATTTTGAGAATTCCTTTAAGTCCAGAAGACAGTCGCTTTTCTTTATATACCTCTTACTTATACTATCCCCATTTTTATCATTATTCATTACCATTATTATCCCAAATATCATCATTATTTTTTAAGATTCCACACTTATTAGTTGCTTCATGATTTCTAACGTAAGCTTTCCATTACTACTACTGATTCAATATCTAATGTACACATAATAATGTGAGGTAAAGCAGCAGCACTAATACAGTTTTTGTTTTGTTAAAATACAGATGAATCAATACATGTTAGAGCATCCAGGCTCTCTCAGTCCCTATAGGATCGACCGTTCATTTCCCGGGTTGCGTGCCTGATGTTGTAAATGCTCCATCCTGAAGCGACTGGAGTTCGATTAGATAAAAGGCCCATTTCAGCACTGTGTTAGAGATATTAGAGCTGGTTTCGAGCGAGGCGGTCTCTGTTAAAAGCACTGAACCTCCCTACACAAAGAGGCTAGCCGACATCCTGGAGGTCTTTTTGGAGGGCTAATTAGCTCAGGCACAACACGAACATACATGCTGCTTCTGAAATGGTGGTATCACTTGGCATATGGCGGGTTTCTCTGCAGAGCACTGACACCAGCAAAGCAGCCCAGTTCAGCCCCAACCTAGGGGCTCGCAGCACCACCACCTTCACCCACAGCCCTCTCAGTTATCCAAGGTTGAATTTGACTCTGACCATTTGGTCTCGGCTACTTTTAAAGTGTCACCTATGATAAAACCATTGACAAATCTTATTCACTCCTGTTCCAAATGCCTACTTGTTTATCCACCAACACTAAAGCAGCCTTTTGTAGCTGGGGAAGATCCTCCGGGAAAGAGTTACTGCAATTCAGTTCTTGGCATTCACACACAAAAACCAGAATTTCTCCCTCCCTGAGCTGACCTTAGCCAAGTTGAACGCATTCCCAGACTTGCCTAAGTCGCCGGTGCCTGTGCAGCCAGCCAAACACCTACACAAAACACAGCCCAGAGCAGACCCTCAGCAGTACGGGAAGCTGTTATTCGCATCAGTACGATTCTCTCCTGCCCCAGACGGGGGCAAGCTCTGCAGCGCAAGTAATGACCTCGACCACCCCCGCAACGGACTGCTCTGTTGCATGATTCTCTATGATCATTCCTGAAGTCAACCATAGCTTCCTCAGAAAGGTCCCCTCGCTGGAGACACGGACTGAGAGCCTGCCTGTCCTGCCCTCTGCCCTGCCACCGGCACGCTGGGCAGAGCGCAGGTTTTCACTGGTCCTTACTGCCGTCATACTGCATTAAAAACTCAAGCCTCATCTGTTATGAGCCACCATTTCCATATTTTCTGGATGGCAAAGGATGGTATGGGGAACAGCTTTTAATTGAAATAGGTTTTTATAAAAAAGTGGGGTCAGGTATCAGAACTGCTGGCAATAAATTTGCTGCGTTTCAAGAGAAGAGAAGCACCTTTCAAATTAATTTACTGAATAAGACAGGGGACACCACAAGATGGCACAACGGAGTGCTTCATTCAAATTTCCCTTTCTGTCTAAATTAGAAAGGACCCTTTTAATAGAAATGCTTATTTAGCTATTGGAGAGCCCTTCCAATATTCAGAAAAGTTTCTCCTTTAGAGGCAACAATGAACACGTCCTCCCTGGAAGATAGTTAAGAAAAAGTATCCTCATTTTAAAAGAACTGACAAAAAATGAGGCATGGACATGCCAAGAGATTTGGCTAAAACAAAAGGGCAAAATGAAGTGGCAAGGCTTGAAAGAGAAGCTTGGAGTTAATGGCTCCTAATTCTGAAGTAAGAGAGAAAACAACATAGCTTGGAGGTTTATCAGTAAATTAAAATAAAATCTCCTGCCTAAACCAAATTTGTTTGTTAGCTCCTCCAACAGCTACTACTATCACCTTTAGGCAGTGTCCCAGCCCAGCGAACTGTTTGTAAAGGAAGCATGAATCAAGTTGTGCTTATTTAACACCTGGAGCACAAATAAATATAAACACTTGCTATAATCCCGTCTGCAATGTGCAAATGACCCAGCTACTTCAGCAAAGATGGGATTTCAGAAGACGCTGAGACAGGGGTTCACATTTGGCCAGATACTGTCAATGGCAGCAACAGGAGCAACGGGCACCCCGACTGCCAGGCCCTGGCACTTGAGGTAGCTTGTCATGTAGTCACCAGTGGTACAGACTGGGACTCCCCTGATTCAAAGACCGTACTCACACTCGACAGCTTTGTATCGAAACCTATCATTTCCATTAACCACAGAGCTGCTTGTGGAGCGGCAGCCATCTATTGCGTATGCACACAGAGCTCCCTTGTTCTTCCAACCAGTCAGTCATGAAACCGATTTTCATGGCGTTGTGAGAGATGTCCAACACAGAGTGCTTGAGCCAAGGCAACCCCCTGCAGACTGCAAAACTTCCTCGCCGTTCCTCTCACCACCGCACAATTTCCAACAACAAAAAACCCTAGTGCTGTAAAGCACTAAATACCGGAAGACCTAACTACTGTTTATTTAAGCCTGCTCTGAGCCACAAAAGTAGGAAACAGAGAGCAGCAGCATTTCACCGATACAAAATCCTCTCCGTAGCACTGGACCCAGCCTGGGCTAACCCCAGCTGGGGTAGAGGAGGGGAGCAGGAGGGGTGCAGGCTCAACCACATACATTCATTTGCAACTCATCAATGAGGCATATAATCCCAAAGGGGTTTTTCCTTCTCTGCATCTACGTTACACATAAATAGGCCACTAGCACATTAGTGCTAACACACCTTTATTTCAGACTTTTTTCCACTTTTGCTCTCCTCTGTATATAGCCATTACACAGATTCACTGCTCCAATTCAGGTTACGAAGTGCCACAGCAGGATACTTTCCCCCACACACCAGCCTTTTACGATGTTCTAGCCCCTGATATTCAGTTAAATAATAGGTTGAAAACATTCAGTTGACTCGTAATTCAAAAGGCCCTGGGCTCCAGCATCTTCTGTGCAACAATTTTTTATGCTCTTGCATTACTTCTCTCCATCATAAAAAGACTATACAGGCACCCTTTAGAAAATCCCTCCCACTACCTATCCCTGCTGTTAATAGTAAGAAACATCCATACGCCTTCCCTCTTTCTACACAGAGCCTCTTCCTGGGTTTATGGACAGCAGGCAAGACTGGAAGCATTTTGGTGTGCTGTGTATGACACTGTTTCTATGCAGAAACAGCTGGAAATAGATTTTGCTATTGTAGTGCTTTTATTATCATCATCTTTAATTTCATCACTTCAAAATGCCAGGTGAAACATCTCGCAGTGTTCCCTGGTCACGGAGTTGCTCTCTTTGTAAGTATGTCACACGCAACCATAATGCAGAATTTTAGAGACCAGGAAACAAAACAAAAACTTCATAGACAGAGGAAAGGCAATTCGATCCATAATGCAAGCATTTCATAAGAAACTCCTCTACAACCATTCGTACTTGCTTTTAGTTATCAACAATTAAATGAAGGTTCAATTAGTAAAGTGCAATGCACTTAGCTCCACTTAATATTAAAATAAAATAAATAAGCACGGTAAAACAATTTTCCTCAATACCCACTGCCATAAGCCACAGTCTCAGTAATATTGACCTTGGACAGCCCCGAGAGCTAAGGGCCAGAGAAAGATGTCAGCTTAATAAATCTGTAGAATTAAGTCTTTTTTGTCCTCTCCATGGCATATACAAATTGAAACACAAAACCAAATTGCTGAGCGGAGAGTTATGAAAACCTCCAAGCCAAGGCAGCTCTTTCCCAAAGAAACCACTGTTACAGGTGCAAGACAAAACCCTCTTCCCCATTAAGTCCAGAGGGAATTACCCAAGATCTGCTCCTCTACCTCACTTCAGGAGCCTCACTGCAGTCCTCAGGTACACTCTGATTTCCTTCTCCTCCTTTTGCTTCCCCACAGAACCCTTTTTCCATTTCTATCATCTGTAAAATACAAAGTACCTGCTGGAACTAACACTACTGTGACAGCCACTCTGTCCTTAATCACCTGAGGTATGCTGCAAGTCTTCATCTTTTTATATTTTGGTATCTTAAGACCATCAATCTTTCAAGAGAGGAATGGTGTTTAAGTGCTGGAACCAGCCACTTGGTTGCTTAAAATCCTTAAAAGCCACCACTATACTCCCAACCCCCAAACTTGGATTTTTTGTTATACTGTTTTATAAGATGATCTCTTTTACAGCTATTTTATTTCTAAAGTATCACATTTCGCCTCTGCTAAAGAAATCTTTTCTTTCAGAGCTTTAAAACACCTTCCAGAAATGGGAAGAAGAGAATAAACTACTCCCCTGTCCTTGCACAAGAAGGCAGGGCTGGAAGGGACCTCCCTTTCACTGCCCATTGCCATCCCCGCACACAATGGGCAGGGAAAGGGAGGTTCCTTCCAGTATGGAGCTTTCCCATAGCTCCCATACTTTATTATTTAAGTGGTGGGAGCCGAAGACGGCTGAGGCATCCTCTGTTGGCTTAACCAGTGCCAACCACCCACCCACTAGCTTAGCTGATTAGTAGGTAGCATCTCCTGGGGAAAACACACAAAAGCTTCTCTGTCAGGCACTTTACTCTTACAGCCAGGGCAGCCAAATAACCGAGGTGTGAGCAATGTCCCCACTCCCCCATCATGCAGGTGCATGATGCTGGATGGACTTCTTTCTCACGAAATCCTGCACCAGATGATAAATCCCAGCTCGCAGTCCCTGCCCCTGCTCCCACTCTGTATCTAGCACAGAGAGAGCTGCAGGCAGGAAGCCTGGAGGCCAGGCTGGCTTCATGCAGCGACACAGCTGATTGCATCTGCCTTCCCCTTAGATGGTAATTCAGGAATTGCCACATTCCAGGAAAGCAATTTTGCCTCCAACATCCTGCAAAAAAAAAAAAATACTTCCAGTTTCACCCCGCTCCCAACATGCACGCTGTCTTGTCTGCCTCAGAAATACAAGCTGCACAGACTGGGCAAAAACCACTAAGTAACCGTTGATGGAGGGTTATTATTCTTTGTGCTGATTTTTAAAAGTCATATGATGTCAATTATCTAATGCTGTTCATTATTAAAAATTAATATGCTCCTATCCAATATAAAAGCTGTTTTAATACTTTCTGGGTTTGTGAGAATTCTTATTTAAATGTATCACACTAATATTGCCTGTGTTTTACTTGTACAGCTTCTTATACAGCATATTAACTGGACAAAATGCATGTAATAACAAAATATCCCTATTTATCTGAGAAGAACATCAACTTCTAACGGCCAAATGGAAATTAAACTTCAAAAAAAATGGCAGAAACCATGCTAAAAAACAGAAATTACAACCCACTGAATGTAAAACCAACAAATAATTCTGCTCTTCAAACTTAGGAGTTGTTATAACAACTGTTACACTTGTTACCCAACACTCAGTAAAGAGTCAGCTGCTAGCTATGCAGAAGACTCCAGTGGTTTGTAAACTACCTTTTCCTCTGAAAAACTGGGAAAAATTCAGCTTGTTCCCCCAAAAGCCTTCATGAGATTCCGATGCAAAGGTCTTCTAAGTCAAACTGTTTCTCAGAACAATTTTGTGAGTGAATTTTGGTTTTGTAAGCACTGAGCCACATGCTTGATGCTTCTTAATCATTGTTCATTTCAGAACACAAGAGTCTCAGAGAAGAGGGCTTTTAAAAGGTTACTTCACTACCGTGAACTTGGACAACGGATTCAGCTTGTCAGTGCAAGCTACAAAAATGTAAAGCTAACTAGATCCTTCTGGGCCTTATCATTTTATCTGGAATCATGATTTACAAGCTCTTCAACTTGCAGACTCTCTTAATTTTCACTATGGAGGTATAGTTTGCCAAAAAAGGAAAGTAACCCTGAGAATAGCCTTTGCTCTATTTAGACGGTAAGTTTGCAGGCAACTCTCTGGCCCCGTTGTCCAGCCAGTCAAGCCTTTGGCTCCTCTTAGCAGAGACTTTCCCCCATCCGTTCTGGAACTGCTTAAGCTCTTCTGCTGACCAAGCCAACCCACTCTACAGAGTTTTCTGCTGGGGTGCACGAGGCGTGGGGGGCTCATGGAGCAGCGTGAGGAGCAGCAGCGCTGGCTGGGCTGAGCAGCCGGAGCAGCCCCTGGGAGCTGGCGGCACAATCCCCTCATCTCAGGAGCTGACAGATCCGCTTCCTGCAACCCAGGCCGCAATCTCAAGCGGTCACTCTTGCACACACCCTAAAAATCATCCTGGGTAGACAGAACACAGACTCAAAAACTGTAATTGAGACATCAATGTTTTGTTTTTAAAGGAATTTGTAACAGAGGAAAAGCTGGTACAGGGCCACAAATAAGAAGGGAAGGCGAGCACCCACCTGGCTCAGTGGCAGCGTTTGCACGGTGGTGAGACCAGCTCCCCCCACAGCCTATGGCCCACGCGCCACCAGCCCTGAACCACCAGATGGGCCCAGCACAGCCAAAGGCAGCCTCTTGCGCAGGCAAATGTGAGATCACAACAAACCTAGGGCAGCTTAGCTGCAATACGGCCCAGCTACCAGCAGCAGCAGAGGCACAGGAACACGGTGCTCTAGGTGAGCTAATTGCCTAACTTCCCCATCCCACAGGCAGGTCTTTCAGGCTAGACTGAGCTTCACACTACTGTAAGTCACCCTGGTTTTAAGGAAATTGAAGGCTTCCTTGAATAAGACAAGACAAGTCAGAAGGTATCCTGACTGCAGCACGGATGCAGTTTATAGCACGTCCTTTCTAGGCTTCCATCTTCCCCAAAACCACCACACTCTTGCCATCAACACAGCTCCACCAGTGATGAAAACAGAGAGAAAAATTAATACAGACAAAACTTTAAGAAGCCAGGATGCCTTTACACACAGGATCCCCAGGCCTATTATCTCTACCTATATTCAACAGCATGGCTGAAAACCCACTTGCTCTCCTACCACTGGAGATGTGGTAGGACATGGGGTAATGGTTTTAAACTAAAGGAGGGGAGATTTAGACTGGACAGAAGGAAGAAGTTTTTCACAATGAGGGTGGTGAAGCACTGGCACAGGTTGCCCAGAGAGGTGGTAGAAGCCCCATCCCTGGAAACATTCAAGGCCAGGTTGGACGGGGCTCTGGGCAACCTGATCTAGTTGAGGATGCCCCTGCTCATTGCAGGGGGGTTGGACTAGATGACCTTTAAAGGTCCCTTCCCACCCAAACTATTCTATGATTCTCTGTACTGTTTTTACTAAAGCTGGGAAGCCTTCAGCTGAAATTCAACACATCATAGACAAAATTTTTCATGCTGTATCTTTTCAATGCTTTACCTTTTCAACTCTGACACAGGATGTTTACACACACAATTTGTGTCTTTATCATGTTCTTAAGGTAGGCAGTTCCTAAAAAGCCCAAAACTCCAAAGGCCTCCAGCCTACTACAGAGAGACCCTTAATCACAACTTTAACCCCAACATGTTATCATCATGGCTTCAAAGCCAATGTAAGTGAGACAAAACCCATGCTAAAATCATCTTGAAGTATTGCTGTTATTTCCTTTTTTTTTTTTTTTTTAAGTTGTGGTTTCTTTGATTCTTAGTGTTGGTGAATGGGGTTTTTTTTTACTGCAAAACCAAAACCAAATGTTGGTAACTATATTTCACGATAATGTACAAGTGCTTATCCTTCCAAAAACTACTACAAATGTTCAGTTTCCAAGGAGGACTCCATCCAGTTGCTACTGCTGCCTTTCCTTCTCACCTATTAACTGCAGGTGGGATTTTAATACTTAGTTTAGGTAGTGCAAGATCTCACAAGTGAAGTTTTAGTTTGGTGAAAGGACAGTCCATCTAAGTTTAGTCTGTAAGATCAAGGCTTGCAAGTGCAATTTTAAGTTTATGCCAGTTATAAAGTATGGTATTAATATACACACACCAGTTTAGCTAAATTTGCTTCTAATGTGATTATCATCCTTAGCCTAATTAAGTTCACAATAACATTGATTAACTATTGCTGGAGTTACACATCATCCATCAACTACTTAAATAAACTACCTGGATTCAGTCAGTTTTGCTGGTCTTCTCACAGAAGTCAAAGGTAAATATCATTCAATTGTGCTGCCTAAATGGCTGATCAATGTATTTAATCATGACTTTTTAACCCACTTATTGTTTATCATCTCTTCTCAAGATCTTTTTTGTTGTTGTTGCTTGAAGTTCTAAATATGTTTTCTTTTCATTTTGTTGAGCTTTGATACTTATATCAACACAGAAGTTTTGTACAAGTAAAATTAGAACCTTAAAAAAAAAATCACTGTAAAGTTTTTGAATTACACGGATAAGCTCCCAAACACACCAGAAATGAATGATCATGGTCTTGTTAGCAGGTTTACAGAAAATTGCACCCAACAGAATTTCACATACGTCAAAGATTTGAACTCTGCCCACACACAAACACTCGTATTATTGGACTATTAACTTCATTATTCAGATGAGAGCATTAACCATGTCAGTAAAGCACAGCTATCAAAACCCAAAACCTCCCACCACAATTGCAACACTGAAACACCCCCCCCAGCCTTGTTTTATCTTCCATTTCTTCTATGTCAGGGTCCTGTGACCACTCAATTTGTCTGCACTATCATTTTTTTATTTTCTTGCACACTGGATACAGATGTCTCCCCTTTCCTAAATCCCAGCATCGCTCACACAGCAAGTGCAACAAGAAATGAAGACAAGGAGAAGAAAGCATCCACGTCAACATGTCTGTGGTGGAATTTTGACTTTTCAAATTCAGTTGCATTGCAGAGTTCCCATCAATTCTGAAAGGGCCACTACTTCCCCCTTGGTCATAAATTAAATGAGAAATTAAGATATCTTCTGTCCTCAGGTATAGATTTCTCCTAAAGTAGCGGTCAAGGGAGACGGAAACAACAGGATGCTCTATTGACAGCTACTCCAGGCTGAGTAAAGAAGCTCCAGGAGACATTACTTTACTCAAGCTAAAAAAGCAGGGCACTCATTACCCAATGCATTTAAAAGAAAAAATAAAAACTGGCTTTTCACCTCAAACGACCACATTATCATGATCATAAAGTCCATTTTGAATGAGGCCACTCCCATCCTAGAAGCTCCCATCCCATACGCAGACATGTGATTAAGGCCCTAATTTAAAAATGCAGATGACAGAAGCAAGTAGGTATAACCTTTTCAAGAAAAGATGCCAAATACTAGGGGTTTAAATTAATATTAATATATCCTTACGCCCACTCTTTGCATGACAAACACCACAGCACTTCATCCAACGATATCGGCACCAGGCCAGTAACTTCAGCTCCTCAGTCTGATGCCTCAGAGCAGCTTCAGAAGCTGTCTGTTGCAGTTGCTAATAAAAAGACTGAAGAATTTTGCCTTAAAATATGCAACGGGGGGGGGGGGGGGGCAGTTTCACTTTTTCTGGAGCCACATGAAAATCCGTAAGAGCTTTCCAAATACATCATTGACCCACTTGTGGCACAAATCAATCAATTCTATGAAGTTTCTGAATCCCAGTAAATTAGCTAGGAAAACACAACCTTCTCCTCTTCCTCAAGGTTCACAATTTATGATCTGACCCTGGTTGTAATGATTGTGTCACTATAAACACATGCTGAATGAATCACAGCTGTCTGGAAACACTGGTACTCAATAATGCTCCCTCCAAAGGGGTCAAAGCCTGTGACCGCAGGCTTCCAGGAGCCCTGCACAAGGCCAGTGCTGCAACAGCCTGGCGGAGCCACCACAAATGAACAGGCTTAGCAACCTTGAAAAAGTGAGGTCACCAAATGGAGATGAGATATGATGTAAGACACAACCAGACAGGGCCAAGCCTCGGCTCTCATAATCTGGGTATCACTCCCGGGGAGGGGAACGTGAAATGTATACTTCCCTGCAATCAAACTGGAATGAAGTTTTAATGCAAAGCAAACCACTACAGAAGTGACTAACGTCAAGGTAATCCAATTTCGAGGACTAACACTTGAATTTTTCCTCTTCACTCAACTTCCAGTCTTTGCCATGTTTTTGCTTCCAGAAGGCTGCATTACCAGTCCAAAGACCACAACATCCCACACAAGCCTTCATTGGTAAGGACAGTGATTTTTATTTATACTATCTGAAGTTGCTACTTGTTGGTAACATGCAGATACTGAAGAAGAATTTCGAAGAAGAAAAATTAGGCTAAGGCTGACCAACCTCTTCAATTGTGGCTCTGGAAGACTTGTTCTACACAGAAACGAGAAAGATTGCAGTTATACACAGCAAGTAGAATGCTTCTGGAAGGCCTGGGCTGCTCTACTGCCTACAAATCATAGCTGCTCTGCTCATGCTCAGTAAGCCAACATGCTTGAGACATGCTATGCTTCTTGACATGCAACTCATGCAAGCCATGTTTGAGTCTGGCTATTGAGTTCATGTATACCTCGAGTAGATAGTGACCATGATCTCCAGATGTACAGCGTCCTCTTCAGAGCCATAGTTTCATCTGGACTACCACAGGCCTGGAAATCCAGGAGAAATGCACCATACCTTCAACATTTCACCTAGTCTTCCCCCGCCCAAGCAGAAACAGATAACATGACCAGAGGAACCCAAATGTATATGGGTTACACAGATTGAGGACAGGGGTTCACAAAAGGGTTAATCTGTGCCAAGTCAAGCTGTCCTGATTTAAAAGCTGTGAACACCTGACACTTACTAGGGACTGAGCTCTCTCCCAAAGGCAAGTTTACCCTGGGCTATATTTGTCATCTTTCATATGCCTATGTTTCAATCCCAGTGCACTCAATTCTTACGTTGTGAAATGCACAGCCTGCCCTTTTCTCTACAGCTGCTTCAGTGCTATTTAGCACCAGGTTTCTGCCTGGAGGTTCACCCCTCTGCTCCTGTGCCCATAGCTTGAGAAGTTCATAATTGGCAGATCTGGGACACTAAATAATTCTTATGGAAAAGCCAGGAAGCTTCTGAAACCAACAAACAAGACAAAAGAACATCTCCGCCAGGGATATGTGTGTGTAATGAATGAAAAACAGTGACAACATAAAACTGTATGAAAATGTTTCTTTCCAGGTCACTTTTACCATGGAACATGTTTTGATTCTCTAAATCCACTCTGTCGATGTTATAAACATACTCCTTTTCAGCAGCAAATGTATAGACAGCTGCAGAACTGTACTTCCTTTAAACAAGACAGTGCTGTTCTATTCCAGATTATTAGTTCAAAATACCATCCCTTGTAATGCATATACTCCTGTGATTTATTTCCTTAACTTAGTACTGCTTTTGTAATGGAGCATTAATTCAAGTATTGTTTTCTGTTTCACTGTAATAAATAAATGCAGAGAGACTACAAATACAAGGTAACCAACAATTTTAAAGAAACAACAAAACCATACCGTTTTCTTTTGTGTTTAATTTACTAATTCCTAGAGAAGAGAGAAATCTTTTGGAACTACAAACAAATCAGGCTCTCTGAAAATTATGAAGGAAAGGGTAAGACTTAAAAGCTAATGTCTTTTAAAAAACAAAACAAAAAAACCCAACCAAACAAAAGGACAGTTAATGCTATCTCACCAGTCCGTAGATCTGGTACATTTCTGGTATAACTTCAGACATCAATTTTGTTATCAAAATACAGCCAGCAAATCTATGTAACACACACACACACAAAAAAAATTCTGGAGTTGAACAGTCATCTCTGCCTTACCCTAGTTATTAAGTAAAGCAGATTGGGGGGAGTGGAGGAGGCCAATAACTACACACAATTCGGGATACTAAAGAAAAAGACAGTAAGCTTTACAACAGTCACACAAATACATGGTGCCCTTTGTCATAAGCACAGAGTCATGCAGAAATATCTGAAGATGATCCACCAGCACTAGAAGCAGGATCCATCTCCTCTTTCTTCCTTGCTTATGCATATGGACTGCTCTCTTCCAAGATCTGACTACATCCACTAAACCATTGATAAGCAGCAGGAAATCAAAATCACTCAACCCAAGATGTAAAATCTCCTAATTAAAAAAAGGGAACTAAATTCATACCTTGTAATAATACATAAACCTGCTTGCAGCGCAAGGAGCACTGCATCAGCCTCGGCACCCCACGTTCTAGGTCACACTTACACGAAGCAGGAAAGAAAGTGAGGGAAATCAATTAGAAGTGCAAAGCCTCCATGCACGTGCCAAAATGCAGGCTTAGGATGCAGCTGCATACTATGGCTAATCCAGCATAACCACAAGGCTATCCCTGAGAGGCCGAGCCCATGCTCCCCCCAGTTCCACCACACTGCACGGCACTTGCGATGCTCTACAGCTGCTTGGGTCACTCATCCAGGCGGGGAGCTAACACGTGCACGCACACCGAATGGGTTCTCCAGCACCCAATGCAGGCATGCATGCCCATGTCCATGCCGCCACCCGGCTGGGGGAGCGGTAACCTCTGCCAAAGGGACAGGTGGCAAACGGAAATGGAAACTTCCCAGAATTGGCACAGCTGGATCAGCCAGAGCTTGCTGGTTACCTCATATTGGAAGGATGGCCTTCCCTCAGAGCTGGACAGGTTCCACGATTTTAATTGTCACCCTTTTGCTTTTTGTCAACAGGACAAGTCCTCAAAGAGAGAAGAGAACTCTAGCCTAACTTTTCTTTAGAAAGGACAAGGCATAAGATGGGTATTATTATTGTAGGAAAGAGCAGAAGAGGGAGGGCAATGCAGTTAAGCACCTAAACAAGCCAGTGATGTGCCACAGCTGGATAACTCTGAGTCATTCTGTTATTTAGGTATATAGACTGAGCCCTGGCAGCCCTCTGCTCCAGTAATTACCACCTGGTAGTTCATCCCCAAGCATCTCACCAGACATGGGCACCTCATTTGGAGATGCCTCTGCTGCAAAGCTGCTCCACATTCAAAGGGCAGCAGCACAGGCATGGTGGAGGTCCCCGAAGGAGAAACAGACGCTGGAAACTGGTACGGCAGATCACTGGGGCACCAAGCAGCACACACACGAGGGTTCCTGTATTTGTTTAACCACTACACTAGAACAATCAGTGCCATATGGGCTGATTAATCTTAAATAAATAAAAAAAAAAAGTCACACCACTTCCTACAAGGGATGAAAGATGAAATTGCTACATGAATTTGCACTCAACATTTCAGAAGCACCAGACCAAAATCCAGCTCTCTTGACGCTTTGCTTGCAACACAGCATCCATTCTTTAATAGGTAGCAGCCTCTCATTCTCATTTATCAGGGACCTGTTCAGAGTATCCGTAGCCTTAGCTCTGAATTTCAGTTCAAGAGTTAACTTGCACATGGAAGCGATTACTTGTCCTGTCAGTCCTTGCCCACTCTTAGGAAAAAGGAAGCGACTCAGACGTGTTGCATAACTGCTCACCGGCACAGTCAAAGAGCTTGAACAGTAATCGGAAGACTAATATCACCGCTTCAAATAGGTGCGAAAATACAGGGTGAAAAACCCCATTTGGGTTGCACTCCAGCCTTTGCCAGCACACCCCTCTGAGCTCCCAAGCTTATCACTGGGTGTTTTGCCTGCTCAGACCTGGTCCCAGCCTGTGGTGCCCGCAGCTCCCTGGCCCCTCTCCTGGGACCCCGTACCCAAGCCTTCTCCCTCCTGGAGGCTGTGTCCATACTAAATCAAGTGGCTAAGAAGTCTTCTCCAACTAATATTAAATCTTACCAGTAGAAAAAAGCATTAGAGGAATACGGGTTTGAAACAACAAATACATACTGCAAACCCTGCTTACCTAAGTGACTATCAAACTCCTGTGCTGGAGATCCAGGAGAAACCCTACCTCCTTCATATTCTCTCAACAGCTTTTCTGAAACAAGGGCCCGAACTCTGTCAGAAAGGATTTTTTTTAACTGTTCATAACCCTTTCGCTCACTGATCCATACTACTGCCAGACAAAACGTGTTTCGTAACCTGGCTGGAGTTCAGAGCAGACTTAACAGCTAAAAGCTCAGGAATTGTCTATTAACCACCCTTGAGACACCTTGAGTATCTTATTTCAGGCTATTGTTTTGCTACCTGCTTTTCCAACAGCCTGTTGTTATTGCAGCACATTCACAGGGTAACTCCTCAATAGGTAACTGAATGGCACAATACAAGGTAAGCAAACCTCCCTGCCGAATGAATAGGGCATTTTCTTACTTAATTACAGAGCAGCTGTCCATCAACACATGCATTAAAAGACCTAACTCCAGAGCCTGCAATCAGCAGAGACCAGCCTTGTGTAAATACACAAATACCCTACCCACTATTGCCCTGAACAAACTGTAGATACATAATATGAATGGTAATATACCTGATGAAGAGCAAAGATGGAAAACTGCAAGGTTTTCAGGGCTGGTTAATGAGATAAACCATATCCCAAGGCAACAGCCTCTACCAAATACAGTAAGACAGCATTACCAGTTTATTTTAACAATCTAGATTTGTTCCTAAGAGAGATAAATAACAATATACGAGCTATGTTATCTAGGATGCCAAGTGTACATGAAACAAACAAGACAGATAATTATATTACTATTCATCCCTGTAAAGGAATTAGAAATTCAGTAGTGAACATCCACACAGGTAAATGAAATAGTTATGGAAGAACTTCAGAAATTAATCCTAGTCTGCTCTCTAGGCAGCTGTCAGACTGCAATGATGAGCAACTTATCTTCCATCTACAACACTGTCAGCGGACAAGTGCAGTCACTGGAGAAGTCAGCTGCAGTCCACACCCTTCACAATACCAAATCCATGCCTCTGAGGAAGGAGACACCAGGGAACTTAGTCATTTGCCCAGCTGCCCCACGAATGGTGAAATACTTGCACTCCGGAGGCTCGGTAACTTCCATCCTTCTGCTTGTTTGATGCCTGCTGCCCTGAGCAAAGAAGAGCTGCCCCCCAAGGGAGAAGTTACAAAGACATACCAGCTATCAGCTACACTCTTCCACCCCTGACTTGGAATCCCCACACCTTTGCATCTAGTTGCTACCAAAACCAGAGAAACCCCATGCACAGCAGCTAGGGAAGCTGAAATGCCCTACTCACCTCTGGTCTTGAGGGTAGCAGAGAGAGGCAGTCGCATACGTGCAGCCAGAATACCTAACCCTGAGCATAAAACTCACTCCAGCACAGGAAGAAACAACTTCAGACCTGCAGACAGGCAAGGCAGCTCGAATCGATGACTGCCGCTGCCAACTATGCACAGGCAGAAGTGCTTCACCTGGAAGAGCAGGTGAGAACAATGCTTCCCTCCCACATCCACAGCTATGGCTCTAGAGTGAGCGCTGCCACCCCCCTTCCTTACTGCCAGCAAAATACGTCTTTTTATTTTTAAAAACATCTGTAATTTCATGAGGCTGAGCTGTTCTTAGGTTAGCTCACAGTGAAGGCAAGGCACTTTTCGTTTTACCTTAAATGCTACAAGAAGTCAGAAAGCACACGAACACTAATTGACAGCACAGATGCTGAGCTAAGTCTGATGGAGAGACTGGACATCCCACTCGCCCCACAAGACCGCAGGACAGAGTGCTGTCAGCCCGGCTGAGGAGTCAAGTGGAAGCAATAGTGGTCTGCATGTTTTGCAAGGCCTGGTACGTGAGCAACAGGAGAGCGTGATGAATCAGGCCAGGCCTTATCAGCTCATTGCACAACCCCATGCCTCATCTCTAATTAAATCATAACCATCAACAGTCTTATTTGTCTGTAACCAGTATCAAACTGTGGAAGCTCATAGTTCTTTGTCACTAACGACTCCAGAGGAGGTCAAACACACCAGCAGAATAAACCTTATGAACCGTTTGGTCATCTTTGATGAGTAAATCCACAACAGCAAACCAGAGTCCATCCCAACAAATAAATAACAGTGCATGAACTCCAGACATTGTCCACAGAATCACTGTATCCAATCTACCTTTAGAGGCACTATTGACATGCTTTTCAGCCATGACTCACTGCTCAAAACATAAAAGAAATTGCTTTGTACCATTAGGAACAACAAAACCCTTCTAGTTGGTGGCTGTGAGTCATGGGTATTTGAAGTTTTGTCTAAAACAAGGCATCTGCTAAAACTGAAAACTTCAGGAATGGGCTTGTTTCAAAGTTGTTTGCCTTGGGTCATGTAAGTATTAACTTCCAATTTTCATCAGCAACAATTATATTTGCTAAGCAAGGATATTAAATAAAGTGCCTCTATGAACTATAAAAAGTTATCATCAGAATGTTTTGGCTCTTTGCTTTTTGCCCCTGTGCATTACAGTAAGCAAAACTTATCTCAAAAGCTTGAAGACTTTTAGAAAACCCCACTCCTCAATAGGGCAGCAATAAAATCTCCTTCCTACAAAGAGAACACCAGTATGCCAGGCAGCACCGTCTCTCCATCTGGATGTGCTTCCAATGGTCTTATATTAAATACACATTTCAATTTTTTTCATGCATTCATTTTTGCTGAACTGTCATGAATTCTCCCTCCGTTCTATGGCAAAACATCTAAGCAGCAATCAAGATTTGCAATACCAAACAGGATTAGGAGTGTCACTAAAAAAAAAAAAAACACCCCCCAAAAAACCAACCAAAAAAGCCCCACAAACCCCCACAAAAACCCAAAGCAGTAATTTACTGCTGAACATCGTTTTTGCCCTTGTTTAGACTCTCTATCCAATATTAGAAGTACTGCTCCTCGTTATCATTGTCTCTTAGGAAAAAAAAAAAAAAGAGGATGCTTTCTTAATAAAGACATGCTACATTGAAAATTCATTAATGATTGTGGGTGTTTCCACTTAAAGTAATTCCCAGCTGATTCTTATAGTCATTTCTCTCTCCACAGATACTATTTGTCATAAAGGTGGAAACACTAACAAACAGATATTGACTATTACAAATTCTTCTGTGATTTTACACAGCTCTTTTTGCTTCTAAACCTGATTCTGACAGGGCTCTTCCCCACTCTGGGAAACTCCTTTTAACAATGGAAACATCACACTGATGCAGCATGGGGCCTTGCTGACTTCTGAGTTTATAGGTATCATTACAGATACCAGCATTTCCCTTTCCTTGCTCTGCTCTGAAGAGGCAGCTTCAGTTACTGACACAGCACACAGGTGGAGGAGCTGAATCCCCTTCCCTATGGCCCCAAGCAGCAAGCAGGAGAACAAGAAGAAAGCCGACAGAAAACAGTAAAACTGCAGAGAAATAACTGCATCACATACTGTAAGAGGGAAAGACAGACAAGAAAAAGGGAAGAGCACAAATTATCCCGAGTAACATTAAAAAAGAGCCACCTACCAAACAAAACGCAAGCATTAATTGAAGATTGCTCTGTAACTCATGGAGCGTGGCTGTGGACTGTAAGCCAAAACCATCTTTCAAATAGAGACATGTCACCAGCTGTTTTATGGAGCTCACACTCTGCTCACAAAGTGGTTCTGGCTGTATGTAGCCACGTACCACCAGGATTCAGCATTTCCCATTTCTAGACTTACACTCTGCCACTTTCCAATTCTTATCTTCAGTCAGTGAGCCCCACTGGCCATCCTCCAGCAACCCCATGGCCACCAGCAACCTGGCTCACCGAGGATTTTTTTTTTTTTTTTAAATATGGATGTATTTCATTTAAGAGGAAAAACATTTAGTTCCAGTAATGTTGAAAAAAATTGTGCATTTGGAAAAGTAACAGCTGCAGGTACAAAGCTGAACAAAACCAGCCTGCAATGCACTGCAAACAACTTATCTCATGCTAAACAAGCAGGGCAGACTCTCTGAAAACAACTGATTATATTTGTGAATCACCCACCTGCAATAGCTTAACCAGATTCAGCAACTGTTTAGCCAGACATCTCGTCAGCTTTCTGCAATTCCTTTCACGGACACAATTACTCGTGAACATCCACACGTGCACACTTGTGCACACACAACTACTTGTGAACACGGCCCCTCCAGAGCAGGGAACAGAGCCTCCTCCACTCTTGATGCTCCCTCTCTGGCTCCCATCACTGACTTCATTGTAACCTCTTTCACTTATCAAGATGCCTGTTCAAGCGTGTATTATACCAGCGTATGTGAGCTTCCTAAAGCACTGGGAAGAAGTGGGGAACTAGTGTACAAAGGTCTCATATAACAGCAACAGCGTGTTCTGTGTCAGAGCACTTGGAGAACAAAGCAGCAACTCACTTCAAGTATACTCCAAATGCAGCTTCCCAACATATACTCCTTTTTGCCATTTTGATTTGCATTAAAATGTACTTTTATATGTCTTCTGAATACAGTACCTTGAATTATAACAAGCGAGATCAAAAGGATACCCTGTAAGATGCCCTTTATGCTATCTTATAAGTATGAAATAGCAAAACGTAAGACTCTTCATATTTTCATAACCAGGTAAAAACAAGCACTGAGCTTATATTGCAGAACAAACATGAAGTTAGCTCTCGTACAAAGCATCACTGTTCATCATTTGTACTCTGTTCTCATCTTCCTAGTCCAGGACTGTCACAGAAAAAAAAAAAAAATCAAAAAATCACTGTGGATCTTCTCACTTACTCAAAGCAAGGAAACCCCTGACAACTGTGCATGCCCTAGTGCAGCTCTTGCTTTCTAGAAAATAAGGTACACTTAGGAAGCTGAATAAAGCCTTCCCAGATGCTTTCATGTGAGATACAGCTTTTTCCACAGGACACCACCTCTCAGCAGGAAAGGCTGCCCAAGCAGCCGAGCACTTCTTTTTGTACCACACACGCAGGGCCTGACAAGGAGCTACCGACGCTGTATGAAAGCATACGCACGCTGAACTCTTCTCACACACACCTGCAACCCAGCAGATTTACCTGGAAGCTGCTGCTGCTGTCTGTCAGCAGCAACAAGGAGGTTTTTAAAAAAGGAAAACTTGACACCTGGCTCCACAAGACGGTAGTTCGGATGATGCCATCACAAAAAGTAGGGCCTACTGTAAATATGCCAACGATGCTAGCCAGTTCATATTGAACAGGGCAGCGTGGTACAGAACATATTAGCCATTCTGACTCTGAAGCTGTAGTTTGGGCGTACCATCACAAAAAGCAGCATCTACTGTAAAAGTTAACTAACTATTTTGTAATGAAAACAGCACTATTTTGCAGGGGATCTTAGCTGTCCTCAGTGTGCAATACTGTCCAGGTGTGTCAGGGTTCAGAAGGAGGTGAAATCCAGTAGCATTCACCTAACCTGAGTTCTGCCAGAACAGCCTAGGCAGCTATTTTCTCTCGGGGATCACACTTGCTGAGGAGTTACACTGGCAGGTTGGAAAGGCATAGCAGTGAACAGCTGAGGGGGAAAGAGAGGGAAGGCTGAGCCATAGAACTTCTTCGCTGGGGTTTGCAGCCAGAACTGCATCCTGGACTACAGCCTCCTGCAGAACATGGGTGGCATCTGCTCTGGAGCACTTCAGACTGGACGCACAAGTACACAGGCTTCTATCTCTGCAGAAAAATTCCTACAGCAGGAATATACTGTGAATAGATATGGTATTTCATTCTGCAATACTTGTGCAGACATGTTTTTAATGAAGGTATCCATCATTCTAAAAAAGAATGTGGAAATATCAACATCTGAGAGCAAAGTCAGGTGGGAGAACAACCCAATACGCACAACTATAACGAAAAAAATATTAATTCTACAGCTAGGCTATAGGTCTTAGAGAAAGAAAATACAAATCATATTTTGCTTATATACTCATACAGTAAAAGCACTTGGATAACTACAGTTCAGATAAGCAGGTTTCCCCAGTAAATCTAAGGCAGAAAATATGTGACACCCAAGGCACAAAACATCATGGCCTCTCCCCTTTCCATTTAACATCATCTCTGTACTTTGTATAGCTAGACAAAAACCACAAATCTGCTGTCCCTCATCTTTGAGAATACTTTTATGTAAATAAAAAGTATTATGTCAAGCTCTTTAGCATACTAAGCACACAGAATTAAAACACACCCAGAATCAATTATAAATTTTTAAATGTGTATTTTAAGCTTGCCTAGATCAGAACACACCACCGACACGTATCTCTGCAGTGTATGCTTCAAATGACAAAGATCATCTTTATGTGTCACAGGGTGCACAGATTTGCCACTTTTGATACTCATTTGGGGTGAAGGGCAAGGGGTTTTCTGGTGCCCAGGCACTGTCCTTTCAACTTGACGTGCTCGGCCACGTATCAGCCTCTTCAGGTGCCTTGAGTCTGAAAAGCTGGAAAGACCCTGGATACACATCCTCGCTTTTTCTAACCACTCTAAATTTAGGATCTCAGTGAAGTTGCTATTCCCCTCCTTCCCCCTTTCCCAAGATAAAGGCAGCACTGAAAAGGAACACACAAAAATCAACCAATCTGGAACATGAGCTACATTCACAAGACAAAAATAGAAAGCTTTCATCTTTCATTATCAGACACTCTACAGCACAGCACAGGAAGCTAAAGCTTGAGGCAACAGTAGGTTTCAAATATCCCTCAAAATGTGAGCAAGGCTTTCCTTTTCTGCTCTGTGAAAGGCTAAAAAAAAGTTGGCTTGGCAATGACAAAAACCATTAGAGTCAAACAAGCCTCTCCAACAGCAATCCAAACAGAAGGGTCTAGGGGCAGGCAGTTGTTTAAGCAATAGCATCATCCCCACTGCATAAATTCTCCTGTTGAGAACGACAGCCCTTGCCTCCTCACTTCTGCTGATTCTAAAACTCTACATTTTAAAATCTTAAACTCTAAAATTGTAAAGTGTTTAAGATTCAGTGCTAGCCCCCAGAGGAATTCAGGAGGGAAAAGGAAGAGCAAAACACCATTGCTAAAGAGTTGATGCTTCATGAGTTTCAAAAATCGTACTTGCTCAAAGCCCTCCAGCCTCCCTCTGTAAACAGCAGCCTGAATTTAATGGGGTTTGTAACTGCTCTCTAGGGTTTGGGGAGGGCAGATGGAAGGGAAGGCAGGACTGGAGGAAAGGAGAAACGCACTGTACTGCTCCTCTGTCAGGGTGTGTCAAGTTCTTCCAGAAGTCCCCTCAGCCTCCATCTTTACAGTCTCAACAACAGATTATGTGGCCATCTGCTGAGCTTCAATTTTTTTAAATGTTTTTATTTTAAGAGAAGTCGTCAGTGACAGAACCACCACGCAAAGTCACAACCCTTCCTCAAGTACACTTTTTTGGTGGTGGCTTTATTTTCTTATCTGTTCTTGCCTGCTCTGGAGTTCCCCAGTGAAACCAGAGACAAGCTGGGTTCACTCACGTCACTAGCTGGGGAAATGCTGTTTATGAATCTGAATGGACTTTAACACGTCGTGAACCGGAAACTGCACAAACTATTTAAACTTACCAAAGTGAGTCAGTCTGGCTCTTTCCATCATTCACATCTATCCCACTCCTAGCTTTACAACACACATTCAGAGAGCATCTTTTGGGGTCTATCATCTGTTGGGAAATACCGTATTTCATTAACCACCCATGTATTTCTGCCTCTTTTGTCCTTGCAAAATCCTGAGAGGTAGTGGAGAAATTCCTTCCCTTTTTAGCGACGGAGTTCAGCACAAGAGCAGCACAAGCACAACTCTCCTCCGGGGCAAAAGGACAAGGTGCCTGGAAGGGTTGCCTGTCGGATGGTACATCACGGAATGATGGGGCGAGCACTGGGAAGAGGAATTACTGCCGCTCCCAGCCAGCATGAACGAGCACACAGAGCGGTGTAGAGGAGGAGTGGGAGAAATACTCCATTGGGGTGAAAAAAGAAATCAAGACACAGTTTTAGACTTTTCCATGGCATCACTGTCCTTACTTTTAAACAACGAAATGAAAATTTCACTTAGGCATCCCACAACACTTGTGCAGAGCACCTGACATCAACATGCCTTACAGGCATCTTTCAACAGTCTCCAAATGGAATTAACTTTCTTATTTTACAGTCTGGGAAATCCAAGATGCCTATGAGGCAGAGAGCATGAAAACAGAAGCAAAACTCAGAGCTTAATCCACTCAAAGCTAGAAAAACCTTAATAATCTCCATCTATGGATTCTTAAAGAACTGGCAAATGAAATTGCAGGGCTAGGTGCAAGGACTTTAATAACACTATTAAGTATAAGGTGGTATATGATCTGAAAACATTCAACTAACACAGTAACTAGATTTAAAAAAAAAAAAAAAGGCAGAGGAAGTGGCAAACAAAAACAGTCATCCGGGCAACTACTGCTCATAAAAATCACCTCAGTAGAAACATATGGCGTTGGAACACATTGTAAAGGGAGGCATAATTAAGGAAAGATGCTAAAGGAAAACAGAATGAAACACAACATCACTTTGCCAGCACCAAAAAGAAAAACACATAAGACCAGCATAACATTCTTTCTCAACATAGCGGCTCATTTTCTAGATGAAGGAAATATGTCAGCTCCAACACAGCTGAGTACCCTACAGCATGCAGCGGTGTTGCTTAGGTCACTGGAGGTGGGAATTAAGAACTTTAAGGTGGGTAGGAAACTTGCTACGAGGGACAAAACAAGGGTTATACAAAGACCAGTCTACTACACAAGTCAACATTTCACCTAGGACACTGAGACAAAAATCCTCAGCATTAAGTCTAAAGGCCTCACCAGTAAGTGGCTGAGGGAAGAGACAACCACCTGTGTGACAGGACACCAGAAAGAGCTCAGTGTATTTACATTCTGAGGGGACTGTAAGTGTCCTTCTTACTTATTCAGTAAAACTTGAAAAGGAGAAGAGCTACTTAAACTTACAAGGAGTTTAACTGGCACAAGAACAAGTACAGCTAAACCAACTGTGACGAGTAGCACTAGTCCAGTTAATACGTTATACAGCTGAAATGCAACAATCACAGACTTCACTGAGAAAAGGTAAGGTTTAATAAGAATTAATAAAAGTTAATTTTAATAATGACATTATAAGGCCTGGATTTTCTTGCAAGACAAAACTCAGACTCAGAGGCCTAAATTCCACTTACATGCCCATAGTTACTACTCCCTACAGACTGTCCTTTCCTATTGCTATCTGGCTGTCTTTCTTACAACTAGCCAGAGGAAGTTTGGTGGAAGGAATTTAGGCTGTTAAACTCTTGTGCAATCCGAAAAGACATCTGGGATTCTGCAGGTCTGTAGGTGTAGCTCGATGCAGGTAGGTCCAGCAGTACATTCAGTTCTCACAGACTGCCTCCTGAATCTACAGAATTCATGTAAGATACATCTAAAAAGCAAACTACTCTATCCCAATTCAGTTATACAAGAGTGTTCCCACTAACGCATCTCATTGGGACGATGGAGAAAGGTAGATGTAACGATGGGAAACAGATTTAATACGAGCTGTGGAAAAATGGCTAGCAACAAACAGCCACCCACAAGCAACGGATCCAGAACAGCATGGTATGTAAGGGATACAGAATTAGCTGCCAAGTAAGATGTGAGCAGTAATAGAAGATAATCAACACCAACAACAAAAAAAACCCAACAACAGTTGCTCAACTTAGAAAGAAGAATCAAAATATCCTTAAAATGAGTCAGTAAATCTGATCTTGCATCTTCTAGTAAGTTGCAGTAACATGGACAATTAACTACATTCCCAAGTTGGAAGTTACTGTTCACTTTATATAAATATTAAGCCCAGAATTCTACATGGACATAATGTGTACTTTAAAAGAAATTAATAATTTTTATTTATTTATTTATTCATTAGTAATATTTAAAACAAAAAAAACAGCTACACTTCTAGATTCCTCTTGCAGAAAAAACTGCTGCCAGAAAACTGTAACATAAGGAAATTAACACCTACAAATCCAAAATAGTTCACGTACACTAACAGAGTAAGTAAAAAGGCAAGACGGTAAAGAAGGGGAAAATCATGCTCATCTAGTAAGTGCAAGTAGATTTCTATTTCTTATTAGTCCATCTCTTATTAGTCCTGCTAAAGAAAGGTTACTGTGCATTCTCAAACAGCACACAATTGCCAGATATAAGTGCTTCTGCATACATAGAAATACTACAAAATTAGCCATGAGGCTAGGTATATACTGCACTTCCCTCCATCTTGCTGCAATAAGCGTAGTCTAGACTTTAAACCATTTTTGGCTGCATTTGGGATCTCACAGAGAAAGCTCTCCTTTCCATAGTCTATGATTTGCGGCACACCCCCAAAAATAAGAGGACAAATGAAACTTGCTTGCCATTCCCCAAACTACTATCCACACCACTGTATCAAGAGGCTTATCGTTTTCTGCATTACTTTACTTACACCTATGTCCTTCATAGAACCATAGAATGGTTTGGGTTGGAAGGGACCTTAAAGATCATCTAGTTCCAACCCCCCTGCCATGGGCAAGGACATCTTCCACTAGACCAGGTTGCTCAAAGCCCCATCCAACCTGGCCTTGAACACTCCCAGGGATGAGGCATCCACAGCTTCTCTGGGCAACGTGTTCCAGTGCCTCACCACCCACATAGTGAAGAATTTCTTCCTTATTTCTAATCTAAATCTACCCTCTTTCAGTTTAAAGCCATTACCCCTTGTCCTATCACTACATGCCCTTGTAAAAAGTCCCTCTCCAGCTTTCTTGTAGATCCCCTTGAGGTACTGGAAGGCTGCCAGAAAGTCTCCCCAGAGCCTTCTCTTCTCCAGGCTGAACAAGCCCAACTCTCTCAGCCTGTCTTCATAGGAGAGGTGCTCCAGCCCTCTGATTATCTTCATGGCCCTCCTCTGGACTCGCTCCAACAGGTCCACGTCCTTCTTGTGTTGGGGGCCCCAGAGCTGAACACAGTACTCTGGGTGGGGGGTCTCACAAGAGCAGAGTAGAGGGGCAGAATCACCTCCCTCGACCTGCTGGTCACACTCCTTTTGATGCAGCCCAGGATACGGTTGGCTTTCTGGGCTGCAAGCGCACATTGCCGGGTCATGTTGAGCTTCTCATCAACCAACACCCCTAAATCCTTCTCCTCAGGGCTGCTCTCAATCCATTCTCTGCCCAGCCTGTATTTGTGCTTCATCTACTGAATGATTAGGGAACAAGCTACAAAGGGGCTGTTTTGTGTAACAGATCAGAGCCTGATGGAGACATACGAGACCTCAATCTGTTCAGGACCTTGCCAGTAAATCCAAGCAAGTCCCCTTACTTCAGAGTATCTTGTTCTCATAATCATTCCTTACTTTGCCTATTTTAAAGCCTTCGGAAGGGATAGTGCCTTGGGCAATAATGTAGTTATGTCTAGATGGCATGAACCACAGCATATAGAAAAACCTGAACTAGCTCAGGAAGCAGCCCAGATATGGTACTATGAAGCCACCACGATTTGTGGCTATCACCTCCTCCTTTCTGTACTATTCAGCTTCTAGTATCCAGGCTAGCGTGGTCTAGGCTTGCCCAAGAATCCCTACCCATTACACTGAATACTGTGGATAACTGCTTTTGTATTTCTAGGCCCCCTTATAACAGAAGAACAGATCACATTGAAAAATCTCGAGTTTTTTAGACCAGGAGAGAACAGAGCTCAGTCAAACGTCCTGCTTGCTCTTACCTACCCGGGAAATACCCAGGTAGTGTAGGTGTGCTCTTCTGATTCCACCCAGCAATTCCGACTGCTGCCTCAGTTTATGACTCCTGCTCACCTGCTTTCAGGGACCCATGGTGGCCACAGGTCCTACTCGACATCAAAACACACCACAGCGCAAACACATGGGGCAGTCTCCATTAAACCAGACACTTCCGCAGACATGGCTCCTTCAATGTGCCAGCGTTAAAACATGGCAGAGATACTTAAAGACCATACATAATGGGAGGAACTGCTTTTATTGGTATGGAAGAAAGTTTAAAAGGCAGTTTGGATGTGTTTGTTATATTTCTTTAAGTTTTCTTTTCCTTATTTCAACTTTAGGTTTTTAAATGCAGTCCAAACATGTATCTGCCTGTCTTGAAATCCTTATTCGGGGGGCGTACAACTCATAGCAGAACATAAGAATACACCATATAAATGAAATCTGATTAAAAAGCAGGAACATTTGCTTTGTATCTATATTACTTAATATCTCGTGGTTTTGGTCAATACCTTATTCAGCTGAAATATCGGGACATTTTGGAGAAATGCTGATTCTGCTGAAGGCTCAAAGCACCTCCCATATTCATAAAGGGTCCATTTCACAAATAGCATCATATTCGTTAACATTTTTATCCTGAAGAACATCCAAGTCCCAATCAGGATCAGAGCCACACTGTGCTAAAACTGAGAAAAAAGTATATTTAGATATCATCTATCACCAGTGATCTTGCAAGAAGACATGCAGCATATGGCAGATGAAAAAACAAAAAAAGGGAAGGGGGCAGGAGAGAGAAAGACTGACTGTTCAGTCTTTTTTCTATTGAAAAATACTTCAAATGACTACTCTAGCAAAAAAGAAAAAACAAAACATACCAAAACACTTTGTCATGAGCTCAGCATTTCATGGAAACATGTAGAGGCATATAAGCATTTTAAACTAAAATGACATTGACATTTCTATGTCAGTTGTTTTGCCCTCTATCTCTTTATTCGCAAGAGTAGACATGTACCTTAGTTCTGTTTATTACCTTAAACTGTTAACTAAAAAAAAAATTTCACACCATTGTTGAAATTCAACATTTCAATGTGTGTGTCGTGTGTCCCCCCCCCCCCCCCCCAATAGTATTTCAGAATTCTCATTTTACAAATACTTCACAAATTATTGGGGGTTGTTTGTTTTTTTGGGTTTTTTTTTTCCACTTTCAGATAAGAAACTATTAATTTGCTGTTGCAATGCTAGAATTTCCAAAAGAACAAAGTATGAATAAACCGCAATATTATCGCAAGCCAATGGTTCCTACTGCAACCTAGTGACCTTTTAGAGGTAATTGAGAATTTCCATGAGCTCACTTCAGGTAGAACTGTGAAGGGATGTTAACCTACCTTTCACCATTTTACTGCCAAGTCTCATAATATCTAGTGTTTTTTGTAAATCCCGCATCCTGATATCAATATCAGAGTAGTATCAGAGCCCATTTTATTCTCCAAAACCACCTGAGCATGGACCTCAGGCTTGCAAAGAAAAACTTGGATATGCTACCAAAGTTCCCTCTAAAAGCTACAAAAACACAACACAAATAAAACCAAGCCACTGCTTTAAGAACAACCACAAACATCACTAACTTTTCAACTCAAAACGTAGACAAAGGTCAAGTGGAAAACAGAATTCAGGAGGTCCTGCTGCACAAGTTTGAATCTTTACTTTTCTTTGGTGAGAGAAAGAAGGCTCCTAGCACAGCTCCATCTACTCTGCCAAGGGACATGCCCAAAAGAGTGGGTGAAATGTGCCATTTTCACCATGTCCTCTACCATCACTTGATTGTAACAGCCCTTGGCAGGCTGTTTTAGAGCATGGTCCAGTACAGAAACATCCAAGCAGTACTGAACCACCCAAGCAGCATACAAAAGCATTTACTGTAGGTCATGGAAGTTGCCTCCTGGCCTGCTGCAGAACCCGTGCCAGGCGACTAAGCCGGCTTCTCAAGGAATAAGTTGATTCACACAGAATTCTTCCCTATCACGATTCAGGCTGGAAACAACTTGGCCAAATCTTGAGATAACCCAGATCTCACTGCATCATCCTGCAGCCTTGGTGTATGCAAAGCAGGGGGAAGGCGGACGAGGAGCCCAATCAGTGGGGAAGCAGCAGGGAGGCTCCCTGAAGTGAGACTTTGGCATCTAGTGCTTACCTGTCGTCTGATACCTGTGGGAGAAGAAAGCTGTTAAAATGAACGTGGCAGTGACCTCCAATAAATTAGTCCATGTAAACCGTGAACGATGTGCAGCTACCCAAGGAAGTAAACGCAGAACTTGGGCCAAGCGTACACACCGTGATGGGCAGCAAGGCCATAGAGGCATGGGGGCTGCTGCACAGCTGCAGGCCGTGGAAGAAGCGAGGCAGCGAGGGCAGCTGAGGCTCCCGCCCTTCACTCAGCTGGGCCAGGCCGGGCACCCGGGCAGCCCCCTCCTCCAGTGCAACCACAAGACGACCAAGGAGCCACTGCCATGTCCTCTGCCTCCCACTCTGCCCCAGTGGGGCAGACAGGACTTGATTTACCTATTTCTTTTTGACTGAAGCCATCTTAGATTCTCAGAGAGCTGGTGATAACCACCTCTCAGCAAACCAGCCTGCAGTGGCCCTGGTAGCAGGCTAGCGGCCAGGTCCTGCTCGCAGAGTAACGCCACCGTCCCTGGCCGCCTCCACCCCAGAAACGATGGATGGCGGCACGTGAGCTCCAGTAATGGGTGTCCCCCCCACGCACGCCTGCACATCCCGAGGAGCCGCCGCTGGGAACTGCTGTACCCACCGCTGAGCACACACCTGGCCACTGTGGGGGCCTCTTCAAGTAGCAGATGTCATTCACCCACAGAGAAATTACCTCCCAGGGGGAAGATCTGAAGACGCAGGTGTCAACAGGTATATCTGTACAGGCAGCAGAAGTTAATTCTGAATTTCCTCTCACTTTCCTGGCCTTCCCAACACCTGTTTGATAGGTATTCTCGGATACGTGCAACAACCACTCGGGACCTGCGCGCCTGTGTGCTCACCCTCCCCTTGTTGTTTATCTACGTCTCACTCCGGCACTCATTCAGCAAGCTGTTACACTAAGCATAAAAACAAGCAAATTATACAGTAGATAAAATGCCAAGCTTCTCTTGCACTGCCAGCTCCATTAGAAAAAAAAAAAGTGATGAAGTCGGCATGCATATAATCACAATAATTAGACACTTGTAACCAGCTGAATATCAGCATGCATGCAGAAATTAAAATAGCACAGTTTGAAAAACGTAAGAGGGCAGGATCTGTGCAGTGCTATCCTGCAGAAGAAGGAGGGAATATTTTTTGACTAATTCAGCTCTATCTCAAAGAAAACCCTACAGCATTGGCTTTACCATCTATCGCTCACTACAGAAGAGCTGTTGAATTTCTTGTACATCAGCACTCTTGTCACAAACATTTTTTTAACTTAAGGAATTTAAAACTTGGCTGTGGTTGTGGGTGGCCAGGCCTATGTTTGGACAATTGAATAATGCTGCATAGTTTGGATTTGTTTTTTGGGGTTTTTTTTTGGGGGGGGGGGGGGGGGGGGGGGGGGGGTATTTTTAATTTGATTCTTCTGTTAGCATTAAAAATACCTCCTTTCTTCGTACACTGTTCTTCCCTTCGCATGTTGTGTAGCCACTCACTGAGAAAGCCACTTCAAAGTCTCCAGGAGTTTAAAAAAGGATGAAAAGCCCTTTAGTTGGTTAGTGTTTTTGTTTAAGACTTGTCAGAATTAATATGTCAGCAAATACATAAATCCAGCACAGAATCAATCCTCAATATTAGCATTTGTCACATAAATTAATCCCTTTAAAACCAGCCTGCTCATCCTGGAGACACTATTGCCAACTTCAAACATCAAAGTAACCTCCAATCAAAGGATTACAGAAAGTTCAAAACTGTCAATCTGCCCTTCCTCCCTTTTCAAAAACTTCATCTTCTAATATATTTTAAAACTGTATGTCTCACTGAGTCTTACCTGTTCCCCACTAAAGCAATGACTTTACAACTTTAAGAATATTGCTTACTTTCTGGAAAGACAAGATAGTAGAGAAATTTTTTTTCTATTTAGGATGAAGCAGTCACTAATTTTCTCTGGACATATCAGAGTTTTCCTGCAGTAAGAACTAGGAATAAAGTTAAGAGTATTCTCTATTGATGTTTTTTTAATAGAAAACAATTGCTTTTTCACTTCTTGATTTTGTACGTTATTTTTTCCATCTCACATTATCAGAATGTCTTGAACCTACCACCTTCTAAATCCACAGGCTATAGCTGTGATTAATTTTACACAATCTATAGTGAGCTCACCTCTCTCCCCTCCATTCACTGCGACTTTCCAACACACGTGTTTGAAACAATTTCTTTCCTATTAAATTCTGTAATAGTGAATCAGTAAACAGGCACAGAATAACCAGAACAAGATGGGGTGGGGAGTGGGATGTGGTATAATTTTATTTTGGAACTGTGTATTTCAAGTTGTCATACTTCACTAAGTAAACATATTACAAATTGTTATGTGAATTAAATCTTCAGGAAGTAGACTGAATAAATGCAGGATTTCTGTCACATGAGTACTACTGGGTTTAAAAGTAATAAGATATGATTAGCATTACTGTAGCTGTTCTTGCTCTACTGTAATCAACTCAAGTACATAGTTGGTGTTAAAAGAAACAAAAAGCTACCATAAGAATAAGAGAATCATGACTTTTTTAGATTGTATCTAATTAGTGCTTTGTTTGATGAAGCAAAATGAAAATTATTACTTATGGCAGATACTATTCATTGTGTCCTCTGATGGCTTTTCTCCATACTCTTATAAACTTCAGCATTTCTAAGAGAGAGATAGAACTTAAAACCTCTTCACCTGTTATTAGATCACGTTCCGATACATTTGAGGTGTGACAGCATGGCTTCCTGCAAGCATTTACTATTTAAATTTCTTACAAAAAAGAGGTTTTTTTACTGAGGTCTTTAAAAGAAACTTTCCCCAAAGACAAAGTTGACATCCAGAATTTTGTCTCAGAAAGTTCTCCATACAGATCTTGTTTAGTTACTGTTTTGCATTCTTCTTGTAACAGTCATTTGCTTCATATTTTATCACACTAATTGTTTCAATAAGAAATTTGAACAAGCAGTTGATAAGATTCTCTCTTATCATATAGAAAGAGTACTTTCACACACAGAGATGAGAATTCAATCTGAAATACTCAAAATGCAATTGCAGACATGAATCTTTGTTAAGGATTATTTAATAAATCCTGCAGGTCTTCTGTTTGCTGAAAAAGACACACACGGAGAGACGTCTGTGCAAGAGATCCTAGCCAATTCGCTGAGAGTTAAAGGCAACTGGTTTTCAATGCGAGGCAGTTAATAAACAGCTGTTAACAGCTTTCATCCTTGGTTGACTAAGATTTGGGTGAACATGGCCACATACCTCATGAATGGTTGCTCTACTGAAGGATGCAAGATTCAGTGCCGCACAGCATGTGCCATGGCCAGGATAAAGCCATGAGGAGCTACCGTTACCTTTCCTGCCCTGCAGCACTTCTCTGGCAAGCTGGCATTCCTGCTGCGCGCACTTCTGTAAGACAGTAGCTCCCATCAAAGTTTCTGACAGCAGAGCACAACTTTCCTTCTTCGTACAGCTTGTTTACACAATGAGATATTAACATATCAGGGAAAAAAGTTTCAAAGCCAATGGCTACACACATGCAGCAAACAAGAAAAACTTCATGCTATTGAAGCAGGTACGTGACACACAGGCATTTAGGGTGCAACACAGCTCTATCAGGCTTAACGTTGCAGACATCCAACAAATGGGATAAGGATGAACGCCACAGATGCTATAAGTTTGTGAACAGCTTCAGTGACCCTGTGAAACTACTCCAGACACAAATGTTCAAAAGAAACCATTTGACTACAAAACACCCATCAGTATACCTTAGGCTGGGACAGTTCTTCCCTTCCTGACTGTTTCTTTTCCAGGCTTGCCAAAAGTCACCCAGAGCTGTCTGACCCCTGCCAGACTGTAACGCTAACAGGCAAAGTCCTCTGGAGTTCATCTCTTCAGAAGTTATCTGAGGAAACCCCAGGATGCCCACTTTTCTATGGGTTTACGTTGTGCCTCAGAAACAGTTTTGCTGAGACAAAGCAGCTTTGTGCAAATTCACACCACCGATACCCTCTGATACAGAGCCAGAAAGAAAACCTCTGGTTATATACTGTTTTTCATCACCATCAAAAGGCCAGAGTAGCTGGAAACACAGTTCAGCAGACTTTAGGCAGTATTTGATGTTTCCTAGTGTCAAGCAATTCATAGAGGAACTGCACTGCAGGATCACCCGACACACCTTTCTTGTCCATCCAGAAGTAATTAAACAGACAAGTCCAAATGGGTTCAATCACTTCAGAAAACAAATGGTTTCTTTCCAACTGCCCAGGAATAAGTTTGCCCAATGACAAAATACCAATTATTAACTAAGACATAAGACCGGCAATGTTCAGATAATAACTGCACAGGAAAAAAAAAATGACCCCAAGGAAACATTACTTAGTAAGACATCAAGAATAAACCTAAAACAATTCATACAGCACAACTAAGTCTCTAGTGACATAGATGCTTTTCAAATTAAAAAAAAAAAATTCTTTAGCTCTTGACTGAGAAGTCACTTGAACATCTACCTAACCCTGTACTGAAGTATAGGTACTACTTGAATAGACGGATTTCAGCATGTGCTAACCTACTTTGCTGAAATGGTGCCCAGATAACTTACAAAATTTTTATACTGTATGACATAAACAACTGTCTGGCATAAAAGTCATGTACGTCATTAGACACCCAAGCTTCCTATGTTTAGACCTAAAAGAGATATCTGCATCTACTTAAGAAACATTAGCATACATTTAACTTGCCACTGATTTACAAGGTCTGCAAGTTATTTGCACCCCATGAGGTCACATACTTTTAGTCAGAGCTTTCGGGAAAAGAAACAAGGAGGGGTATGTAGCACAATGTAAATCATGTAAACTTGTTCAGGAACTTCCTCTTATATCACTACAGAAAACAGTCAAAAACAACCTTCAAAGAAATTAAGGAGGTCAACTAAAGGCCATTTAACCATTGTTGGCAATAACAGGCACCAGGCATGAAAACCAAAGAAATACCTTAAAGGTCCAGTCCAATTTTCTATTCAGCCAGTTCACCCGGCTTTCAGGTTCCCTAAATCACGCCTCAACATTACTGGTTGCTTAAAAAACAGAAATGGAAAGATAACCTAGGCCATATGGAAAAACGTACCACAAGTCATTTCAAAAAACATTTCAATCCAATGTCACCATTCCCGAGAAAAGGCCACAACCCTTGGCAGAAATGCAATGTTTTAGACTTATGTTTTGAATGCTGAGCCTGACAAAGCAGGACTCCTGCCTCAAAAAGGCACTTCAAAAGCAGCAAGACAAGAATTGCTGATTTCATGAATGATTTCTATTTAAATAAACTACCATTTCAATAAACTCCTGACATATCTCGTAATATATTTACTGATTATTTTTAACCTGCCAGCATGGTTACTTCGTAAAACTCAACAGTTTGCCACTCAATGTACAAAATTGTAATACGGGAAGACAAGCAAGGTGATTTCCACCCCAGCCCTGCCCAGCCAGGGGGATTATGCATTTCTTGCTACCTGCCACCTTCTTCTTTCAGAAGAAACTTCATTCTTGATCATCCTCTCTTTCACTGTGTCCTCCAGGGCTTCCTCCTGTTTTTACACCTCCCTGTAAGACCTTTGTAATATAGGCTCAATCTAGAAGTGAAGACTACGGTCTCTCCACAAAATACATCCATACAAAGCCAGGCAATTCACCCCAGGTCAGGTGTGTGGCAGGAAAAAAAGAGACACTATCAAAACTTGAACAAATAAAGATCAATCATCATTTACTCTTTGGGATTCAACAGGCAGCCTTACTGGAGGTATGGCCATCCCCAGGAAATCAAGCTGCCGTCTAGATGCACTTAAAAGGGCCGATTTTACTCTGAGGGATTCGAATGCTAGTTATGTGCTCTTATTCTTACAGCAGGCAATCTACTAGGAACTGGAAGTATGGAAGAAATTTACAGTGAGATGAACTTAACTGAAAGCCTATTTGGTATGTTTCTTGCGGCACTCTTGCTACTTGGTTGTGAAAATGAAAGATCTAAACAATATGGCACGTGTAACAGTTAAGAAAAACTTAGTTTAAGAGTCTGGGGTGGCTGTACAGGAACATGCAAGAGATGTACACTTTCCAAAATAAACTGTAATAATTGTACATCATAGCACTTTGCAGTCGCTTCCTATTTCCTTAGCTTTGTACTATGTATTCCATATAGGCATATATGTATACCAAACAGGTCTTCAGGTATGCGGTAGTGATTTAGTCTTTGTTGTCCTATGCCTGCACCCATTTCTCCATTCTAAAAACAACATGAAAATGGGGTCCCAGAGTAGAAGGTCCATGGCCATGTCCAGCCATGGCAACACCCTCAAGCCACAGCAAGGAGAAACCTGCTGTCCCAACAGCCCATCCTTCCCCTCCCTCCCCCCTCCATCTCTCTCTCCTACCAGGCTGAAAATCCCCTAAGCCCTACTTGTTTCACTCTGTTCTTGCTGCTTTCAAAAAGATGACCCTGGGTGCTAGTGTAAAGAGTATAAAAAACAACAACAGGAAGAGGGACAGGAAAAAAAAAAAAAAAGCTTTTTCTTAGTATTGAAGTTTTTCCAAGTGCATTAAACCATGTAAATCAAATCTCCACTAAAATAGCCACCGAAAACCTCTCTAGAATAAATACTACTATAGAAAGGGAAAAGAGCTGGAAGGAAACATTTAGTTCAGAAAAAATCACAAAAACATTGTAATTATGCAATACTTACCCAACAACAGTGCTTTTATCACCATCCATTCCGTAATTTAATCTTGCCAGAAATAAAAATAAAAAAAAACCTGCTGGACAGGCAACATATCACCTTCTTTCCTCCACAGAAATCACAAAATTATTAATTCATGAATTCAGCTAACCCCACAAGCCCAGTAGCAGAACACCTAATTAATTCAGAAATGAAGCATACCACTGCTGACACATCAGCTTTAGGCGGAAGGCGAGACTGCTGGAGGGCAGCACAAGCCTGGGATCGGCTGCAGACTGACACCTATAAACTGTGTGGCTCGGACAACTTCACATAGAAACCTCTATTGTGGATTAAACATGTTCAGCATAGCTATATCATAAAGGCTATATTTAAAAAGACGAGATAAGAAGGGGGAACATCCAGAATCATTGTGGATTTTGTTTTCTCTTTCTTTCATTAGTGATGGTAATTAATTTAATTTAAATTAAATTAATTTAATTGCTAAACATTATAGTGATCATGATAGAGACAGTTTGCCGAGGAAGGCTGGATGGTAGTGTGACCACCTCGCTGGGTTTAAGAGGAGCCTCGTTCTTTGCTATAGAAAAGTGACTTGCCCATTTGCAAAATATTCTTTCTTTGCAGTGAAGTAGAAAGGATCAAATAATGTTTATGGGGAACTTCCCATATAATGGAAATGAATAAAAAGGTTTATAGCTTAATCCCAAGGGACAGGAAAAAAAAATACCAGTATAGTCAACTGCAAAAGGAAGAAAGGAGTCCAGGGCAGCCGCAGAGCAGGAATGAATGATATTTCACAGCCAAGGGACAGGAATTATCTCACACAGTTGGACCTCAATCACTGCACAAGCCTGACACGTCCTAGAAAACTTACCTGTCAAGAAAACCCTTGGATAGACTCAGAAAACTTAAGCAACAAAATCACTTTAATTTTCTCAGCAAATGGCACATATTCAGTTATTTGGGGGTGGGGTGGGGTGTAAAACCCCAAACTAACCCAAACAAAACAAACAAAAAAACCCACCACACACTCACAACCAAAAACACCCAGTATTTAATGCAGCATTACTTGTTGACAGCCTAATACATCCATCAACATTTTATAGGACAATTTTCAAAGTCACTGAGTAGTTGATGAACTTGGAATAATGTCTTCTTTTGTATCTGACAAATCATCTGATCATGGTCTTCTCTTTGTTTTTATTGCTGACATGTCCATTTTATTTGAATATTATCAAATTAATGTGAATCCCAATAAATTCTTTAATTGTGGTTTATAGAAACTAATTCTTTACTGCAATTAAAACTTTAAATCTTTTATGCTAACACTAATGCTCTACGAAGTTTGCTAATCTCATTGTGTGTCCTCTGTTAGGCATAAATTCATTGAAACTCTTTGAGAAAAGCTTTCTATTATGAAAAAAAAATTACTGTGATATTTAAAAGACTTTCTAGTAATAGCTAATAATGTAGCAATAACTATGAAAAGGTCAGTAGAGCACTTAACTCCAAGCACAAGATTATTTAAAATAGTTTTTAGATCATGAGTTACATTGCTATCTTTCCCATATAGCTTAGAAATACTTCACTAAAATATTTAAGTTTGGCTTTTTAGGCAATGCTAAGTATCACAAACTAGAGGAGGCTGGTTCTCAAAACTAACAACTTGATGTCAGATTTGTGAATGAACTGTTAATGAATGGCATTAACTGTGACTAGTAAACCTCATGATGAGGAACATTGACACCAAACCACCAAAAGCTCATTTCTCTGCTATTCCTGGACTTCAGCATATGCCATTGAATACTACAGACACCAGAGAATTTGCTGGAGAGATACTGGGCAATAAAGGTTTGGGTTTTATCACACAGTGCATCTTTACAAGGTTTATTTTACACTTTCAGAAAACATGAGCAGAGGAGGTACCTACGTGAATTTCAGCTCACTTTATTACAAGAACGCTTATCTTGGGTTTGTTCAGAGAGGCATTCAAAGACTTTGCTGAAGCCAGTAAAACGCCTAATCGCCACCTCGGAGGCCAGACTTTCCCCGCTGAGCTGCAGAGGGTGTTTGTTCAGATGATGCACGAGAGCTCAGCTAAACAGAAAGGGGGATGCATTTAAATTGGGTTAAAGGAAAGGGCCAGCTCCCAGGCAGCACACCGGCAGGGCAGCAGGGACGGGGCAAGGGACGCCCGGCAGGCCTGCACGCCCTGCCTGCAAGGCATGGCTCCTTGCTGCCCAGTCGCCTCTGATCCAGAGGGAGAGCTGAAGCCGGTGCCTGCGCCCTGCCCCTCACAGTGAGCCCCAGCGCACTTCGGCGGCTGAGCGGCCTCTCACAGGCGGCCGCCCGAGTTTGCTGAATCGGCCCCGCCATATGCACAATACGCAAGCTCAAGCAGTGAGCTCGGTAGAAACTCCTGAGCCCATTTCTCCATGTCAGCTGGAGCGTGTGGCTTCAATTTTTCCTCTCTTTTGTCCTTCTCAGCCCAGGCTCTGGAGCTAGCCTCCTAGGCTGCACATGAGCACAGCCAATCTTTAGACTCTCAGTGGACAAAGCAGCAGCAAGATTGAGGCATTGGGCTCGTTACTATAAGAATGGAGCTGGGAAGACTTCCCCAACCTGTGCCTTAGCTTGTATTAAGCACTAACAGCTATTACGTCCTATAACCATTCTTCCTGACTTTTGGGATGCTCCCTCTCACATCCTTGCCTTCTGTAGCAATACTTAACCTCCTTTTGCCTTGTCTGAGGCATTACTGCTGCAAAAGCAGTAACGCCTCAGACATTATTTTAAGAAGTATGTTCGGTTTTATCACAGAAGTCAAAGATTAATGTAGGGAACAAAAAACATTTCTGTCGTAGTTCATCACAGCACAAATTCTTCCCCAAAGTTGTAGTATTACAACTGTCTCTCTTCAACAGTCAGCTTTGTTTAGCCTTGGTTAATGTATTCTTCCTGTTCAAAAACACCCAAACTGTAGTGCTGCATGTAATTTTACACAGCACCTTCTCAATGCCAAAAAAAAAGAGAATTAAAAATAAGTCACTAGTGTAAGCTTTCTGTTCCATTGCTTTATTCCAGCTTCCAAACAGGAGATTAAAGTTTCAGTGAGCAATACTACCAGTCACATAATCCACCAAAGCCCTGGATCCCTTGACACTGCCCGTGCTCCCATAGTATACAGCCTTCTGTGCTCTGGATCAGATCTTCAAACCCTTTACTGCATGAGCATCCAAAGAGTGCATCTCATTATTTAATGCAGAAGGTGTTATGTTCTCAATGAGGAGGGGAAAGGCGACAGGTTTCCAGACCCTCCCGAGAGAGGCAGCGGCACCCTACGAAGGCTGAAGCGCTTCAAGCAGGAGGTGCTTTGTAAAATTCTCCTGTGAGCCCTATTCCTGGACAGCACTGGGCTGCCTTAACCTTGCATACACTTTCAATTTTTGGCTATGCGTTCGTGGCATTTGTTTTCTTTATAGATGCTGCTGTGTTTTACACAGTTAAAGAAAATATTTGTGTATGTAACCCTTTCCTCTCTAGGAAATACTCTAGGTCAGCTAAACAGTTAATAGGATGTTGTGGTTACCAGTACAGCACTAGTCATGTCAGAAAATATGATGTAACTGCTTAGTTATGCTTTCCAGACACTAAAGTACAGTATACCAGCATCTAAAAAACAACTTGAAAACATTTGTATACAACATTGTTATAAAGCTATCTTGTTTGGGGGGCGGGGAGAATAAAAATCACTATTTTCCCCAAATACCTCACAACCATTTGAAGCATGTTCATAAAAGTAATTTCTCTTCTGTATAGATTTAAAACTCTCCTATGTTGTAGTTTCTCAAACCATCTCACAGACCAATGAACAGTTTTCTAAGCTCTCCACCCCAATCAGTTACAAAGCACCCAGGCAGGATGCTAAGCACCTTGATTTTCAAAGAATGACCTCGTCATTACCCTGTCTCACAGTATAGTCACATCAGTGTTCTGCAAAACCACAATGCTTTGTACATTTACTGAGTGCTTTACAAACCGGTTAACTACTTATGGACCAAATCCTAGAAGACATTTAAGCGCAGGCTTTATTGTACCTATAGCATGTACACATAAACACCACATGCACATATAGTTCCACTGTGCTCAATATTAGTCCAGGCAGTCATGTGTGCACACATTTGGGACCTAAATATGTAAAATCGTGCTTTGTCACAGACATGCAGTCTGCCCTGAGAACACAGCACTTTTCACAACAGCTCCCCACCAGAGTTAAGGATGGGAAGTGAGCACTGCTGCTCCAGCAAAAACCACCAACCCACCTGTGAAGTCAGCATGGCCATGAACAGCCAGAGTGTGACAGCAGAAACTCCATACGTACTAGGAGCGAGTCCTTACACTAATTTTGTTCAAACGAATCGTGTTTGCTGCATTCGTCTCTACACCTCTCCCTGCAAGGCTGAACGAGCCAGCCCTGCTGTGGACACAACTAACTTCCCATTCTCTTTCAAGAGCTCTGACAATTTAAGCACACTGTAAATAATTTATGCTGTAGATAGTTATTGCCCATAAGCAATCAGCTCTTCCTATTGCTTTTGAGTCAACAGCATTTCTGCTGAAGTCTTCTAAGCATTTATTACAATCCAGCCTCTCAGCTGAATAAACACAAGTTGATTATGTTAATAATGAGAAAGTGCCGTCCTCCTTGGGAAGCCTTTCCCTAAAGAGTTCCTGCCAGGTTACGAGGTGAGCTTTGGCTGAGCAGAGCGCGCTGGAGGACGCACAGCTAGGAGGAGGCAGGAGGCCCGCAGGGAGCAGCCCAGCCCAGGCACGAAGAAGACAGCGCTGTCACCTGAGGCAGTCGGGGAGCAGCAACCCAGACCCCGGCGGCAGAGGCTGGCTGAGCCCCCTCTTCAGCACGGGCACAGCGGTGTAGAGTGGACCCTCTTCATTAACACCCAGCTTGCAAAGCTGACAGAGGTAACGCTGGCTGTCAACACCCGCGAGTGCCTTGCTCTGGCAAGCCACACTGGTCAGATCCTCGGAACCAGGCGAGCTTTCAGTCAGCCCATCTCAGACACTGGTTGCTACTATATATACTTTCTTTCCTCTGATAACTACCAGTACCACTCTCTTCTTGCAACTGTAGCCAGTGCTGACAAGCAGTTATGATACTGGTTTCCATGCCTGCAGTACTTGCCAGTAAATAATATTCTGCCAGAGGAAAACAGAGAGGACATATCTTACCAAACAAAACAATCCATCAGGTAAAATACTCCTTATTTTATGGATCCAGGTCAGGAGTCCAAGATACCTGGGATTAAAACATTAGTTCAAAATATGGAACCGTCTCAGACTTCCCCCTTTTTAACTCCAGACAAGCCACTTAAGTCTGTGCCGCAAGTCTCACCTCTGGGACAGACACCCATCCTTCCTCATCTCACAATGGTTTATCCTGTCCCAAGGCACAACCGATGTCTTCCAGTCCCATCTTCTACTGTCAACCAGGCCTTGGTGCCTGAATTCTCCCCTGCCAGCACATTCCCGGGAAAGCCATTCAACCTTTCAGTCTTTGTTTACATCCCAACAATACATTGCACTGACTGATTTGATAACTGCATGGTATCACTGCATGGGTGAGATTCCCCCACAAAATGGGGCAGGGAAATCACCTACCACGCAAAGCTAAGAAGGGGTAGGTCACACTACTTCAGCTAATGCCATTAAATCACAACTTAGAGCTGAAACTACAAAGTTCACAAACACACGACTTTCACTTTACAAATTTATTGTCCAATGACTACAGCATCTCAGAACTAGAGCCATGCTATCACTTCAGCCCTGCTGTATTAATGTTACATAAAAATGGTCCTATTACTGACAAAATGAAGTAAAAATGAACTGCTCAGCGTGAGCCACATTTTAAACGTGAAGCCAAAGATCATTATAAAACAAATACAAGTTTCTTTTCACTTGCTGATTTTTACATGCGTTCCAACAGAAACATTTAACAGTAAGGCACCTGCAAAGATACAAAGCGAAAAGCCATACAAATATGCATTCTTTTCTAAGAGGAAAGTAGTATCCACTGATGAACAAGAGTTGCAAATAAATACATAGTGATTTTCACTACAAAGTTAATTAAGAATGAGGAAATCCTGCCTTGAAATAGGCTTTTTCTAAGAGCACCATGAGCATCCATATTCCAAAGTGATGGAAAACAGGGAGTTAACTGCCAAACAAAGAGTATACTATACTCACTTGGCTTAGCATGCTTAATGAGTGAAAGGTAGAAAATCAGGAGCCAATCCAGCAATAGGAAAACAAAGCATAAACAGAGACTTGCTTTCAGCTCAGTTATCTGACAGTGAGTATATTACTACTGTCCACCTTACTGACACATTTGCCCCCTTGTTGGGGCAAAATTTCTCATTTTAACAAATATGTTTTGATTCCTCATCCTTATGAATTTGTTATAACTACTCGTTTCTTTGCTGCGAAGTTACAATCACAGAATTCACATTCCTCTAGAAAAACGACACCAGCTAAGAAAGCAACAAGTCAGTTTTAAACAATAGTACATGAGAAAAAAAAAACAACAAAAAAGAAGTAGGAAAGTTCATGTTCCTTCATGATCCGAACGTCCTGTTCTGGCCGCCGGCGTTAATCACCGCAGGCGTCACTTCCTGGTCGATCACCCGCCGCAGCGGCGAGGGCAGCGTTTCTGCACCCGGCTGCCGGGAGGGGTGGAACCAAACAGGAGCAGATATGGTTCGGGGGATTTTTCTTCCTCTTACTCTTACATGTTTGCATACATGTAAGCATAAGGTACCTGATGCTGGCTGGTTTCTGGGACCCAAACTCAGGTACTAACACAGCCCAAGCAAACTTTGGAACAAACATCTTTATCCAGAAGTTTTATAGCACTGATACAGTGCAAAAACACCCCCCCACACACACACACCAAATATAAGGCAGTCACCCTACAAAATGCAAGGCACAATCTTATAGGAGAAGAGTCACACGAAACACTCCCATTTCGTGGGATGGCAGTCACACGCAAGCCTCCAGTATTCAGCATCAGTGTTGGCTTTGAAATCAAGTGAAAACCCACACAATTCCTCGATAGTATAGCTTAGCCTTATAACTAGTCATCAGGATGAGAGAAATGCCCTTGTAGCATGACTCTTTTTGGCAAACCTGTGGTAAACAAAGCCTTAAAATCTTTATTATTTCACTGCAGTAAACTGACAAATGTGCTATTAAAAACAAGAGATACAGAACTGAAGGTTTGCCAGGAAGCTGGCTGGTTAAACAGATATTCATATGAATTAGAAAAGGCAAAGCCTTGGGGAGCAGTGGCAACTGCATCGTATTTCTTTTGAAGAGCATTATCCAACCTTTCTCCACTCAGATAAATATACATCTCAATGGTAAAAAAATTTAAACAAGCACTATGTTTCTTCTCCCTGTGCAGATAAAACAGCTGCAGGCAGAGACCCCACAAGGTGCTCTCCTGCAAAACTCTGTTTCGCCTGTTTCTATACACAGCACATCTAGTCCCCTTCGTAGCACGCTGCTGTCCCTCCCTGGGACCAAATGAGAGAATTCCTGAGCGTCTGCCAACACCCTGTCCTTTTGGATAACTGCAGTCATCCTTCCTATTTTCAACTGTGCCTACCAGGCAGTAATCCACTGCCATCTCCCAGCCATCCCAGAGAATCTGCTCCACCTTCTAAAAGCAATTTTTTGTTGTTGTTCCCTTTTATTATGTTTTTTTTCCCCCGTCTTTATTAAGGTTTTCTACTCTAGAAGCATCCACTGTTCCAAGAGCTACCTATAACTAATTAAATGTGGAAAGAAAAAGTAACTAGAAGCATCACCCTCAACAAGCTGCAAACCCTTCAATTCCAGACAGCCTTTATCAGATGTAAATGACAGCTAACCACACCTGAAGAACAACAAGCATTTCAGATGCAAAACAAGATAACATTTCTGCACCACATCCACTGTAGCAACCCGGCATGATGCTTTCCTGGGCAAAGCCTGGGAGAGGAGAGGAACCCCGCAGCGCCTTCCATGAGTAACCCAGTCCAGCTGCAAACTTCAGATTTTGGGATACCCAACACCTTATCGTTGCTTGATTACTGCTTGATGGGTCATCATTAGGTCAGTCTCCTTGGCTTACACAGGGCAGGAAGCGTCATCAGTTTTCTACAGCCAGAGAGAATCTGCCTCTGCTGATTTCATCAGCCATGAAATAATAACTAATCTTTCATGTGATACAGTTTGAGGCTGGAGATGCATGACATGCTTAGTGGTAAGGATAAAAATACATAATTAAATGTAAGCGCAAGTCCCAGGGAAAAAAAAAATAGTGCCTCTTTGGATGCTTTAACAGCTTAATCTCATTTCCTAGAAAACACCATACTATGAATACTAAACAAGGGCCTATCTAGCTATTAATTTTTTTCATTATAAATCCACTGAGCCAGTCAATGCAATTTACTTTTTTTTTTTAATTGTTAAAAAATTAAAAAAAAAAAAAAGAAAAAAGAAGAAGAAAGGAGGAGGAGGAATAAACAATATTTAATATGCTGGGAAGATATTTCATATACGCTACAGTGTTTGGGGACTAGTACTTCAATTCTTAATACAATAAACATGAAAAGGGGACAATGGACTAGCCTATTTCTCTTGAATTCTGAAAATCCCACACTTCTGCCACTGCTGGTTAGTGAACATCCTTCCCCCACGTCTGCGGTGACATTCCTCTCCGATGTGGTCATCCAGCAATATACTGACAAGTGACCATATCATCAACTATGAGTGCAATGAGTGTCAAAACCAAACACACATGGCCCCTCACAACATTTTCTACAGAGGACCTGTACTGTAGCACAAATTTAGAAAAATAGATACATTCTGGAAGCAACACGGAGTAATATGCAAAAGACACTTCTAGAAGGACTTGATGGGCAGGTTCACATAGATCCACCAAGCAGTTTCAGAGGTGGAGAATGGCACTTACCAATACAGCCCATTTAAATTACACTGATAGCTTTTTATTCTAACAGTTATAAATGGAGTCTTCATTATCCGTGCAGACATAATACTGCCACGTCTGGATCCCTGCCAAAACTGGAGCAATAAAACTAATGAACTGTCAAGGCAAAACATTCCAAGGAAAGTTTAAAGCCCCTGCACTTGACACTGTAAGATTTTTTACACCTATTCCTCACATTTACTGTACACTGAAATTCTGAACTTGCGTAGTGGTAGAGTAGTGCTCCCTTTCTCATTCCCTCCCAAACAACCTCACCCCTTCCAAATCATGTTCTTCAGGTTCATGGCAGCACCAGATATTCATATTGCTTAGGTGCAGGCAGGTAACTAAATAAATCGTAATCAACAGAAAGATACAGCAGTCTCCACCAAGAGGTTCAGAAGAGCTTAATCTGGATTCTCGCAGTCACTGCCTAAAGAAGCCCCTATATCTATACACTGATAACACAGGGAGCCTCACCAGACCAAAGCTGAGTGGCTTCATTTACCCTCCTGCTCTAGCCTTCTATCACAGATACTCATTTTCTTTCCTGGTTTTTGATTACCACAATCATATGAGTATTTTCAGAAAGATATACAAGATTTCTAAAATATCTCAGAAGTCAAAGAAACAATAAACAAATAATTGGTAATAAAAAAAGTGTTGGTTTGCAAGACTTGATTCCACTGTATTGGCTACAAAACCATCACTACAAACATCCTTTCATCATAGTTCCCTACAATACTCCATAGTAAAAATAATTCAGAAAATGCTGTTTCCCAAAAAAGTCTTTCACTTTCTTGATCCTCACAAAGAATACAAATTAATGGAATTTCTTCTCTAATTCTCCAGTAGTTACCAGCTATTGAGCAGGTTTTCAAAGGTATTCAGAGGCTTATAAATGCAGCCATGAAACAAGCTGGGTTTTCAAAAGGTCTAGACAAATTAGGTCCAGAATGCCCTTTACTTTAAAAGTCTGAAAATTCTACCCTTATATTCAAAAATAATTAAAGCAGCAAGAAACACATGGAATTGCTATCAAAGTCCTATCCACACATGTTGCCACACCTAGTTAATATCACTGCTTAGTTAGTAGCCCTTTGTTTTCTACAGGAAACACTTCTACAGAAAAGAAAGTGATCCTCTTTGTTTGCTCCACTAGGGTATACAGTAAATCTAATACATCTATCTCCTGAAAATAATATGTCAATGAAATAGAAAAGTAGGATTTAACCAGCACTCAGAGAGGTAAGGTGACAAACAAGAAAACACTTTAAGGTCCTCCCATGGGGTGAATATTGACAAATTAATGGAAGATGGGGCATTAAACCATTTGTCTATTATTCATTCCTAACTATGCCCTTTTTGAGGACACAGATGCATTCTCTTCCTGATAGTTTTCTTCCTTTGAGATATTCCAGATTTAAAACAAAATGGGAGAGGTATACTACATTTCTAACTCGGGTTTAAGAACAGCATCTTTGTATCCAACTTTGAAAGATGAAGTTTTCCATCACAGAAACCAATAGGAGGTGGCCACTAATTTTAGGGGGACTACATAGCACCACACACTAGAACAGACATGAGGCCTACTAGCACTGCATACATACTCTCTATTTTTAATAAATTTTTTTTTTTTTTTTTTAAACTTAGCACTGTGTAACAGCCTCAATCCTTGTTCTCAATTCCACTCCTGTGCCAATAAATCTCAGCTTGCTTAGGCCATGTTAGGCCTAGTTATAACTGAGCCACTGGACACTCAATGTTTCTGGTGGAATTTTTAGCAGCCCCCCTGTTGTCATCCCAGTTCGCTGCAGTGAGCAACACTTCTGTTTCCCACACACCTGCCAGGTTGGCCTCTTGCCCCCATGTTAATTTGCAGTCCTGGTGTGCGACAGCACAAGGCAGGCTTAGTTAAGTTGACTCCAGTTCCACTTACATGTTGTGACTGACCTGCGCACACCCTGCAGCCCCTTCGCAGAGCAGGGGCAGAAGACAGGAGCCATGCAGGAGGACTCGAGGACAGAAGGAGCAAAACTTCCTGATTTCATTTTTACCTTCCATGTCATTCACGGAATCAAAGAGGTTACACAATAAAAGCCGCTGTCTCTCACCCCACCATGCCCATGCACTTATTCAACACCTGTCCTGTTAGGACTATGTTAACATGTAATAGGAGCACAAAGACTGGATTAGAAATCATCATACCTGACATACCCACAAAGACGCAGGTACACTTGCAGTCACACTGAAGGGACATACCTCAGGGCTCACTCCTATGGAGTTAATTATCTCAGGTGTGTTTACATTTCACACTTGGAGGATAAAAAAAAAGGTCTGTCATTATTTCAGTTTGGAACTGGCTACAATTTCTACTAAACTTCATCAAGCACCACCTGCAGCTTGTAGCTGTTCAAAACGATGCAAGACAGACAAGAAACACTGAGAAAGAAGAAAAATGCTTTTTTCTCACAGTAAGAATGGCATCTAAAGATCAAATCACCCTAGGCAGCTTCAAGAGAGGGAGTATACAGGCCATTACAAACCTACCCTTGGGAAGTCATTCTCCAAAAGAAAAGCAGGCAAACAAGCAACAACAGCTTCTCCATTGGACTGCAGTCCTGTTAGGGCAGAGGCCAGGCAGAAGCAGCCAAGAATCCTTCATGCAAACTGCTGCGTGCTCTTTTTTTCTGCAAGGGTTAGAGGGCTCAGGGGGTTTTGTAGGATTTGGGAGGTTTTTGATACCTGCTGATTCTAACCCAAGTCCTCTGGAAAGTGAGATGAAGTATTGGAACATCGTTTGCTGAGATGTCACATTTGAGACATAAGTAAAATTGCTGAGAAAGAAAAAGACGTCTCTCATTTGGGTGTAAAGAAAAAGCAAACAAAAAAAAGGTCTTAGCAGTCTATTAATACAGTGATAAATTTTTCTGTGACCAGGGCATAGATACAAGAAAATGCTTTTGCAAGCTGCTTACTAGTACTTCCATAGGAACAGACACCTACTTGAAGCACTCAGAAGTGACAATCAATATCTATATAAATGATATTATATTATCTATATAAATGGCCTACATATGTGGCACCCTTGCAGATCACATCCATCCACGGAGAGAAGCATCTTTATTCAGGTGCCTCTCACACCCGGTAAGCAGAACGCTAGACACCACGGTCTCTCCATTTCTTCCCTATCACCCTAGGGCACTACGTATGTTCATAACAGCCTGGCTCACTTACCTTAGCAGAGGCATCCAGTCACCCAGGTCACCCAGACTCGCTGATCATCTGACAAACCACCACGGTCGCCCATTCACCAGAAGACTGTGACATTCTGGTTGTTACAGTCACATCTGCCAACCACCTCGGACAACAGAAAAGCTCAAGGCCCATTTTTTGGCATTGATAAAATGTAAGCCAAAAATGTTGCATACAAGGAAAAATACTCTGGATTCCAGATGTTTTGAGTTTTTGCAAGAGTAGGTTGGGACTTTTTAATAGGTAGTCATTAAAACTTCTCTTTTTTTTTATATCCCAAGCTAAACATATCACCAAAAACCGCTTCACATTTCATTATTATTTCCACTCAAGCAGCACCTACAAACTCTTTTAGAACTGAGAGTCCATTGTCCTGCTTGAATACAGACATCACTCCTCAAAGCTTTCTACATTTAAGACTGGACATTACAGTGCAACAAACAGCAGGAGGAAAGGAGGGAAGGAAGACAGAAATAAATCCACATGTTTACAGAGTAACTGCATGAAGAGCCTAGAAAAATAATTAAGAGTTCTTGGGAAAAGGGAAGATGACTAGGAGCTCCATGAAATAAGGAATTCAGTGGCTATATCATATTTACAATGGATTATTACCCTTCCCAGGATATTGCGTTTAAGCAAACATTCTGTGAATACAAAATAGGATCCCACAGTTAATACAATAAAGTAGACTTGCAGCTGGACTTTCAAAAACTGCCAAGATAACATTAAATCAGAGTGAAGCAAGTCACCAGTTGAGAGGCTGCATTTTGAGATGCCTGTTACCAGCACTGTAACAAGAAATTACCGCGTGAGGAGGGGAAGACAAAATTACATTATTCCCTGAACCAACTGCACTGCTCCTGCAAGATTGTCCCCTCAAGACTGTTGCTATCTAGTTAAATTGGATTAGACAACACTTTATTCTGTTCATTTTTGATTTAAGAGCATTTGCCTCAGCTCGTCTAAATGATTCGGTTTTATTTAAAGTAATCCTCATCTTTGGCTCTTTGGGGAAAAAATTGTTCTCAGAAACAAAGGGAAAACTTCTGGTATCATGGTTAGAGCAAAGGCATTGGGAGACACCTGATGAGAGGCATTTTTCTCAAAGGGAAAGGCACACCTCCCTCCTCCAGCACCAGGTGGGACACCGGCCATGCCTGGACCGCAGAAGAGGCGCCCACCCTGGCTGCAGGAAGGGGACTGCCAAAGCACTCGCTGCATTTCCCACATATACCAGGGCAGGATAGTATCAAAGGTCTCCATCAAGATGGTGAAGGAGAGCCTCCTCAGCTGCAACCTAAGCAAACTGTTCGTAATCAAATCCACGTTTTTTCAGGGTTGCTCTACAACATCCCTGAACACAGTTCCCAACAGCTTCTTTTCCTCACCACCAGTATGTGACACACCATTAGTTTTACCCAGGACACTGTTTGTACGATAGTACTATACTACACTTCTGAACATGTTTAACTTCTATGTGACCAACATGTTCCAGTCCTGTTTGCCTCTAAGCAATGGAGACAGGAAAGTAGCACTGGACACATTTTAGCGATCACAAGGAGGCAGAAAGGGTGTCTAGCAGACTCCACAAAACATCTGCTAAATGCATCACCGCAGCCCACAGAAGGCGTCCCCATACACCATTACAGGCTTCAGCAGAAGACCAGAAGCCACAATTATAGCATGCCACAGCAAGACAAATGGAGAGATCAACAGCACGACCAAGTACCACACATTCGTGGAAACCCGTTACAATAAAGACACTCTGTGTGCCAGCGGGATACATCATTCAGGCAAAGGACGGTTATTCTGCAAGGCAGCGCCAAACCACTCTTTCATTTCACAAACATGAAAGCAAAGCACAGAGAAGCAAAGCAAAAAATCATTTTGTTTAACTTGAGGCACCTAAAAGACAGGCATTTAGCCTAAGCTGAAGTCTAGGTGCCCCCTTTGGTCCCTCTCTACTCACAGAGGATGATTCGCCCCACCCATTTCAGAGTTGTTCTCCAATGACTTAACTAGCTCAAATAACAAACCCTTTGCTTTTAGCCAGCTAAACCTGCAGCAGGTTCTATCTTGTCCAGCTGACTAGCAAAGAACTGAGCTGTGGTCTCTTAAGTAAGATGGAGATTTAAGGTTAAAACACCATCACAAGAACCTGGATGCAGAGCATGCTCCTTACTCAGCAACACATCTCGGCAGCACGGCAGTATGCGTGGAAAGCTGACCACCGCACAAGACCGGGTAGGTTACCCAGGACTTCTCACAGAGTAAGAGCAGGCACGCAGGCAAACACTAGCTCTAGCAAATACGCCAGACATCTGAACTCCAGCAATTCAGGCAATTATTTGTGAAACCCACAGCTGACATTTTTAACCTGTGTAGTTACACCTGCTTCAATATTCCCAATACTTCTAAAAGGTTAAAAGGTTTGTAAAGCAGAAGCATATCCAGGGAACAGCTGTTCAAGACCCCTATAGGAAAGGAAGAAAACACACACAGGTCCCTCTTTAAAACCTCATTTATAATTGGAATTTTAGCCAACACCAAGCAGTCCCTGGAACTGCTGATGTGATGCAATTACCAAGGCAACAGACCTCCTCCCTTTCCACCCCAAATAAAATTTACATCAGACCAAACTGCTCCTGCTTAAAGTTAACCCAATCAGTGCAAAAATCTGACTTTAGCATAAGCATAAATCTCAGCACAGTTACTCTTATGGGTGGCCACTAATGGCTATGAATTGAAACAACTCCGCAGCTGTGGACGAGCTCTGGATTTATGCATTTGTATCCTTACAAACACTCCTTGAAAGTATACGCTTCCTGAGTTGATAGCTTCACTCATTTTAACCACGATAATCCTAACCACTTTCATTGCAGATGCTCTCAGAATTCTGACACATTGCAATTATCCCCTGGTGCAGGGGGGGGAATAAGCTAGAAACAATTCAACTCCTGGCCCTCCCAGGTTACTTCCACATCCCTTTGCTGAGGCCTGATCCTGACAAGCAACTGCAGGACTCCCCCAGCATAGAATCACAGAATAGTTTGGGTTGGAAGGTCATCTAGTCCAACCCCCCTGCAATAAGCAGGGACATCCTCAACTAGATCAGGTTGCCCAGAGCCCCGTCCGACCTGGCCTTGAATGTTTCCAGGGATGGGGCATCTACCATCCCTCTGGGCAACCTGTGCCAGTGTTTCACCACCCTCATTGTGAAAAATTTCTTCCTTATATCTAGTCTAAAATTACCCTCTTTTAGTTTAAAGCCATTACCCCTTGTCCTATCACAGCAGGGCCTGCTAAAAAGTTTCTCCCCATTTTTCCTATAAGCCCCCTTTAAGTATTGAAAGCCTGCAATAAGGTCTCCCTGGAGCCTTCTCTTCTCCAGGGTGAACAAGCCCAACTCTCTCAGCCTGTCTTCACGGGAGAGGGGCTACAGCCCTCTGATCATTTTTGTGGCCCTCCTCTGGACCCGCTCCAGCAGGTCCACGTCCTTCTTGTGTTGGGGGCTCCAGAGCTGGACGCAGGACTCCAGGTGGGGTCTCACCAGAGCGGAATAGAGAGGCAGAATCCCCTCCCTCAACCTGCTGGCCACGCTGCTTTTGATGCAGCCCAGGGTACAGTTGGCCTTCTGGGCTGCAAGCGCACATTGCTGGCTCATGTCCAGCTTTTCATCCACCAGCACCCCCAAGTCCTTCTCGGCAGGGCTGCTCTCGATCCCTACATCCCCCAGCTTGTATTGATACTGGGGGTTGCTCTGACCCAGGTGCAGGACCTTGCATTTGTCCTTGTTGAACCTCATGAGGTTTGCCCGGGCCCACCTCTTGAGCTTGTCCAGGTCCCTCTGGATGGCATCCCATCCATCAGGCATGTCCACCACACCACATTTCCATTCTCTTCAGCAGGCAATGCAGACACACAGGTCTTGTTGAGACAGGGGTCTACAAAGTGATGCTGAGAAATTGTTTTACTTGGCTCTGCAGCCTCTGAAACCTCCCACTCCCTACAACCTCATTTTTAATTGCAAATTGCACAACGGTTTATTTGTGCATTCTTCATACACATAGAAAAGCCTCTGCCAAAACAAGTACTCCTAAAAAAAAGCAGCTGGGTTAACTGAGGCAGACTGCAAGATCTTTGAGAAATGAGGCTCATTAAGTACTTAACACTAGCACAGTGTAAGCTGTTCATTCAAAACTCGGAGCACAGATTTCCATTACTGACTGAAATAAAAGATCCAAGAGACAGGGAAGGGGAGGGAGGAAATGCATTTGAACGTTTCCATCTGCTTTTTCCTTCTCAGGGCCATGAAGCCCACTAGCTACAGCTCACAGGAGCTATTCCACTGCACTCTGACTTGATACCTGGCTTCAGTCTACACTAACAGGTAAAACTGCCCTGCAGCAGCCTGAGTCTGCTCGGCTTACTCGCTGTCTGTCACTCCACTCATCACAGCAGCTCACTCAGGAGAACACAGCCGGCTAACAGTAATGGGCAGTAGCTCTCTAGCTGGAAAATCTACTCCCCTACACTCCTCCAGCCTCCAGTGAAACACGAAAAGCCACCACAAAGAGCCTGGTGGCTCACCCGTGGCTAGCATAACAAATAACAAAGGAAATTCCAGGGTAGGGAGAGGGATCAAAGTTACTGCTGTGAGTTTATTCTTTCAAAACATCCATAGGTTGTTGCTGCTCTCTCTCTCATTTGAGGCAGGGGGACTCCACAGAAATTAGCACTTTTTTTTTTTTAAACACAGGTAAGAGAAAAGCCACAAAAGCCAAGCATGGCTTTGACATTATAGAATCGTTTAGGTTGGAAGAGACCTTTAAGATCATCGGGTCCAACCATTAACCTAACATTGCCAAGTCCACCACTAAACCATGTCCCTAAGTGCCACATCTACATGTCTTTTAAATACCTGGAGGGATGGTGCCTCAGCCACTTCCCTGGGCAGCCTGTTCCAGTGCCTGATAACCCTTTCAGTGAAGACATTTTTCCTAATATCCAATTGAAACCTCCCCTGGCGCAATTTGAGGCCGGCCATCTCCTGTTGTCCTATCACTGGTTACTTGGGAGAAGAGACCAACCCCCACCTCTCTACACCCTCCTTTCAGGTAGTCGTATTGAGCAATAAGGTCTCCCCTCAGCCTCCTTTTCTCCAGGCTAAACATCCCCAGTTCCCTCAGCTGCTCCTCATAGGACTTGTGCTCATTAGGTCGCTCCTTTGCAGTCATACAACTATCCACTTCACCACCAAGTCCATAAGTATCTTTCCCTTGATAAAGTGTCCTGTAAATTATAAACCTGAGTGCAATACCTTGCTTGAAGGGACAGAACATTCAGAAAATGGAAAGCAGAAAGGGGATAGTTCTTCACAAAAAGAAACAGAACTGTTGTATCAAGTTTTCAAGGGATCAATGGACTTCTCTACAGAGGAAAACAGAGTGAAGCGTCGTCTTCACCGAAAAGTTCAAACTGTCACAGAGCCCAGGGAATTTGGTTTAATCACTCACATAGCTCAGCAGAAAAATTCTGACAGCATGACTTCTCAGAGTTAGTAGCAAACAACTTTCCAAATACATTTTTAAACACTAATGACCTTTTAAATGGAAACTAGTCAACTTCTAGAGAAAGGATTATACTACATATTCCTCTGTAACGGGAAGAGTTTCCAGACTGAGTCAAACTTTAATCCTGTCCAGCATTCGACAAGTCTTAACTAAACAATCTTTTCTTACAAGACCATGAAGATTCAAGGTCAGTCAGTTTACGCAGTACACACACAGACAACTGAGAAGCGCAAAGAAATTAAACACTTGAAGACCATTCAACATGGCCCTTCTCCATTCTCACCCCATGGCAAAGGCCATCCTGGCCATGTAAATACTGTCTTTTCTTTCTACTGAATTACACAAATCAAGTTGGTAGTCTCTACCCTAGACCTCTTGCATTTCAGGAATCAATCCCCAAACCAAACTGGGCCTAAGAAGTTAGAAAACCTCTAGTTTCTCCAGCAATTTAAGTAGCTCATATCTACTACTTAACTATGAAAGAGCAATAGGCCATCTTTAAAAGCTGCAGCATTGCTTTCAGGCTAGTTTCTTGGCAAAGATACCCCTTTCCTAGTCTGAACAGTCAAAACCAGATAAATACTCAGGCATGGTTCCCAAATCCTAACACACCTTCCTAAAGTCTGCCTCAAATCCATAGATCTTTTCAACTCAGTCAAACCAGATGCTAATGTCAGCAGTCACTATTTTCAAGGCTTTTTCCTTGCAAGGATCAGACCCAGCCCCCACCAGACTCACGTTTTTTCCTAAAAAGCATCCTTTCACGTTCATTTAACAGTAACAGCTGCACTTGCATATTTTCAGGGTCATTTGAAACGTTAGCAGACCTGTAATACTATAAATATTTTTTCTTGTCCTTGCATACTGTGTATTTATTAAAATTTGTTAAATGCTTGTGTTGCCTCGTAGTATGTTTTTCCCTACTTACTAATGATAAATCTGCATGGAGTTTCACTTCAGGGAAGAGCTTTACATCTCAGTTACAGGTGATATTCCCTAGAGTCAGAGACTCTGAGACACTTCCCTTCTGGTTGGTTTTCCCTTTAATAACAAATATATTGCAATATACTTAGTCTGCTACAATGTGCAAACAAATGATACAGAACTCAAAAAAAAAATAGCATTTTCAAAACAGAGGAACAGCCTACATTAGTTTAAGAAAGAAAATTATTTAACTATAGATTGTTATTTATTTGTCTAAGTTGGTGGCTATGTCTGCCCCAAGCTTCCCAGGATATCACAGCTCATAATACAGTTCAGTTCAAGGACACTAAGTTGCAAAGAGACAACGCTTGTCCAGGAGAGCTTACTGCATGGACTTCACTGGAGAAGCACAAACTGGGAAGCACTGAATTACACTGGAATCATGTACATTATCAGAGCATAGAGATAATGTTGGAAGAAAAGTATTTAAAAAAAAAAAAAAATACTTGGCTTGTCAAACCCAACTCAAACCGCATTTTTGCCTGATCTGTGTTTTCCCAGCTGCAAAGTGGTGTCTTTCCAAAAGAGTCTGCCTTCTTATGAAAACAGCTCCTGAAAGCTGCTGAAAGCTCCCAATATCATTTATGACTCCAGGATTCAAGATCTTATCCTCCTGTCATTAAACCATCCCCCTCACTCCACGCAAATAATCACCTTTTGAATCTGGTGGGGAAATAAACCCCAACATTCCAATGATTTGTCTTGGTTTGGGGATGTGGGGGAAGACCTAAGGTACATGCTCAGCATGAATGGGTGCAAGATGATTTATGTGACTGCTACAGTAAATTGACAACCCCACTTGATTATTGGATGCTGCTGGCTAGAGGTTTTTATACATCTGCACCTAAGTATTTAATGCTATTAAATAATCATACTTATTCACTCAGTTATCAATATATTGCTCAGAGCTTATGTTCAGGCATTTTTATTACCATTAAATCCAAAGAAATGAGTGTGACAGCAGACACAACTGTCAATATGACCTGAGGTAACAGATTTTCCTTCTGGCTTTCTGTCACTAGAAACTGCCACTATAAATGCTTGCGTGACACATCCCAACTTTCTAAGTCTTCACCCATAAACACAACAGCTAAAATGCAGAGTAATTCAGAGTTAATGCTGTCCTCATGTACTCTGATATAACGTTATGTGGTCAGACATCAGAAGCACCAAAAATGAAAAGACAAAAAAAAAATCTCCGAAAAAAGGTTTTATTTTCAAGTTTAGATTTGTTCACAGTCATTCCCAAAAAACAACAAAAGGCAGAAAGAACAGAAGAAAAGCAGCAGAAATCTCAGTAAAGCACTGTTTTTAGAGAGCAAGGCTAAACCAACAATCACACACCATTCTCGGCAAGCACCAACAGCTGTAGACTAGTGTTCTCACACAAGTGCTCACTCCTTCCACAAATGTCTGAGAAACAAAGTTTACTGAAAAAGCACCCACAGAAATGATAGCTGGGCTTCACCCCTATGAGTTTTCACAGGAGACAAACATTCATATTCACACCAGAAATGCTTCCAGCATCCGCAACTTTGGGTGTGGAAACAACGTTCAAACAAATATCCAACAGGCCAGACTCAAGCCTCTGAACAGTGAGCTCTGCACATCTGTCTGCAATTTCCAAGGAATGGTGTTAAATCCACCTAGAAAACAAACACCATGGCATTTTTGTAAACACATAACCAGACAGAGGAGGTAAGGGTACAAATTTATCCAATTATGTATTCATTGCAGATGACACACTCTGTTCCAATTAGCCCTCCCACAACTTACATGCGTTTTGCGGCACTAAAACAAAGAGGAAAGTTTGATCCTCTGCCTTGGAAATGAAGTGTTTCAGCAGATCCAGTGTTACTCAAAAGGAAGAGCTTGCACCTGATAATCGCACTTATGGCACCAAAACAGCATTCCTTAGTAGAAAGAGGCAGCGGCACATTTGGTGCTAAACCAGTACTGACTACACATCTACCAAGGGTCAAGGTCCTCAGCTGCACACTTATCCTGGAATCCAGCGTCTCTCCTCTGAGGAGATACTATGACCCAGAAGGAATTATCCCACCATTTCGACACTGGGTGGGAGACCAAGAGCTACCGGTCAGAAGAAACTGGTTTGGTGCCCAGCTTGGTTTACAGCATTTTGAAGAGACCTGCACACCACCTGCCATGCTCATGGACTGCCCTATGGCTATTTCACCAGCTACAGGGCTTGGGACAGAGGTACAACTGCTCCGTGGCCAGGTAAAAGTGAAGCTATGGAACAGCTAAGATGATCACAGTTGCGACCAGAGAAAACCCACGAGTTTGAGACATGGGAAGGCTCAGTTCCTTGGACTTCTTTACTAATAATGGCCATAAAAACATTTAGCATGTATAGTGATCAAGTTCCCAAAGCCACTTGAGCTCCATCGCTTTCTTTTCAGCTTCTGTTCACCTAGTTAGAGAACACTAGTTGACCCCTACTCTGAGAAAAAATTATTCCTTCCCGGCCTTCTGCTGTGTGGAGGAGGACAAGGTTCAGAGCTGCAGTCTGTCAAGTACAGAAAGCAAGAGGGAGGCTCACTGAACAGTCTGAGTAATTCCTCTGGCCTTGATCTCACTCTCCCTGGCCTTTCTTTGAAATATGCTTCAGACAGTCTCCCACCTGCTTCTTTGTTCTTTTCTAGGGGAAGAGTCAGCTCTTCCACCATTAGCTATCCTGACAGCAAAACTGCTGCCCCAGGTCACTGCTGGTGTTACATCCAACTGTGTGAGAAGTCCTGAGGCTACCTCTCTTGACCCAAGAGGTGACTCTTACAGAAAAAGAACCTTACAGTCCCAAATTGGTTATTTTCAAAGCAAACAAATAAATACACGCAGGTGAAGACTGAGCGAAAGTCTACCACGGCTCTATTTTCTAAGAAGAATCAGAGCCAAAAGGCCTGTATTTGGAAAGATACCTTCTTATCAAACCAAGATCTAGTGGTTAACTCTGTTGTTCTCCCATTAGAGGAAGAGCTGGTGTCCTGGACTAGTATCAGGTATGTTTATAGCTCCCAAATACTGGAATGCTCATCCAAGAAAGGATAAATAAAATGTAATGTAATAAAAATGAGTCAGAACATGCTTAATGAGAATTGAAAGACAAGCCAGTGCTTACACAAGATAGAGCTTAGGAAGGAAACACAAAGCCTTGATTTGTTTGTTGTTCTCAAATGATCATAAAACTTAAAGTAAATCAAAAAATTTAACACTGGATGTCTAAACAGAGTTGCGTTAAAACTAAAACTTCAGAAAGCTTGAACCCTTGTAGCTCATGTCAGAAAAGCGTATCTTTCAGTTTTATGCTGCATGTGTGTGTTCTTAATGTGGACTGCATACCAGCTACATTAATACAGAAGCATATAACAACACACATACTACATAGTATGAGCATTCATTTTTATGTAGACCTAATGTATTATCAGACCTCTAGAAACATTTTCAAACACATAAGACGTTCTTGTTTCTGTTTTCAGTAGAAAACTGGAAAAATCTAGCACTTCGTTTTTACATGACTACGCAGCTTAAAGAACAGGACGGAGAGCATCTACCAGCCTGTTAAGCAGCCTGGTCTGAAGAGCACTTCAGTGGCAAGTAGAAATGCATAGTAGTTGCATGAAAAAAAAATTAATAACCCTTCTAGACTCTCAGTGGAGATTCTTGGGTTCAGCCACAGTGAAAGGGATTTTATAGCACTTGTCAAGCAGAAAGTATGCATTTAATAATGAATAACCGAAGCAGATAAAGCTACGAGAACTCAGCAGCACAGAAGGTGAACCAGGCTATGGTATTTCACAGCAAGTGTCAACAGAGGAGTGTGCTCAGGCTGAAACAAATGGGCATTGCAGAATCTGCAGATGCACTCATCGTCTGGGGAAAAACACATTTAGCAACTGAACATCATCTCGATGCAAGAGGCAGCCTGCTGGGCTCAGAAGATTTGATTTTATTGCCTCTTGTTTCAGTTACTCTACTGACCTTAAAATAAAATTATAACATAATAATCTTTGAAATACATATAATCTATGTGTAATATATTAGGCAATATATAACAAACTGGCTCTTTAAGTCACAGACCTATCTAAAACATCAGTATGTGCAACATTATATGCACTGGTATACATTCATGGGAGGTGTGATTATTAAACACACTTAAAAGCTCAACGTTAATTTTACGCATGAACTCTGCCTACAGGAGAGGAAAAACATCAATATCCCCATTACAGATGCTTGAAAGCAACCTTACCACGCAGCGAGTGGTATAGTGATAACTGCAAACTACAAGGAATTTTTGCCTTCGTGTAATGCTAAAATCAGCTCAGGACAGATTTTCCATTACAGAGGAATTAAAAAAAAAAAAAAATTAGAAGTGAAGTCTTTCTCTTACAGTAGCAGCTTAATGTTACTGCCTGAGGCTACTGTAACCCAGATACTAAATTTCCTCATGTCAATGCATCCACAATGGCCTAAGCATTAACCTAATGCCTAGTTCAGCTGGCCTGGCTCCACCACGCACCAACAGATCCACTAATCCTCAGGCTGTGCAAGAAACTCTGAACAGGGCAATCCAATCCACTCCTCACCCTGCAAGTGCGATATCCAAAAGCCGCCTGTGAGTGCTCTATACTTAGACCACGAGAGATTACAGCTAAGAAATCAAAATCAGGTTTTGGTGACATCTTAAGTAGATATAGTTCAACATAACTGAAAAGATGGGTTATTCAGAAAGCCTAAAAATGTAACAGATCGGTGCTTAATGGATTTACACCACTCAAGTTTAAATGACATGGCAAGACAAAATTCTACCCGACCACATATTTTTTTGTTTGTTCTCTTAGACAACACCATCAGATTATCCAATGGTCAATTATGAAAACCACTCTGCTCCCCAGGGGAGGGTCATCCCATATCCGTGAACATAAAGTCAATTGCCCAATTTACTCAGTGTCCTTCAAGATACTAGGTGGTAAGAAACAACTCAGACACCTTCCCAAAGATGCATCTGGACCCTACGTGTTTAAGGATTTTCTCAGCGTTTTTTATTATATTAAATCTTCATTCAGAGAACTGGACCTCAAGGCTAATGCACAGCTTGAAACAGTTTTGGGGGAGAGGACAGCAATGTCTATGCACTGTAGCAAGTCTCATGTATGTTAAAACACTTCTGCAGTCCTCTGTCAATTTACTACATTTACCACAACGGTATTCCTACAGAAACAAAACCTATGCCATTTGTGATACAACAACTTTTCTTTCAAAAGGTAACTGCAATGGCATAAATAAATAAATGTATGAAAATAACACCTTTTACCAAAGGGTCTCAAATTATTTTACCAAGAACTAAAGCCCAGTGAGATTGGTGCAGCATTTATAACATTCCCTTTGCCTAGTCCATGGAAAATACACTTCAAGAGAACACAAAAACACAAGAACAACTAAGGCAGCTTGTTTAATTCCTGCCAGGCTTCTGACTGAGAGTCTCATGTCTCTGCCAGCTCTTCTTCTTTATGTTCCAGGAAAAGCTGCTATTACCACTTCAGAAACAGTGACACAGGGAGGTAGAGAAAGTTATTCCTCTTCTTTTTGCCAGTTCCGTCAGGCTGTATATCCCCTTTTGCACAAGTTGAGGTTTTTTAGAAGTATTATCAATAAAACTAAAAACTCATCAGGTGAAGATGACTTGGGAAAACATTTCTGAGACTGGCCCCTCATAGAACGTGTACGGTGAAATGGCTGGTGAGAGCAAGCAGTCCCTCGGATACAACTCCCTTACTCTCATTCCTCGGTGCACTGAAAGAAGCAGTACAGCTAGTGAATCCCTTCCTCCCATCACGGTCTGAAGTCAAGCAGCGCCACGCAGATTTGTGCATCTGGCAAGAGAGAGGTGTAGCATTACAGAAGGAATTGTGCAAGCAGGGACACCTCCTCCTTCAGCGCAGCCCAGCCTCTTCCAGCTCCCTGGGGGCTCTGGCACAGGAACAAGGTTACACAAGGAACAGCCACGCTGTGAACCTGACACGCACAGGCTACTCCACAGCAAAGCTTTCTTTGCAGCACATCTCAAGGTACGAGCACAATAGCATTCCTCCTCTCATGAGGATCTAAGCTACCTTGGCACTGCACTGCATTTACTCAGAGGCAGAGAGCATTAGCATCAGGCAGCTCTGGCTCCAGAGCAGGCAGCACCTGGGAAGGCAGAGGAAAGGAGGTCCCTAGTGCTCCGTGTCAAGCACAACTCACTCACCCTTTCCAAACAAACTTAACGCTGCTCATGGCAGAGGGAGAGGCGCCATCAGCACCACATGAATTGTGTCCCAGAGAGCAGTGGAAGACTGGAGCAGTTACAGAGGTGAAAGGGGAGGCTGAGAAGCTGACTTGCCAATGGTTCCTTGAATGACGCATACATCCTTAAGGCCAGTCTTGATTTCAAACAATTGTCTGCAATAATTTTCTTTATGGTGAGAGTAAACAGACCCTCCAAAAAGGAAAAACAACATAAGGAGTATTCTAAAATAAACAATGGAAGATAAAAATAGAAAAAAATAAAACACAGAAAGGTTGAAAAAAGAAAACAGAGGAATAATCTATTTTGGGCGGACTTAACCACTCAGGCTGAACAAAGACCTACTAAAATTGCATTAAGGCTACATTGTGACAAATTAATACCATACAAAAATCTGTAGGATTTTAATTTCACACAATTTCACGCACATATAAACAACAGCAGATCCATCTAATAGTGTTACAGGAAATACTTTAAAAGGATAGCATTACACTGGAAATATCACATGAAACTAACTCATCTTTAGGTTTTGTATTTTTTGCTAAATGTTTTCAAAATAGTTACTAGGGAAAAATATATTTGTAAGGCTTACAATAAGCATTTACTAAGTTTAATAAAGCTTCACCAGCTGACAAAGATCACAGGTTAACAACGAGAGGGCAAAAAGGCAACATGTTTTCAGTGTCAGCATTAATCCTGCAACCACCTAAAATCTTTCTAACTTGAATATGCAACTCTTAAGAGTTGAGACCTGCACATCTTACCATTTTTATTAGTATTCAGTGAAGGCAAAAAAATAGTAGCAGTTTACAACTGAAACAAAACATACATCCCTACTGTATTAGGCCACTCCTGAAGACTTTTCTTTGCACTTGGCTAAAGACAGAAAACACACTCTTCTCCAGATAACCAGCTTTTCCAAGCTTTAGTTGACACACCTACGTAGAAGTCTAAGAAGAGTCAGCATTCAGCTCCTCCTGCAGTTTGCCTACATGGTGTAACTAAGCAAGCAAATGGTAGAAAAGTGGTTGTGAAATCCTTTGTAAGGGAAATAGTACAGACTGCATAAAATAACAGTTAAATTCGGCTGCAGGGTCAAATCTCTTAGAAAACGTCTTCCCAAAGCAAAGAGAAGACTACAAAAATGAGGCAACTCAGCATTGTATTCACAAACTAAACACTTTTAAAACTATTTCACAATATTTTAGACTGCTCTGGCACTATCCACATCAGCTAATTGCATTTAAATTGCCACGTTATACTACAGTTCTTTACTTGTTTTGTTTTTACTTTCTTCCTTTTTCAGCCCAACAGCTCATCTACCTAGAGGGAAGGAGAGAGCAATACCAGAGATAAGTTGTGCCCATCATACTATCTTGCTTCCCCTCAGGGCAACCATAATTTGTACAGTACTCTCTTGAGATGCCAGCGGTATTTCATTTTTTTTTTTCTTACCTAAGAAAGCTGCCTTGGCAAAGGTGGAAAGAACCTAAAGCCCAATTACACTAACAGCCCCATAATGCCCAGCATGAATCAAACTGCTTCCGTGACACAAACGTAGATCTAGCACAGATTTTGATGAAATCAGAGAACAAGGAAGCAGAGAACTTAGCTAGCAGGATCAGGTACAATCATATACAGAACAAAGAAAAAGTTTATGGCAGCCATTAATATTTTTTAGCATAGCAACATTATGTTCTGTCCATCATCCCCGTATTTGCGGGAATACTAAAGTCTTTGGGGATGTTTGTATTATCTCTGTAAGGAAAGGAAACCGAAGTGGAGGAATACACTGTTGGGAAAATGGGGATACTAGTGTAAGAGACTAAAAAGCAAACCCAAGTCCTGACAGTAATTACACATAGGAAAGTTTCTGAGGACTTGCTGAAGCACAGAAGATGGAGGGAGAGCAAAGAGGCACATCTAAAGCTAGGAAAGGGAGCATAAAGATACCCATAGTGTATGCAACAAGTGTACACAGCATACGCTGATAGGCTTCACAAAAAATGCAGGCGTTCCAGCACCTTGAGATGAGAGAACAGAAAGCCCAAAGCCCAAACACTGTGCTTTTCTGTTATTTGCAAGGTGCAAATGTGAACAGTGACACAGTCAAAAAAACTGCTTGCTATATTTAAAATACATTTTCCATGTTACACTTCTTAAAGTAGTAATAATATAAAATATATATATTAGATTTGGAATATGAATAAGTTTACCAAAGACAGCAGAAATTATTACTCATCAAGGCATCAGTACCTAACAAAGCCAGCATTTCTTCAAATATTTACTGGCAACATTGTAAACACCAAAAGAGAAGATCTTCAGTTAAAGCTGGCTGCACTAAAAATCCAAACCTCTGTGCTGACCTGCCTTCACTACTCCACACCTAAGGCTCCTCCAGCTCTGCATGGGAGTAGAAGCTCACCAGCATGCTGTAAGACGGTATCATTCTTAAGCACCAGCCTCAAGTGTTTGTTAAGAGATGAGCCTCTGAAAGGCTTCCCCTTTATCAATAGCTTTGTATGAATAGTTTCGGTCTTGCTAATGGCCTTGAAGGCAGAGAGGGAAAAACCTTTTAAAAGGTCCACCCTGAACAAACACAGTGGTGCCCCATCTCCCAATTCAGATCAGGGTCAACAGCCATTCACTTACCCTAATCAGATCCAAGTAGAAACTGCTCCACAGCAGCCACATCACCACCTTGTTTTCTTCCCAGGCCCCAAGAATAAGTAGGTATTTATAACTTAGCTCAAGTCCTCAAAATTTCACAAAGCTGTACAAAAGCAATGGTTTGACAAAGTTTTAGGTACAAGGGGGGGGGATGCTGTTCAATCTGAGAACCGAGGATGTGTTCAGAGAAAGAAAGAGACATGTACCTGAAGTGCTTATTCCATAAAGACATGCCTCCGGCAAGCGTCTTCCAAGCACTCAGGAGCATGAAATGGAAATGGCTCGCTGCGGGTGACCTCGGCCCCCTAAGCCCTGGCTATTAGAGTGCTTCCAGACACGCTAACCACAGCGCTGCCCACCTCACAGGCAGCACGCTCCTAACCGCCGCTTTAACTGCGGAAAGGGGAAACATTTACATCTAGCTGCCAACCTATCTAAAAAGCACAGAAACAAACACCACTTGAAAAAGCAATACAGGACAAATCCTAAGGGAGAAATAGGCCCAGCCTCTCCCCTTCTGCTTCCCATCCCCCCCCACACACACACTTTCTGAAGCCCATCCTGCTGTCACTCAGACCTTCTACTGTACACAGGGATACAAATGCCACTTGTCAGCCACGGGAATAAGCTGCACAACATCCAGCACCCACGAGCCTGGCCCACAACACTTTTTTTTTTTTTTCTTAATAAAGGTCGCTTTGCAAAGTAGATCCAGAGACATAACCTGTCCAAGTAAGAGCTGCTCCTCGCTTGTTCACATTTTCTATCCTGCAGGCACCTTTGCGTTGGCCACATAGGACACGAGGACGTTTTTAATTTGTATTTGGTCAGAGGAGCAAGGGCTGTCATGATTCGTTTGCAAGGCCCCCTGAAAAGTGACAGCAATACAACAATTGGCAAGAACGGTTCAGCTGAGGGGGAAAGCCTTCCCCTTTGCTAAAACCTCACCTATCCATCGCTCTCCCAGAAGCCGCCGACCTGGTCCCCATGGGGCCAGGCAACCACCTCTCCCACGCTCACCACCAGCAATGCGACTTCTTCTCCAAACTTTGTACCAACCAGCAGAAACTTGTTTCGCTTTGCTAACATTAAAATCACAACCCACAGCTATTTGGACCTTACTCAGCAACCCCAACTCCCCAAGCCAGGAAAGCTCTTCCCTCACCCAGCAGGCCAATTCATTTGGTTAGGTCTGTTTCAGGAGCGTTGGGTTATCAGACTCTGGCTCTCCTAATTGAATTTTCATCATAATAGTTTGTCATCTTAAATGTTCAAATTAGGGAAGCTATCATTAACAAAAAGATATCACTCATGAGTCGCCACGGTGTGGGTGTTCCAGAAACAGGGAGAGATTAGACAGCAACAAGGGCAGAAATCAGCCTGGGGACTCTGGTAGCAGTACAAAGCACAGTTAGCAGCAGTTATATTTAAAGAATAATTTTACATCCTGTAATTACTTTACACAGAATTAAATTACCACCACGAGAAAAAAATGTAGCAGAATTGTAGGTGATCCAAAGTACTTAAATAATCAGACAAATCAGTGACATTCACCAATTTTTCCACCATAACAATGGTTGAAGAGAGGGGCTGTAAGCAACAAGAAGCATTTTTCACAATATGCTGCACTAACTTTTCAATTAGCAGCCCTCACGGCCTTTCTCAAGCTTATTGCATCCTCCACACCACTTATAGTAAAGTGAACCACATTCCCCATGTGAGAAGTCTTTTCTTAGAATTAAGTATCTTCAGGCAGACAAAACAAGCCATGAAAGGAAAAAAAATAAAAAAACAAATATGGACAAGGTTTTTTGCATTTATACTGGTATACCAAATAACACACATTCTGTTCCCTTCCAAGCCTTCTCTTTCTTGGAAAAAAAAAAGCCATCAGTGGAAAAGAGTGACTGAGACAAGAAGTTGACCCTAATACTCATTTTCTATTTTTTTTTTTCCAGCTTTTGGGAAATTAGATGTAATATTCGGTCTTCTGCCACTTTTATGCACAGATTTCAATGCCAATCCTTGCTTAGGAAGGCTCCATTTCACAAATAATGGTAGCAAGGAGTCAGGCCCTCTAGAAACAAGAGTACATTAGCAAACCACTTTGGTACATTATATATTCAGCAAAAGAAATAGAAAGAGCGTGACAGTTTAAAAAAAATATGTTTTTTAATTGGGTTATGAAAACCAGACAGAAGGAAAGATCCCATGAACCATTCAGAGCCATAGTGGACTCCTGCCTCCCACCACTCCTTTTCTCCTGATAGCCGTTAGAGCTGTGAACAGAAAACCAGAAGCCACTAAGAGTGAGATAATGTTTACATTTCCTCCATCCAGAACACAGATAAGGATATATATGCCCACAGGTGGGTGTGCACATGCAAAGTACATGAGACAGAACAAAGGCAGGTACTTTCAGGGCACCGAACAAGAAGTTACTTTTTCCTACTTTTCCCCACGTGTACCAGTTGCCCAAAACTAAAGAAAGGGAGAGGAAGCAAGCTGCTCTTCTGATGTAACAGTAATACTATCCTCCCAAAGCGTGCAAAGAATACATTATACTTTCAACGTGCAAGAAATCTTCTATGCTTCAACCAAGTGTCAAAGAAAACATACAACACTGCGCAGATCTGCACTCAAAAGGACACAAAAGTGCCAGGACTGTAGAAAACCTACATTTTGCCTGGGTAGCCAGACAAAGGGGACTGTTTCAGTTTGGTCAAAGGCCAATTTAATTAAGCGAGTAGATTAGATCTTACCCTTAATGCAGACAAACCTGAGGGAAAGGAGCCTCAGAGTTTATTCGTATTATCATTATGCTAAAAAGTGCGTCAACACCAATTTAAACACAAGACTAGGTTCTGTCTGCAATGGATGCTTTGAGTTCGGGAGAGGGTAGAAATAAGGAAGGAGAAGAGGAAAATTGGAAGTAGGAACTGGAAGTGAAAATTGAGGAAAGAAAAGCAATTCCCAACCCCACCAACCCAAAGAAAGGTGAAGTATTCCTCTCAGCTTGGTTAATTCCACTGATGGCCAGTTTCCCCTCCTAGAAGAGGAAACATCTCAACATTTGCATACACCATCACAGCATCAGAATGTTAAATCTGTAAATCCTCCCATGGATCAAAAAGTAAAATTATAGATTAGTGTATAACAAACAGATTTCAGTAAAACTTGCACATAAATGAGTATTCTTTTTTTAAACAGTTCCTATTTTGGGACTATACACAACTGCATGACTGGATTAATAAATTCTCTTTCCAGCAGTACTCTTATTTCAGTTTTCTGTAGCAATCTTATTGGCCACAGTTCAACTGTTTTCTGAGAGGCACCTTGTAAATGGATTAAAATACATTTTCACATATAAGTATTTTTGATTACTCTACCTCACTTCACTTAGATTTCCTGACATGAGGGATGTACCAACACCTACTTCCTTTCATCTTCATAAACACACACTTTAAGATATATGTCATAACACTCAGTGTTCTGGGCAGAGAAGAGGAAACACCATTATTTTAAAAGAATGTCCATATTTAACATCATTATCACACACCAGCTGCCATGATATAATGTGCGAGATTGCACACATTTCATGTAAAACTAACCTTGGACAACCCTGTGAGCTTCATCCTCTTCGTGATTTAATGTAAGTACGTATTTTTGAGGCAAGACATTTGCACCTAGATAGATAGAAAAATTCATCTCTATTTGGACAGAATATCATGGATGGATCAAGACAAAAGATGAGCAATGGAAAACAAGCACCAGAGCTTTTAATCCCAAAACAGTTTTGGCAGTGCGAAATATCACTGCTTCTACCCAGAGACTGCCATCCTTATAGCTGAACAGGCGCAGCAGCTCATACACACTTTTCTCAACTGCTTCGGTACAGACAGGTTGTTCAAACAGTATTCAGAGGCCACACAGACAGTGCACAAGATGGCCATAATTGCTCCTTTAAAAGTAAATACAGGTAGATTTTTTTAAACAGAATTTGAGCCTTTATAAGCAAGTCCTTAGAAGCAGAACATGAAATCTCAGACCATGTGCACAGAACAAATATAAACCTATTTGACAGGAGTCAACTAAACATTGTGTTTTCAAAGCCCATGAAAACATATGTCCCAAAGAAAGTGACAAGGACATACAACTTACTCCCAGTGAATCTACATTGGGCATACAGTACATTTTAAGGAGAGCCACCTGCCAAAGCAACTGTCCTGGTTCCAGAAGTAGCACTGTGATATTTTAACAAAGAGAATGTAAATGACCTGGGGGAGCAGCATAACAGAAATTCCTCGATGCGATTTCTTAATAAAGTGCTCGTGGTCACTACATCACATCACGCTATTCTATGACCTTAAGGTTAGGAAAACATTAAAAAAAACACACACCCCCCAAAAAACCCCCATCAACAAAGCAAAAAACCCCCAGGCCAGTCATATAGAGAGCATAGTCATTTGCAGCAAGTATGCTATGCTGAAATTTCCTCACCTTTAATGTCTAAAATATTATTATTTTGGAAAGGAAAACTAATCTCAAAGGCAACTAGACTAGGAGCATTCTCTCTTATTAATAGCAAAGAAACAAAAAGTAAGAGGAATCCTGAATTCTGGCCTGTCATGAACCACTCCTGAAAACATCAGTATTTCATAATGAGCTGGTCAGATGTATTTAACATATCTTACAATTTCAGCTTCTCAATGATTGCTACCAATTACAATAAGTCTGATTGGAAGAAACTGCAATGGGAAATATTCAGAAAAACACTGTAATGATACCTTGGCTATTTTGGGGGGAAAAAAGCAGCACCACAAACACCAAAATTAAGAAGCCCAGTTTCCTGCTGGGGTTTGTCTGTAGGTGATAATCTGGTAATCGCCGAGGCCTCTGGGCTAAAAAACAATACTGAAATCTCTCTTATGGACAGGGCATTCTGCCTGACCCCTTATGGTGCCAGAAGGTGGGGCCCTGAGGCCCCACTGACTGCTTCCCCCCTGCACCCCAAACCGACACTATTATCATTACAACTGGGACCTCTACACACTCATCAACTTAAGTTGAAACTAGAGAGAAGGTCAGAAGTTGTCAGCGTGAGGAGGAACACAGCAGCCACTCAGCACAATGCCCGAAGCCTTGTCCTCGTAAGAAATGCGGTTTAAACAAAACAATCCCACAAAACCAAAGCAATCATCGGCCCAATTACAAAACAGCGATGTCCTTATCTATTTCAACCCAGTAAGACTACTCTTGTGAGAACCGTATTGAAGGCAAACACAGTGGGGTCCACTCCTGCAGCAGTACTTTGCCTCTGGCTCAGAGCCACGTGGAGCCAGCTAGGGCGGCTTGCCCAAGGGCTTTGCCGGAGTTTGGCTGCCTGCACCCGAGGCCAGCTCTGACATGGTGCGGGTCTGTGACCCAAAAAGCCAGTAGAGGCCTTGACTGGGGCTCTCCATATTGCTCTGGAGCTCCGGCACTCGGTCCCAGTCTGAGCAATGCCACAGCTATGCCTGTGCCCAGCTATTTTCCCAGCTGAGCGTGCCCCACTGACCCGACTCCCTGGCTTGACCTTGGGTCTCACAACGGCCCAGCCCATGATCGATAGAGCAGAGCTGCCCCCAGCTACCACCCCGAGTCCTGCTCTGCTCGCCTCGCCGGCGCATGGTGGGCTGCGCCCCGTCAGGGAGCCCCGTGATGCCCGTCCTCCTCGCCCTGTGGAGCGGCTCCTCCTTGGCACCTTGTCGCCATTCAAGATTTCCTCTCTGCCTGGGTGTTTCCTCACCCTCCCAAATGGCAGCTTTGCTAGGGTAGAGTATAAAGAAGACTTGGACAGGGCTGGGATTTGGCCCTAATTGTTCAAGGACTGATCTTCTGCCCATTCAAGCTTGGCTTTTCAGGGCTAGATACCAGTTTGTTGCCTGCACACCTAAGACCTGGTACCAGCAGACCAGAGGTACTTGAACACCTCGCCACATTTACTGGTTTGCATCATTATGACTAACTGAAAAACTAAATAACTGCAAATTGAAATTACTGAGGCAGCAAACTCATTATGCAGACTGAAAAAAAAAAAAAAAAAAAAAAAAAAAAAATCTGTCTTACATCAAAACCCAGTCATAATTTCCAAACTGTGGCACCCAGAGCCGAGATCCTAAAGCACCTTACAGCAAGCATGGACTTTACCCATGACTTTTAACGTAGGGACCTTATTTCAAACAACACAAATCTTTTTGCACTGTTTTTTCTTTAGTCTCAGATTCCAATTTCCATCTTAATTATCAGAGGAATTTCCTAGAGCAGAGTGACTTAAGTAGACGGTTATATCCATATTCTAGTACTCTGCACCTTCAATACACTGTGAACAACAGGGCCAGAGGTCAAGTGTTTTTATAGTTAGCTGCAAAGTGCAGTCATTTTTAAATAATCTCCCTTTCTCAAAGTGGTGATTTTGCTGGATTTTCCTAGGAAGGAAGGAAGAGAGATCACTGAATCAAAGCACAGATTTGGGTGTCAGGGCTCAGTGCCAACCTCTGCGACCAACCTCCTCTAAAACCTTGAGCACATTCCACCACAGCTCTGGGGTTAGCTAGTCTGAGAGCAACTGGTATTTTCTACTTCTTAAGTACTGGACCCAATGCATGCTACCTAATTTGCTTGTAAACACCCAACTACTAATAAAATTTAACCCAAAATCTCAAAATAATTCATTGCCACACGTGCACTCAAGAGACCATGCTCAGAAGATTAACATTTCAAAACTAAGCTCTCAGAAGTCGAGGAGCGCTGGCATGAAGGTTGCCTGTGCGATCACATTTGAGCCCTCTGGTGCATGCACTTAAGGATATAGTCTTTAATTACTGAATTGCTTGTGCCGCCAACACTTCATTCAGCATTCAGTTTGACATGCTTACCCAAGGCATAGCAATTCAGTATTCAGTTTTACCTGCCCCGGTCAGAATGCAGCCATATGCATTATTTACTGAATACTGTTAAGTCCCAGCTTGGAGTACAAAAATTTTTAATTTTGTTGGCAGCTTTCCTGTGGCGCTTAGCATTGAGCACCTGCCTATTTCTAAAGCAAGGTTATTTATTTTCAGCATCACTCTTTTGAGAAGAGGAGGGTATATATCTTCTACTTCACAGGTAAGAACTAACACTGTGTAGACACAGTAAGGACAAAAAGTCTCCACTGAGCTGAGGTACTCAGCTTAGGGTGTCACTGGTGTCATTTTTTTCAGAGCACTCTGCATTTCAGAGAACTCTGCATCCTCAAAAGCAACCAGAGTCTCCACTGGCCTCTGCCACAGCAGACAACACTCTGCACTTCTGCAAAAAACACCCACATAAAGTAAAGATACACATATGCAATTAGAGAAACACTGTAAAAAAAAAAAGTCAGTTGTGATTGGTACACCTTCATACAGGGCAGTTTTCTTCTGTGGCAGGAGAAAACACAAAATCCAACCCCAGCAGTCAACAGTCAATTTCTCTAACCATTAAAACGTCCTCTTTTTTTTTTTTTTTGCAATAGAAATCCTCTGCATTTTTGCATCAAAGAACAAAGGGTTCTACCAGACAACACCTCCGTCAGCAATTCATCCCCTTGAAAGACTTATGCTGTGCACTGAAGACAACATGCAGGCACACAAGGAGTGCTCACTAACTTGTGAATCCCTTAAAGAGGTTCCCTCACTTTCAGTACCTCTTCTGTCATAAAAGGTTAAAGTCCCCCACCTGAGAGCGTAGGAGATTAAAGAGAGAAAAAACCACCTGAGTCATCACCTTTAGGCATTTCACTGCCAAGTAGTACATCCCTCAGAAACTTCACGGACAATTCAAAGCTTAACATTCTTTTGGTCCCGTCAGATCAGAACAGTATTTCAGTATTTCCACAATATATTTCACCACTGATAACAGTAATGATTCTGTATAAATCGAAAAGTCAATCAAGTGTTACTGCTTCAGTGAAACTGTCAGCCTTCCCTATAAACATGGCTTTCAAATAAATAGAGACAATCAATCAACATTCACATACTCAACCTATTTCCAGTACAGAAACAGAAACTGTAAACCCAGGAGCTATATATAACATGGGTAGATATTATGCAGAAAATATTTCAAATTCCTTAAGTAGCTGCTCTTGCTGAAAAGTAGACCATTATCAACAGTCCTACTGCCCAGGGATAAGCAACATGTACTTCACGAAGATAATTCAGAACTGATTAATAAGTTGCGGTTTTTAAAGACAAAATAGAATAGCTGCATGGGGAATGTACCTAAAATCTCTAACAACAGTTTTGGCAATAAAACTTTCAAATATACAATAGCATTTTTACGACACAAAGCACCACATCTCAAATATCTTGCAAAATATTATAGCAGCACTGTTAATTATTTGCATTTGTTACTCTAGTTCTCCTGAAAGAGAGGTATCAAAAGAACAAAGAAATAAAGTTCCATGTCTTTTTGCATATCTAAGTATGCCAGATAGTATGCAAGCACACCAGCTCATTACCACAGCTTTCTTCTTATCAAGAAAGGCCAGCAAAACTATTCTTGAGAAAACAGGAAAGCATACTTAAGCGAGATTAATTTGACACTTTCCTCTACTACAGTTTTAGGAATGACAATGAAGGATCCCACACATTAAGTATTTCTTTTAAAATGCAGATGTATGACTTAACAGAGAATACTAAAAAGTACAAATAGTCATTTGAGTTCAAAAAGCACAATAGTTTTACTGTTACTCTTCACTGCACAACAGCTTCAGAAAATTCTTAAAAGATAAGTAATTCTACATGCTTGATTTTGCATTTCTTGTCCACTCAAAATTCCTATCGATATAAATGGGAAATCTAACCAGCAAAGGCAACAAATTATTTTAGAACAGGTTCTAATAATAGCTTGCTTTAGCACCAGTCCACAACACCATACCCTAAACTCTGAAGAATAACTCAATGATAAATATGTGTGTACATGTGCATGTCTTCACATCAACTTGCTGTGCAGGCTAAAAAGAAAGTAGGAAAAGAAGTGCTATACGTATCTTATGGCACACACAAAGTTCAAAGAATCCTTCCAGAGGAGAATTAATACCTTCTTAAAAGATATTGGCTTGTCTTTCACATATGTAATCAGAGTCATTCTACTGTACTTACCAATATTTTGTTATCCACTTTATCTCCCTTGGTTTCCAGCTTTACTTTCTTCTTGACTGAAATTTTGATTTTCCTCCCAATAACATCCCTGACACTTTCTGAAATAAAAGAAAATACCTTAATTAAATACCTTCATTGTCAACATAAAAGGAAACAGACACCACTGTCGAGTTTTCAGGAAGACTCAGAGCTATGTTGTTCAACCACTTGCACTCATGGAAGTCTCACGCACGCGCATCAGTACTCAACACAACCTAACACAAGTACAACTTCTGTAAGTATGTCATCTACACAATAACTTATGTCTACTATGATAGGATTATCGATTTCATAGGAAATTTCTGGGGAAAATACAACAAATTGCTCACCTGTACCTGAAAGCTTGCTAAAGCCAATTAGCTTCTTGCATTGCAAAAATTTTAGCCTGTTGTGGTTAATATCAGGGAGGCTAAATGGGTCAGACAATGGAAAAGCCACTGTTTGCACATTTTGCACGTTTAAGCTGCGAAGCAAATCGAGCTGACTTCCAGATACTAACACCTGACAGCTATGCAGCAGATGCTATGGAAGGCAACACTGGTCTGGGTCCAAGTCTCAGCGACAATGTACCCACCTCATGGTGCCAACACCGAAGTTACATTAATTGCCATAATGTTTTAATACTTATATGTATACACATGTATACACGGTCTCTGCCAAGTACCAAATGAACCAGCCTCTCCCCTAAAGGTTTGCACCCTGGCCTGAAAGGAAAGTGTACACAGTGAACCATGTCAGAAAGCTTATACAACTACTGACACTGATGTAATTGAGAGATAAACAGCGAAGTTCATCTAGAAGAGCCAATTTGGCACCTTCTGTAAGTTTCACTCCCCAACCCCCACAGAAAAGCAATGAGAAAGGAATCTTTTAAACAATCTTTTAACCTATTTCCAGCACTACAACTGTCATCTGTAAAAGGCAAGTCTCCACCCTCCCCAGACCCACACTTTGCCCTCATGCACGCTAAAGTTTAAAGGCTAAAATTGAAGATAATGGGCTCTTCCTAAGGCTTTTAATTATAGCGCTCTGTATAGCACTTTTCTGCACAATTTTCATCCGGTAGCCAGAATGCGTTAGTGCAAACAACACACCATTTATTAAGCCCGGACAGTTAGCCCAGGCCACAGCGTTCTGCCTGCAGGGCAGGAGGGTGTGCAAGTCAGAAACATGCTTGGTTGGAGTGACTCTCCACCAGAAAGAGCTCTTTCTGCAGAATCGGCATGTTTTCCCTAGGAATTTTAATTTTCCTATCAGGAAACAAAAGCTTCTCGGTAGCAGCGGCTTGCCCGGCGAGAAGCCTGCCCCAAGCCGCGGCAGCCCCGTGGCAGACGGCCAGCGCGGCCGGCTCCCCAGGCAACCGCTTGGTCAGGAGCCAGGCTGCAAGCTCCCGGAGCAGCCAGGTAAGCAAAGCCCAGGGGAAAGTCCAGCCCCGTCCTCCCCATGTGAACTGTTTAACCGAGGCTTCCCCTCCTGTGAGTAATGCCTAATTCTGGTCTTACTGTCCCTGCTTGGGAACCCAGAAGCAAGTTGACCACTCCGTCTTTTTCATGAAGTCCTGCCTCCTTGCAGAAGGAAAGGTATTGCTGCTGTCTCTGCTACTTTACTTCCACCCCCAGCCTCTGCCTTTCAGTTTCTCTCCTCTCCCACAAACAGCTCCAAGCGCCTGAGTCTAGCCAGGGGCGTCCTCCTGAGGCACCGGTGTGGGGGAGACCCGCTTCCCTTTGCTGTCCCACAGGTCCCACGCAGCAGCAGTAGCGGCAACTGCAAGCCCTCAGCTCCAGCACTCTTCAACAAGCGATAGGGAGAGAAAGGGCCTGGCACCTGAGACTCCACAAAGCGTTGGGATGTCAGCTCCCTCCAAGGCTCTATCTGCCAGAAAGGGCTAGAAATGCTTCTTCCAAGAGTTAAGACACAGGTTTCATAGATTTTCCCCATGTGACTGAGGACACTTTCTTACACATTGGGCAGCAAGTGGACTTGCGAAGTAGTTTTTCAGACTCAGAAATGGAAACATAATGTTAAGGCTAATATTTTAAAGTACTCATTCATTTCTAATGCTGGAGACTTCAGACACCTGCACCTCGGAGGAGCAGATACAGTTAAGCCAACAGTAAGAGAGGGCTTTTTGAAGACTATGACCTACGAGACCCGACAAAGGTCACACGGGAAGTGAGTAACAGAACAAAAACTGCAGCTCAAACACTCCTACCCCCACTTTAATCTCCACGCTCCCATCACTAAGTGTTAAGGAACATCCTTTCATCCTGTTCTCAAAACATAGGGTTACTACAAAAAGTCTATTTAAAAGGTCAAATTTTAACATGCAGACACCAAAATACTGCTAGAAATCAAACCAATCTACAGGAACAGATCAACACACCCCAGAAGAGCCCTTGACAAAGCAAGTTGGGTGGGTGCGGGGCTCCAGGACCAGGGGGTAATTCTTAAAATTGTCCAAAGCCGCTAGAGGAGGGGACGTGTGAAAATGCTCACATTGCTCTTCCCTGTAGCATGCACCACACCTCACCTACAACACTCGAGTACAGTGCAGATCCACAGTGAGTTGTACCACGTATTAGCACCTCAAACATGCCTGGCCATTTTAAAAGAGTTCATGGTTTTGACCATAGCTACTCCTAGCACACTTCCCAGCTCATCACTTCGTAGTAGTAAGCTATAGACTAAAGCAAATAGACCTATTTTGTCTATACAGAAAACAATTCTGCAACAGCTGCAACCGTCCATTCAGATTTTTACCAATATTTTATAAATACTAAAACCAGTTGCCACCAATAGCACTGACTGACAAAACTGAAGGAAATGCAACAGTGTAAACGACCTAGGCAAGGTTTGAAGGACTGTATTCAACACAACACGTACCTTGTTGCCTGACAAATCTGTCATTAAGGCAACACTTTAAATTATTCTAATGTCGGCGAGATCCTTAGACCTCTCTTCAACAGGCAAAACTGCAACTAAAACCAAAGGAAGTTTGGCCTGAGCAAGGTGGCTGAGGACCAGGCCTAGAGCATCAGACCCGTTCCCCCCAAATGACACTGGTTACCAACGTACCATGTTAATGATCCGCTTATCGAAAGCTCCCCAATAGCAATGGCAGCATTTTCAGGGACCTCACCACCACCTGTGATTTCCGTGCAACACAGGGGTTTGTGCGCGCGTGGTCGTAAAACTTTAATTACAAATACCCTCGCTCTCTTGTACATACATAGGAAAATCAGTCTTAAACTACGCAAAGCCCAGGGGAAAAATAAAAGATAACGACCAGAGCCACAGCTCGGAGCCTCAGGCCGTGCCGTCGGGCCAAGGCGCCCGGAGGACCTGCCCGGCCGGGCAGCGGTGCGGGTGTCCCGGCGCGGGAGGCACGGGCGGGCCGGGGCAGTTCCACCGCGCCTCTGCCAGACCCCGCAGGCCCCTGAAGAACCCCCCGGCCGGGCCCGCCGGCAGACCCCTCCGGAGGGCGAGCACACCGGGCACCGGCTCGCCTGTCACCGCCCGCCGGGGAGCCCCGCGCCGCCCGGGGGCGGGTTACACGGTGCAGCCCCTGCCCGCGGCAGCCTCCCCGCTCCCCGCCGCAGGCCCGCAGCCCCCGCCCGCCAATTCCCGCACGCAGCAGCGGGGCCAAGCACCGGCGGCGCGGCCTCGCTGCCCCCCGCCGGCTCCTCAGAGTCCCCGTGACCCCCGCGGAGCCCCCTCTGGCACCCGCACACCCGCCTCGGCTCCCCCAGCCAGCCCCCGCGGAGCTCCCCCCGGCTCCCCACACATCCCCCTCCCCGTCGCCGCGGCCCCCGGCTCCCCCCACATCCCCCCCACCGGCAGCGCTGCAGCCCGGGGTCGCGCACGGCGGCCTCCAAACTTGCCCCCCCCTCCGCAACACCTTCCCCCGGGACTCCCCCCCGTCCCCGCCGCCATGCCCCATCCCTTACCGATCAACTCTTTGGGGACGTCGGAGCTCTCCTCGGCCATGGTGGCGCTGCCCGGCGCCCAGGAGTGCCCGGCGGCGGGGCTGCTTCAGCGGCGCGCCGTCCCTCCGCCAGGCGAGGCGGGCATACAACCCAGCGGGGCGGGGGAAGAGGGCCGGCCGTGCGCCTGCCTCTCTGTGGTGCGTGTGTGCCGTGTGCGTGGTGAGCGCGGACGGAGGGAAGGGGCTTCTCCCGCCCCGCGGAGCCCGCTCCCTCCGCGCTACATGACGCCCCCGGCTGCCGGCGCGGCCAGGAGGGGCATCTCCAGGGGAGGAACGGCCCGCAGGCAGCCGTCAGGCGCGGCCAGCCGGGCTCACGGCGGCCCCCGCGCCGGCTGCCGCCTTCCCCCTCACACGGCCGGCCCCTCCGCGCCGCCCGGCTCCCCCCGCCCGGCACCGGCAACTGAGGCGCGGGCGGGAGGAGACGGCGGCGGAGGCTGCCCCCGCCCCGGGAGGGCTGGCGCCCTCACCCCGGCCCGGCCTCCTCACCTCGCGAGAGCCGCCGGGAGCCGCCCGCCCGCGCCCACCGAGCACCCGGCGGCAGAGGAAGGGGTGGCGGCGGCCGGGAGCATCGCCTTCAGGGAGCCATCGCGCCCGCCCCGCCGCGGAGAGGGAGGAGGAGAGGGAGGGCAGCGGGCTGGGAAATTCAGCGCGGCGAGGCCGGCCCCTCCTTCGCCCGAGCAGCCCCCGGCGCTGCGGCGGGCCCGGGAGGGCGGCGGCGGGGGCCATCTGCCGGCGGCCGCGAGTGGCGCGGCTCAACCGGCCCGGCCCGGACCCCGCCGCCGCCGCCGCGGGCCCCGGCCGCCACCGAGGTGCCTCGCAGCAGCACCGGCCCTCCTCCGCAGACACTCTGCTTTCGCGGGTGCACCTTCAGGCCTTGCAGCGCGGGAGTTCTCTGGGCTCGCGTCATTAAACAAGGTGCGCGGTGTGAAGGGGGTGGCTGTCATCGCCAAGCCAGTCCTCGCCGCCTGGGAAAGGGATTGCCCAGGCTGGATCACTTCAAGCCCTGGAAGAGGGTAACCTTTGATCCAGAACTCATCTGCCTCTCCCTCTCTCCCCCACCTTATCTCCATAGGGACGGCAGCCGCTTCAGCACCTGTTCTGAGGTAACGCCCTCGCTAGAGATCGCTTAGCAAACTCACTGTGCAGGGAAAGGCGAGTCTCTGAGCTTGTGCTACATGGAAGGGAACCGAACATGCCTCCTTTCCCAGGACCAAAGAAAAATCCACAAACGGCAGCGTTTCGCTTGTTGCACTCTACTGCTGAGAATTTTTGTCGTGCGTAGCAGCCACATAGAAACGCGGCACACAAGCTGCCTAATTGCGCCTATAAAAATAAGGACAAAAAGATGCTTATTGGATGAGAGCGAAGGAAAGAGGCTCAGCAGCTCTGGAAATCCTTCGGCTTGCTTCTGGTAGCGATGCCTAGTTTCAATGAAAGGATCATTTTCACTGCAGCAGGACTGTGATTGGTCGCCCTCCATCCTAAAGGGGTGGATTACTGCATAAACCTCACATTTCAAGCACTCTACAAGTGAGTGACGGATCTGGGAGATCAAAGTCATTTATGTCTAATTAAGAATCCTGAAATGCATTCAGTGAGAGCAACAGTGTAGATCCAAGAAGGGTTATTTTGCTGGTACAATACCATACTGCTGCACTCTGTGTCTCAGGGACTGCTGCATACCCTGGTCTTCAGAAGAAACATGACTAGCAGTTTGAAATCGGCGTGACTTGTCCAACAAATTTTATTATGATTCCCCATGGCACCAACCAACTCTCTAAATAATGTCAGAGATGATTTTACCAATACAGACAGGATTACTACAATTTGCTCTCTTTCCAGTTTGCTGTTTACATGTAACAAATAAGGACATCCTTTAAAGACAATAAACAAAAGGTGAATGTATCAGTAAAAGAATATAGTAAAGAAGCTGTGTGCTTTTAATATATAGCAACGTCAATCAAATCTTATCTGGATATGACTGTGTATATATATATATAATGCACTGTATTCCTTTTCCATTGACAGTCCTCTGCTCTCTTTTCCTCACTGTATCTGCATCCTTTTCTGATGTGTGCAGAATACCTGCTGACCTCTTCCTTTCCTTCCTGCCAATCTTTCCTCACAGCTCAGCAGAAAACTGCGTTTCTTGCTTGCTGTATACAAGCAAGCTTACTTCCACCGAGGAACATGGGCATCTTTTGGCAGGAAACAAAAAAATAATTGAGAAGTTCACATCTTTTCTAATACCCAGGAGGGAAAAATAAGATCATTACGTCTGCATAAGAAAGGCCATGTAATTTCATGCAGTTACTTCCGTACTGAGTCTAATGCCCTGAGTTCAGCTGAAACTTCTAGAAAGATATCTTCTCTTCCATCACTCTTCAGCTGCTCTGCAAAAAATGTACATTTTTGGATCTATGACCGCTTGTACGTGAAGCATGACAGTTTCTCAAGCTGCACTAAACCGCTGCCTCGTTTATGTCTGAAACAGTATTTGAAGCATGGACCTTGCTTCCTCGGCTGCTGCCAGACAACCGCAGGCCTCTCAGCATGCATCAGCTGCAAAAATGATGTGTTCCTTCCAGGCCTGCCTGCCTGCCTGCAGCGTTCTGCTGGGATGCTGCTAGCACCTCCTCCCTCCCGGCTTCCTACCACACGAGCTGGCCAGCGCTGCCAGCCCAGGATGTGCAAAGGAAAAAAAAAGAATGAATGATGGTAGCAGGCAGGGCTTTTTTGTTTGTTTTGTTTTTTTAATCAGCAGCACTACAGGCTAATGAAGTAGCACTGCCAAGGCTACTGTATAATTCCTGGTTTGAAGCCTAGGAGACTGGACCTGGTTCAAGGTAGGGAAGGTACAGACTAAACTCAGGTGGATTTGTGCCCCCAAGGCCAGGTTCATTTAGCAAAACACATCGTTTCCCACTGCTTATTCCCTGGACGGGAGGCAAAACATGATTGCCCATGCAGGCTGCTGTTTCCTGCTCCTCCAACTACAGTAACGCCTAGATATTGGTGCTATCACAACGTCAGTCTGGCCTGTGGAAAGAAGGGTGTTCCAATCCCAAGGGTCCACCTCCCAGCGCAGAGAGGACTGGACCACCTTCCCATGGATCCCAAACAATCAACTCCCAGAGCCTCCCGAACAGAGACTCTTCTCCGCAGTTACAGGCAAAGCCGGACCATAAGAGTTTGCTGGCTTTGTAAGGAGGTGTGATTTTCATCCTTTCCTGGTGACCCTCACTCTCCACTAGTCAGTTCAGCAGGGACGCAGCTGCCACAGGCATCTTCCCCAGCGCCAAGGACACTTGAAGTTCAGCCCCCTACAGCAAGTCATCCTTACCCGCTTGCGGCTGTTTACCATTTCCCATGTTGTGCCAGTGTGAGAAATTGTGATACCGTGTTGTAACCTGGATCAGTGAAGGCGGTCAGAAAGGGAATTTTTGTCATTTCAGTAATTGAATTTTAATCGTCTTTTATCCCTCCTCACCCACCAATAGAAGCACCTCGGCACAGCTGAGGAGAGAAGAGGTGCCCAAGTTAAACTGGGACAACTGGGGCAGACTTGGCTGGGTTTCCTGCCTGATGTCAGCGGCATTGCCGTAACTCTGAGGTGCGGCTCATGCCCTGAGCTGCTCCTGAGCAGTCCTTGCTATGTTAGCAGGGCCTCCTAACCTCACGTTACCTGCATCGGTGCAAATGATGACAACTTGGGTGCCCTAGCTAGGATCACACCCCAGTCGTAGCGCAGCATTGCTACTAGAGCAGAAGATCCATGAAGTCATTTTAAAAGTCATTCAGAGGGTAACTGATTTGCCTGCCACAGGAATGGGATCTGTGTGGTTTTGTTGGAGATATTTTTTCTCTAAAGATTGCTCAAGTTGTTGTAGTTTCTGGCATGACACAAATGTTGATGAGAGTAGTGGGCTGGATCATGTGTGTGTTAGACGTCTGCAGGGAGCGTTGCAGCATCCACAGCTTATACTTAACTGACAGTAACAGAGCGGGGGGGACTAGGAGCTTCAGAAGACATTGATCAGGGAGACACCTGACAGAGAAAGGGGTGAGGGGGGGGGAATGTCCTCAGAACAGCAGCCTTCACGCATCAGATTAACCATTAATTACATGTAGTAACTTCTGAGGAACTTCTGACTCCACCTCTCGCAGGTCTATATTATCATGGCACCTCACGCCCTGTATGGACATACGGTGTAACATATTCCTGTCTTCTAGCTGGTCTGTTGCCCTTGTCCTCCTTCTCAGCCTAAATCCTGTCTTCTCCTGCAGATAAGGCAGGTGTCAGTATGAGTTGGTGCCAAGCCATACACACTGTCACAAGGCAGGCTATTCGTAGTCTCGACTGCTGCATGTCTTCCCTGCCAACTTCTCTGCCACTTGGATTATGGCTTTAGCACTGAAGAATCTCAGTCTTTTTTCCTGAGAAGCAATAGTATGATGTCATCAATGTTATGATGTAATCAACAGTATGATCCTACTCCTGCTGAAGCCAGTGGAAAGGTTTCGGTTGCCAACAGCCGGTGTCAGACCGACATTCAAGTCACGCCCCGGAGTCATCCTGCTGCACAGCAGCATCGCGGCGGGAGGAACCAGATGATCCAACCTGATTTGCAAGGCTGCCTTGCGGCGTGCAGCAGAAGCTCAGAACATCTCATGAAAGACAGGACAAAAAGCAGCTCTAGATATAAACGACCCAGCCTTGCTAGTTGCATTTCTAAGAACAAATTCAAAGGGGTGACTTCTTCCCCAGCTATGCCTTTGCAACCCCATAGATGCTGTTTACGGTTGAATGCAGACAGAATGGGGCCGTGCTGTTTCATACGCCACAATGCCAGCCAGTCTGGCATCTCCAAGAGCAGTATCGTTTAAGGAAGTGTTGCTTTTCAATCACTGCAATTATTAGGGGTATTTTAAAGACCAAGAGGCAGCTAACCTGCCACTCTCTGGAAGTATGTGAAGCACGATTAAGACACACACTTCCAATTAATTATGCCTGAGCTCAGAAGTTCATGAAGTCTTCCCATCCATGCCAGCTTTATTTCCACTCAGCCTAAAAATAATTTATAGCACTTCCAATTTTGTGCTCTCTCCAGTTTTTTGTTTGTTATAATTTTTACCCAATAAATATCTTTGTGTTCATTGTCTATATGTGTGGTGATACCATTAAATGTGAGATTTGGACTCCTCACATTGATCACATCTGTTCAGAAACCTGTAGGTGTTCCAGGACTTAGGGGTGTTTTGACATGAAATATTAATTAGAAAAGGAGCAGAAAACAAGTAGCTAGCTAATTGTACAGTAATAAATATGTCTTATATTGCTGAATGATGGGATGCCTGCTTTGGACTTCACCAGTTGAGACAAAATTGCTAGCGAAAAATGTGTGTCCGCCATCAATCGCTAGTTTGGCAAAGGAAATGGCACACTTGTAAGTAGTCTGTTGTTATCTGTGACTGAGTCTTTTCAAACCCGTTACTCTGGGTTGCTCTTATGATTATTTCAGTACCCTGCACACACAAAAAAATGTATTTTGTCTCGATTTTAAATAGGGTGAATATAAATGCAGCAGCAAAGATGTATATTTTGATAAGGTATACTTTGATGGTAGTGTTAAGAAGAGAATTACAAAGAGCAGCTGACACCTCATGAAAATCTTATTAAGAGAAATCTATGCAGAATAATTCTGGTTACTCTACTGTATTATTATATCATCTATTTCCATATTCCTCTTCCCTCATTCGTTTTTAGCAGGCATATTTGCATAAAACCAGGATCATTGTTTCTTAAGAGCTCATCTGCTTCTGCTACTTAGCTCTCACGTGAAAGCATAATCCTCTGCATATCCCATCACATTTAGTTAGACACTGTTATTTCTATGACTCCAGATGTGGAACTAGAGAGCAAAGGCGGACGATTCCTGAACACGCAGCCTAAACTGGCATCCTGGTTTTCTCTGTTCTGTACCAGGCATTACTAGCGACACGTGGAATACACTTAGCAAGATACTGAATGGAAATGTAACATTTTAAAGCATTTAAAACAGGTACATGAGTGTTGCAGCTCTTCAGCTCACCTGTCACTAAGTCAAGCTGCACAATTTTTAGGGTCTGTGAAATCCCATTTCTCCTCCACTGGAGGCTTTCATTATGTCTGATGTCTCAGCAAGCCTCTTTTTTTCTTACCATTGACTCCAACTTAATCAAACAACATGCCTTGATTGGGATTCCGTCAGCCCTGTAAGATTGACTGTCCCCTGGAATCGAGGTAGTGAAACATGCTCAATGGACATTATTTGTACTGTCTGAAATAACCGAAAAAGAAGACAGATTTTCTTTGTGATCAGTGAAGTGGATGAAATGAACTCGTACAAAAATAAATCTGGAGTAGTTCTGACCTAAATTTCAAACTGAACATGATTCTCTCTCTCCTTTTTAGAAGTTTGAGCTTCTTTCTCAGCCTTTACTATTCTTGCTCCTTCCCTGCCAGAAACTACTAACAGCCCTTCCATCAATACCAATACCTTTCATTCAACTTAGCAACCTCTGCTGCAAAAATTATGTTCTTTAGATCTCAAAAAGGTTTCTCAGAAGCAGCACATTCTGGAGAGGTCATTGACCATGTGGTGCGTCGACAAGAACCTTTACAAGAGTGTGCTAAGCCTAAATGGCGAGACACATAACCCTCCAGCTCACAACATGATAGCCCGAGGGACATGGAAGAGAGGATCAGAAGTGTGGAGGAAAAGTTATCTTGCACTATACTGCCTTGGGAGCAGAAAAAGGTGAATATGTGGTGAATAAAGAGAAGACTGGCAGCAATTACAGGTGAATTTTAAATACCAGATACCTAGCTAAAAATGTAGAAAGCTACATTGAGCTACCAGCCTTTTGAATTTCAGCCACCTTTAGGAAAAGACTGGGATGTGGCTAGAACATACAACTGCAGGAGTCTCCTCCTTTCACACAGAAGAAGATGTGAACTCTGATGTGATCTGTGGCAGTAATATTTCATATGGTACTTCTGCTCCCTCTGCACAAGCTTTCTCCTGAATAATACAGTCGGAGAACCTGCACCCATTTAAGTTGATAAAACATTTACAGAGCTTTGGCTGAATGGTGTTCAAGATCAACAACATGTTGGTCTTTTTTCCGCAGATCAGAGTACTGTTAGGCTTGGTTCAGTACTATTTGGGGGAATTCACTTTTTTGCACTCAGGCTTGCACCCACCTTGCAAAATCCACGGTTGCCCCTGGCTTCAGGAGAGCTCCATGTGAGGACGAGATCCTTCTAGAGGATCTCCTTGCCATTTCCATAGTGTCCAGAGTTGCCCTAGATATTTTGTAAAATAAAGTAAGGAACATCAGTCATCCCTGAACAACTTATGAAAGCTTTACAAATAACATATGGAGGAATTAGCCAGCGGGGAAAGCAACATAAGCACACAGCAACAACATCCTAGCTGCGTGTCCCTAATATAAAACAGCATCAGATGTGATATTGCAACGTAATAGGAATTTACTGGCAAAATGGGATTGCCATTTCCAGGGCTGGCCATAACAGGATGTTACCATAAGGGTTGACTAACACAGCAAAGTTGAGGTCACACCAGATTTTTTGGATCCATATATGTCACCAATGATTTGGAGCAAATTATTTTTAAAAAAGTGCTAATTTTCAGGTTCAAATCATCACTTTTCAAATCTGAAAAAAATCCCGTGCAATAGGATTATCACCAACACACACAACCTCCTTTCATTACTGTACATGCATATGTTCCTCTGAGTAGATTTGCCTCCATGTATGGCTATTTACTCAGTCTTACTGAAAAATAGTATCTTTAGGCTATTAATTCCAAGCCCTATTTCTAATTCCTAAAGTGGCTGGCATTTGGGGGCAAATGCCACCACTGAACCAAATGTGGTGAGAGGTTCTGTTTTGATGAAGGAGCAAGAAACATTTCCTGCCATTCATCGTGGCCCTTGGGGTACCGCAGGGAAGACCACCAACAACTGACCGGCCTCACTTCGCACTCCAGTTGAGTCTTCTGCTCACCTGCAAAGCAGAGGTAAAATTCACATCAGTAGCTTTAAAAAAGCAGGAGAAACACCGTCACACCACGTATGTGAAGCGAAAGGCTGCATTTCCATTAGTGAATTGAATGGCCCAAGTGATGTTGCTGGGTGCTGAGGATGACAAGCATGGGGTGGCTTGTATCCATGCTAATGAGCTCCCTAGCCTCCGAAAGGGGTACGTGGAGCACCTTAGTCACTATGCAGCGATGGAGAGTTGTTTGCTAGGTAGCACTTGGCAGGCTCAAACCAGGGAACTGCTTTTTAGTGCAGATGTTTGCTTTCCAGGGGCCGGGTATGGTTCCTGGCACAGTTTATTTCTGGAGTATAGACTTAGCCTAAGCATGCTCTGTCTCTGCTCGCCTGCACGATGAAGGGTGCTCAGAGGACTTCTCCGGTACAATGAAAAGACTGGATGTTTTGCTGCAGAGGCGATGACCTCAAGCCAGCAGTGCCAGAGGAGAACTTTGAGAACAGTAGAAGGAAAAACACTTGTAAAATTCCTGAGATAAGCCACAAGTATGAGGAGGTCGCCAAAGGAAAGCCTGCCTTGCAGTTCCATGGCACGCCATCAGCAAAACCAGCCTAAGATGTTTCTGCTCACCCTATTGCCACATTTCGTAGTCACTTAACCGGGTGTACTGGTTTTGGCTGGGACAAGCGTTAATTTTCTTCGTAGCAGCCCATGTGGTGCTATGCTTTGGGGTTTTGATGAAAACAGTGTTGATTGATAGTAACCCGGGGGTGTGTTAGCTATTGCTGAGCAGTGCTTATGCAGCATCAAGGCCTCCTCTGCTTCTCACACTGCCCCGCCAGCGAGTGGGCTGGGGGTGGGCAAGAGGGGACAGAGGGACAGAGCTGAGGCACCTGGCCCCAACTGACCAAAGGGACATCCCATCCCATACAACATTGTGCTCAGCAATAAAAGCTGGGGGGGGCGGGGGGTGTGTGTGTGTTTCGGGGCTGCTGTTGCTTGGGGACTGGCTGGGCATCGGTCAGCTGGTGGAGAGCAATTGTGGTTTTTTGCATCACTTGTTTTTCTTGGGTTTGTTTTTATTTTTTTCTTTGTTTCCTTTTTTTACTTATTAAACTGTATTTATCTCAACCCACGAGTTTTCTCACTTTTGCCGCTCCTATTCTCTCCCCCATCCCATGGCAAGGGGTGAGCAAGCAGCTGTGTGGGTCTGAGCTGCCTGCCGGCGTTAACCCACAACACCGGGCCATTACAACTCTTTGCAAGGCTGTACTGTAAACCAGGTGAGAAGATCCAAGTGAAAAACAAGTCAGAATATCATGATATTGAGATCATACTCATAAAGGGCAGATGCTCCAGAAAAATCACAGCTGACCTTTTAACTTGCTGTGAATGCTTTAGGCTACTCTTCCATTTCTCTACTCTCAAATCACCATTGAAAAGACCACACACTTGCTGAATGTATTTGTTATTAGAAAAGAATTACCCACATACTTATTCAGAAAATAATCAGCTATCTGCAAAGCACAATTTGATGAATAACTATTTTCAGTTTCTAATCTCCAGCTACATTTTGATCTCAGTTACAGATGCCTCCCAGCTAGGAGAGCAGAAACAAGACCTCATTATTTAGACCAGGACATAAAGATGGCAAACGGGGAACTATATGACTGACTGAAACATTCACGATTCGCAAGCTGCACTTTTCAGTCAGTGGTGTAGGTCAAACGGTATTATTTCTGTTCCCCCCCTGCATTGTTTACACAATAAACTAGCACAACAAGAACAGCGTATTTCACAATCAACCTGAAGTTTGCTTTTAGCATATGAGCGCCAGTTCTCATCAAGTTCAAGTGCTCAAATGATCTCTGAAAACAATTATGAAATGGTTACTCCCCCGGTGGACTCAAAATCTACTCACGGATTTGATTAGAGATTTTTGGAAGCGTTTTCCCCAGTCGTCAGCCTTGGCTGTCATTTTCTGTAACGCAATTTCTCAAAGCACAAATATATCAGTTTATTATGATTATGTGCAGTAAGAAAAAGTGGTGTCAGGGATGAGTTCGTATTTAATTTTTTTCATCTTCGTTTCAACAGAAAGGATCCAGTAGCATTTAGCGGTCTTCAATCTGCCCCTAAGTGGTTAATCTACTGTTCAGAACAGGTTTTTATTGCCCTTTCTTCCTGCCCTGCCTCACTGCACACATGCTAGTCTTTTTTTTTTTTTCTGCAACTTGATGCTTTTGGTTCCTTTCACTGTGTATTATCTGCTGCTGGCAGTAATCTCAGCTCTTCAACTGACAGCAAAATTATGAGGTGCTCAGTACAAGATGACAATTCTCCTTCCCTCATTCTAATTCATTTGCGCCGCCATCAAGGAATCAGCGTCATCTTTTCAACGCGTTAACAGCTCTCTGCTGATAGAAAGCATTAGCTCCCCATTCTTCAGCAAGAGGTCAAAAACGATTTTTGTTTTGTAACAACCCATTAAATTTTGTGCTTTGGAAAATTCCATCACTCTCCGATGTCAAATACCTAGGCCATTGTCTCGTTTGGCACACAGAGGGAAGAGAAGGTTTCCTGTGAGATACCAAGTGACGCAGGCAGCCAAGTGTCTTTCCTAGAGAGGACCGTGCTCTACCACCGGCCTTGCCTCGTTGATTACTTGTCCCCCCCCCCTTTTTTTTTTGCCTACTCTTAAGAAAGCCTCTTTGCTTCCGTGTGCACACAGAGGCTCCTGGCATCGTTCTACTGGCTTTAAAAAAATGATAGCTAAATGTCGCTGTAGGCTTTTTTGAAGTGCAAAAGGATCTGGTTTTACACATTACCAGCCAAATCTAGGTGTTCGCGCCGACTTGATACACCATCACGTGGCCAGTAAAAAATTATAACGTATTATGTACCTCAACAGGAAAAAATATGTACCTGCACTGTTTCTGTATACGTGGCATGGCTTTATTCAGTTTTCTGTACAGAGGAGCTTATCTGGGTAGACAAGCGAGTTCCCTTCTCCCCAGGTAGCTTCTTAACGGGAAGCCTTGGTGAGCGTTACACACGCTCATTGACATTCAGCGTGACAGAAGCCTAAAATCTTTGTCAGACAACTTGCATTAAATTGTTCGGTGAGCACAGTTGTGTTTCTGAAGGTTGTACAGGCAGATTACAAATATGACCTTAAAGATGCCTGGCGGCAGACGGAGGGGTCTGTAGAGAGCGAGGGGCTGCACTGGCCCCGCTGAGGTCCCCAGGCGCTGGAGCAGAGCCGGGCCGAGCAGCTCAATTCAAGGCAGCATGAAGCTGGCAGCGCCGCTCCTTGTGCTGCAAGCAGACAGATGGTCCCGGGTTTTTCCTACCTCTCTTTCAACTGCAGCACATTTAAATACAAAGGGTAAAACTCGCAATCACTCAAAATCAACATAGGGAGAAATGAGAGCCGGAAACAACCTTGTTAAAACTGTCCCAAACAGCGAGTATGCAGTACAATAGGCACACTGCAATATTTGCAGAGAGGGCTGGGAGGAAGCAGAGGTGGCAAACTGTGGTTTTGGGTGAAAATAGAAGTTGAAGAGCTAATTCAGCATTCACCTCAGCGTGGTCAGGGCCCTGGCAGAGAAACCAGGAGGACTCCTGGGCTCTGCAGCAGCAATAGCGGGACGCACAAAGGACAGGGTTTGGAGAAAAGGAACCTGTTTGTTTGAGGGAGAGGTGGACATCAGAAAAAAACCTAGTATTTTGAAAATGTTGAGGAGATCCATCTTTCTTCTACCCTAGCTGCAAACAGAGCAGCCGCAATTGCCATCGTGGCTTCATCCCCCCCCCAGGGGGTGTTGGGGGGCTCTCGGGGGGGGTATAGGCACCTCTTCCCCTTGGCTGAGCAGGAACAGCCTGATACAAACCGGGCTGGCTGCTGTGCAGCCCTTTCCAAGGACAGACTTGTAGGCACGTTTCCCAGCGAGCTAGGAGCTCTGTGAACCTTTAGCTTATTGCTGCTGCCCTGGGAGTAGCTGCATCTATTTTCAGTTTTACATCAGATGGCGTCTGAAATTAATGTTCCTTAATAAGCAGCAAAACGTGTGTTGTCAGCATCTCAGGGTGAACACAGATACAATTAGACCTTTGGCAGAGCTTATTTACGCTTTACCTGCGCATTCAGAGTGCTCTCCAGATTTTGTCCCGTGGCTGTCCTGGATTGCTTGATTTATTTATTTAGCCATGATTCAACAAAAAGAGGGGAAAAACTGCCACAAACACAAAGACTTCGCTCCTCCTCACTCTTCCCAGTTGCACACACCCAATCGACTCATTTCCTTTCTCAGCAAAGGAATTGGGCCCCTATGATGCTGTATTTCCAAAACAAGGATGTTCAGCCACAAAACCTTCACCTCGGTGTCAGGGAAAATGCGGCAGACATCCTCGCCGCACACAGAAAGGGAACCAGCCCAGGCGCTAGCACACAACCTACGCCAGTTAGCGTGGGGAGATGCAATACATGCAAACGTATTTAATGCGACGCACGCCAGAGCATTGAGTGCAATATGTGCCAAAGCTGCTGAGCTGCGAGGCAGCAGGAGACGCTCAGCCCTCCAAGCTCGGACACTGCGGCCAGAGGGAAATGGCAGGGGGCAGAAGCTGCCCAGCGAAGTCTTTTGAGTTCCCTATAACATTTATACAAAGCAATTCCTTCTGAAGCAACTCCCTGCTTCACCAGACTTAGGAGCCTCCTCGCTTTTTTCCAAAGGCATTAAATTATCATTTTCTTCTCATTCCCTTGGAAGACCCACCTAGTTTTTGCTAATTCCCTTGCTGAAGTGCAGCTCTGCTCCCCCCAGAGACTCTCCACAGAGCTTGGAACGTTTACTGTCAGACGATGCTTTCCCCATGATATAGGGTTGGTTTGAAAGAGGAAGTGTTTTCTTGAGCTGCCAACTCAGTCAAGTCTCCAGCAGTTGAGCTGGATTTCTTCCGTCTAGGCCATCATCACTAGTAATCAAGGGTCCCGCCGAGAAGCTCTGGACCCCGGCTGCGCCTGCGTGACTGCGTGGCCATCAGTTGACGCTACCAGCCACGGCTTGCTGGCTCCAGTGGCTCTGGCACTGTCGCGTGGGGGAACTCGCTGCGATGAAGCTGGCAGAGCTGGTGGCTGCGCGTGTGCTGCAGAGGCATCCTAACAGGCGTGAGAAGCGCTGAGGACAAACTGACTAACGTCAGGAGATGCCTACCCAGGTAAAAACGCACCGTCTTTAGTCGATTTTCAGAGTGTGGGTGCACTAGGAGACTATTTTGCTGTGGACTGGACAGAAAGAGTTTTCTCCCCTTTCCAGTTTTTTCCAACCCTGGAAAGAATCCCTATAGGGAGACAAAAATGCCTCCCTTCCCCTCCAGCAAGCAATATGACGCCATGGAGCATAAATCCCTGCATATTCACACACAGTCTTGCTCACAGGGAAAAAAAAATGTAGCAGAACTGAAAGAGACAGTTCAGAATACCACTAAAGTACATGTGCCGCGTAATTTGTGTTTTTCCTCTTTGGCAAATCAGTGCTATTCTCTCCCGCTAGCACTCGGGGTGAGTACTTGAATGCAGAACTGCCGCTCGGAGCAAACGAAGTGGGGGAACCCAGAGGGAATTCAATGTCCATTAGCTGTGGTGAAAGGGGAAAAATGTCTCTGCTATATTTCATCTGGACTATTAGTGCTCTGTTAGGATTTCTGAAGACAAAAATGCTCTTTATACAGCATCAGTTGGCAAGAAGGTGTTTCATTATTAAAGCACTGTTGAAAAATCTGGCTATTTATCAGACATTTAAATGGTGCCGAGCTTTTTGAAAGCCTGGCTTTCCCTTTTCTTTTTTTTCTCCCTTTTTTTTCTTCTGTCACTTGTTATTCAGAAGCATTAAGTGTTCTGGATGTGTCTCTAGAGCTTTCTCTTTTTTTTGCTGATCTTTTTCACATCTTCGTTAAATAGAAACATGTTGAGGAGAGCACAACTTTTTAACATATCTCATCAAAACTGAAAGGTGGCAGAAAAATAATAACAGAATTGAGTTTTGATTTAATCCATTAGCTATGCAGATGCAGCTGCGTACCTAATACTACAAAGCATGCATGAGATCTCCTTTCAAGATGAAAAGAGAAGACTTTGCAGTTGAGGTTTCTGCTCACCCTTTGCATTTACTGGCTTTTCGTTTTCTATTTCCCTAACTGCCACTGCTCCTGGAAGAGCCATAAACTTTGCTACAGCTCTGCTTGAGAATAATATACCAGCCATTAGTTCTTCATGTGAGTAAGGATTGACACCTTGTGGCCAGAAAGTGCTAAAGAAAAAATAATCCTATTACATTTTGAATCCTCTGGCCATTCCCCATAGGACAAAGTTTTCTTTCACCATCATTTACTTAGCTCTTTAAAGAGTCACAGAAATATCGGCAGAAGTCTGGGTTTGTGCTCTTTCCCTTATGTTTTTATATGGTTAAGAACGATTAAACTTCCCATCTTCCAGGGAGAGAAAATACCTTTGGAGGCTTTGCTCCTCTAGCAGTCAGGTAGGGGTTTTCTGCTCCATACGGACTATCCTTTAGGGAGAGGGTAGCTCAAGGATCGTCTCACTGGGAGACTTCACTCCTAGTCCTTTGCTGGAATTTGAGGAATAATTTTTCTCCACTGGAAGAATTTGCAAGACCTGGGTGAGCACGAGTAGTATGAACTCGCAGTGGAAATCGCTGAGACTGTTCGCCACGGGTCCCCAACCCCTCATCAGCCCGTTTCAGGACAGACCTCAGCCTAGGGAGCAGGAGAAATGTGTGAGAGGGCCATAATCTGGGGACAGGATGAGGTTTGGCTACTTGTTGTTTCTGCTTCCGCCATAAAACTTCCACGTAAACTTTGAGGTTCTCTTAAAAATCTCTAGTTTCTTAATTGCCATATTAGCAAAATAAGGGGACTCTGAAAATCTTTTTAGCTCAAGGAAGTGGAAGGGGCTTGAAACACCCCTCACTCCAACCTAACATTTCCTCCTATGTGGAGATTTATTTTTATTGTTGAAATTACACTAACTCCTAGGAACTCAGTGTGCTGGGGTTTGTACTAACAAAATACTCAAAGGGTAGTTAGACATCGCCTCATGTCCTCACTGTCTACGTAGTAGACAAGAAGCATTGGCTAGGCAAAACAGATTAAAGGCAGGGATGTGAGCTGGGAAGACAAGGCAACAGAGTGAAAGGGGGGGGAAAACAGACATTCCTGCTCATCCAGTTTAGGTGATGTCAGATGAGAATTTGTATGTCAGCATGGGAAAGGTAGATTTTGAGCAGAGATGTCAGAGAGGGTATGACTAACTTCTTTGGATTTTGACTGAAAACTTTTCATAAGAACAGAGGATAGTGAGGAAGAAAATGCAAAGCATCCTCCTCCTCTTGAAAAGTTCTGGGCTAGTTCAAAAGCTGGCAATAAAAGCATTACCTCACTCAAGGTCAGTCTGTTTCGCTTGTGCAGAGTGCACAACTTCTGCCAGAGTACAACAGTCATCTCTTGACGATGCCCAGGAAAAAAAAAACCACCAAACACCACTGACTTTTTCATGGGTATCCGTTATCGTGATGCAAATGACCATTTGTCCATGGTGACAATGTCAAAGATGCTTTAAGCTATACAATGTATTGAAATCAGAGTGATACAGATTCCCAGCTCTGTTACTATATGGGCTGTAAGATCACTTGTGTGTGAACCTTTATGAACCTAAGAGCTGACAGACTCATCGAAACCTCTTTCCTAAGTGAAGTGCAATGCCTGTTCCAGACTCTCCAGTTTGGAAAAATTTGCTTCGTGTGAACATTTAGCTTGTGCAGGAGCCCTCCTGGAAATCACATCTACACTAACCACGTCTCAGGTCGGTAGCCGTAACAGCTCTGTTTGCAAGTCTTGCGTGCATTACATTGCATGTCATTCTCTTTATTTTCTCTCTGTTAGGCGATGGCAGCTCTTTCTCCACTCACTCCTTGCATCAACCAAGTCAGTCCTCCTGGCTGGAGCTACCTCTGCTCAGGAGCTGTTTAACATTTTGGAGCCGATAAAGGCTGATCCCAGCACTAGGCTATTCAGCTGCAATGGACTGGATGTTTCCAGCACTGTGTGACAGGGGTCGTGCTTTCACATACGCCGAATCCCACGTCAATATAAATTTGTGGGGCTTGCCTGCGCAACCGTATTTCTGTCAACCCATCCAGAGGGTGTCAGATGGATTCAGCGCTGCGCTAGCAGAGCCGTGGAAATGGCACCTGACCTCCCAGCAAGTCAGCTGGGGTAGAGTTACCCTGCCCGGACTCCGGGGCATCCCTTTAGAGAGCACATTTTCTTCACAGAGCTTTAAAGTATTTGATATGGTCCTAAGTGCTATGAACCAAAACTGTGTCACAAAACCCTGGCCTGAGAAACTATCCTCCACCCTCACAGGCAACCCTCACGGAGGAGGTGCCCGGGAAGGGGTGGCAGTGTCCCCAGCACAAGGGGTGGAGAGGTGCAAGGAGGCCCCATTTGACACCGCAAAGGGGTAGACAAGGGGCCCTGCAGCTGCAGGGACACCCCGCATCCTTCCTCCTCTCCTGGCCTGGCTGTGCAGGAGATACTCCTCCACCCCAGTGGGAGCCGGTGCCTTCGCCTTGGCCACAGGCGAAGGGGTGGCATGCAGATGGCTCCCGTGTGCCCCGACCTTCCTCACGCTGGACCAAAGCCAAAAGAGGCAAAAAATTTATCATCCCCTTTGTAAGATAAATCCTACTGGGATAAATCCTGGTAGGCTGCACCGTGCCACATGCCAGCAGCGGCAGAGGGCACCCGAGGCTGTGCCACTGCACCCGTAGGAGAGGTGTCTCCCATTCGTCACATGTGGTGACACTCCGAAAGGAGGACAGGGGACAAGACACCTCTAGATGACCACCCCAGGGAATACATACTGACGTGGGGTTTGGGTACAATTTCAGTTACAGACAAACCCAAAGGGGGTTAAGTCCCAGCATTTAAAAAAAAATGGGTCGAGGATAAGAATGAGGAATTGTTAGTTTTCAGGACTGAGAATCTGGGGACCTATCTTTGTTTAATGTAGGTAGAGGACCTTAGGTACTTGGCACTGCTTTCTTAGCTTAATCCTTGGAAACCTTTCAAAGCTCAGCTGGAGAGGGCCCTGAGAAACCTCATTTGATTCTGAAGTTGACCCTGATTTGAGCATGAAGTTGGACAAGGTGTCCTCCAGAAGCCCCTTACAGCCTCAGTTTTTCTATCATTCTCCAAGTTATAGTTATCCCAGCAAGTTGTGTGACACATCAAACCAAGCCTCGGACCAGAAAGCTTTCAATAAAGCTGCAATCAGGGTCTTCACTTTGAAGAGAAGCTCAGGCCTAATTCACAGTTTATTTACAGCGTGATGTAAATGCTACCGCTCCACTGGAGACACAGGATGCCTCCTTTTGCAGTTTTGTTACAGATATTTGGGATGCAATTTTCAAGTTTCAGCTTTTGAAGCCTGGAAGTTTCAGAATTTCAAGAGGAAATGAATGTGCCTATGCGATTGAGGCAAACTATTTTTGAAACATGACTTTGCAGACTTAATGATTTTTTGTATTTCCTGGATGATCACTGATGAGCCTCCACAGCGGTGCACTGAGTTAAAGTCTGTGATTCTCTGCAGCAGTCCCTGGAATAAGCCTAAAAGATTCGTTTTACACAGTCATTTGTTTTGGAGGGGGGGAGAAACAATGCCCAGAAACGTTTCATCAGGCACGCTTTTCTAGGGCAGTCAGTGAGTAAAAGCACCTGAGTCACGAGCAAGCAGAAGGGAAATTTTGTGTCAGACTACAGAGCAATTTGAACCTATTTCTCTCCTACCAGATCTCTTGTGCAACCTCAGTTTGAGAGCACGGTAGGTTAGAATACAGGTTTACACTTTTCTTTGGCTTTGAGTCATGCCGTTAGGGTCTCTATAAATCAGCTTTACAAAGTCAGAAATCGTGAAGGCAAATGACTGCACTGGGACTCCATATAACATTAGAAACAATAGCTGTGGATTCTTTGTTTACGTTCATTCCAAGAGGTGAGCTGCACCTTCTGACAGGATTACTAAAAGAGATGATAGTTTATCTTAAGGGGTAGTGGAAGGTAAATAATAACTCACCTTTAAAAGTCTTATTAGTAATCTAAGTGCTACCTCTTTTTCTGGTTTAAGGTAACCAGATATGTTATAGTTATACGAGATATCTAACCATTCCTTATTCTATGGGATATTATTAAAAATTATTGAAGCATAGTTATAACCACTTTTATATAAATATGAAATCAGAATCCTAAGAAATAAATTTACTTACAGAAAGTCAATTGTGAAGGCTGAAAAACAAACAGGGTGTGAGCGTCCTTTGTGATATGGCGCTATATACCACAGCGCTTGCAAAAGCATAACTATACAAAAGAAGGACATAAAGTTCTAGCCCATATAGTCCTTGTGAAGCTCCTGGAGTGCTGTGTTTGCTGCTGGAGTCACAATTGCCAAAAAGTAACTTCAAAGAGAAAGATGCATAATAATAAAAATATAGTCAGGGCTATGGAAAAGAGTGTTAACAATTAACAGTGAGTTAACAATCATCACATATTTAAAAAGAATAATAAGAGAAAAAAATATTTAGGAGAATACTGAGTAGAGCTAAAACCAGGAAATATGAGATTAAGTTAATAGAAGAGATGATTAAAAGGACTATCAGAATTGATACTTTAAATGAGTAAGTAAGTAAGGGAGCAGGCTCCAAAAGAAAAGACAGAAAGCAGCTCAGTAAATTTGGGAATGGGTATCACTTAAAAAGCATACGTACTCTTGATCAAGAGCCTTTTACAGTGAAACCTACTTCTTAGATAAGTAAAACATAGCTACAATATCATTGTGATAAAGTGTTCAAAATGTTCGTACCAGGTACAAGTCTGCTGTGTACTTTTTGGTGTTTTGCTTGGGCGCACCTTTTCAAGGAGGAGGACAACAGTAAGGACACGCTGGGAGCTTCTACGCGAGCTCCGCTCTCACAGCGGCTCCCGTTTGAGGCATCCTCCTTTACAGAAACACAGTCCCATCCGCCCTGAGTTTATCCCTCTGAAAGGGTTTAGCAGCTGGTTTAGCCCTCGCACCTGTGAAGGACTGGATAGCCTGAGAGCCTGGCTTGACGAGCCGGCTTCACTACACCGGGTAGCCGTCTGCAAGTGAAAACAGGGAAGTTCAGGAAAAGATCAAGGAAACAACGGAATTGTGCCTTAAGCTCAATATTTATTTATTGACCCATAAGTGGTGCAGCTGTATTTTCAATGTTTGATGGGAAAATGCTAAGGTAAATATTTCAAGAGGTATGACTGTTATGCCTCCTGCTGTTATTCTGGGTCAGCAATCTATTCTGAAAGCTTTTTTTTTTGTCAGAGGTGAGCTTCCTGCAGTGTTTCTGACTCAAATCCATGTATACAAGTGGGAAATGCTGGTTTATTTCTAAATCCTAAATATTTGATGCTTTGTGGCAGGTCCTGTCTGAAAAGGGTACCTGGGGGATAGTTGAGCCTCAAACAAGAAAGCTATCATACTTACTTGAGAAACTTTCTCCCAGCACAATGGTGTGCCAAGTTTACTGGTAGCGTAATCCAAATGCTTGCCAATCTCTGAAATTGTTTCTAAAAAATATGTAGTAAATATGTGATCATCCAGTGGAGATTTCTGGAATGACTAATCCAATTAATTTTAGAAGAAATTGCCCACAGGCCAACAAGTAAAATGCAAGGAAAAAAATTAATTAAGATCACATACTGAACTTCAAAATAATTAAAAAGAAAATATTGTGTCCCCAAACACAAAATTTATGCATGATCCCTTTGTCATCCCTTTTAAAGAATATATGAAGTTTCCACCATGCTTGAAATTAGGTTGAAGAAGCCTTTCATCTCATCTTCCCATTTTTACCTTTCTGCTGAATAAAGAGTTGCGAGAGGCAGCCCATTTAGCAACAAAGAAAGCTGAAAGCTCATTTTGCACATATTTTTAAAAATACACAGTGAGGTCGTGGCCCCACTGAAATGTGCAGCTGGCGGAGAGCACGAGTGGGAGGTAGGAGCTGCAGCTGGAAGCAGCTTCTCCAGTGTCACGCCCCAGCCTGGCCAAGGCTGCTTTGGCCCCGGAGCAAAGCAATCGTTTAAGATCACGTGTAGAAAAGGGTGCCATTCTGATCACTCTTTTCCTTATGAGAAGCTCTGGAAGGATTACCTGCTCTGATTGCAGCCTGCATGGTCCACTGATGCTACTATTCTGGAGAAATTCTTTATTGATGCCACAGTCATTTAAGACCTCCCGTCCCAGGCTTGTCACATCCATGTGCTACACTTTACAGGTTTCAGTCAGTTCTCGATGAGAGCTGGAATAACTCTTTTTAACCGGAACCCTTCAGAAGGTTAACTGCCACAGGCGGAGCGAGGAAGACAACAGCTATATCAGAAACATTTGCAGAGCAATAGCAATATTGAGCCTACCGACAATTGTTAAAGCCACCGTTTCACCAGCTGGCAGAGCAACTCACGGTGTTAGGCCAACCTGCCAGTCCGGGGTTTATCTACCCAAGACAGGTGCAAACAGACAGCTTCACAGCTGAAATAGGGCACGTGTTCCACTTTGTAAGCACTTCAGGAGTGTCCCAGGTGGGGAATAGTGATTGCCTTGACTTTTGATAACAAATTTGAAAGTATTTTCTCAGGGGTGTGGGGTAGTTCCTCATTCCAGGGGGTTGGAAAGCCAAAAGAAAAGCACTTCTCCATTAGCACACCTGGTGGGTGAGGACCTGCAGCCTGCATTTCAGTATCTCTCCCTGGTATGGAAACGAGAGGTCAACCCCTTGCCGTAGCTCAGCCAGATCATGGACAGAAAGCAAACTCTCCAGGTAGTTTCTGCTTGTGAACATCTGTGCAATCATAAGGATTTCACCAGGGAATTACATATTTAAGGACAGAAAGCACTGTCGGATCTCACATGGGGGATAACACAGACCATCCCATCCCATCCCATCGCATCCCATCCCATCCCATCGCATCCCATCCCATCCCATCCCATCGCATCCCATCCTTCTTGTACTGAGCCAACTAGTGCAGGATAGGGTGGCTCAGCTCTAAATTAGAGCTTATTATCAGGGCATGAAGGCTGACTGTATTCACTAGCTATTAATTGCTTGGGCAAAATCCAACATCAAATATTTGCATTTAAAAATAAACTGGAAAAATGTTCCATTTAGGGAAACGATGAATTAAAAGTTAGGAGGAACTGGTCAGTAGGTGGCACAAGAACAGCACAGGACTGCACTGCACTGTAAGAGCTGAGCCATAAATGCTGGCTTTTTTTTTTTTCCCCCTTACAGTATTTATAAACCCTGTTACCCAGTGATTTAACTAAATGAATCATTGCACCGAAGCACATGGAGTGAGCGGCTTAACTGGAAGTTCTCCTTGAAACGCTGGTTACTCCATGACTGAGTGCGCTGTGCACTCTTGACATCCACTAACATCGTTATACCTTATCAACTGCTTTCAAGCATTAAATAAGACTGAATTCCACTGTACATCAAAATAGGCATCTGACAAGCCGAAGTACAACGCTCTGACATTTAGCAGGCTCGTGGTTTGCTAACTTGAAAAATTATTGCTTATATTGCCATCAGAGCATCTCAAAGCCGTTAAGAGAAGTGGGGGAACATAGCCCCACAACAGACCCCCTCTGCTGATGGAAAAGATTCATTAACTGTGTTTGTTTGTCAGCAGCACGTTAGGGAAGAAATGAGTAGAGCTACGTGTCAGGGCTTCAGGCACCAATTTGTGGCCGTCACTATCTGTAGGAGGTCTCTGTCTTTCTAGAGGAATAGCAGCAGCCGCTAGAAAACCACATTGTGCCGGGGGGTCAATGACGAGCATCGGATTGAGCGGTTATATTTAACCTTGGAAACTCTGCGATGACTGAAGGCTGTTGCCTTCATTGGCTGTTGCCAAGGTTTTTCTTGCTGACTGGAGTTACAGGAGCAACCTGACTGGGTGCGCACTGGCTCAGCGGTTCCTATTTCTACTGTGCAACTGCATGTCTCTTCCTCTCCACCAAGATTTTAAAGTAAAATGCAGAAAGACATATGTACTGGGTGCCCTGCCTTGTGACTCCGACATGTCATCATTCATTTACAAAAAAATGAGTTGGAGGAAAACTGAAGGGGGGGCGGGAGGAGAAAATGACGTGCATAATTAAGCTTTTCTGAATGTCTGCTTTGCACTTTGGTGTCAGATGAGTGCATGCAAATCACCCAGAATGTTATGAAGAAAATAATAATGAATTGGAAGCAATCAAATGCAAAAATTGTGGCTTCTGCCTACTCTAAGGTAAAAATATATCTGCAAATACCTTATTAAGCTTAGGTGTGTTTGAGTTCAAAAAAAGAACAAAAACGGAGGAGGACAAACATCAAATACTGAAGAAAACAAGCTATCATCAGCACAAATGTACTTGTCATCATAATGTACTTTCCTTAAACAAACAAAATTGAATGCTGCATAGCCAGTCTCTTACATTATTCTTATTTATTTGTCTGTACGATTCTAAAAAGACAATTATAAGCACTATTTAAGCGTAAAATACACCAAAGCCATCACACCTTTCTCATTTCAGATCTAATTTCTATTTCCAGCCCACACATACCTGCTGTTATATCTCATTTATTGCTGTAAATTATGTGTATCAGAGTCACTGCAAGTAGCTGATGACACTGAGATCACAGCTGTGCTGAATTCCCATCAAAAAGTGACTCTTCACCACTTACAGTCCTCTCAACCACCATTGCCCTATTCCCCAAGTAACGGATGGACAAGAGATGGGAAGCCTAGCTCTGAGATATGATGTATTAAAGGCTGGAAATATGCTGGGATTGCCTAAGGCAGCTGGAGGCTGGATGTGGTGACCCAGAAATGCCTTCCAGGCTGGTACAGCAATGGTTTCTGCAGACCCAAATCATCATCTGGTGAGTCCTTCTTGATAGAAACAGAAAGAGGCGATGGTGCCCATTCACATACCAGAAGCATGTCGGTGGAGAAAATAACCTGGGTTAGCTGCTCCCTGTCATGCCAGCAGTGTCGTCCACCACAGTATGTGGCTAATTCACTCTGACTGGTTTCAAAATGAAATTATTGCACAGTGACTCAAGACTCAAAGCAAATTCTTCATGTTTTTTAGAAGTGTTTCTACACCACTCATTACTTTCGTTTCTGATCAGCTCCAAATGAATAATCTGACATGACTGATGTCTAGCAAAATGTAACGGGGGTCTGTGGAATTTCATATCTTCCCTTGACAGTGATTTGTGGGTTTGGTTTTAAATTTCCAGACTGTTTGGAATTGTCATACTGAATCCTGTGTGAATTCCCAGTGTGGATGAGCTACACGTGGGCTTGACCGCAAACTTCAGGTGCAAATATCACTGAGTTTTTCATATTCCCAGTAGGGATTCAAAACGCTACTTTTAGCCCAGACCAGGATGAATCCAACAAACTTTAAAATAAAGCTCAAATGCATCTGCTGGGTTTTATCTATCATTGCAACGAAAGCGCAAAATTTACCTGCCTACATCAGACCAAAAAAAAAAAAAATGATGACAGCCCTTTGGATGACCCTACGATGAGATTCAAATGGCAACGAAACCTGAAACCCCGCCGGGCACGGCTCTCCGGTTGCGCTGGGTGCCTGCGGCAGGGCTCGCCGCCCTCCCGCCCAGCCTGCGGCCCTCTCGCAGCAGGACCCGCCACGGGGAAGGGCTTCGGGGGTCCTGCCGGGCAGGACGCTGCCCGCGGGTCTGCAACACGGCGTGTGCTCCAGACCCACCTCGTAGCTTTGCTCTTGCCGGGTAAAGAGTGTGCTGGGGGCAGGGGGGTGTACGGTCACCTCTTTCTGGAGAGGTAGGGAACATTTGAGGTAAGAAATACAAATGCGTTTGCTGAGGCAAAGCTTATAGGTATGAGATCAGGTGCCTAAATTGTCAAGTCATTGGTGGAGAGGCCATTTTGTCACGTTACAGAACAAGCGTGTCGCGTTACAGAACAAGTGCGTCGCACAGCAGTGACAGGGTTATGAGTGGCACCCTGGGGATTACTGTAATACCAAAAGCGAAATTATTATATAAGTAAGAAATGCTGACCACCCCTCCCAGTGCAATACTGACATGGACATGCTAAAGCTTTAATGCGCTCGAACCCTCCCAGCACCCCTGTTTCCTCACTATTGCAGCACTGGGGTTGGGGTTTCAAACAAAGGTCATAGTTTTGTGCCCAGAGTGCACGTGGGTTTCCGTCGGGCATCCTCATATCCTTCAGTCTCTTCCCACTCTGGGGTCCACACGGAGCGCAGCACCTATAGACTTGCAGATGGATGAACGTCAGCCGATACCGCAGAGGCTGAAAAAGGCCCCATTTCTCCGACGGGCGCGTTCCCCCACCCTGGGAGCGCCGGACGCCGCTTGCCTTCCCCTGAGCTCGCTCTCCCCAGGGACCGATGCCGTGGCTCCTCCACGTCGCAGGAGCTCACGTACACACCGGGCGCAGAGAATCAGGATGAAATTACGCGCCGTGGCCTTCATGCATAAAAGATGGCATGGCGACGGAGGGACGGCAGGGCCTCGGCAGCCGCCCGCCGCATCCTCCCGGCGGCCTGGGGGTTGGCCCGGGGCTGCCGCGGGTTTGCCCAGCGGGGAGCGGGACGTCCCGGGTGGCCCCGGGGACGGGCAGTCCCTCAAGCCATGGACCTGGCACCGTGCCTGCACTGGGTGCGGACGCGGCTCCGGCGACACGGGGCCAGGCGGCAGCGGTTCTGCAGTAAGTGTCGCGTCCGATCCCCCCGCGCCCCTTCCCGCTTTCCCACCCCTGTGCCCTTGCCCTCACCGGCTCACATCCATCCCACCACACGGGGCCCCGTGATCCCCCAGCGCCACCCGCATCCCGGAGTCCGGGGCCCTTTGCTTGGCCGCTGAGGGCACAGCCACGGCTGTCCATCCCCTGCAGCCCCGAGACGGGGAAGCCCCTGCTGAGCAAAGCCCTGCGGCTGGTGGACCACGTTCGGGAGAGGCTGGTTTGAAAGGGTTCCTTCCTAACACGGCTAGACACTTTTTCACATTTCTAAGCGAGTTTTAAGAGGGGATGGTTTGTGTGTTGGAAGGGGAATATGGAAAAATGCAGAATAATACCCACCCCTCTTTTCTTGACCAGCTGCACAAATCAAAAAAGTTTGATTGAAAGGAACATAACCAGATCGGTGGCTTGTGAAATGTCACAGCACAGACAATGTCCTGAGCCTTCCCGCTTCTTCAGCTGGTAGGAGCTGTGCACATCACTGAGCTAATGTATATATAGCCTTGCTGGAAGTTGCTGGGGTATGTTATTCACCATTTCACCGTGGTTTTACTGGAGGTAGTTTGCTCACCTTCCACGACAGGTCTTATATACTGCAGTGGGTGCCGCTGTACGGAGATCCAGCCACTTCTGCCTGATTTATTCAGGCTTCCTTTCATCTGGCACCTTGGAGAGAAATGCTGGCAGTGGTTATGCAGAGACTCAGCAAGGGTAATGCATCCGTGACGAACTGGGGAAACAGAGGGGATTTCTTTGGTTCAGGCAACTGTAGCGTCTAATCACTCCTGAGGAGATGCAACACGGTGGCTCAGGAGGATGGGCTGGGTTGGCTGGCAAACTGAAGCATCCTCTCTCCTATCAAGCAGGTGATATATTGTAAAAGGGATCTTGGAATGAGAATGCTATTCAGAGCGCACTGCAAAAGGATAAATATGATAAAATGAGCATGCTGTCTGTCAACACCTCTGCCCCAAGCTCATGTCATTTTGTTGTCCTAGTTTATCCATGGAAATATCAAGGTCTGTTTGAATTTTTCTAACTCATAGCGTTGCAGCTTTGACACAAAGCTCTCACAGTTACCTTCTTAAATATTGTTTTGTCATGAATTCAACTCCAGTTTGCCTTTCAGATTCAAAATATTACTTGTAGATGTCAGCAAGACTAATTTTCCTAGCTGTCAGTTGACTGTGCTCAGTTGCTCACTGGTTTTCAATGCGTGCAGCTTTGTGAGTATTTTGGTGTGCCACAGCTTTATGATCAATTTTCTGGTTGTTAATGAAGTAGAAAAAAAGAAGCAGTTCTATTTCATGTCTACTTAGGATTACATTTACCTTTTCCATTTGAAGTTCCCTACTCTTCACAAATACGTATTTGGCAGATAGTTTGGGAATGTATATGGACACTTACCACAACATTCATTTTAAACATTAATTATCCTATGAATACATATGTTCCTTACTTGGGCTCTGAGTTAATAAGAACAACTGCCAAATGCATGCAGCACCACTTAGCTCAAGCTGTAAGAATGGGAAATTTGAGAATGGCAGATACTCTGAATAATTGAAGGAGGTTTCTTTGGTTGACAATGGTGCTATCTTTGCACATCTCTCCATCTCTCCAAGCCTGTCTTATTGTCTTGCCTCTGGCTTAGGGAAACATTGCTGCACTGAACAGAAAGAAAAAGAGGGATAAAGATTTTTTTTTATTATTATTTCTAAATGAGTCTGAAAAATACTAATCACACCTGTGCTGAGGCCAGTCAGTCTTGTGGGTCTGCTCCTTGCAAGTCCAGACTCAGCTTGTCCTCCCTTGCTGGCTTCTGCTGAGGCGCTGAAGCAAAACTGTGGCTATTCCAGGAGACGTGCTACTCTTCTGTTTACAAATGTGCAGTTTCGAATTAAAAAAAAATCTAGTAAGGAAACTACTGCTGGCTGGTTTCCGAAGTCCCTGTGAGCACAGGCTGTCACTGTACCTTCTTGTTAAAGCAGTCATTCAAGGAAACAGCCGGGGGACTTTGCAGTCCTTCTGTGCGTGCCCTTGTGGCCCCATTTTACGGCCGAGTCCCTGAAGGAAGCTCCCTGCAGGCACGTGTGCTCATGGCAAAACCGCTGCTTTGAACAAAGGCGCGTTTTCAAATGGGGAGCAATGCTTTCCTCGCTCTCTCGCTGGATGCGGCTGTCCCTCCGGCCGAGGGACAGCAACTGCGCCTCGCGCCAGAGAAGCCCTCTGAGAGGCTTTTGACATTCACGAAATTAACTCTCCATTTTCACCTCACAGCAAGGGCTGGTTCCAATACCGTGGGAGACATTGGACAGAAAGCATAAATTCATGATACTGCTGTAAAAACTGATACTGGAACTAATGAAATCCGCTTTCCTGCTGGATGCTCCCATGTCCACGCAGATGAAAACCGTTGTGAAGCTTTCCTTGAGCAAGGCATCCAGAGCATCTCCCTCTCCCTGAGCTCTCTGGGGTCTCATACAGGTCAACCTGCTTTTTCTTTCATTTCCCTTGGCCCAGCCACATATGGTTCATGAACCTTGTAGGAACTTGGGGTCTCCAAGGCTGCTTCCTGGCTTCCTGGCCTCCAGATTTCATGGAAGCTGGCCAGCGGGTTCAAAAATACTAATGGAAAGACTGATCAGAGTGTCGTCACACGTACAACGTTTCTTTAGGATAGCAGGCTAAAAGGTCCTGCTCACATCAGGGTTGGAAGCTGAGTTTGAATCATGATAGTAATAGCTGCGTGGAGCACGTCTTAAAACTGCTTTGGGAAGAGTCTGAAAAGCAGCTGTTTGCTGCTACTCCCCAAAATGTACTTGGCTGCTGGCCACCAACACATGTTAAAGCCCTGGGGATCTGTGGGGAGGAGGTTTTTCTGGGTTTTCCTGAAATTTAACAGATGGGGGTTGCACCAAAAAAGGTAAGATTTCACATGGAGAAAAAGGATTGTATGTCCCTGATGCAGGACAGCAAATTGGGAAATTCTGCTGGCTGTGTGGCTGAGGAGCACTTTGTGTAGCTTTTGCTGGCTTGCCATGCCAGCCAGGAGCTCAGAGGTTGCGAGGACGTCAGTCTTGGGAAGTCTCTGCAGCTATTCTGCTGGGTTGCCCCCCCCCCCCCCCCGTACCACTTCATGTATCACTGTAAGCATTTGGTGAAAGGGAAGAGGTAGGGAAGCTGCAGTGGAATTGTTAAGTGACTTGTTTAAAGCCTTAATCCCAGCTGGGGCTGGGAGGCAAGACACGGGGGGCTCATCCGCACTTTCATCCCACGAGCCCCGACCACCCGTGGCACCGTGCTGGGTCTGGTTCTGGGTCTGGGTCCAGGTCTGGGTCCAGGTCTGGGTCCAGTCCTCGGCAGCACTGCCTGTCACCACCACAGCCCTATCCTGGGCCGTTGCTGGGTGTCAGGGGTCTGGCCGTCGCGTTTGCCCAGCAAAGGTGGGCCTAAAAAGGTATATGCTTCTGGTGCTAATGTAGTTTTCACAATATCTGTAACCTTTAGGGCAAAGAATCGATGGCGAGCTTTGATCAAATCTCATTAAGTATTCATTGTTAGGCACTTTTTCTCCTCACCAGCAAGGCCTACTAGAGTAATGTTGTGAACAGCCCTTTATTATTTCTGCTCCAAACTGGCTGTGCAATTTGGACAGGAAAATGTCTGCTGTGTACTTCAATTTGCTTCCAAGTGAAAATAAAAATCAATTACTACCAAAAATCAGAGAAAAGCGAGAAACTAGGAGCAAAAATGTCATCCAGAGAAGAAAAATGGTAAAAGCTCAATTTGTACATCAACTGCATAGCCTCACACAATATCAAAACCTACCATATTTCATGGTACATCTAATTGGTTCATAGTAAAAAAAAAAAAAAGTATTTATAGAAGTCACTGGTGCTAGGGAAAGCAATACAGAAATATCGTTCACATTCGTAAATTGAAATAATCTTCTATAAGCTAATAGATGAGCCTGGCTTTAAACTACCCTTAAATGGCAATAAAAAGAGAGTGCACTGTTTGTCCTGCTCATTCTTGGTAATGAAGTAGTTTTAAATGGTGTTTTTGTTTTGAGAAGGGAGGAGGAGATTGCTTTCCTGCAGAGGAGTAGACTTCATGCAATATCGGATACAAGAGCTATATTTTGCCTCTTACCTCAGGGAAATGTTCTTTGGAAAACATACTGTAACGTACCCGGCAGCACAACGCCCCGTGCAGCGCTGTGATACTTGCGTGGGCACAAAGCCTTTCCACTCGGAGGGGTCCATTAAGGACCGATGGAGATTGATGGATTTCGAAACCGTCCAAGGCATGGCTCTTTGTCTTCTCAGACCTTTAACGTGTGGAAAGAAGAACATGCGAGTATGACTAACGTTCACCCATTGCTGTGCAAAACCTCTTCCCGCTGAGCCTTTGTTAGCGCTGTACCCGTGCGATGCTTAGACTCGATCCGTCAGTGACTGGAAAATCATAATGGGTCTCTAGGTATGTTTTGAATACCAATTAAAATACTGAGAATTCCACATCAATAAGTCTTTGAAAACAACCTCAAGAACATTTGCATGGTTTGTTTTGTTTTTCTTAATATCACCCCCTCCCCAACCATTCTTTATAAGGTGCCTTTCAGAGAAGCTGGAACTGCTTTGTCACTACTCATTACAGCCAGGGAACCTGACAGCTTAATGGTGATGCTGCAGCAGACCCCTGGCAGGGCAGCTGGCAATGGAAATGTAGTAGATACATCTGTATAATATGCAATAATTCACAGGTGCCAATACTAAGAATACCTAGGAAACGGGTTAGAATTGCAATTGTCTGAGCAAGACAAAAATTTCTGTAACTTAAACCAGTAGCAATAGTTATTTTGCTTGTTGTGTTTTCCCCCTTCCTTTGGAGGGTTATACTCTGCTTTATAGTTTTAGACTTAGCATATAAACCCCCCTCCATTTCATCCTTTTGGATACAGCAAAACTTCAGCAATTCTCATCTGAATTATCAGCAAATCTGGTAACTGTCACACAGAGCGATAGCGGTCTCACACTCAGCATCAGTTAAAAAGTATTGTGCTGATGCAACAGCTCATGTTGGGACGGTACTACTGCTCCTCACTCTCATACAACTCAAACTTACAGATGTCCTGTGACGCCTTGTCAAAGATGCCTTGACCTTAGGAGATGACTGCTGAATGAAAGGAAGGTGTTCAGCCACTAAACTTCTCCCGCCACTTGTGGGACTTACAAGTTTCATTTGGTCATAAAGCAATACTTGCCAAAAACTAAGGGCAGTGTAAGGAAATAACTCTGTCCAACAGCCAAATGTTTCCTTTTTTTTTTTTTTTTTATTAAAACTGTTATGTTAATAAAGCAAGGACTTCACCATTCTGCTGAACATCTGGAAAACCCACAAGCCCCACATCTTCAGAGCAGGCTACGTTACCTGATGCCTTGCGCTAAATAGCTTTGGTAACTGCTTACCTAAAATCCAAAGGAATTAAATCCCTGAGTGGGCCTAGGGCCAATCTCGCTTAAATCCCACTTAGACTGTACTTTGAGGAGGTGTGTGAGCCTTGCGCTACACGAGGCAGACGGGAACTGCCCCACAGCATCTTCTCCCAAGCAGAGGGTGCAGCACGGCCTCCGGGTCTGAGCGTAACACCCACAGCTCCTGCTCTGAAGATGAAGGGAATGGAGCAACCTAGACATTTGGTATTGCTATACCACTGCCTCCTGCTGAATTACCCCCTGACAATCCTCAGTTCCTCCCCTCTCCTCCCTGAGAACAGTACGGGCTTAGGCTAGCCCCAAAACTTTTAGATGGATAAAATTAGTCAAGATAAATCCCACTTGTAGTGATCTTCTAAAGAGGGTTTCGACTATAACTTTTTTTCAAAATAGGTAAGGATTTAGCAGTCAGCTGAAAAAAATAATGAGCTGGTCCAAAGCTGGTCGTTTAAACAGAGTGGTTACAGTGTCCACAGCATAGGCACTAGTGAACCTGTGCCAAATATAATGACTGCTTTGCTTAAGCTTTTTAGCTCTGTTAATCCTTTTGATCTGAGTAAGGAGTGACATGTTGGAAAACTAAGCTAGAAAGCAAAGAGAAAGTGATGAAAAGGAACAACATATTATGCCTGCGCAGAGCAGAGGACACCAGGGCTAAAGAAATGCAAAAGACAGGTAAGGGCCTTAAAAGCATTAGTACGGTCACCAGGCATGGTGTGGTCACGACCCCGAGCATCTGGTTTGAGAAGCCCAGATAAAAGCATGTCACTTATATTTTAAAAGATGAGAAAGAACCAAACTTAGGTCTTGTCAGATGAAGACTTATACCCAAGCAGGATAAATATGTCATCGGGGTAGACGCTATGGCACGGTGTTTATGATGAAATGGTTTTTAATCCCTTGCAGATTACGATCCTGTGCCATAGGCAGCAGTTGCATTTGTCAAAGATTCCGAGTGTTGGTGGCGGCTTTCCATCAAAGCCACCGAATCCTGAAGTCCTCTTTGCAAGCCACCTTCAAAAGCCGGCGTGGGCTGTAGTTGCCCATGGCTGAGCTCTAGCAGCTCTGCAAGAGCTGGGTGTTTCTCTTGAGGAGAAACTGAATTACAGAAGTATTTGTAAAGCGTCTGTATTAAATATTGGAAAGCAGCTACTTTCTAAGTGATGGACAGCTATAGGGAATATCAGTATGCGTCACACAAATTCTGGGAGGAATGCAGACCTCCAGTGAAATATTACCATTGCGCTATTAAAATTGAAAAAAACTTTTTGTTTTAGAGTTGCCAAATTTTCTGAAGTGAGCTGTTCGCTTCTAATTTTCATATCAGTTATTCTCCAACATACTCACCAAAAGGTGCTTTCATGTTTGTGACAAGCAAAACTCTCCACTTTCAAAAATGCTACACCACTTGCTCTGATGCAGAAGTCAAATTGCTGGGGTAAATTCTCTGGACGCAAACTAGCATATTCAAAAACAACAATGAAATTAAACTCAAATTTCCAATTTTGTTTTTAACAGCCAGGTTTTAGACCGCTAAGACAAAACTGAGAAAAGATGAACATATTCCAAGTATTACGGAAACAGTGTGCAGTAAATAATAGCAATAAGCTTGTCACCAAGTTTGCAAAACTGCTTAGCAGGAGTATCCGTTACATACTTTTGCGTAAGATGAAGAGCCTTACAATGTTTTCACACAACCACACTTCAGTGAAACTAGGCCCTTTTATTTAATGTAAAAGCTGAGATAAAACTTGAACCCTTATATTAAAACAACACCTGTTGCATTCACCAAATCTTGGCACGGTAGTGGACAGACCCACAGTTATGGAGGAGAGCTCTGCAATGCAGAAGTGTCTCCGTTTCCCACTCCTGATCATCCACAGAGCGCAAGGAGATCGGCATCTCCCGGCAGCAGGAGAAAACACAGCTGGGGACCCGAGAGCCCGGCCAGGTCAGAAGAATCGTCTGATGGAAAACATAGAAGATAAAATAGCTCCCACAACCAGCTTTACCCTACTTATCCTTTCTATTTAAAACCTGTGCTGAAGGGAGTTCAGGATCTGAGAGGGTTTCGTTTTGGGGAAGGGGTGGGCTGATGCATAATTGAATCGTTTCTCGTTTGGAGCGGCAGTACAAAGCCAGGCTCCCGCACTGACTTCCTAAAGTCTAACCCAAAAATGTCAAATCACCTTGAAGTGGAAAAAAAACCTTCTAAGAAGAACATAGAGCAATTCAGTTTGCCTGTAATTGCTTGCATTCCCTTTGCTTTCCTAGCACAAGAGCACTGGATAAATCCAGTATGGTTGAAAACTTAAGTAATTAATATTTTACCTACACATGCGTATGGGGTCTTTTTAATACACCCAGATGCTCTTAAGAAACACCAAAGTTTTTCAGCAAGTTTTTCAGCAGGAATTGAGAAACTGCAACATCTTCTTGATGCTGAGATGAGCGTTAGCTGGTGGTTATCTCTGTAATGAAAATTGATATTATATTAGAAACCCCCTCCTTTTTAAGCACATGAGGTAAGCCCACAGCTCTTGTGTGAACTAATTATTGCTCATTAACACTCTGCTTGTGGTAATAGGGTAGGTCAAGCCATTTCCAACTGCCCTGTGTACAATTTCATGAACGTGTCTGACTGCTAACAGGGACTAACAACACTTGATTCAGGTGTGCACAGTGGTGCTTCCTATGCACCTGTAATGGGAAAAAAAAAAAAAAAAGAAATTATTGCAATCCCGAGAAGACAGACACTGACTAATGAGAGGTGTGCTGCCATGGCCCTAGCAGGAGGGACCTAAAGGGGGGTTGCACAAAAATGCCGTTTCTGTGCAATACGGAGGTGGGATGCAGAGCTAATCAGTCCAGCCCAGCGAGCCTGGGCTCCCTCTGACATGCAGCCGAAAAGCTGTAAGCTGTCAGGAGGGAAAGGATAAGGACAAAAGCATCACGGCTTCGTGGACCCCCCTGCACGGTGACCGACAGCCACAGGGAAAGGCAGCAGATGTGCAGGGAGGAGCCCTCATGGGAGACACTCGGTTCCCAGTGCAGAGTGGTCCTCGGTGGGCCTGCCACGCTACCCTTCCCTCCTGACTGGTGGGCCAGCTGGTGGAGGGGAAGGACGGACTTCTCCAGGAGGTGCCACTCCTCGCTCCAAAGTGAAATGCTGTCTGCTTGGGTCATTTGCTAGGAAGGGGTTTTAGGTGCATACGAGGTGATCCTCTCCCCTTCTTTGCTATGCATTTCTGTAGGCTGTGGGGCAGTGGCGAGAAGACCGCTTGGTGCTCGCCAGGAACATCTGTACTGACACCTCCCTCAAGCAGCTCATACCTTGGGCAGATGTTGCTGCTTGGTTACACTCTGTGAATAATTTAACAGTTTACTTTACAGTCACAAGGGTAAGAGATTTTGAATACATATATAAACAAGAGCTGAGATTCCAGAGAACAAGTTGGTAAATTTTAAGACAAATGCATTTAAAACTGAGTGCCAGCCAGCCTGAATAACTCACGACTGCGGTATCTGAAGAAACACTTGTAACTTGTTTAGTGAAACTTTCTGCAGTTGCAGGGCCTGATGGCACAGGTTGGGTCTGACAACACAGCTGAGCTGATCAGAGCCAGCCACCACTGGAAGCTGTGAAGAGAAACCACATTAGCAGGTTTAGACCCTAAAAATATGTCAAAGTACCAAAGTCCCTTTGCAAATACCAGCAGAAGGTACCTGAATACTTTTGATGAGCATGAGTTTGCATGCTTCCCCTTCTTGCAGCACTTGACAATCTAGGCAGGTCCCACCAAGCACAGGTAAACCATGTCTTTAACGTCATATTGGGGATTTCGGGAAGGAGAAAGGTGGGTTGTGTCCTGCTTACCCTGCTGAGCCCTCAAACCCTCAACTGCCCCCGCAGACATCCATGTGTGAAATCCATGTCACCCCCACAGTCCCATCTCGGCACAGGGGCCCAGGGAAGCCAAGGAGCTTCCAAAAAGCCCTGAGTTCATGAAGAAGAGCTTTCCTTCAGGGCAGGAGACAGCAGTGATGCTCCTCCCATGGAGCGAGGGGCTCCTTCACAGTCACCACCTGCTTCCTCTGCCATCAGCATGTCAATATTTCACATGAATACTCTGGAAGCGCAATGAAATGCTTATTTCTAAAATCGCGAGCTGTGTTCAGGCATTATCCTGCCAAAGGAAGGGCAGTAAAACCACCTCTCTTTGCAGCAGGTCTGCATGGCTTCTGAAGGTGGGTTGGAGCTGCAGCAGGAGCTTGCCCAAGCCAAGCCTGGAGGATCAAGCACCTACAAATAGTCCTTTTCATTTCTCATTTCAGTATTTCATAATTGTATGCCATCAGTGCAGTTATCACCTGCCCCCCAAACGCCAGCTGAGCAGCAGAAATATTGGCCCATGTCACCCATGTTTTTTACATTGATTGGCAAAGTAAGGGCAGCTTAAGTTTAAGTAAGCATCGGTAATGTACACGCCCTTGGTTTGGTTTGCAAAGGCTGTATCAAATCCAGATAAAACAGGAAACTTACTTGATGACCTCAAAAAATCTACTATTGTGGTTTATCTACCCTTTCTAATAGTCCTTATCACTGTGTTTGTTACGCCTCGTCATTGTCTAAGGAGAACACAGTCACCTATTATTTGTCAATATCAGATCAGTCATTTGAGATCAGTCGTTACTACTGACGTTAATGTTGTCACTATTTGAAAGATACATTTTTTTAAAAATGCTTTGGTCTTTGGGGCATCTTTAACCTGTTGCAGTCAATTTGATACATGAAAATGATGGGAAAACTTCACTTTAAAGAATTTGGGTGCTATTGTCATATTGGCATTTGTATTCAAATTTGTCCATTCAAGTACCGATCAACAGAGCCTCTGAAAAGGTCGGAGGGAGGTCTGGTAGACTAAAATCAATCATTTACACTGTGCTACCCTGCTGAATTAATCAATTAGAAGTGTTTTCGAGGATCTTTTGTGCCACTCCAACACTTGTGTATTGCTAGACTACGTATTCAGAGTCATGCTGCATGAATTAGCTTTTGTGAAGGATGTGCCTTTCTTTTTTTCTTAAAAAAAGGACTATTTAGTTGGTTGCAGGAGATCAGTCTTGTCCGATGAGTACTTCCCTGAGTAAATGGTCAAAGATGTATCTATATGAAGGCACTAGGCAAAGAAAATCCTTACCAACAGAATTAAAGATTATATTTTAGCATACAAAGAAGATTTGAAAAACAAAAGAAAGTGAGGAATGTGAGATCACTTGAAGCTGATTCTTTGGCTAATTGTGTTGCAACTCTAAGAAAAGGAACTGTTGCGATCTTTCTCTGCATCTTTATGTGACATGGTGTCCTGCATCATACATCAAAAGGTATACAGTTCTTCTCTCTCATATGCACGTTGAATTAGAATCGTAGAATCATAGGATCATTTAGGTTGGAAAAGAATCATAGAGTTGTAGAATAGTTGGGGTTGGAAGGGACCTTTAAAGGCCATCTCGTCCAACCCCCCTGCAATGAGCAGGGACATCCTCAACTAGATCAGGTTGCCCAGAGCCCCGTCCAGCCTGACCTGGAATGTTTCCAGGGATGGGGCATCTACCACCTCTCTGGGCAACCTGTGCCAGTGTTTCACCACTCTCATTGTAAAAAATTTTAAATTGTAAAAAAGACCTTTAAGATCACCAAGTCCAACTGCTAACCTAGCACTGCCAAGTCCACCACTAAACCATGTCCTTAAGTGCCACATCTACACGTCTTTTAAATACCTCCAGGGATGGTGACTCAATCACTTCCCTGGGCAGCCTGTTCCAGTGCTTGACAACCCTTTCAGTGAAGAAATGTTTCCTAATATCCAACCTAAACCTCCCCTGGAGCGACTTGAGGCTGTTTCCTCTTGTCCTATCGCTTGATACTTGGGAGAAGAGAATTAAGCCCTGTAAAAATATTAGTAAAGCATTATCTCTTCTAGAACTATGACTGGAGGTCATAATCTTATTTTTCTGGCATGGAGAAATGTGTGCATTACTTTTGTACTATGACACAATTATTTTGGTATTGCTTTAATTAGCAACCATAATTGCTAATTAAAATGAAAACAAGGTACTTTGTGTCTCAGGTATTTTCATTAAATGCAATTTACTTTAAAAAAAACCCAAACAGTAGCAACAACAGATTTCACGTATCTTCTAAGCTTAAGTTTGCTTCCAGCATGTTCTCGGTGGGTACGTATGACAGTAACGTGAGCGAGGTGGACGCGCTGGCTGCAGGCGCTGTGTGTGCCGGGGGGCTGGCAGGGTGCTCCGGCGGGTGCACCTGTGCGAGGGTGCTGTACCCCCCACAGGAGAGGAACGGGAGAGCTGCCCTTCTGCACAGCCCCAAAGAGCCCCTCTCCTGAAGTTGCTCTCTACTCTGTAAAATAGCCCATCCTGCAGCGTGCGCACCCGTGGAAGGCTTTTGCTCTCATTTTCCTGCTTTTGCAGGTTTTTCTCTTGCGATTGTTGCAAAGCACAAGCTTAAAACCCTCTTGCTGTGGTGGCAGATGGCATTTGGGGGTCATTTATTCCTTGAAGGCAAAAATGTCTGTCCAACTCACGATTTCATTTGTATGGTAACCTTACAATGTGGCTGCAGCAGAGATGCTGAGTTGATTATGCCAGCCTCCTCTAATCAAGCTCTCCATAGAAAGAAAGTGCCGAAAATAAGGGGTGATTTTTTTTTTTTCTCCATTACTTCATGAGGATTGTTCAGTCACATAGAAACAAAGTATGTCTGAACAGAAATATTCAGGTTGGTATTGCAAATATCCAATTGGAGGCAGGATAAGGCTCCATAAATGCAAATAAATTGCATGCCTGATAAATCTATATGTGCTGCTAAATCCACTTGCATTACTAACACAATATAGAGCAAGTCCAATGGTCATAGCTCTTTGGTGGCACATTTTTGACACATCACACATTTAATCAGGGGTTTGAGTGGTCCATACCCTCTGCTCCATGAGAAAAACCTGCCTTCTTTTCCTTCTAGACCCCGCGGGTCCCACCAGAGATTGTGACTGCTTATTTTCTGCAGAAAGGGGTGCAGGGCAAATGCTTGCAGCCTGTCCTGCCCATCCTGCAGCCATGCGACCTCCTATACAGGACCTAAGCCTCCTCTCCCAGGTGCTGGGAGTGAGGACCACTGATGGACTTGCAATCAGCTCATCAAAGATGCAGCACAAAGTCCTAAAATCTCCCAAGGGAAAGTTTTCCTCTACGTCTCCTGAAAAGAAGAAGGTACTCTGGAGGCGGGGGCTTTCAGCATGATACATCTGATGCTCAGCTGCCCCCAAACTACGCAGAATTAGGTACAATTTGTCAGACATTTATGTCCTTGAATGTGAAACAACCCAAACCAAACAAACCACCCTGTAAAGCTGAGGAAGAGCAGTGTAATTCTCCTGTCCTTGGTTTAGACGAGACCATAAAAGGACTAAGGACTAAAACATCCTGCTCTGTCTGCTGAAGGTTAAGCTTGCTGTGACCTCCTTAGTAACGATCTCAGTCATCCCCTTTGAGGGACTCTGTGCATCGAGCCCACCAAGAGGAGAACCAGATCTTCGCTCAGACAAAGTCAGGTCCCACTAGTCCTGTCTGCAGTCTGTTATTGCCAAGGTCTCTGCACTCTGTTGGGTGTGTTTCCTGTGCAGCCACACAAAATAAGAAATTAAAAGGAAACAACCCCTCTCTCAAAACTTACATAGACTCTCCTTTCAGCCGTAGGTCTCTAAGAGAGATCACTGAAGTTTGGCTCCTATGGAGAGCACGTTCATTACAGGCTCATCCCCTGCTGGGCTCAAAACATGTGCCCACCTCCTCACAGATGGCGTGTCCTCCCACCCGTTAATTCAAAGGGACGAGTTTGTCTCTGTGATGCTCTTCCCGAGACGTTATGTTGGATCTAGAGAAACAGGTTTGGGGAAAACAAGAGGACAAGCCATCAGCAGCCTTGCCAAAAACGAGCCTCCAAGCTACTCTGCCCGGGCGGACAGACTCCAGCTCCCTCCACCCAAGTTCCCTGATTCTGCAGAGAAAACAGTCCTGCCATATTCCCAATGCCTTCATATTTGCTACAAGAAAGGCAGTTGACCATCATCACAAAAGGATTTCCTCACAGTATTTATTCAATGTTTCTGTAATACACATCCTCATGCAACTGCTTTTTGCTTCTAAGCATTATGTGGCTTAATTTAGATGGAAAAATTAGCACAATTATCAACTGAAGACGAAAAAGCCACGCTGAGATGCTGCAGCTCATAAAATTAAAATGCGAGATAAGATAAATGAATACATTTTTATTCAGATAATCCGGCAGCCTGTAAGGAAGGCATTTCTCATCTCGTGCGAGATGTTCTTCCGAGAGCTGTGATTTTTATAAGATAACAGCTCCCCGCTGGAGCAGAAGCATGGCTACTGCTGGCAGCTGCAGCGCGGATGCTCTGTGCGTGCCCTGTACCCGTGCAGGCAGCCAGGCAGGTAACCACCGCCCAGGGACTGCTCGCGTCCCGGCAATTCCCGTTTTCAGAAGGCAGAAAAGGAGAAGAAGCATCAGGGAAGCAAAGCAGATTGCTTGCAGCAGTGAACAGCACGGGGTACCGGGGAAGGGTCACTGTTCTCCTGTTAGCACTGGCCTGATCCTGCACGGGGAAGAGCTTTCTGCAAAGGTGGAAAGTAAGTGCACCGAGGTATGCAGTTGGAGGGTTATTCGCACCAGCGCTCCTCCACGTTTGTTCGATTTGTGCCTCCTTATTGCTGTGGTCAAGCTCTGGCATGATCTGGAGGAAGCTGACTTTGGTCTCCTCACCTTCAGTTCCTGATTTCATGTTCATTAGCCACAACAGTTTCACGCAAGTTTTAAATGATCTAAACACCTCCTTTTCCTGTCTTTTTTTTGTTATTGTTGTTCCTTTGTTAAATATCCAGAGATGCTATAAATACAGATGTCGATAGAAATTAATTCTTTAGCTTGTTTGAGTGATGCTAAGTACCCGTGACACTCATTAACACCCAGCCACATCTCCCTTTGCAGACGGGGCTGCTGGCACCGTCCGGCATTGTCTGCAGGCACCTATAGCTATCGTCTAGAAGCACTGCAAGTATTTTGAACATGTTGCTAATTAAAGCCCAGAGCTACAAGAGGATTTAGGTGTGGCCAGCATCCCTGCCAATTGTAAATGTTGAATAATAAAGTGACACAGCTGCTTTGTGCTGTGCCAAACCACACGCTGGTGTGTATATTAGGAGTGAGTACCACGAGCACACCCAGGAGACAGCTGCTCAGGGGAATTTTTTTGTAGGTTATGTTTTCCTGACCGAGTTCCATTAAAGGGCTCATGGTAGGAGTAGATGAGTGCTGGTGTCAACAGCAGGGTGGATGGGACCACCACGAGGCCCACATAAATGGCTTTATCCTGTGAAGAAGCCTTCTCCTGCTGCCTGGGGACACTGGGCTGCTGCACTGAAAACAGTCTCAGGTCTGAGAGGTGCTGAGATATTCGGTACCCTCTCTGGGAGTCAGTAGTGAAACCTTGTGTGTGTGTGCGCTTACTGGTAAAAATTTTGATGCCTATGATGTTTGAGGAGGTTTGGCTAGTCTGAGTCTCAATGCCACCGGTGGACTGAGGTGGCCAAGTTCCACCAAAGTTGCACTCTGCATGCAAACATGCTTTGTTCTTTTTTGTTTGGGTTTGGGGTTGGTTTTTATTTAGCCTGTCCATTATGCATAAGCACACAGGACCACACAAGAGAGCAGGTGAAATTCTGGTTTCGCAACACTTTATGAGATCTTTGTGATAGGTTTCCACCGCGCTTCACTCACTGTCTTTTAATGTGTCTGAACTTATATTTGTAACAACTCTCGTAATTCTGGAAAATATTGTCCTTCCTCTTTGTTCCCTCTGCAACTTCATTAGCATTGCAACAATAGTCATGAGGGATTCAGGATTGGTAAAATTAACTTTGGAGCCTCTTTCTCCTGTCAGGAATAAGACCAAAGATTTGGTTTGGCTTGGAAGGCATCCTGCTGGAATATCCGTTACATGAGAGTGGTTTTATTTGTTAACTGCTGACATTTAATATTTAGCAATAGGAATACTGAGGGAGGAGAACCTGGAAAAGCTATGAAGCTGCAGTATGTTACTGGAGTCTGTGGGAGGACCGGATGCCAGATACGAAGTATGAACTTTGTCATTATGTCTGATTATATAAACTGTATAATGGAGGGGTCAGGAATATAACCCAGTTCTTCCGAATTTCAGCATCTTCTGAGTCTGTTCTCTCACTGTGAGGTAGTTGCTGTGTCTGAAATAAGACTCCTCACAGCATATATGGATGCACACTCCATATTAAACTGTTCAGTGCTAGCAAGGATGCTAGTCAACAGATTGAAAAACCTCTGTCATTAGTGAGAGAAAGTAACAAATAAATTGTTGCAGTGAGACAAGACCGAAGGGGACCACCTCTTATTCAACCGGCAGATATAACTGAAAATGCAAAGATATGCTTTTGGGCACAGAAGCTTTTCTTCAGGTTGGAAGCAGCAGACTTGAACCCCAAGTCACATGTACTGGGAGTTAAGTAATAGCTTCAAAAAACTGCTGAGTTTATCCTAACAATGCTAATCATTTAGACATCTCAAGGGAAAAAGGTGGCTTGTAACTGTGGAGTAATGATGGGGAATGCTAGACGGAAAAAGGGTGATGAAGTCATTAGCCCCTGTAAGATTGACAACAAGAGAGAGGTAGTCACCACTTCAAAGCATTAACTGGGATAAGACATGGGAGAATTACTGTGTGCCATGAAATCAATTTCTCTGTTGCACTTACTATTTTTTAATATTAGTAGAGTGGTGAATTTTACTTCCCGGTCTAGTCTTTAGAAATATTTTTGCGGGCCTACCTTAGTTTTTTAGGTTTAGGGTATGTCACGACATGCAGCAAGAAAGTCCCTGCAGGCTGAAAGCAGAACTCAAATGCAGGGAGTGCTGATATTGCAGCGTTGGAAAGAATAACACACCGCCTTCCTTCCGTGCCCTGGGCAGACACAAGGCCTTTGGGACACTTCTCTATTTTAGGTGATGTTGTGGGCACTCACGAGAGAGGAACTGATAGTGCTACTTAACACCCAGCAACCTGGTTTCAAGAACAAGCCAGCCCACAAAGCAAGAACAGTTCCCGCTACGGCTGCATCTTAGACCTCAGTCTCAAATGTCCTCAACCCCCAAACTGTCAGAAGTGGATCATTAAAACCAAGTTGTCCTCTTGGAACTTTAAGAGGCCACTGCAAGTCACTGTAGGAGTCTAGAGCAGTGAAAGATTGTCCTGGTTTAGGCCAGGATGGAGCTAGTTTTGTCTCCAGCAGCTCCTGTGTTTTGGCTTTAGTGTGAGAAGAACGGTGATAGCACACTGATGTTGCTGGTTGCTGCTGAACCACCAAGGACATTTTGCAGTTTCCCAGGTTTTGCTAACGTGCAGGTGCAAAAACCTGGGAGGGGAATAGCCAGAATAGTTGATCCAAACTGGCCAAAGAGAGTATTCCATACCATAGACGTCATGCCCGGTATAAGTGAGGGTCAGCTGGTGGGCCACTAGGCTTTTAGACCCTTAACTTGCCTTAATCCTTAAGCTTCCCTTAGGGTTGCTTTTGGTTTCCCTGTTTTTCCCTTTTTTTTTTTTCATTCGTTCGGGCCTTTCCGTTCGTTTGTTCGGCTGTTTGTTCCCTCGCTCGCTCTCCCTGGAACTTGCTGTTCTGGGATAGCTGGGGGGGGGATACCCCTGCTCCCTGCCTGCTGCTCGGGATGGGCTGTATCGGTCGTCGGGTGGTGAGAAACTGCGCATCGTTCATTTTATATATTCTATTATCCTTATATATATTATTATTATCATTATTAATATTTTTTTGTATTTTTCCTTTGCTGTCCTGGTGAGCTGTTTTTATCTCAACCCACGAGTTTTCCTTTCTCTCCGATTCTCCTCCCCACCCCAGCGGGGAGGGGGGAGTGAGTGAGCAGCTCCGTGGTATCTCAGTTGCCACTTGGGGTTAAACCACGACAAAGGTGTATGCTAAGTTAATGGGATTGACCAGGAATGAAGAATAAAGTAAAGAATTTGTATAAAAGAAAGGGAGGAAAGCCTGCTAGACTAGTTAGATCCCAAAGAAACAATCACTGGCTGTGACAGTCTTGAAGAGAATCTTTTCTAGTTGGCTACAACTGGGTTTCTGTAAACACAAATGATTGTTGTTTCATGGGTTCGGGGAGGAAAGGGGTGGTAGGGGAAGGAGTGCCTGCAAATGCCTTCTCTGAGCATTGAATTCTACCTCTATGTATCTTTAAGCAATGGGAAGATTTCCTTCCCCCCCCCTTTTTTTCCCCTTTTTCTTTAACGAGGGTGCTGCCAAGGGGTGTGCTATGGCAGCAGCATCCTGCAGTATGTTATTTGCTTCCTTCCTAATCAAAATATTATGGAGTTGTTATTGCATATCCCTGCTGTAATTTTGGAAATTTAATCCCCAGCATTTGAGGGATCACACTCCTCCCTGCAATGTAAACTTCCTAAGCAAATTCTCTGCCAAGTTTTCAAGTGTTCCAATTTCAAGTCATTTTGATCTCTTCTCTGTTGTGTCTCCTTAATGTATCTTGTCTTTAAAGATTCTTTATCACAGTCAAAAATGACATACAATTACACTCAGGCTCTGCGAACACAGGCCATGCGGTCTGGAGTTCCCACGTTTAACAAAGACGGAGCAAAAAGTTACCTGGGTTGCTCCAGTAACTCAGTTTGAGGAGAGGCACAGACTTTCAGGCTTCAGTTTGAACTGCTGGAATTTGGCTCACCTAACTTTGACCACGTGTTACACATCTAGGTGACCCCTCTAACTTCAGCTAGTTTGCAGTATAAATCTTGCTAAAGATTCCTATTATTTTCTAGTCTAAAAGGCCCAAAGTTCTGCCAATAGAGCCACACAAACATTGGTATAAAAAGGAAGATTTGACCTAGTGTCCCTAAGTGATACAATAACAAAAATAGGTAATAGATGTCCCTTCCCTTCCTGATTCCTAAAAGCTTTCTGCAGAGGTAGGATGTCCTGAGGGAATTCCCCCGGCAGCTGCTTTTCGGCAGTTGTTGAAATGCCTGCCATGCGTAGCAAGGGCGTTGGTGGTTTGAGCTCCCTTCATACGAACTTGCCTGTCAGTCATCGGCTGCGCTGCTAAAGACGGTGCCTCCCTGCCGCACGGCTTGGAAACACCAGCAGCAGCTCTGGCACGGTCGCGCTGCCTTTGCTCCTCGCACACAGGTTAGCCCAGAGCTGAAGAATAGCCTGTAACACCCCAAATCTTTATGCTGATCCTGGGGCTGTTCTTCCTTAACGGGAAAGAACTTTGTGTACTTTTGGATGATTTCGTATTTGATGATTTATTTTTTAGACATGTTTCCTGAACCGCCTGCTGTTCTGACCTCTTTCTTGAACATCCAGGCTCTCCCAGCCTGGCACTCCTGCAGCAGCGCAGAGCATTGCCTGGCACTGGGAGGCACATTCCTCCTGGTGAGACTCAGGCGGTGTAACCCAGGGATTCATCTGCACTAACACCATCGGAGACTTATTTTCACAGCCTGTGTTACATTCAGAGATTGGCATACTTGATAGGAAGCATACCTTCTGGTATGGCTGTTTAGAAACATCCATAGCATATCTCGGGTCAATGAAACACCTCACACACCAAAAGGATGCATTATGCACAAAGTGCACTTGGGTAGATGCGTTGAGGTAGATGGAGGCAGAGACTGTAACCAAGAAACCTAAGGAAAACTGGCTTTAGGAGATGAGCTTTGGCACCTCTGACCATCCCATGGAGCAGGCAGGAATGTGGGGTGCTAAGGTCCCACACAAAAGTACACAGTAAAAGCAGAGAGGGCTTCATTTATCTACCTTGGAAGCATTTGAGCTTGCCGCTCCAGAGCAGTGACAAGACTTGGCCGTGGGCAGGGTGAGCACCGCATGCTCAGCCAGACACTAAACAAGAGGCTAAAGAAAATACTCATACACAGCAGGACATCTGTAGCTCCACCGTACCACACGCTAGTGAGGAAAAACTATTCACATCCCCCACAAAAACTGGGCATCATACCCTCGTGAAGCAAGCAGCAGCAGAAACGTCCGCGTAGTCGTTCTGAGTCCTGCCTCTTATTGCCATCCAGAAATGGCTTTTCAAAAGTTTTAACAAATATTTTACATCAACCACGATCTTGATAATGCACAGAAAGACTCTCTCTGTGTCAAAACCTCCCTGTGATACTAAGGAGGCAAGCAAAACGTTCATTTAGGAGAGTTTTTCTCCCCTGGGGGCTGCTGGGGTTGCTGGACCATACTTTGCAATCTTGGGTGAGCGTTCCCTTGTTTATACCCTCTCCTCCCTGGAATTTCAAACCTTGTGCAAAACAGCATTCTCCTGCTGGGACACTCATGCAAATAAACAACTCACTGCTATTTTATGACTTTCCTTGATTTTCTCAGTGAGACATTTCGAAGCAGCAATTAATGAAAGCAATACCACATAGCATCATCTATTTGCACTGTTGGTTGGAGTGCTCTAGCGCTTGCAGCTGGGCATTGCACATTCCTGGATGTGCGCTGACTTAGACGTGAACCTCTCTGCCTTTCATTTTCTTTGTTACCGGCTTTAATAAGCCTTTACTTACGTCAAGTATTTCCTTTGCTTGTGAAAACTACCAGCAACAGATGATGCGTGATGCTACTCGGCTCAATCAACCCATTCATTCCCCACCACAAGTAACACAGGTTTGGCCCTTCTTTGTCATGTACAAAAAGAGTTTTCCCACCAAGACCAACTCAAAACTGCTTCACGCAGACACGGCTGCTCTCCGCTTGGCCCTGTACCTCCCAGCAGCTTGTATCCCTGTTACACCTCATGCACAGTGCGATATCAGATGCTCGCTAGCACGGGCGGCCAGCAACAAGAAGAGCTGAACCGATGCCAAGCATGAGGGCTGCGGCAACGCTTAAGCATCCGAAACCTCCTCTGCTGGCAGCAACAAGTATCAGGTGTGGTTCAGTCTTCTCGTGCGAGCCCAACTGTGAGGTCAGGGCAGGACAGCGCGGGAGGAGCCCCTGGCAGGGCATGGAGAGGAGCTGGGGACGGGGAGAGGTGCTTGCGGGGTGCCAGGCAGCGCCGGGCTGGGGGACCCGGAGCAGTTGTGCCTTGGTTTCAGCAAGGGGTCCACTCACCCACAGGAATCATCCTGCTGCCCATTCGGTTGGGGTCCCAGAGCCAGCCACCCCACAGCAAGCCCAGCCGGCCAACCCATCGCATCCCCCCCTTGGCACAAACCCAGCTGTTTCTGCTCTGCAGCCCATTGCTATTGTAAAGTTGAAGGTATGATATGAAACCACAGCATTCATTTAACTTCAGAAAGGGGATGTCAGACTCAAAACCATAATTCTTTTTGACACGTGAATATTTTTGTTTCCTGAATCAATCTTTGCTCTTGTGTCATCCCTTTGACAAGTGACTGTCAACAAGGAATTCAGGGGAAAGGCTTGAGATTATTGCGAATAAAGGCTTCCTAAACATCTTGCTCAAGAAAAGTAAGGAAAAAAATCCCTAATCAATATATTTCCTTTAAAATGTACATAAATTCAACATATTTGCTAAAAGGTAAATGTTGCATTGATGTTTGGTCTTAAACTGCACCAGGACAGAGTTGGGTTAGACTTTAGGCAACTTTTTCTAGGGTGGAGACCACGGAGCAGTGGGACAGGCTGCCAGGGAAGGCTCAGATACCCATCACCCGAGGTCTTAGGCAACAATTTAGCCAATATCTGTCTAGAGTGGTCTTGCCTTGGGGCAGGAGAATGAACTTCTGCAGGTCTCTTCCAGCCCTATTTTAATTTTCTACACTTCTAGATTTTCCCTCTGTACCTCTGTCTGATGATGTTCCTGGTCAGCGTTGGGTGGCAGCCACCAGCAGCTCCCGGCTCGGTGCCGAGGGGGGAGGCGGGTGCCCTGCGGGGTGGGGGGAGCCGGGAGGGGAGCTCCCAGGCACTCGCCTCCGCCTCGAGCCGCAGGGATGGCGATAGGGGGGGCAGGGATGGGCAGAAACTCCATCTCCCTCTGGGGAGATGCGGCTGCTCTGCACCACGTATCGCAGGCTGGGACCCCATCCCAGCCAGCACCGAGCGGCGTCTTCACCGCCTGGCTGGGCTGCTTTTATAATCAGGCATTTGTTGTGCTAAAAAATGAACACAAATACCAAACTGTTCTCCTTTTAAGTTATTCCATGAATAAGATGGTCAGCTTTTAGTGGCACTTCATTTTCCTTGGCTGCCAAAAATCTGCTGACAAGGAAAAGAGCTGAGGGTTTATTTTGTGACGAGAGGGCACACGATGTAGAACACACCCTGGGATTTGCATAAGGCGACTGAGCACATGCTGCAATAATTTGTAATTCTTTTGTTGTGTCATCTGTCAACATTTTTCCTGCTCTTTAAAGACCGACTTACTGTCAGTAGGACTAAAGTGTTTTCCATGAGGCAGAGGACTACTTGTCAGACAGGGACCTCCTTGCAATTATGCTACCAGAGATGACACTTGGCCATGGTCAGGTTCTGCCCTGAAAGGACATTTTGCCCAGTAGCTTCAGCAAGAAATCATTCTCTTCCATGTGCTGCCACGGATTTGTTGGACGACTGTGGGTAAACATTCTCCTCTGATCTGTGCCTGAGTTTTCTCAACTCTCAAATGTTCACGAGAGAGTTATGTGGCTGCTGAGCGTTTGCTGGTGAAATGGGCCCTACCAACTCCACACATGACCACAGTTTTCAGATGGAGTGGAAATTATACCTGATGGCCATTTCTGCCTCTACCAGAAGTTGCTTAACTTCTCTGAGATGGTTTTGCAAGATACAAAATTTCCTGTGAGAAAGATACTGGAGATAATCTCCAAGAAAGAGATTTTCAACTTCAGGTTAACTTTAACTTTCATTTAGGATTTCAGCATCTTTTTCTGGCAGGAAGTGGCTCTCTGAGGCCTCCTCCCCAGCTGCCGGCTCTCAGCTGGGCCAGGGGCTTTATATTTAGCTGATGCTATGCGACTAGTTCTCCAAATTCCTTCCTTCCTTGTCCCTTTTCTCTTCCTCCTTTCCTTCAGGGGAAAAATCTGGCACAGATGTACCCACGGCTTAGCTGGGAGACCCATGGGTCTTCCCCACTCTCCTTGTGTCACTCTGTAACCCCATCACTTAGCTATAAATTATAAATTGGCTTCTTGACAGCCATGTTTCCAGCCCATCATCAGATCAAGTGATTGCATAGGCAGTAAGAGCTGGTGCTGGGCTAACGAGACTGCACTAACGTAAGAAGCTGCGCTGACGGTTTTCCTCTCCTGGGACGTTCCCCTTGCCCACGAGTCTGGCAGGGCTGCCGGCAGTGCTCATAGCCTCCATCCGAGGTGCCGACGCTCGTAGGGCTGCGTAGCCAGGGCGTTAGCAAAGTTCTGCCAAACGCCCAACCGTGACAGCAGGGCACGGTGATTTCATGGGATTTCCATTCGCTCTCCAGCATAGTGGGTTTGTGTAAGTTCCGTCACAGGCAGAAACAAAACCCTGAGTGAGAATATTCCCAAACCAGGCGATTTTGAACTCTGCGCTGCCTGTATCCAAACATAATGCCTTCTAACATTTCATTTGCATTTGGGCAGTAGATAGTAGACAGGAAAACAAACCCAGGTCTTTAAGGTAAAGCTCAGATTAAATCTTTCATTTTACACTCTGTGCAGATTTTATCATCTCCTAAATATTTGATTTTATCCCTTAAATGCATACTTCCTGGCTCTTCGTTTTGCAAGTGATGAGAACAGATCTCGTCTAGCAACTGTATATCTTCTGAACAGATCACACTGGCTGCTTGTGCTGGCAGTCATTGCTTCCTGGATGGAGGAAATGAAAGAAATCAAGTTTTTCACCATCTCGGTGATAAGAGAAATTCAATACCTTCATTGCCTACGCAAGCAGAGAGTTTCTTTTTAATCACATAGTACTAAAAGCAAATGAGTCTACCTCCAGATCTCCTACCATGGATTCATAACACCTCCCACACTCATCACATAGAATAATGAATAATTAATGTATGAAAAATGCCTCCTAGCTATGAGTGGCATCCTTATTACAGGAACACATAGCATTTCAGACTGGGGAAATCTGAGGCAACTCACTGTGATGAGTTCTAAAATAGCTGCCATAAAAATTCACAGAAGGCTGGTATGAAATAGAGATGGCTTTTTCCCACTAGAAACATCGCTGGGCTATTAGCAATGTGGAAAAAAGCTATTATAACTATTACAGAAACAGCAGGAGTAAGAGCCAGCCAGTACTGCGAGAGCACCTCGGCTGCTGCTTTGCCCCCGGCGCTGCCAGTGGATTTGCTGGGCGATGGGTACGAGTTCATCCTGTTCCTGCAGCAGCTTCAGTCCTTGCTGTCAGGCAGCAACCCGGCCGCTGGCCGTCAGTCACGCAGTAGTTAGGCCCTTTATTACTACATTTTAATTACAGTATTCTCAGTAAAGGGGAACCTCCCCGTCTCTAATTTCCACACCCTCTGGATAAACCAGTGAGGAGATGCCAACCTCACGTGAAATCTTCCTGGCTTTATCCTCAACAGTGGCACCAGGAGCTGGTGCGTCTGGCTTTTATTGGTATTTTTAGGTTGTGGCCTGGGGGCTACGCAGCTGTTGCAGCTTTCTTTTGCCTCTCCCCAGCCCCTTAGACGACAGGCGGTTCTGCCCCTCTGCAAGTACTGCCGATGGCTGGTCTGGTGGGGCAGAGCCAAGGAAGGGTGCTGCAAGGAGATGGTGCGTGCCCAAGGAAAGGCTGCCGTGTGGGCTGCGCCTCTCAACCCGCTGCTGAGCTACTGCCTTGGCAGGGTTTGCTAGGAATGACAAAAAAAAACCCAGTCGCAAAAGAAAACTACATTAATGTGCTGCGTAGGGTTATTCACTTATCTGCTGCTGGGTTTTGAGCAGTGAAATTAATAAAGACAATAAATGAAGAGTAAAATTTAGTATAGGTGGTTTATAGGTCATTCAACCAAAATCCTATACACCTTTGTATGCAGAAAAGTACTCATAGTAACGAGCTTTGTAGCACTTTCCTTGTTCTTGAAGGTTTTGCATGTCTTTAGAAAATCTCTCCTCTTTTGTTGGTTCATCTCTTAAACTAGCTATGCCATATAGGCATCTTATCTTCCTGGCACAAGCGTAACCACCTCGCTGCCGTCTGCCATCCAAAGTGCTCATGAAAAGAGTTATTTGTCCCCAGTCAGAGTAATTTATTTGTCCAAAGACTGAGTCCGTCATGAGCTTCTACTTGCATTTTGATAATTCACCAAAGGAATTATTTAGCTGTTCACAATACGTGCAAAGTAGCAACAATATAATTTATCATAGAATCACAGAATAGTTTGGGTTGGAAGGGACCTTTAAAGGTCATCTAGTCCAACCCCCCTGCAATAAGCAGGGACATCCTCAACTAGATTAACCCTTTCTGCCTTAATACACTTTAAATACTCCATTTCCCAACTATCAGTTGTCTGTATATGAGAAGGGAGTGACACCACAAATGAGCAAAGAGCTCACTGCTGATGGAAATGAGTGGGATGATCCTCTGGGCTGCTGCAGTGCTGACACGTTGGCAGACCATTTCTAATCACAAAATGAGAGGAAAGGACTGAAAAGGGATCTGCTGCTTGGTGGAGTCTGTACTTCTGTTACTGAGAAATAGGACTGAAAATTGCATTTGCTCCCGAATGGAGTCAGGATGTCACTGCACGGGGATCAGCTCATGTTGGCTGAGCCTCTTTCACAACAGCCTTTGGATTGAATCATCTCAGCTTTTCACTTACATACTGTGAGAATCCAAAAGGCTTTTTTATGTTGTTCTGGTTGAAATAAAATCTTCTTCTTGCTGAAAATTAATTATTGAGTGTTCTGCTGCTTTATAATGTATTTATGTGCTCTTGGGAACCTTTCCCTTTTAGAGCACAGCTGAGGCACGAGAAGTGCCCAGCTCTGCCTTGTGATGCCTTTCCTCCAAGCACTTCAGGAGACGCTGCTACCCACAGTGCTGTTACGCCCGGTACCAGAGCTTCTAAACATTGGCTATAAAATGGAAAATAGCCCTGATGTTCAGGATGGGCTGCTACTCTTAGGCAAAGTGCGTTGCTCAAAGAACTTTCCTCAAATTCAGGTTAAGTGGGCACCGTGCAAGCCTGCGAGGAGCTATATTCCATTTTCTGCTGAGGTTCACGGCTGGACTCGTGCCCACAGCGAGTGTGCCCTTCCAGGGGCGTGCCAGGCAGCGTGACCGGCATCTACCATAGCTCCCTTATTCTCTTTTCCTGTCCCCAAAGGGACAAGCGTGTGCAGTGGAGTGTTTTGTTTTGGCGACCTATTTGCTTCTGGCTTGTGAGGGTTTTTTAAATGAATGTAATTGTACTGCTGTGTGTGCGCTGGGAAAGGCCAGCTAATGAAGAGCAGTTTGGGCTGGCGACTGGGTCAAGGAAGCTCGCCAGCTCTTGCAGCAGTCCTCTCCACCGGCGCGGGGCAGCTGCTGAGGAACCTGCGCCTCTGTCTCAGGCAGGTTTTGTGCCGCTCATTGGGCTGTGGAGCAAGCAACGGAGGGGTGAGAGCTCACCTGCAGTCAGGTCTGAAAGGTGGAGGCTGTCTGCACAGCACAGCTTTGCTCTGCCTTCCCTGTTCTCAGAAAACAGGGCTTGAGCAAGCAAGGGTTGCTCACCCTTGCTTGCTCAAGCTCGCTAGGGCCAGGCGGAGTCGCTTGGCTGCGACTGAGGGTGAGACTGAGATGAAGGAACAGGAAAGCATGGTCTAAAAGCTCAGCGTATTGCTGTTCTGGTAGCTAGAGAGACAGAGAGAAACACAATTAAGAAAGTAAAACCCATAAATTCACAGGGCTGGGTCAGTCCTTCTGTTGCTGTTACGCTGTTGTGTATTTTGTGATCCTCCTACATTGAGTTACTTTCTTCTCATACTTAACCTTGACCACTAAGGAAAAAAAAAATCTGTCAACTTCAAATTTGGTGATTCATTCCACAAGTTATTGCATCTTCTAAACTGCAGTCTACTCTAAAGGCTTAATTGCAGTCTTATTGCCTGCCTCAAAAGTTCAGTTTTGGCCTTGAAAATGGAAACAGCCTTACGCAGGCACCCGTACAGAGCTAGGCCTGCAAGCACAGCAGCGATGGATTGCTGACCTAACTAACTGCTCAAGTAAGTGGGGACTAGGGGGGAATTTCCTTGCAACCTTCAAGACAAGACCGTTTGCCTTGCTTTAACTGATCACAAGTCCCCAGACTCAGCGCAGGGACAAGCGGGCACTCTGGGAAGAGGTGTTTGGATGAGTTAGTGTTAGGCAGCATCCCAGCCTTGGGAGCAAGGAGAGAAGAGAGTCAGGCTGTCAGTCAGACAAGGTACTTGGAGGGCAAATCTCAATAAAGGTGAAGAAATGAAGAGAAAAAGTCTTTGGAGGTTTCAGTTTCCTAAACCCTTCTGTGAGGAGGCTCACAGGTGTTGCCTTCCCACCTCCAGCTTCCCCACCGCCCCCAACAACATCCTCCCCGCATGGCAATGCTGCACCTTGTCTGCTCCGCTCATCGGCTGTGAGTTGGAACAGCAAACTTTTTGTGTGGAAATAACATTGCTTGGATGCTAAGAGGAAAAAAAAAAAATCATCATTTGCTCTTCGGAAGGAAAACACAGCACAAGCAGAGGGCTTGGACTCACTCGATTCTTTATTCAAGATGCAAGCCCTGAACATCAGCTCACGAGCGTAACCAGGTTTGGTTCACGGCCAGCTATGTACGCCTGGCTGTGTTTCAGCCGGGGGGCTTTGCCCGCTCACCCCGGGTGTGAGCCCCGCACAGGAGGCCTGTGGCGCTGGAGGGCATCACCCCACGTTTCCCTCAGCAGCCTCCGGTTTCACAAACAGCTTCCCAGGCACCACTGGCCACACCTGGCAACCCTAACATAAATTTGTCTGCCTAGCAGCTTTCTTTAGCCTCTTCTAAAAGTCTTAAATTTACCGGAAAACTTGCCAGCAAGATTCAGAGACCAGATTGAGATTAATTTAAAATTTGGCCGATGAAAGAAGGCTCAGATGGAGCCAGCGCTGCACTGAATATGTCACCAGCTGCCTTTCTTCTCTGCTCCGCTCTGCTCCAAGAGACAGTCTCTCTACTTCAAACAGGCAGCCTTCGTTCTCCACCGTTCTCAGATGTTTTTGAGCAACCTAATTTCACTGGAGAGCAGTCCATGGGAGCTGAGGTTTTTTTACTTTGAAAATGTGAGACCTTCTGGGCATCAACGAGCAGGAGAGCGCCAGTCACCAAAAGCAGGCGGTTTTGGACAGTTACCAAAGCTGCTGCGGAGGCAATTCTCCACAGGGAGGAGAAAAGTTCAGAAATTGTTCTCAGCCAGCTTGGTCCACACAGTGAAACCCTTGCGAAAAGGAAACGGGCTTCCTACGTGTCAGTTTTGACATCGCCGTCCTGTTTCTTTGCCTGTATTTCAGCATGCTAATTGCCTGGAAAAGTGGGGGGTAAAAGATCTTACACTTAGATCTTCGTGTAGGTGCTGTTGCCAAGACGCATGGTGAAAAAAAAAAACCCACACACACCTTTTTTTTCTTTTGACTTTGTATTTTATCCCCATCCTGCCCAGCCTCTGCAGAGGAGCAGGGAGGAGGGGTACCAGCGCCGTCCCCCATCAGCTTGGGGTCCAGTGGGAGGGCAGGGTGCCGTGGTGGGGGACAGCCGTCCGGTGAGAGGTGGGGAGAGGCTCTCCCCGGGGCTCTGCCTCGCACCGCAGCGACAGCAAAGGCGAGCCGAGCGGCGGCGTCACTCCAGAACTGCCTGTCGCCAGAACCAGGTGGGCAGCTTGAAGTCAAGTTGAGATAAAATATACTCTTCTCCCCCCAAAGCTTCTTCACAGACTGTAGCACTCTCCGTGCAGAGAGCATGAAGCAGGGCGTGCTGGCGTGCCTTCCACAACAGCTGCTTTGTCGCTTGCTGTAAGTCGCTACTTTGCTATCAGTCACCAATTTCTTGTCCCTTCTGTGACAGCGAAGCCTGTGCTGAGGCTGTTAGATCAACCACGGCACCGCTCCGTACTAGAGCAAAGAGTCTGCTAGGTTGTTTCTGGTTTTCCTTTTGGCCAGCTCATGTTATTTTCTATCACCCATAAATATTATTTCTGAACTGCCTGTTGTGTAAAATACTAAAACTTGTTAACAATTGTACTTCAGACAGGGCCGTTTTTTATTTACTTTGAGAAGCTAACTCCATGTTCCACCGCTGTTTAGGAGAGCCTCTCGCTAGCCTCAATACGCATGTGTGGGAGGGTGGTCTCTACACAGGAGTTAAGCTTGCTAGAGAAAGAAAATTCAGGAGATGCAAACAGGAAAAAAAAGTAATAGCATAGAGGGCCACATTTTGCTGAAACTCTTGTTGCTATTTTTATTTTTCTGTGTTGTTAGGCTCTCTCTGAAGTAGCTCTCTCAGCAAACAAGGCCAGGATGAAAGACAGGCTGATTAACAAAATCAAGGCTGCTGAAGAACACTGATGCAGTGGGTGGTGATCTTTTCCTGAGCCAGCTAAGTATTAGTGCAGCAATGCAGCAGGAGGCAACCAAAATCCTCCCTATGATGTACAGTCAGTGGAAGGCTTTAGGTACACTTCACGAGTGAAATTTGTTCAGAATACCATGGTCAACAGCAGCCAGTTTACATAAATGCTGATGCATCATTTGAAGGTGGGAAAGCTGTTCTTCACTTCCCGTCTTAAACTACTATACCTCTGTGGGGGTAGAGAATTGCAGATGCATGGAAATGTTTGCAGGGATTTCCTCATTCTAAGATACTCTACAAATATTATCATTGCTTGTCCACCCAGCTGCTAGAATTTCTTCCTGGAAAACATGATTGTGGCTCTTCACTTCTTTCTTTTGATAGGCCCTAAATCCACGTCCCTTCTTTTGACCCTCTGTGCTTTGCCGGGGATGGAGAAGTGTTACTCTTCAGTTAAAAGCAACCAAAACCACAAATGCCAAATTGGTCTGCTGTGGTCATTACACTGTTTTTGAGCTGCTAATCACTTCAACAAATCAAAAATAAGTGAGACATTGTGCTAAAAAAAAAAATAATAAAAAATCCTCTTTTCTGCCCTACTTCGTAGGAGTAAAAATGAAGCAATCCCCCCCAGGAGAGCTATTACCAGCCCTGTGCACATCCAGCCCCGGCGCATGCCCTTTACCGCTTGCTCAAGGAGGAAGGCAAGCAGGGCGGGGATCCCTTGCGGTGAGATTTCCTTTACCACAGGTTCCGTTCTCAGCTATGCTTTTATTCTAGGGCTTCAGATAAAAGGAGAAGTAAATCCTGCTGTTGCAATTATTCGGAGAACTTGATCCCAGAGTGGCACCGATGTACCAAGAAGTTGCAAATACAAAGCGGGGACATTTTTCAAAAAATGTTCTCAAAAAGAAGTTGCCTGAAAGCCAGAACAGAAAAGGCCTATCTCAGCTCTGCATCCTTAACAAAGAAAGTCCTCTCTGCTATCACGTGCAAAACAAGCAATAGAAGAGAGCTTTTCCATCCTTTGCAGCGAACTGTTCGTTTATTTTTCTGAAACCAAGATGCTCCAGTTTTAATACAACCCCACTACTAACTGTGCCATGGTGACCTGCAGTGCACGGGTCGGAACCAGTAACTGGGGAGGGATCGAAAACTCGAGTGTTGGCGTTGCCACTAAGTTTGGACTTAAATGCTCAGACCCTCTGGGACCTTGGCATCAGGTGCGAGTGACACATGGCCCGGGAGCGAGCACCTAAGTCAGAATCAGTATCAGCAAAGGTTTCACGGAAACCAGGCTGGGCTAGAAACCAAACTACCTCACTGGCATCTGCAGCCTGTGGTGAAGCCAGTGTCACACCAGCTTTGCAGTTACCTGTGTGAGCTAGACCGAAGTGATGCCTTCCTACAAAGCAAAGGAGGCTCAACGTTTAGGGCTGTTCCAGCTCTTGCAAATATAGAGCCTGGGAGAGGAAGCCCTGCCAGAGAGGACCTGTAGTGTTTGAACCCTCTATGTAACATGGTTTGGAAGGTAAAGGCGTGGCCTGAATTTCATAGTTTGGCTTGGAACTTTACGTGCAGCAGCAATTCCTTGTGTCTGCCAGACCCTGCCAACTGGTGCTCTGCAAGAGAGCTGCAGAATTGTGTCAAACTAATTTATAGCTTTTTAAGGGACTGATGAAAAGAATGCATTGTAGGTGAGGGGGGAAATGCTGAGACTTGACAGTGTCCTGGTGATGGAAGCAGCTACGTCAGGCTGCCTTAGAGAAATGCACGCCTGCTCCTATTGCAGCTCCCCCAGGCAGGGCCTGAGCCATCTCACAACCCAAGCTGCCCATCTTACCCACAGTTTGCGGGAATAGGGGAGAACGTCTTCAAAAATTCCTTTGGCAGAAAAAACTCCACACATATTGTCTTGCAAAATGCCTGGGGTCAGTACTGTCAAGAAGCGTCACATAGCAGCAGAACAAATACTGCTGGTTGGAGCTGGAAGAAGCAGAGAAGACTAGGGGAGAAGGCTGACTCCTGAACTCCTTCCAGTGGCTGGAGAAACTGGAAACACGGTGTACACAATGAAGAGCAGTAAAGGCCCCAAAACTGAATAGTCTACAAGCAGAATTAATTTAATGTGAAGGAGAGACATTCATCTACAGGCACCATTTGTTTGACAGTGTCACCTGGGAGTCTAAAATAAGTGACCCAGAACTTCCACTCCATTTCTAATAGTCTACCTGGAGGGAAAGAAAGGGAACTTGTATCTTCATGGAAATATTAGGGAAATATTGCTGTGAATCAACTTGCAGTGTACTTTGCCTGGGATGGAAGACATATAGCTGAACTATGAGATGAGTTTCTCCCCTGTATTTCCTCCAACACCCAAGAAAATTGGTATTGGGTGAAAAAAATGTTTGATTAGCAAATGCTAAAGAAAATTGGGAAGGTCTTGTGACTTTGGCACGGGCATTAGAATATTGCATAGGCCTCTCTGGTTAATTTTAGAATTTGTAAAAATTCTAAAAAATTGGTCGATTTTCAAATTGGTAAGAAGATTATATAAGTGATGTGTAACCCTCAGTAAGACATAATAAGGTTTTGATGCTTAGTGGTATTGAGTATATTTGTTGGTTATGCTGGGGATAGCATCAGCTAGTTTGCATGTTATTATGGTATGCAGACTGCTTCTCTTTAACAATTTATGGAGACAATCTGAAATTTTTCTGAGAGAAATCCATGGGATTTAATCATCAAAGGATGAAAAATCCATCATCTATTCTTTGCTGATGACAATGACATCACTGGATCAGAGAGGAATAGGTGTGAAAATAACTGGGAAGAAAGAAGGAAGGCAAAAGCAACCAGATGTGAAGATTTCCTACAGAAGGACAGAGATAGTAGGGACACTTAAATTGGCTGAAACAGCAAAGACGTTCCCATCCCAGCCAAGAGCCACTGGAATGTGCTGAACCCCTCAAGCAGTGGGACAACTTAGCACTCAGCTGTCACCGAGAAATAAATCCAACAAGTAGAAATCCAGCATTACTCAATAGCTGCTCTAGCAAAATAGCATTGAGCCTAACCTCAAGAGATCCCCTAATCCCACTGCCCTTCCCTAAGGCAGAATCAACTATTCTTATATTATTCCCAATAGCTACTTGGCTACTCTGTTCTTCAAAAGCTCCACGGATGGGGGAGTTGGACTAGATGGCCTTTAAAGGTCCCTTCCAACCCAAACTATTCTATGATTCTATGATGCTCTGTAAGTTAAAGCAGCACGCTGATTCGCTCAGCACCAACTCACCCAAGCACTCGCTTTTGCTGCTTCTCTGTCTTGACTGTTAGCAAGTTCTTTTCCTAACTTGCTTCTTCCTAGTTTCTGCTAGTTTGCTACCTAGTTGGCTTCCTAATTTGCTTCCTCCGTTCTGCAGCCCAAGTCCATGACTCCTTGTGCACCACAGAGGGGGAGAAGTGGGCTTGAGGACTGCTTTTATCGCCTGTCTCGATCTTCTCTCCCTCAAACGAAGTGGTTCCGGTTCCTCCTATCTTTTCCTTAATTTCCTGTTTTCTAGCCCTCTGAGCAGCCTGGTCCCCCCTCTCGGGACTGTCACCAAACGGTCTCTATCCTCCTTGCACCGAGATGCCTGAAAGCCGTGTCCTGCCTTGGCAGAGGCCTTGCTAACCCCCACCACAGTGAGAGAATGACCTTGTGTCCCTGCGTTTGAGCACACCTGATGGCACGTTGTCTCCTGTTTTCAGGTGTTACACTGGCTCACGTTTGGCTGCCTCCAGCCTCTTTTCTGAAAAAAAAAAGTGCTACTTAAGCAGCCATCCCTCAGCCTGCATTTATGAGGTGGATATTATTCTTGCTTGAGCATAGTACTCACAGCTCACTCTCTTGAACTGCAATTAATTTTTTCCAGACCACTTCTCCAGTTTGTCAATATTAGTCTGAATTTTGATTCTGTCCTCCAGTGTGCATATGCTCCTGGGCAGCCTGGTATCTGCAAATGTAATGAGTGTGATCATATCCAACTAGGATATTAAAGGATATATTGAATAATATCAGATCCAAAGCTGAGCCCTGCAAAAATCACACTTGACCACGTTCTTTTCTTTTGCTAATGAACCGTTGAGAACTACTTATTGAGTACAATTTTCCAGATTATATTCATTCTGTAGAGGTTTCATCCAGGCTGGTTTGCTTCTTCCATTTGAATTGAAATAGTATTTTGCTATGAGAAGGTAATGATTTATTTTCATAGGCCAAGTGATACTGGAATGAAAAATGGGGTAAGAGCAGCAGAAGAAAGCGAAAGTCATCTTTGATGGGCCTGGTGGGATGCACTAGGTGATGTGGATTGCAGTGACATGCCTGAATGGACACACGTACAACTCACCTCCGGGGCATGTGACGGGTTCACTGCACACAATGTGGCAAGGAACATGACAGGAGACAGTAGGGCACCAACAGTATGTGTGTCGTGGTTCCTGCTCACTGTGATGTGCGCGTCTGCTGGGGCATCAAGCACAAGGCTGAGTGCAGAGCTCCCCCCAGGCCTCCAAACTGAGGTGTCCAAGATGGACATGGACACCAGCTGGGATAGGGGAGCCAGCCTGTGGTTCTTCAGCCACCATGGCTTTTGCATAGCTCAAGTGCATTGAGCTACATCCCAAATTGGCACCATAACCCCCCTGGCACAAGAGTTCAGTTTTCCCAGAGGCCAACTCATACACCCAGCTCGTCTCCACCATCTAACGCAGTACAGGGGTCCTTGGGAACCACTGTCCTCTTCTCTGGGTGAATGGTTCCTGGAGCCTGCCCTTTTTTCAGCTCTCCAAAATACACAGTGTGTATTTTATAGCCTCACAAAGATTTGTGCACAGGGCTCCTAAGGTCTGTGAAGCGGTGCGGAGTGAATCATGTCTTCTACTGTCCTGGCCTGCTGACTCTCCTCCTGGACAGTTAAGACGGAGAATTTCTCCCAAGTTTTCTCTGGAACTGAATATCCCTATGAGCCTAGTTTTTGGGGGAAAAAGTGCAAAAAGTTTCAAGAGTTTGGCAAAGAAAAAATTATACTAAGGTCAGTCAGTCACTGACACAAACTGTCTAAACATAATCTAGGTCCCTGGAGACCCTGTAACTTGCAAATGAGTTAACAACTAGACAAGTTGTTGTATCACCATCCTTCAGGTTTCTAAGGAGGATGTTTACCAGGAGGACTGAAACTGCACCAATATCCAGAGCAAAACTTTTACAAGTACTCTAAATCCATGTAAATACTCCCGTTCCCAAACTGACCAGTAACTGGTGTCAACCACCTTTTCCTACGTCCTCCTTCATACTGTCTCCACCTTAGGGTCATCTGCCCCTCATCATCTCTTTTTTTTCTCCTCGTTTCCCATGTAGGTTATCCCCCACAATGCAATTTTCACCCCCAAAATAGCCCCAGAACAAAGTAGGGGACTAACTAAGCCTTCGAGACACAACTTGCAGTATCTTGGGAATCCTCCTTGCGCTGGAGCAGGAGACGTGAATAGGGCAGAAGCTGTTTAAGACAACTCCCTTCTGCACCAGCATAGCAGGGCAGAAAAGGGCCGACTCTTCTCTCCTGCTGCTTGTGGGGACGTTGGCAATTTAAGGTAGGGATGAATTAAAACAACTCTACCCAACACTGCTAAATGGCACAATTTTTTACACTTCCTTTTTCATTAAGAATATCTTGGCTTTTAGTCCTGTATCTGAAGATAAAACATTAGAACACTTCATTTTTCTCCTGGGTCAGAAATTCTTATAAAGTAAGTTGCAGGGGAAGAAGAGTAAGGTTGGGGAGATCTAAAGGAGCTGTTCTAATCGCTGCCTCCTCTTGCTTGATCCACCCTTGTTTTTGACATTTCCCCAGTCTCCCCCGCTTTTTGTTGACAGGTTCTTAGAGGATGGGTGGTGGCTTTTTCTGAGAGCAGCATCAGATGTGGTTACATGAAAAACATGCACGTGAGAGCTTTGCAGTGACTGCAAAATTGATTCGGGGTTTTTTTTGGTGTGGAGTTGGGGCTCCATTAGCCAACAGGTGAAAAGAAAAGTGACCGTGTTTTGGAACAGCTCAACAAGAACAAGATAAAAGTACTTCTTCTGGGTACAGAGAGCAAAAATAGCTGAGATGCTACAAAATAAAGCAGGGAGGAAGCCACTTTGTTAGCCTGGATGGTTGAGATCAGTAAACAGCAAAGACACAGGCATGCAAATTGGCAGGGCAAAATTATGCTGCCCCAAACGTAAAGACGGGGCAGGGAGAAGGGGGGCCCGGGCATCCATGCGAGGTGGGCTGGTTTTGTCCGTTTTAACTTATCCCGTCTCGAGGGAAAGAGCACCGCGCTCCCCTGGGGGACAGGTCTCTGGAGGAACATCTCATGCTGCGGGCGATGTGGGTGAGGCGGCCACCGAGGGACGATGTGGCAAACGGGAACGGATCAAAGCGACTCCTCTTTGTGCATCTGCAGTGGAGGCTGAGTCATTACCATTCATCACCAGCCCGGCTGCTTGTGTTCATTCTGGTGACAGTTGTTTTCGGGAGAGAGGACAGCTTTTGATGCCTTTTAATTCCCGAAAATAAAAGAAAAAAGGGCTGTCAAGGTAACAGGCATCCGGAGAGTCTGACTGAAAACAGTGGGTAAGGAAATAACTTTAAGTCCCAGGGAAATGCGACACAAAAGGGAGCTGCCACAATAACTGAGACAGCATGGCTTGCTCCTTCACGTTGCTGAAGGAAGCTGTGAACGACTAAAACTTCCCATGCTCGATTTACAAATGAGCTCCCTTTGCAGGGCAACGCAGGGAAGTTAGCATCGCTGTCGCAGGGTATTTTCTCCAGGTTTCTTCCTGCGAGGCTGGCTGTGTACATTGAGTCATTCGTCTCTGTATGTGTAGCAATGCTAATCTTGCAACTTATTCCAATCAAACCCCAAAAACCTCCTCAGCAGGAACAGCGAAGCCTCTTCTGGCCCATGCCGGTCCTCAGAGACTGACACGCTCTGCAGCACCCACTAACTTTACAAGGGGTCAAGATTTCTCCCATCCACCTCCTGCTATTTCAAGGAAACAATATGGCAGTGGCTGCCCCTTGCTGGGAGCAGCTCTTGCTGGGAAGTTTTCATGCGAGGTACACCCTGTGACTGCCGTTCCTTCCGCACTTCTCCTTTCCCTCACCCCCGGCAATCTTCTCACGTGTCGGCCCCGCCAGGCTCTGCAAGCTCAGCAGTTTCCAGCTCAGACCCCGGGAGGCAGCGCCCAGAGAGGTGCCGTCCCCTTGCGTCGCCCTCCCCTCCCTCCAGATCGATGCTTTTCCTCTGTAGCTTTCATGTCTTCATCTTGTTATTCCTCTTCTCACACCTCCCTCTTTCTTCTTACCGATCTCCTCTGCTCTGTTTCCCCTCGTCATCCCGTAGTGGTGTTTCTCTCTTTTTACCACTGTCTTCGTCTGCTCACCACCATGGCAGGAGGCACTTGCTGAGGCAGAGGGACTCTCCCGTTGAGCGCAATAGGGTGCAGGTACCACCTAGTCAGAGATGGTCCTCGCCTGAAGTAATCACTTCAAATAAGCAGGGCAGGAAAAAGGGTGAGAGGAGAAGTGGCTTCCCCAAGCCTGCCCAGCGGGGCCAGAAACAAGTTCTCTCTCTTACCCGTTGGGCCAAACTGTTGCCTTTTCTCCTCAAGGACTTAAACAAGTGTGATTTTAAAGCAAAGCAAAGCATGAGAGAGACCTCCTAGGATGGAGTTCCTCAAGGAGGTTTGCGGCTGCGGCAGAGGAACAACCAGGCAGTCAAGCCACGCTGCCCCACCAAAAAACAGTCCTAGGAGGCTCTTGGCTTCAGCCACGAGCAGCTGGGAAAACTGCAGCAAGGCAGCAGCCCCTGGGCAGCTCGGCCGAGATGCCCAATGTGACAGCGAGGGAGAGGCACGAGCTCTGCGGGATGCAGCACCACCTTCCAGAGACAGGGAAGCACCTTACCCTGCGCCCCGGGGAAGGCTGTGCTTGAGCTGGGACGAGTATTTTCACCTTCCTGTGATGACCCAAGTGCTGCCACAGGATTTGCTACAGGAGCTAATGAACATGGCTCTGAGACCTGGGCTGGGGTTACGTCAGGCGCTCCAAATGGACCTGTCCCCTCTTCTGTCTTGTCTTCTCCATCTGGACTTGTTCAAGCTGTGCCCTGCCTAGGAGACCAGTTGTCTCCCTTTGCAGCCCTGCAGAAACCCACTGGTAGAGCTTTAAAAAAACAAGCCATAATAATTAGAGAAGAGCTCGTTAAATCTGCTTGTGACTCATCTACTGGAAGCTGTAGCGAACGCCGCTGCTGTGCTGGGAGTCTCACTTTCAAGGGTGTGGCGACACATGCAATTACTAAACTTAGTAATCAAAACTCGGTGCAGGTTTACTGTCATTACACACTGACTTCTGATATAGCAGAGATGTGAGGGACCACCGGTGTTAGGCCCCACGCCTGTATGTGCACATGAATATCACCTGAGTGGTCCAATGAAGTCAGCAGGACTGTGCAAAGCTCAGACATTGCCTGAAGCCCAAATGTATTTTTGTGCAAGTCTAGGGTAAGTTAGTCTGTAGGCATGGTCCTCTCAGAAACTGAGAGACCTGGCAGGAGGGAGTCGGCTTGCTTTATCAAATTCAGAAAATGCAGCCACTGAAAGCACCAGTGTGATGCAGAATTAGTAGTGACAGGGATACTCAAATAATACGCCTATTATTGACAGAAAGCAAGTTTTACTTTGATGTTCTCATATTGTTCACCCGATCATCAGGAAGGTCCTTAGGTTTGGTAACGCACCAAAGACGGTGACTCGGGAAAGCCTAACTGCGAGAATCAGGTCCCTGCTAGTGCATCTGCCCATGAGACAACCGGCGTTGTCTATAGCTTTCCAGCTTGTCCACACGTCCATTCTCGGGGGTCACCCCAGCGTGGGTCACCCCCAGAACGTGCTGTCACTGCTGCTGTGCTAAATTAAAAAATAAAATCCCGTGAACGCATGGCACTGAGAGAGCCTGGGGTGGGGAGGGTTACTCTGGTCAAAGTGTCCCTGGGGTGAAAGCGAGCTGCTCTGCAGACGGAGCAGGGCGAGTTGTTTCCCAGCTCTACCTCTGCCACAAGAAAGGATTCGCATTCATATGCAAAGCCCCTACATCCCAGGCTGACAGCGTCGCCGCTGCCCAGCCGCATTCACGGCGACAGGGCAGGGTGAGTTTTGAGCCCGTCCTGCCTGCCTCTGCTTTCAAAATCAACTTCCTTCCCAGCAGTAGGGACACTCCACCTCAAAACCCATCTCAAAGGCTGTCCGTAAAAACAAGAAGCGTTATTCATATGAATGAGACTATTTTCGTAAGTGCAGATGCGGAAGCTGTTACCACCAAAATGTTTAGGAAACCGGTGAAAGGAAATAGTCGAGCGGTAGCGTAGGAACCGGTTCAAGCACTCTGCTCTGGCTGCTCCCCGAGCTGCGTCCTCGCCACGATGCAGCACGCCCAAGAAGATCCGACTGCACCCGGAGAAGAAGATGATGCCTTTGGGGAAGGTAAAGTCATCTTTTATTAAACTAATCCTTCCCCTACTCAGACTAGAGACCGTTTTCTAGCTTGGGAGGTATTTCTTGGGTAAACTGAAGTTGTCTATGGGCTCCGAGGTCACAGGGTGACCAGACTTTCTTTTTCTCCTAACAGAATGGAGAACAAAAGCACCCCAGATACAATAAAAATAACTTTCACACTGGTTCAGCAGCTTGCTTCCTCAGCAAGGAGGTTACTGCAGAAGAAGAAAGCTGGGGGGACACCAAGTGTGTTTTCTACAGTGGCTGCACTATGCAAAGTAGCGCGTTGGGCATTCAACGCTGCAGGTGCAGCTGTTGTTAAAGTAGCAGGGGCTCTTTACAGGGGCTAAAGGCGACTTGCTACTTAAACGATCCGAGCAAAATTAGCCTCCTCCTCCCCGACCGCCACAACCCAGGGCACAGAGGCAGTGCCACAGCTTCTTATCCCTAAAACTTTCTGCCGGAGCTTGATTCCTCACTGCTTGCATCCTGTGCCACCGTTTACACGTGTACCGCGTGCTACCGGGTCAAAATAGCAGAGACACTGATAAGGGGACCCAGAGGATGGGGAAGAATCTGGCCCATGGTGTCTAATTTCTGCCGCTGCTCGCTGCTCCCCTTTGCACTCGAGCAGGGGCCAGGCGGAGAACTTGCTCATGCAAATCTTCTCCCGGCCCCCAGCCCTCCGCAGTTTCCAAGGGAGTTGAAGGCACAAAGAGCTGCCTGGATCCGCTCCAAAAACCGTGAACCTTTAAACTCACTTTCAGCACAGTTTCAGCAAACCTCATTTAAACAAAGCTCAGCTGCGGTTGGTATGGAAAACTTAGCAGTGAATAGTGCCAAATCAAGTTATCTGAGCCTCAGTGAAAGGCATCAACACAGAAAAGAAAGCAGTTTCAGTGATGTATTCAAATAAATTCTCACATATATATGCCCCCACTCCTCACCCTGTGTCCCAGTCCAGGCTCAGAAGGGCAGTGGATTTGCAGAAAGGACAGGTCAGAGCATTTGCATTCAGGAAAAAATCCGGAGAGTCCAGGGACAGAAAAATTTGCCACCAGGCAAATCACCTGGCATTGAAAGTACCCTGTTGCGTTCCCTGCATCCTGCCCTCCCACAGGTGGATGCTGCTTCTCAGGGTAACCGATGCAATATGGACACTTGTGAGTGCTCTGAAGAGCCAGTGGGATTTAGGCTTCCTTGCTGTTTCTGAAACCTCTAGCCTATGTTCTTAATCAGAAATGTAGGAGGGAAGGAGACGAATGTGTGCAGGTTATTCGACATTTATATTACATTATCTGAAGGGAAAGATATAGTGCTCAAGAAATCCTTTCCAGCCTCTCAGCTAAGTTGTTTCTGGCAGAGCTGATCCGGCAACAGCTAGAGGAGGCTGGCTTTTCAAAGGCAGGAACATTTTAAAAACCTCTCCATGACCCTGCTTGGAGCGGGAGGTTGGACTAGATGACCTCCTGAGGTCCCTTCCCACCTGAGCCTATGAGCTGGTGACAGCCTCTTCAATTCAGCTGCCTGTAACTGGGAACAAACGTACCCGAGCTGCTTTCTCGGCCAGAGGGTCTGTTGGCTCCCAAACTTGCCAGCTGGAAAGCCCAAACAGCACAGGCACGGTGCTAGGCTTCCCCCTCAGCCCCCTCTCCTCTCTCTTGAACGGGTTAGCAGGGAAACATTAACTTTCTGGCTGCTATTTCTGCAGCGCCGTTCACCCCGGACAACCCAGCGCGCTCCCCGGGGCTGGGTGGGATCCGAGCGGGGAGGAGCGGTGCCTGTTTCGGTCACGGGGCAGCTCCCACCCCGCTCACGCTGCAGATTTTCAGGCCAGATGGAAGCGTTTGTCAGGTGCTGAACTCCGACTCCCAGCTCAGCGCAGACCACGGCTCTTTGGGCGTGGGCTTTTCGTTTTATTTTCCACATCCCGCTTGATTTGGAAAGCGGTGATGGCAGATCTCCCGTCCACCTTTTTAACTTGTCCCAATGGTTAGCTACCGTCACAGTTAAAGATGATAGCTACATCTTACTTTTTCTAGTGTTGATTTGTCTAGTTTTTTGGAGTTTGTTGCCCTCTTGTCCAGGGGAGCAAAGAACTCACTATTGCTTTTACATATAAATATCTCATATAACTATCCACAGACTGTATTCAGACTGCTCTTACCCTTTGCCAAGCAGACTGTTATCAATGACTGTTTCTTTATAAAGTGAAAGTTTTAATCTTTGAAGTATTTTTATGGTTCTTCTTGGGATTATCCTCTTGGAGATGTGGACACCAGCATGGAGCCCACCGCTCCAAAACTGTTACACTAGGGACAAATCCAGAAGTTACATGATCTGTTCACTCATATATATATATATATATATAAAAATCAGGATCAGTTTGAGGGTCAGCTAATATGTACAAGGACTGCTTGAGTCCTTTTGGGTCCCAGCATCACATAAGGGTCTCCTCTTCATCAGATATTCCTCTATACTCCTCAAGTCTTTCAGCATCAAAATTTCTCAGGACAGGGTCCTTTGCTCCCAGCTATGCCCACACTAAAACCAGATGAATGAGCTCACTTTCTCATGTAGCCTGTTGTCGGCGTGATCTACCACTTCCCCAGACATTGTGCCATCTGCATATTCAGTCCGTCACTGTCTAAAGTTTCCTTTCAGGTCACTGACATAAAAAAAGAGTTAAATCCCACAGGGATAGAACCAATCTGTGCAGGTCCTCAGTAGAAACTGGCATCCCTGATGATTCCTCAGCTGGGTTACATCTGTCATTCGGACTTGTTTCAGATCCATTCAGCATGTCCCAAATCGATCTACTCCATTTCAAGCTTCTTGGTCAAGATCTCAAGCAGTACCAAGTCTTATTTCTTACAAAAGTCCAAGTACACTATCAATACAATTATTTTCTATAAAACCCTGAGGAGTGCCACTGATTGCATTCCATCTCCTTTAATTTTGCTTATATGACTCCTACATCAGCCATTCCGTAGCAAGGCCAGGACCACTGCCAGGCTATCGCATCGTTAGTGACACAACATTAACTCATAGCTCTCTGGAAATCCTCCGTGTTTCAAGTTTTTTGAAAAACCAACAAAAAGCTCATTGGATAGCTCTTTTCAAAGCTGTACTTTAAAATACTCCTTTGGGAAAGATAAAGGGGAAAGTATTTTCCCATTGATATAGACCATAAGCCGGCGCTGATATTTTCCCACATGCAAACAAAAACATTTGTCGAAAACGTCTGTATTTTCTGCAGCATCATTGATAATTCCACCATTTTCATCTACTTATGTACAATAGCAATGTTTTTCCTTATCGTACATCAAAATTCCAAGTCACAGAGCTGGGTGTGACAAAGTATACTCTACATATCTTCACAAAAAATCAGGCTGACTCTTGCAATAGGTATTCAAAGCTTGAAAATGTTCATCCTCAAAGAAAATCTGTTAGCTAATTTTCTTGTTTTCTAATAACAACCTTGCACTTACATTGTGCTATCTCCTTCAAAGGATCTGCGGAGACTTTGCGAATGACTGTGCTTAGGTTCAGCGAAGCGCAACTCCCTCTCCTCTGCACGTGGCCATTGTTTAACAGGGCACAGCTGTAGTACACAAGTTTCGAGAAGGAACTGGTTTAGCCTCTTGAAAGTACAGGCAGTGATATGTTTCATTTCTTTTACGGCCTTACTCACTACGTTAGTTCAAGGCAAGTGACTTCAGTTAGTCTTACATACGGTCAAAACACCTACTTTGGGGAAAACGCTTTTTAATTTTTAGTGACTCTAAGTGCCTGAGACTCTGAAGTTCTATTTCATTAAAAAGAAATCACTTCCACTAGCACAAGGCTTCCCCTCATCACTGCAGCCAAACAGGCATGGGTTTTCCTTGGGTCTAAGCTGAGGATCCAGGAAGGCTCCTGTGTCTCCCAGGCCTAGGGAGGGAGGGAGATTTGGGCACGAGTCAGGTCTCTTGGCAGACCCTGGTTTCCCCCGGGAGGAGAGCTGGGCGCTCACACGGAGGCACGATGCCACCGCCCCAGCACAGCCTCGGACCGGGGCTGGGGGCTTGGCACAAGCAGGAGCTCCTAGATCAATGCAGACACATCCCTGCACAGTTTGCAAGCACTCAGCAAACACGACAAGCATATGGGTCCAGGCATTTCGTTAGCAGTGATCAACGTATCCAAACTGAGAATGCACAGGAGAAACAGAAATTAGACTGATTTATTGCAGGTCTTTTCATACAGCTACTCCACGTCAACCTCTCCTCACATCTCCACCTCCCACCTCCTGTATGTGCCCTCCGGGTTGTACCCTCAGTAACCATGACCTGCCTCTCAGGCCAGAGCTGACACAAAATCCCATCTGTGTTTCCAAAGTATGGGGGGAAAAAAGCACATCTGTCTTTTTCATAACATTCAGTAGGCGTGTGCTCCAGTTGAGTAGACCAGAGCCCCCCTTGAGATGGTGCACTGCACCGTGTCAGAGCCCCAGGGCCCTCTCCTTGCCCAGGACTCACATGCTGCTGGGGCACACAGACATGCTCCAGCACTGCCACCCATCGAGGCTCCCAGCAGAACTGTAATTGCATCAAACTTTCCTAAGGTATGCTTCAAAAATGTACCAGATGCCTTTACATCCTTGTAAAGCCTGCCTGCCCTTTTTAAGAGAGGAAAGAGTTTTAGCTCTGGGGTTTGGGATCAGCTTTGAGGCTTAGCTGAAACGAAAGGTAGCTGCTCTTCGTGGTTACGTGCACTGCCTGGTGTATTGTAACATCGCTGCTGATGTTAGAGAAAAATGAGGATAAAGTCTTGGATGTTACCTTAAAGTTGAGGCATGCTCTTTATTTAGTAACAGTTCAGGTTAAGCAACCTTTCTCTTCCCCTAAAGCAATACAAGACACTCTGCTTTCCTCAGACATACAGCTGCAGTGACTTGTCTAAAAGTCACGCGGGGAGATCAATGTCACGGCTTGTCCGTGACCCACTGGACCAGGCTTCTTTCCGTGCCGTAGGTAGCCAGCCCTTCACCCGCCACCGCCGGCCCCGCTTTGTGAGAGCCAGCTCAGGTGTGTCCCCTCCCCACACAGCGCATCACACTGATGCGACTTTAAGCAAATTATGTCTTCTAAGGATATTCATGTGTACATATCAGTACGGTATTCCAGAGGATGTGTACCTCAGAGATGTACAGAGATATCCTTTTTCCTATGTTTTCATCCCAAACAGAGTTTGACATGTCTACTTTTTCCAACATACGAGTACCTAATATCTGAGAAGGCTGTAGTAAAGATGAGCAGCCTTGCAATGTATTAAGCGTGGGAGCTTCTCCTCCCTGACTGTTGGGAGACTCCAGATGATCATTGTCCTGAAAACGTTTACAAGTCCCACCAGCCCGACCTGTCCTTTCGGCTTATCTCGCGTTCCCGGAGACAGAGAAGGCACGTGCCATACTCGCTGCAGCCCAGAGGAAGAGAAGTCCCATTGCTCCATCACCAAGGCAACAGTGTCTGCTTCAACCACATAGATAGATCGTAGTGAGAGATGTTTGGCCCATAAACTCAGATTGAAGCACCTTTCTCCAAGGCCATGGGCAGACCTACTTAACGTGCAGGACAAGGATGGCGTGGAAAGGAGGGTGCTCTCTTAGGGAGCATTTTTGCTTATTCCTGTTTATGCTCAATGCTTCGCTCACCTGCTTCTCGCAGCTGCTTCTTTTTGGTTGTGGTCCATGGGCAGATACAGAGGTATGCAGACAAGTGAGAGAGCTTTTTGTGGTCGGAGGAGGCAGTGCGAGGCGCCCGTCCCCACCCCGGGCACCCCCACACCGACCCGCCTGCAGCGCTCCGGCCCCCGGCGCTTCCAGCTGTCCCGGGCAGCTGGAGGGCTATTTTTAACAGGGCATCGCGCTCCGTAGCTGAAGCAGCAATGATTGAGTCCATGAGGCCTGAAATGAAAAAAAAGATTGACATGAGAGACGCTGTCTGCTTTATTGTCTCCCTGTTTTTTAATTAAAGATCTTTGATCTTTTTGTTTTTTCCTTCTCTGTGTCTTGAAGGCAACATGTTTGGTTCGTCTTTGTCAACAGTATTTCTAGATCGCTAATAATAACAACAGCGAGGGGAAAAAACCAGGTCAAATAAACAAGTGGCATTTAACCAGCCCTCAGAGAAAAGAGGAAGGCATGTACAAGCCGGAGAGAAACCACTGATTAGGTGTGCTCGGGCCACCTTCTAGGCTTTCAAAACAAGTGTCTCACCAAAGGCTGAAGCAAAACTGCCTTCCTTTGCACCCTTTTTTCCCCTCCTGTTTGTAGACAGTGTCTTTACAAAGCTCCGTAAAACACAAGCTTTTTGTTGTCCAGTCCCATCATTAAAGTCACAAAATAAATGTGGCTTGGCTAGCATGAGCGGGTGGCGTAAACAACTTCACCCCTTTAACCATTCGAGGCACAGCTCAGCCGCCTCCGAAATGAGCTTCCGCCTGCCTGGAAGCTGAAACCAAAGCCTTGTGGTTGGCGTACCAAGGGTGCGACAGTCACAAAACAGCCGGGCCAGGAAGCGCAGAGTCGAAAGGCGAGGAGTGAAACCAGTCTGAGAACACGAATTAGAGAGAGAGGGGAGAGTAGTCAAGCACTTGACAATGTCACAGAGGCACTAAAAAGTTGATGGTGGGATGATTTCCCGACGGTAGGATTCCTCCTATATCTCAGCATCGCTTGGGGGGTGAGGGATGTTGTCAGGCCCCACAGAATTTTAAGCTATATTGCCTTGATCTGGCATCTAAGAGCAGGGAAATGGTTTGAAGAGGCATCCCACTGCGGCCGCCACCTAAGAAACCCTTCCTCGCTGCTGAAATTCACAGCTCGACCTACAGACCTTCTGCCAAGGGGGGTGGGTGGATGTGTGTGCATTTGCACACCCCAAAAAGATCGGGTGGGGAGGGTGCAGGGAAACATTTACGCTGTGAAGAGCCACTGACATTCCTGTGTCTTTGGCAACAGGATAACAGGTGAAGCAAAACCGCTATGGAAATCCTGAGCACAATAGGCTTAACGCTGCATAACTTAGGAGGGCTGACGTTGGCTTACTCTGATTTAATCGCAAGTAGTCTGGAAATTGGAAAGTTCAGAGACCGAGAGCTCAGCAGTGATACCTAGAGTTTGAATAGTTGGTAAAAGGATGGAAAGCCAAAAAGTGAGGCAGCAAGAAAGGAAGCCACAGACAGGGAGAGAGTGAGAAAATAAAGTGGGATTTTGGGGAAAGTCCCACTGCGAGCAGCCCCTGCCTGAACAAACGGCAGGGGATAAACACATCTGGCTGCACCCGAATTGCGGCAGTTCAAATCACCTCTGTTCCAACCTTCTCGGATAGTTAGGGTCCTAAGTCCTCAAGCTGGTTTCCTTAAGTTCCCCTTAGAGTCAATAGTTAGTGTGTGTGTGAGTCAGAAGGAAGGAGGGCAGCTGATGGAAGCAAGAAGCCCCTCCAGTGCCAATTCAGGGCATGGAAATGAGGAGCCTTTCTTTAATTACCTGCGGGAAGAGCCTGGCTCGTTCCCTGCGGGTGGCCATCCCCTGCTGCTAGCCTGGCAGCAGTGGGCACAAGCGCGGCTGGTGCCTGTAGGGCAGCGTGCACGTCCATAGGGGTGGCTGGTCCCCAGGCACGGTGACGCGAGGCAGATCCACCGCAGGAGCCAGCTAGCCTCATCTTTGTGACAGCGGGGAAGCCCTCCAGCAACTGCTCACCATTCCAGTGATGCTGTACTTGGACTTTGCCTCTAAAAGGGACTCAGTAGCTAAGGTACTGCCCACACGGGCCCGGGGTTAGGCTCCCGCAGCGCACAGCGGTGCTTTTAATTTTGCCCCGCTGGGAAAACTGCCTACACTTGGTGTTGCCCCGTGGCACTGTGGTGGGGGAGCTCAGCGCCCAGGTTGCTCCTGCAGCATCACTCACCAGACCTGTGCCGGGATGACACCAAGTCCTGGCCTTTCCTGCCCACATAACTGCATCTCATGAGCCTGCCTATAATTAATAACGATCCATCCCACAGAGAAGAAAAGACAATGAAAATAGCCCAGCCCCACAAGTACTCAAACCCACAATCCCCTCCCTGGCCCAGGTGAAATGACCGCCCTGGGAAGCAAAACCCCAAACTGCTCCAAAAACTCCGATGAAACTGTCCGAGGCGCGTGTAGCATCGCACACAAAGGCTTGCAACACCTCCCCTTTCATCATGCCAGGCTCCTCTCGGGGCCAGCCCTGCCTTCCTGCCCGCCCTGTGCCCCGGCCCGGGGGGAAGTCACCCGCAGTGACGAGCTTTTGTGCAAGTGATCCTCTCTTCATGCTGTGCAATACGGGCGTGGAAAGCCCCCCAGGCTCCCCTGAGGAGCGCACCTATGGTTCGGGAACAGTGGCGGCCGAGCGGCGATCCGGGAGCTTCCCTGGAGGGGTGTCAGAGCCACCTGCGGCAGAAGAGAGAGGGACAGCCTCTCTGAGGGGCTCAACGGGATGGCTAAAAGCTCGGTGAATATACTGGCATTACCATAGACATTAAGTTTTCACGGACTCCTGCAGGACCCTCTTGGAGATGAGCTTATAAAATCGTACCTCTCTGCCCTATGGCTCTCTGAAGTTTGTGATTAAGACGCCAGTGGCTAATGAGGCTGGCCAGCATTCAGGCTCCACGGCATAAATGGAGCTTTGTTTGCATCCTTCTCTCTTTGTGGTAGCTCAGGGCAGTGGAGGAGCTCTGCTATGAGCATGGATGCGACCTACAAGGCACTGTGTTCATTTTGGCAGGGTGGTTGTGACTGTGTAGAAGTGCAGTTTGCCAGCTGAGAGCTCCCTGTAAGTTTTGGAGTCCCGCTCGCTGCGTTTCCTCACTCAAGAAGGAAGAAGAAAAAGATAGGACAGGGCCCGGGTAACGTCATGGAGCTAACAGAGGTAGCATCGAGCAAATGAGATCTTTTTCTGTCTCAAACATGACCAGCAGACCAGAGGTCACTGCAGTTTCTTAATGGTGGTGATGTAAAGAGCGGAGCAAGCACAGCCTGCTTCCTCTAGGGAACCCCTGATTTCTGGGGTGGCATCTGGAGAATCTGTCTCATTTATAAATTGAAAGATTTGGGGAGCTTGGGTTACATCAGCACTGAAGGATTGGGTCATAACGAGCAGCCTTCCCACTGAACTAACAGATTTCCTTCTCTCGAGCGTCTTGCAGAAAAGAGAGATTTTATAGATGCAGATAGATTTGAAGCTAGATAGCATCTCTGAGATCCTCCTACAAACACATGCAAGGAGTGCCGCCCTAGCAATACTAGCATACTTTTAACAAGGAAGGCACTTCTTTTATTGAGAGGAGTGGGAATGTTGAAAAGGGCCCATATAAAAATGTTCTCAAAGCAGAACAAAGCCACAGGAGGAGCAGAGCCCTCCAGCACTGCTGAGCTCAGCTCTGGAGTTGGATGGCTATAGCTTTTTTTTTTAATTTTCCCATGGAAAAGCAGGCAGCTCGGGAGGTCCTGATCTGCTCTGCCTCTTCTGTCGCTCTGGGGAGCTTCCTGCCCTTTCTATTCCTGATGCCTGTTGTGAGCCAAGGAAGAGTTAGCTTAATCAGCAACACCAGCCACTGATTAGTGCCAAGCTGTTGTCATTAATCACTTCAAAAATCACTGCGCTGAAAATAGTACCCAGGGTCAGATGTTCGAAAACTGGCGTGGTTTAACTGGTGTCATTTAACCTCAGCCACAAAGCCAGGCCACACCCCTAAAGAAACACTATTTCTTTGCTTTACATTACACATTGTTTGTGATTTTTTAATTTGAATCCGCTCACAGCCCCAGTGACGTGGCACAAAAAGCTGCTCTTCGTGTTTCCTAGAGGAAACGCGTGCTGCGAGCGGTTAAACACCTCCAGGTGAAGGTAGGCTGGACCAACAAGCAACCTGTATCCCCCCAAAAGATGCACAGGGGTACTGGCCTGAGGGTTTGGTCACGAGCTTCTCCATGCTGTGGACCACCCCTCTCCTTTGGAATCTCAGTCCAAATATTTGGCAGATGCACTTGGGGCTCATTACGTTCCAGAGGCAGCGTGTTCATTGCGCTCCCCCGAATGGCATTTTGCGTGCGCTGCACTTGTTTTATATTCGCTATATTTAAGCCATAGAAATATGCACTGATGAGGAAAAGAGGGCTGTGGCGGTATCTTGGAGGCAGGAAGGGAATGAAAATTATCTCAAAGTTGCGGTCCTCTGTGCAGAACTGTGGCCCAGGAGAAGGAAAGAGGAGCGCGGTCAGCTTGGGTCGCTGGCTGCACTGAGGACCTGGTTGGGTCACCCACAGTGCTGTCCATCTGGAAATGATTTCAGGGCAACTCCGGTTTTACACAAGGATAACTGAGGATGGAAATTGCTCGGAGCCTTTGCCCCAGAGGACTCTTCCTGAGTTTCTATTATGAAGCGGTCATGTTCGGAACACACAGGGATAGGGATGTCCAGCACTGCAGGGTTCCTACACAGCACTCGATTTTGAAACTTGTCTGGCATTATTTGCTCCTTTCCCTCCACCTCAGCCTTTGCATCCTTCTCCTACCTGACCATCATTTTTCCCCAGACCATGCTCTTCATCCCTGCAGCTCCTCCCCTTCTTGCCGTGACCCGTGGGATGCGCTGAGCAGGAGGAAGGCAGAGGCAGTCTCTGTGCTGCTGCTGGAGGGCACAGCAAGGCAGGCCAAAGCCTGTCTTCTCCTGACCTGCTCTTTCAGTCATGGACCTGGGATACCTTTGGTGGTTGCTAACATGTCCCACAGTGTCTTACCCCATACAACAACTGTCCTTCGTGATCCTTGGTCCTTCCAGGCCAATTCCCTGCTTCACAGCATGGGGTGGATGAGGATGGGGCTGGCCCAGCCATGCCTGGGACTACTGACCAGAGTGTGCTTGGGCACGTACGAAGAAAGGCTTTCTCCTCCTTTGTGCTTCAGAGCTTGCCCAAAATTTGCCTCTGAAGTGCAGGTGAGGCTGCAAGGGGACTCTGGAGGTGAACATGGGCTGGGTCCACATTTTAACTGCAGTTCTGATGTAGCCAGCAAGGTTCAGCAGCGAGTGCTACTGTCTGGCAACACGGGTAGAGATGGCATCAATCCCTAAGAGACCCTCAAACACAGCGGGGAGCTCAGCCTGCTGTCGTGATGGAGGATGAAGTTTGTGGCAGGGAGCCAGGTCTGGGCACTTGGGAGCCAAGAAACAGGAAAGAGCCAAGAGATTACTCAAAGATTCAAGAGGATCCCAACGAGGAAGCTGGGATCAGATCAACTTTCTGTCTACAAAGCCAAATCCTTTCCTGGAGATGGTCTAACAGGGCCTTCTTGATCTTATACACGTTGGTTGTACAGGGAAAGGCACTTTATCTGCGCGGCAGCCCCGAGCAGGCATCTCACATGCTGCAGACCCATGGGAAGCATTGCATCCCACTCTCTGCTCTCCTCCGGGCAAGGTGGGAGCGAGGGTTTCAAGGCTGTCCAGCAGCAGGACTTCAAGCCAGCCTATCGCCAACAACATGGGAGAGGTTGTCTGACAGCAACACTCCTAAAAAGCAGACCGACAGCGCCCTACCTGTCGGTTCAGATCTCTGATCACTACCATAGCTTTGATCATTGCATCGCGTAGCTGACTTCCAGCTGTCCAGGAAAGCAAAAATAAGTTTCTAGCAGTTTTTCATGCACCTGAATTAGAAAACAAGGAATACTTTTCTAAAACAAGAGGCGGGGGGGAAATAAGGCTAGAGCTGCAGTACTAGACATGCCATCCACACACTTGGTGTGCACTTAAGAGCGGCTCAACTGGCCCTGGTTGCTAAGCAGTCTGAGAAACTGGAATGTGCTGCTCCCTCCAACCCTCCTCTGAACTCCTCCCCATTGGCACCCAAAACCTGCCCAGAAGAGGCATCAGCGCTGATTTTGAAGGTGGACAGTTCTAGGGGGAAAAAAAGCAATCATTGCCTCCTTCTTCCTGCTCCCCCAAGTTACATACGTGAGGGCAGGTAGGGTGTATGTTTGTGTGTATGCCTCCCAAAGTTAACTTGCTATCTTCAAATGCTGGCAGAGCCACTGGCAGTTGGTGGGAAGCATTCTTGCTCGGAAGGCAGCTATCTCAGATCACCACAAATGCATCACGGTGGGACAAAGAAGAGATAAAAGAAGAATTACCTATGGAAAGCACTCTTTCTTGTGGTGCATTAAAAGCTAAAGGCAACTCCCCTTTCTGTCCCTAGCCCTCTCGCTCTGCACCCATAGCTTGCTGTTCCTTGGTACACCAAGCGTGTCCTGACCACCGTGCCACCGGGCACAGCCACTGCATTACACTTCAGTCATTCCCAAAGATCCAGCTGTGCTGAGCATCTGTCCAGAAGTCCCAGAAGATTGAATCTGTTCCTGAATCACTGCAGAAGATCAGCTCAAGTAACTTTTTCCCACAGAGGGCCCTGAGAGCTGCAGGTGGAAAGCTTTGCAAAAGCAACATCAAGAAAAATGAGGAACTTGAGGGTGGAGCAGCAACACAGTGATGGGAAGTAAAAGGGGGGAAATGGTTGCACAGTGGTTAGAGGATGTCAGCAGTGAAAAACAAGTGGGTATCAAAAGCTTTTAGAAGGAGAGCAAGAAGTGTTAGAGGATGATGATGAGCGCAAGCCAGATGTATGGGGCAGGCTCGTCTGACAGAGAAGGTATGAGTATGGGAACGGAGTCAACCCAAAGAGCAGCATGGGCAAGGTGAAGTACAGAGAGTAGGAGAGTTGTGGCAACACTGTAATATGTTTAGCTAAAAAGAGTAATGGTGAATTTGTGTATGATCAGCAAGTTAAAGCTCATGTTTTGCCCAGATTGCTCATGGCAGGGGTCAGGCTCTTGCTTTTTAGCTCTCCCCTAAAAGCCTTTCCAACTGATGGTTCTGGCACCTGCCGTGTTCCCCACTCTCAAATCTCATCATTCACCTCTTTTTTGGGGCCGAGGTCCCCAGGTAAGGGCACTCAGGTTTGCTGCCTGGGTTCCCACAGAAGGCTTGCCTGGGTGAGATACCTGCTGGAGACGTCCCATGGGGCGTCCGTCAGCAATATGAAGATGCCATGTGCTTCAAGGCACCCCCTTCTGAGCAAGGGAGTTCCACAGAAATACAGGAAAGAGGAGTTACAGCAGAAGAAGCCCATGTACAAACTGTCTTCCTTAAAGGCTAGGGCAGGCCTGATCTACCGCAGACATCCAAAGCTCAAAGCCATGGTCTGCTCACCCCTTCCCCCGCTTCCTTTGGCCTCTCGTTGATCTGAACATGCTAACGAGAGACCTCCATGCAAATTGCTATCTGCACGGTCTGCTGAGCATTGCCACCCACCACCAACCCTTGCTTTCAGTCACCCAGGACTGGGCTAAGTCTTTGTATCTGCATAACAGACATACGTCCCCGCAGTAAGCAGGGAAATTGCAGCGATATCCCAGATTTTCACAGGGGTCCTCACAGAGTCCTCCCGCAGAGTATCTTATGGGGGAAAGAGGGGTTCCCCCAGACCTCTGCCCAGACTACCGGGTCCTGCTCCCCCTTTCCGGGTGTCTCTAGACACGTCTGCAATGGACCTGAAAGCCAGGGGATCCTCCTGCTCTGTGGATGCGGGAGATTCAGCGGGCTGGAGCCTGTGGGGCGATGGGAACAGTGAAGTACTTCTCATTATATCCACCCCCCAGAGTGATGTGTAACTGATGCATATCAGCCAGAAAATCCTGCTCAGCCCTTGCGAGAAGCCTTCCAGGTGCCTGGGAGAGGCAGAGCATTGAGGTATTCTCAGACTATAATCTCTTCTCTGATAATCCTGATTTACTCTTTGGCCTGGGAGCAAAGGCTAATAGAAAGCAAAGTGCTCCGGCAAAGCCCAGCAGGTAATTTAGGAACTCTGGCTTAGTTGTCTCAAGTATAATGTGGGGTTACCACTGCTGGGAATTAGTGTTTGTGAAGGTGCACTGGAGCTGGCAGGGAGATGGAAGTGCAGCATAATTGGCAATTACCGGTTTGGAAAGGTCACTGTTTTCTGGAGACAAAGCTAGAATCAGCCGTTGTCACTTAGAAATTTCACTGGGGACATTCATGCTGACCTATTTTTAACATAACAGCAGATTACACTGCAATACAGTGAATAATTTATAGGAGTAGTAGCATGATCACAGCCACAATACACGGGCAGCTTTGGTTCCTGCCTTATTATGGAGGGAGGCAGAGCTCTCTGGCGTTTTCCACTGAATTGGCAAAACAAGACACACGTGGAATGACCGACGCGAGCCTTTCAAAAGCATGTGTGTCAGGATGAATACATGTCCAGAGGACTAAGTGGGGCAAAGATTTTATCTAGAGCATCTGTAAACCTAGTCAGTCTCCCAGCAGTTTCGGCGAGCTACAGCACTGGGAGCAGAGAAGTGGGAATGTGTGTAGGGTTGGGGGTGACGGAGAGGAGGAAATTAGCTTTCTGCGTTTGCTATGCAAAACTATATTGAGAAACCAAGAGAAACAGCTCATACATCCCTAGCACATGTATTTGCATAGGATAGAGAATATTTCCTTGAAAGAAGAGGCTGCAAATGAATGGGGTATTTGCATCTGCAACCTTAAGTTCAAAAAAATCTTCTGCAAGATAAGACCAAAAGGGCCAGAGGGAATTTGTAACATGGGCTACACATAGAGTAATCGCCAAGAACTACTGTAGGAGGCTGAAGGTTGAAGTAAGATGCTGCAATTAGTATATGGCACCGAAAACCTTTAACAAATTAACCAGGCTTCCACAGTGAGAGCTGACACCCCCTAAGAGGCTGAAATGGACTCAAAAGCATATTAAGTATGCATGATGAGACATTTATAGCTTTCAGCATTGCCGCAAATATTCCCTCTCCTCTTCCCCTGGCATTCCACAGCCCAAAGCGCACAGCTGCTTTTTCCAGAAAGCAACTTCTCCGCCTTGGCCTCCGAGTGCACGTCCGATATGAAACACATGAAACGAGGGCGTAGTCGATTCAGTCAGAGACGCGGAAAGGTCACCCTAAAAATTTCGCCTTGGAGCTACAGCCGTGGCACTGCGGTGGCAGCAGCCCCTACACTTTTTCCAGTGGAGAAGCGGGTGCCTCTGAAAATGCCACTGCCGTGATTGCTGTAGAGCCCGGCTGAACTCCGAAACCCTGGAAGCGGCCCGTAGGCCCCCGAGGTCTGCACGCCAGTGTGAAGAGCATCCTTTTCTGCTTTTACTGAATCTGGAGTCGTTTTCTCTCATTTCTACTTCTTAAGGCTACAGGGTGCTGTTTATTTTCAGCATACAATATAAATAACACATGTTCGTTATTACTGCTGAAAATTACTTAAGATGATAGGTCAGCTGGAATTGGCAGCTTGGATTTTTTATTCAGTGAGGGTTTTTTTTCCATGCACAATGCTCTGTGAAACCCCAACTCTTTTGCTTTGTTGTCATTTCCTAAACTTCTCCATACAGTAGCATCCTCTGCGTGACAGGTCTGTGTGCTCCGTGACAAACACTTGCATTTGAAAGGGTGAGTCTACCTATCCCGACCCAAGTGGGGAATGATACAGGCATATAGGGAGGGTATCAGGATTGCCTCCTCAAGCCCCCTTCCAAATTGTGTCTATTTATCAACCCCACAGACTCGCCAGGGATTCCCTCTGCCCCCCTCCCTAAAGCAGCATTTCCAGCTGTTTAAGAGGCACAAGGGAGAGCTTGCTGAAGGACTCTGCAATAGCTTTAAACGTTGGAAGAGGAACAGCAAATCATATAGAAAGTATGACACGGGTGTTTGGTACTTCTGTTGGGTGATGGCTGATGTAAAGTCCAGTATGAAAAAAAGCTGCAGAAGAGAAACAGAGAAGTCCTAAAGGCAGCAATAAATATATGCAGAATCCTTACCTCTATAGAGAGATGTCTTTATAGTAAATTGGACTATACATTTTGGAAGGAAGGCTGAATTTGAAGAAAATACCCCACAATCTCTGGGAAAATACAGCATTCCTGCCTTTTTTTCTTTCTTGGGGAAATACGGGAAAGATGCTCAGAGGAAGAAATGTAAGGTCCGTTCATTGCAATGTTCTTTCATTTATACTCACCTTTAACTGCTGTCCTCAGCCCTCCCAGTGTCCAAATTCAGAGCCTGCTTGGGCAGACGCTACTGAAGGCAACGGAGGCTACAGCGAGCAGCCCACCGGCCACGGGGAAGGGGAGCGCTGGCAGCCCCTTCCCGGCACCATTCCCCGCGGGAAGGATCAGAGGTGTTTTGCGGGTGTCCCATCTTTTGGCCAAACCGCCCGAGAGGCAACAAGCGTCGAATGAAAAAACGGAAGAGCCCCGCCGCTCCCAAAAAAAGGTGCAGAGCCACCGGCAGCGTCCGCTCCGCCGCATCCCGCCGGGGCCAGCTGGGGGGGGGGGGGGGGGGCGCCCGCGGGGGGCTCCGCACCCCTTCGCACCCCTCAGCACCGCCGGCGGGAGGCCGCGCACCTCCCGCGGGGGGCTCCGCACCGCTCCGCACCGCCGGCGGGGGGCCGCGCCCCGCCCCGCACCCCTCCGCACCGCCCGCGGGGGCGGGCCGCGGCCGCGCAGCGCCGCGCAGCAGCAGCCCCGCCGCTGCCGCCGCCGCCGCCTCCTCCTCCGCCTCCTCCTCCTCCCTCCCGCAGCTCCGCAAGGAAAAGCCGGCAGCGGCTGCGCTCGCTGCCAGAGCGGCGGTGCGCTGCGATCGGAGACGGGCTGCCCCCGCTCCTCTTCCCATTTTTTTTTTCTTTTTTTTTACAATTTTAAATTAGTAATTTTGAATTATTATTAGTGGTTATTAGCTTTGCGGCTGCGGGCGCTGCCGCCGGCGATGGGGCGCCGCGGTGCCCGAGGGGCGCTGGGCGGCGGCGGGCGAGCGGCGTCCCGGGGCGGGCTGTGAGCCGCGGCGGGCGCGGGCAGCCCCGCCGGCAGCAACAGGTACCCGGCCGCGCTCGGCGGGAGGGGGGGAGGCGCAGAAACTCGCGTGGGAAGGAAGGGGGGCTTCCTGCTCCCGAGGCGGGAGGTGGGCGCGCTGAGGCCGCGGGCTGCAGGGCCGGAGAGCCGCTGTCAGGGGAGCGGCTCCCGGCCCCTCTTCTGCCAGCGCCCCGCCGGTCGCGGGGGTTCGGCGGCCACGGGGTTTTGGGGAGGGAAAAGGGGCTTCTGTGGGGCTTCTCGTGTACGGTTTCAGGCTGGGAGTGCGAAGAAAATCTTGGTTGTGGGTGTTCGCTGAGGGATATGAAAAGCTGTGCGGGGGAACCGGTTTAATGTTTTCTCGTAGCGCGTGGAAGTGCTTAGCCTGGTTTCCATCAAAAAAAGAAAAAGTCTCAGCGTTTCCTTAGGTCTTGTCTTTCAATTTCCAGTGCGCTTTTATGGTGTTACTGGTTGGAGGAAAGCTTAGACCCTCTTAAGTTCTCCTTTCAGTCTCTGGCTCATTCCCAAAAGCTGATGCAAACACACCACACTGGCATTGCACTTCAGTTCACCTTTTGGTTACAAAAGGTCATCCTAATCCTATGACCAGTCTTTCTGTTGCTGTGTTAACTGAGCGTTTTGCTGTCTCCCATTCAAAGTTTCAAAAAGCTTTCTGGAAACTGTGTGTGCGCGTTTGCGTGCATGTGGCCGTTCTGCCTTTGCACCCTTTCATACATCTCCCTGGGAAGAGCCGAATGTGTTTTCAGCGTACTTTCTGCATTCATTAATCTGGCCGTGCATTCAGCCACGCTCATCTTAATTACCGTGTTTGAGCTGCTGTCACGCAGCTGGAGCCCGGGGCAGGGAACACGCTCCCAAACAGAAACATTATCTTCATCTTCTCCAGTGGCTAATTAGGTTTCACAAGCATCCCTTTCCTTCTGAATAAACAAAAGTGGGAGCATACCCAAACAGGGGGCTTGAGGAAGGAGGCGGGAGGAAGGTCTCTTTTCTCGAAGATTTCTGTGCTCGCTACTCAGCCGTCTCAGAGTTCTTCACACGCTGGGAAGAGATATAATGTGATCTGGTTTCTTGTGGCCAGACTCGAGGAAAGTATCCACTGGGACAGGTTCGGAGCCCGGCTTTATAAACGTAACGGGCAAACATGACAGATAGCTCCACGCCTAAGTAAGGGTGGGTGGGTATATATTACACAGTGGGAGTCTAAAGGCAGCAAAAGCTATCTTTTCTTCCGTGCATTCAGCATTTTCTCAGCCAGTAACTAAATCACTAGGACAGTCACTTAAGATGGTGTCTGTGCTGCTTGCAAGTGCAGATAAGCACTTGTGCAATGTGGACTTTTAAAATCCCAGCATCCATAACCTGATGCTGCTTTAACTTTGGCATCTGAGCAGCACTTCCTTGACAAGGTGTGGACTTTGGGGGTTTTGTTTGGCTGTTGGTTTGGTTTTTTTAAGAAGCAACAGGTTGAATTTCTTTCCAGGATCCTGCCTAAGGAACAGAGCAATTAGCTTTTCTGTGTCTACCCCTCTCTAGAATGCTAGTACAGTTATACCTTAGTTATATCTGTTTTTCTGTAGCGGAATTAATGTTTCTTAAACACGTGGGAATGTGTAAGGGGAGACGGGTGTGGTTTGTGAAGGAGCATCCCAAAGTGAGAAGGTTGCTTTACCTCCTTTGTGGTCTCAAGGCACATGACCATTTTATTCACCTGTATCACAGAGCAAACACTCAGGGTAAGGGCGGTACAAAGCACGGCCTCAAAACTCACAGCAGCACGTTCACGCGCCACGCAGGGTTACCTTTCGCTCTTTGATGTTTTTTAACCCGAGCAAGCAGAAAGGTAAGTTCCAGACAAAGCACGCTGCTGGGAAAGATCTGTTTCTGGGGGAAGCCGCCTTGCTTCCCCGCTGGGAAGAAGTGGGAGTGAGAACTAAAGGCGGCATTGGCTTTTTCCAAAAAAGGGATGGCTGGTCTGACTTTCCCCCCCCCCCCCGCCCCTCATGCTCTACATGCGGCAGTGACAAGCTGCTCACGGACAACCCACTTGCTGGGGTAGTTTTCATCAGTCGAGCTAAGGTGCAAGGAGGGGGGGGATAGGCGGCTTGTGTCTGCGGCCGTTCAGCCAGCGCAGAGCGTCCGCTGAAAGCAGACAGGGAAGGAAGCGAGGGGAGCGATGCCTGAACCACGCTGCTGGCGTGGGCTCGTTAGAGAGGACCAGGACATGAATTAGTAGCGCATAGGGGCCTGTCGCATCATAGAATCATAGAGTCACTTCCAGGCTATGTGGTTCCTGGATGATTCTATTAAAATGCTAAGAAACCCGGTTATTTCCCCACTTATCAGGAGCTCGGAGGTCACTGTTTTGTTCACTCAACTTCCAGTGCTCGCTGCTCTTCTGGCTGGGGGGGGGGGGGGGGGGGAGGCATATTAAAGAAGTTTCTCAGTAAGATTTTCAAAGCAATAATGAGCAAGAGCACGCACTGACTACTTTTTCCCCCACCAGTTTTGCATAGATTGTGTCACTGACTCCAAGATGTGCTTGCCCTTTTAGAAGGCAGAGAGAAAGAATTGGGCCCACTGTGAATTTAAAATCAAATTTAAAGGCTTTTGACAGCAGGAGCAATTTTGCTCGGGGCGACTTCACAAACTGTGGTGGCTCCACTTCGTATGTGCAACAGCGTAAATGAGAATTTAATTTCCTCCCTGTAGCTGAGTTGCCAACATCTTTGTTTCCTTCGCTGTCCTTCAGAATTTAGTTTTGCCAGGGCAAGGCAGGAGGGCAGTCTATGGGCAGAAGAGCCGGGCAGCCAGAGGAGGAACGGCAGGATGGGCTTTGCCAGCTCCCTGTGAGAGGGCTGGGAGGAGAGCGGCAGTGGGAGCCAACCCTGGATGCAGTAAACCAGATCATATTATATATCTCTGCCTAATGTCAGGAATGGCTTAGCTAAGGCTGGGCAGCCAACTCACTTTGAGCCCCACGACCGGCCCTCCCTGCATACCCCAAATGAAAGCAGAAGCTGCATATTTTCCTGGCCACAGCTGTTCAGCAGCTTTATTTTTGCTTCTCAGTGCAAACGCTGCTCTTGCCCTCGCTTACCTGTGCCCGGGTGGGCTGTGTGGCTGGGCTGGGGCTGGCACGATCCTGCTCCTGTCCCACAAAGCTGGTGCTCTGGCTGCTGCCTCAGGCAGGTATTTCAAGGGGAAAGAAAGCAGCCGGTACTGGGTAGTCCTCTCCTGAAGCTGGTTTTACCCCCATTTGACAACTTAGAGACAGCTGCCATGCCAAAACCTGGTTGAGCATCCTCCTGCGGATGAACACTACTTGTTTGCTCCACAGAGCACCTTGTGCTCTTGTTTTATTGCAAGTGGGCAGCAGTTTTATCTCAACTTTCATAGAATCATAGAGTGGTTGGGTTGGAAGGGACCTTTAAAGGCCATCTAGTCCAACCCCCCTGCAATGAGCAGGGACATCCTCAACTAGATCAGGTTGCCCAGAGCCCCGTCCAGCCTGACCTTGAATGTTTCCAGGGATGGGGCTTCTACTACCTCTCTGGGCAACCTCTTCCAGTGTTTCACCATCCTCATCATAAAAAATTTCTTCCTTATATCTAGTCTGAATCTCCCCGCTTTCAGTTTAAAACCATTACCACTTATCCTGTCGCTACGGGCCTGCATCCAGGGGATTTGGATTCAATCCCCTGAATTTTGGCTCTCCAACTCTAGCTTTGAAGTATCTTTGCTGCTGGGTCTGGTGCTATTGGGAAGAAAGAGGACTCCCCTCTCCGAACAGGTCCAAGTTAATTAGGAAGCAGCAGTGATGCTCCAGGAACTGGCTGCATCCCAGCCGTGATCAAAAAGCAGGTCCCAGTACGCGCTGCCCTGCTCCCTGGAAGGTGCGGAGAAGAGCAGGTTCCCTGGTGCTCTTGAATTACTTTTTGGCAGCCACAAGCACAGACCTTGCCTTGGTCTTTGCATCCAAGCTTTGCACCTGGTGGCCTCAATAAGAAGTGAGTCTTCTAAGGGTGACGCAAGAACTAACCGTGGTTTTTTTTTCTAAAGTTGTCTTTTTCTGCTGTGTTTTTATGTTACAAGGGTATCCTGTAATTTTTAGCCCCCAACCAGCACAAAAGAAATGAGGGATTAGCACAGAAGTGTGCGAGCATCTTTCTTCTTTTCAATGGGAGGAACAAATTGAAGCTGACAGTTCCCTGGAACCAGCGCAACACATGAAGTCGTCACAATAATACATTTTATCTTCCAGCCCTTTTAAAGCATCAGAAGCTCTCCGGTCTCTGATGCCTCCAGTAAGCTGACCTTGGCTGGCAGAGCCAGCCACCTCGTTACTGCTGTCCCGCTGCTCGCAGTCTGCCCTCTCTCCCGGCCCTCGAACAGCCCGATCAGCTGCAGCAGCTAGAGCTTCCCGGGTCAGGCAGCCTGCTGGTAACCCTTCGGTGACACCAGATCTGTTTCAAATAATCCCTTCTGCAAGAAACCATTTATTTTAGGGGTTTTTAATTCAAAAAAAACCCCGTTCAGCCGCAACACCCAGAGATTTGTCAGACTTGATTTTGTCCTGAAAACATCACCAACAGGAAAACTTCAAGCCGTCCATCAACTCCAAAAAGCAGTCGCAGCAGAGAAAATCTATCTGGTCATCACTGAGGTTCTGGTTTTAGCTTGTGCCTTCACCTCTACAAAAGACCAGGCTAGACCGACCCTATCTATTACTGTTTAAACCTTTCTATTTGAGCTGACCAAAGGAAGGAACTAATTTACAGCGAAATCTGTTGGAGATAGACAGGCAAATAAGCACCTGCAAATAGCTGCAGGAGGTTTGTGTTTCAACAGACGGGGCAAGGTTGAGCACCACAGCTTCCTTTCTCTTTCCCCAGATTATCATCTTGCTGTCCGAGCAGCCAAAACAGCTCTACTTGGCCCTCAGTGAGGTGTCTTTCCCCTCTGTCAAATTTATCTTACATCTGCTAGAAGGCTGAGGCAAACCAGAGGAAAACTATGGTTTGTAGTGGATGCATCCCCTTAAGATGCCTCAGAAGTCTTGGGGAGAGGAGCTGGTGCTTGGGGCTGAGGTGGTGGCACTGGTCCACGGTACTGCCTCAGGCAGACAGGTAGGATGGTCGATGTAGCTCAGTGTTCAAAGTCTGACGGGCATTTCCTAATCGTATAGCATGAGGAAAAGGGCCTTTTCCTTAATTAAGCAACTTGACATCCTCTGTTGGTATTTAATTTAAAAATGTTTGGTTTTAAAACTCTAGTTGTGGTACAGTAGGGGCAAATGTTACAGCTTTGTGCAATAACATCCCCACAAGTAGTCTTTGGGTATGGAGGCACCTTTTTCTCCACTCACCACTGCAAGCATCGCTGGATTATGGTAGCAACAGCTATCCCTGTGCGCTTTCCCAACCATACAGGCACGTCTGCGGGTGATGATGCTGTTGAAAAAATGCCACTGCTCAATTAAGTGTATAATGTGTCAAGTCCTGCATGACTGACTGCCTTTTCCTCGTCTCATTTGGTACATCCGCAAAATACCATTTTGTTAGTTCAAAGAAGGACTTGGGTTTTTGCACAGAGGTGACTGTGGAATAGGAAGCAATGGGCTGTGAGGTGCTCTTTGAACCATGAGGCATTTTCCTGAATCCAGTGTAACACTCACAGGCGACATCTATTTAGATATAGACAAAATCTTGTTAATAAGAGTAGACATCCTCTAAAGTAAACAGAGATGAATGTTTAGTTTATTAGATGTTCAGATTAATAAAACCAAGAGCTGGAAATGCTCACTAAGTCATCTGTGCTACACAAACCCAAAGCGAAGCCGTATTAAAAATGCTAAGACTTCAGCTGAGGCTGGAGAATAATCAGCTTAAAATTCTGCCTGCATATACCAAGGTTTTGCTTTCTTTGAAATCAGAGGGAGACGTTGCCATCATCTCCCTAGATGGCAGCTGGACCACAAAGCCTTTTTTCCATGCACGCAGGTGCTGGACTGGAAGTGCTTGCAATATATTGGATTTCCATGCCATATGCTGAAGGAAGAAGCTCCCTGAAGCTTAGATGGCTTTTTTTCTGCAGTTATCCAACAAGGGGTTGATTTTTCCCCATTCTTTCCTGGCTCTACTCTTAAAAAGAAAATAATCCTCCCTTCTTCCCAGTAGAGAAGGCGGCACCGGTGGATCCAGTGTAACTGCTCAGTGTGAGCATAAACCGAACGCTGTACGCATGTTTTCTCTAGCCACTGTGTTTCTTGTGGCATGTCGAGCTGCCACCAGGTGAGGAAGACAATTGCTTCCCCTGGTAAAAGGACAAAATAGTTTTCCATCATCATATAAAACCATTATATCCTCCTTTTCCTATACCCAGAATGATGGTCCGTTACTATGACGTGAATTGGAAAATGCAGAAATCTCAACAGAGGTGGAAAGGAGAAAAGAGTGGGAGGGCAGCGGAGGACAAATTGCAGGGTCATTCGTGTGAGCTGTTCATTAGCCTGCGATGGCCCCGGTGGGTTTTTCCTTTAAATGGCAGACTGTGGAAAAGCAGAGCTGTGCCGAGCTGCGTGCTGCCTTAATTTGTGCAATGAAAAGTTACGCAAGATAATTACCTTGTAGTTCAGCAACAATAAACGCTGTCAGATCTGTTCAATCCATGCTCGGTTTATCTGTAATGTCTCTGTGTCTAAAAGACTCAAATGGTAACTAATCCTATAGCATGGCTGGAGCCTGTGACGTTTTAAACTCAAGGGTTTTTTTTTTAATGATGTTCACTACAGATTAAATTTACCAATTTAACCTGACTAGATCTACTTACCATATATTTAAGGGTTTCATCAGGTTTGCATTGGCTGTGTCTGTGACAGTAAACTACGTGTGTTTGGGATCGTTCTCGGGCACTAATGGCAACAGGCACAGAGCAGCCTGTATCTGTGGCATTGAACTCCCCTGTCCTCCGAAAAAGGGAAGCGCATGAATACTGCTTTGGGAATGGTCCTGGGCCCACGCCGCTTCCCGAACCGTGCCCGGTAATTGTATGGGAGAGCGCTAACTGGCCCAAGCCAAATCTGTGCCAGCGATTGCTCCAAGAGTGTAACCTCCTTTGCCCCAAGGAGCAGAAAGCCCCTGCGATTTCAAGAGGGAACAGCTTTTCTGTGCTGCGAAACTTTGATAGCTACTGAAATGAAATGTGGTTTCGGAAAGCAGCAGCAATGAGAGCAGTTCTCCATAAAATTTAGCTATTTTTTCAAGCGGTTTCTGTAAACACTTGTGTGTTTATAAAGCTGTTCTGCTTTTTGAGCCGGTGGGCTGTGACCGCTCGGTGTAAAACAGCAGCGTGGGGACAGGGAGCTGGGCTACCTGTGCCTTCGGGCAGTCCGCACATAGCCGTAACCTTCCTGGTTTTGCTCAGCTGCCCCGGTGGGCGTCAGATCTCTTCTTCAGTACCCGCATCATTAGAATCATACAATAGTTTGGGCTGGAAGGGACCTTGAAAGGTCATCTAGTCCAAGCCCCCTGCAATGAGCAGGGACATTCTCAACCCAAGAGGGACCCTCTGCCTAGCACAGCCTCCCCTTACCCCTTTATCCTGCGTCAGATCTCCTTCCGCTGCTTTTTACAGCTCCTTTAATGATCCTGGCTAGAGAAGATGATGGTGGTTTGGGGGAAGTTGCGGCTGTTTGGTGGTATTAGATACGCACTGTTGTCTCCTATACCTTCGAGAGTTCTTAAAGATCAAAATACTTTAGCCAGAAGAATGATAACCTCTGCTATAACTTTAAATAAGCTTTAAAAGTCATATATGTAAGATCTTCTGTAGCACAAGATTCAAGTTTTGAATTTAAATGAACTGGACCCAAGAGGCAAGAGTTACATCAGAGCACACAGCCTCTCTTGGTTGTGCATGGACAGTGTTCAACTACTTGAAGAAAGCTTCAGACACATGCTGTAGCCAAATATAAATGGAGTTACACAGGACTTTTATGGCAATGCTCTTGAAATGGCCACACTCGTGAGGTGCTGAAAAGATTAAATAAATCCGTTGCTGCAATACTCATATGTGGGACAAGAACGTCCAGCTTTAAAGATCTTCTGTCCTAAAACATGTAGCAATGTGTCTTCAACAACATTTTAGTGAGCGATGTGCCATTAAGACACTCCGTGAAACAGAATGATCATATAAACATGCAAGGCATTTTAAGTCACCCTAATCCCGCGTATTTAAAGAGGAGCAGCAAAGCGTTTGTATCTCATTAGCGACTGAAAGGATTTGACAACAATGATGTTTTACTTTCCTTTCAGGGATGAAAAGCCCTTCTTATTTGTTTAATTTAGCTCACTCATGCTTATATTAGAGCGTACCTGGAGTGGATACTGAGAACAGCTAGTTTGTCTGCCTTGGCTGAAGCAAGACAAATAATCTCTAGGGCATCCCACTGGTTACCTAGACCATGTTACATGTGTTTATTCGATGCATTTACTTTCTTACAGATGCAAAGAGGCAGTAGCCTTGGCTTGCTATCCTTGCCCGTGCTGCTGCCATCTGCATTAAATGAGGGTTGTAAACAGCAGAAATACTGGGGCAAAGTAATAAAAGAAAGCAGCCCTCTTAAGGATGGTTTTATATTAAACACTGCTGGGTCACTGCTTTTCTCTCCTGCCAGTGAGAAGGTTTTTATGTTCGTTGCTTACACAGTCTGAGAAAGCGAGGCCGCTCCACTGCTTGCACTTGACACACAGATTTAGGTCACTGCTCAGAGTCATCATGGACGTTGCCAAAAGACTGCTACCGGAGTTGCATCTATGGACATCAGGGCTGACTTACTTACCCTACTTGTTCTCAGATCTTACTAATGAGCTCATCCAAATGTCACTGTTGGCCAGTAAGGGACAACAGGCACCACCAGCACCACTCATGGTTTCCTAGGACTCCCCTGCTGCTAACGCTTGCAAAAGTGCAGAATATGTTGGTCCCTTTTTGCAATCTGAGAAACTGAAATTCCACCTGATGCGTGTGGTCAAGAGGACGGTGTTCAGCGGCATATGCTGAAAGAGGTAGAGAAGTAGCCGGGCTGCTGCTAGACAGAGTAATTCCTGCAGCCCGTTTTGCATCTTGCTAGTCTTACTACTTCTCGCAAGGTCGCTCCTTGTAGTTTATCTCCTAATATAGGGGTAGATAACAGAGCTGCGCAAAGCCTTCCACCTTTACTCCTGAGTAGCACTGCCAAAACGACAGCGTGATCCGTTGCGTGCGCAGGTCGCTCGTGCTGAACTGCTGTTACGGATTCGGTGCACAGTGGGTTTAAAGTGTGAGACGGTCATTCTCAGTTGATTTTCAGAAATGCTTTTTCTTTAGATTATTTGCCAGCATTTGAATGGCAGGGGGGCTTTGTTTCCAATTAATTCTTTAATTGACATAAAGAAAAATCAATGATGAGCAGAATTGGAGTTGACTTCTAATCAAAGATAATTCTGCATACCGGAGCGGGTTTGAAATGAATGAACGTCAAATCTAATTAGACGGCCGGATTCTGATCCCTCAGCCACGCTCATACGTGCTGTTATGGACCAAATTTTGCTTATCTCCACTAATGCCAGCTGAACATGATTGCTGCGTGTTCCTAGTGCTGTAAGGGACGGCATTAGGGACGGCACCGCGCGGGGTTCGTGCGCACGCTCGCTCCAGCTGCCAGCGCGAAACAAATGCTGGAGCTGAAAAAAAATGAGGTCAGCTACCACGAACCCATCTGTCGTGCGCGGGAGCCATTTAGGATCAAATTTATTTTCCTTGGGTTTATTACAGCGAAATAACTCATTTGCATCTCCCTCTCCTTTTGTCCTCGGCACGTGCTATGCCGAGGGTAAGGAGCGATGCTGTAGGTGTTTCTCTGAGGGGAGGTTGAGCAGAGGAAAGGGCAGTTTGTGGCTCCCCGGCCGGGGAAGCGGGGCACGTACCGAGAGCGCTGGTGAAAGAGTAGCTGCAAAAAGGGCAGGAAGAAAGCTAATCGTGGTGCAAGACAGAAGGGGTGCTGCTTTTGCCTTAGCCACCGTCAGTCATTATTTCTGTGCTAGTGAGGTGATGAGAGTTAGAGCCAAAGGCATGTTTTACAGTAAAAATAAAAGATGAAGTTAAAAGTCCCCACGCTAACTTTGGCACCCGGACTGGTGTGAAAGATGACCGATGCTTACTGAATTTATGGAGCTACATTGCGGCGGGAGCATGAGGTATCAGGTCCTATACATTTACAGCCACATATTCTTTACCATTTTGCTATTGACCTGGATTGTTAGCTTTTTTTCTTACTATTACTATTGCTTTTTGGTTTATGTGCTTCACCCAGTTTGGGTAGGAGGAGCAGAACAAACAGCATGAGCTATTCCAGATGGTAGACAACTTGTGTTTCTGCTCAGGGTGTCTAGTGATGAGCTAGCAAATACTGTAGCATTTGAGTTGAAAATGTCCTTACATACAACATAAAAAATGTTCTTGCGGAAATGAGACCATAAAGTACAAGTCTTGCTATTAGTATCAAGTCTTGGGAAAAATATTACTTGGAAAAAAAGCTAAAATTTGGTACCGAAGTACCCAAAGCTAACATTTTCCTTTATTAGAAACAGGTAACGGTGCCTTGTGCTCCCTTGCAGAGATTTTCTGCACGGCAAAGTAAAGCTCCCAGCTACGGGCTTAAGTAGAGCTATAAAAGATGCACGAGTTACATAAACGCTTCTTTGTGCATTGTAAAAACTGAATCCACCCAAACTGAAGGTATTGAAATACGACTAATATAAGAAAGAATCACTGCGGGCGTCACTAACGCAGATAAAGCCGTGAGTGAGAAGGGAGCGCAGGCCTTCAGGGAGATCCCGCTGGATAGCTGGTGGTGTGAGAGGCGAGGCTTGGATGGCCGTGGTGGGGGAAGAAGAGGCCCACCTCAGGCAGCTGCGGTGGGTTAAATTAAGATTCTTGTTGCTGCAAGAGATGGGGCAGAAGTTTGCCTCCTTGTGCTGGGGCAGGAATCCGTGGGTACCAACGGCTTTGACACCCACCCAAGTGTGACCCGAGTGCTCCCACGTCTCCCATTTGAAAGAGGGGGAGCCGTCTTGGCTGTCGCTCCTTCTCCGTGCATTACTGCTCTCCGCAGCCATGCTGGTAAGCCCACGTGGCTTTTTTTTCTGTACGCTAAAATTAACGTTTGAAGCTCACAGATCTGCTGGCCTTTCACCGGCTGATGTAGGCTCGGGAAGTGTGCTTGTCAGTATAGCCATATGCTGCTATTTAGGAATATCTCATAGCCTTGGACTTTGATGGAACAAATGCACATGATTTTGTTCTGGCAACCAAGAATAGTTCTTCAGACGGAGCTCACGTGTCTGTACAGCTCTGGCAAATGCTACCCTGCACAAGGAAGGAGCAGCGCAGTCACTGGGAGCATAAAATGTGCCATGAAAGTCATAATCCGTGTAATCCAATGACCAACAGAAGACACCCTTCTACAGGTGCTTCCAGGAGATCCCATCCCACGGAAGTGTTTCCGGCACATTCAGGAATTATGAGCCTGTGCACTAATGCCTAAGAGTTTTTGTCCTAAAAGTGTAAAAACTGTTGTGAAAGAATTAAATTTCTTGTGAAAGTTTTTATAATGCTCCTGAGCGCTCTTGCCCATATATTATTGTCAAATTTTTATATTAAAAAACCACCCACAAGAATGTCTACACATTATCATCCCAGATGCATACCTCTGTGCCTTCTAGGAGTCTAGGAAACATGGAAACCGTAAATTCCAGGTGGTTATTTGGGCTACTGGCCATGCTGGCCTCATATTGCCAGAGTGATTCAATTAAGTCAGAAGGAAGAAGTTGGAAAATGAATATTAAAAATGACTAGACTTTAGGCTACAAAAGCAAGCGACACCAGCTGAAGGCGTACTGAATGAGCTTAGAATTGAACTGAGCCTGACTAAGTTTAGAATTGGATTGTGCTCTTTGGGTTTATGAGTGCAAAGCAGAAAGAATTGGCTGGCTGGGAGGAGGATGTGACTTCTAGCGTATAATCAGTTTCTTCCCTTATTGGATTTATTCTTTTGGAGATGCATGTTCCTAAATGGGATCTTATTGCAATAAAAAGTTTTTACCTTTGTAAGCTGGCCAACTAGTCTGATAAGCAGAACATAGACCTTGACATAGATGAGAGATGAACATATTCCTTTCTTCCATTATTCAAGAAGATACCAGTTCATTTGTTAGACATACCCCAGGTTTGCAGGTAAGAAATGTTCCTAAGCATGCAAAACAGAATCAGTTGACTTCTGTAGCCATCCACTCGCATCAGTTTAGTGGACCCCCTCAGCTTACCTTAACCGAAATAATTAACACCAATTTTTAACGGACAGCCTGCAGACCACAGATCAGCAGAAGGAACAACATAACAAACCATCCCAACTGTAGGGACTGCAGCTCCTTAGATCCAGAATGGACCTTGAAACATGTGTCACACAAAGAAACAGTACAGGAACAAAGGATTATCAAGGGTCCCTTCAGTCATCAAATCCTACTCCCCGTTCCCATTTAATCAAGGATTATACATAATCCCAAAGCGTCCTCGAAGCCTCAGCTGCAGACGGCTCCCTAACACCCCATAGCAAACCCCAGACCCGGAGCCATAACCGTAGCTGCTACAAGGAGAGAACAGGAGGAATCAAGGGCACCGTCACCACTGGTGTATTTATTGCAGCTTTACATGGTTGCTAATACATGTGTAGCAAAACCAACTTCCCCTCGTCATGTGGTGAACAAAAAATATCGTCTCCAGATCGGTCATGGGGAAAAAGCAAACAAAAAGGGACTGTGCAAAAATCAGTCTAGATTTAGCAAATGTGTTTCTGACTGAATTTCCCCTCTCTTAGCTTGGCTTGAAGTCCACGCTGTTTATCAAATATTTCAGCATTATGGGAGGTGGAGGTCCATGCTGAGGGTGATGAAGAGAGGGCAGCCCTGTGGAAGTGATGGGCTCGGTGGTCCCTTCCCCTCTCATTAGCTCAGGCTCAGCTGTTTCCTTGTTTCCAGACTGAAAGGAGAGCTGGGAGAGGGGACTTTTATTTCCCCGGGGACAGAGACATCGTCAATTATCTGCCATTCCCTGCTGCAAGCTGTCAGTGAATAGGGCAGAGAAGGAGTACTGATAGGATTTCACCTGATCCCTCGACTCTGCTGATGGGCTCATCATTCAACCGGCGTGCACTTAGCACGGACAATACTAATTGTATTAATTATGCTCCTACACTGCGCATGCTTATATTAGCATTAAGCAGACTGGTGACTTTTTAAAATGAAACATCAGTGGTTCATTAACTGTATAGATTTAAAAATGTAAGTGTACTCATTGCATCCACTACTGAGGTAGATCTCTCGAATCTCAAAAGCATTTAATACCATTTTAGATGTGCAATATGCTTTATATTGAGAGCAAAATGCATACTATATCTAGAAGACAGTAGCAGTGTATCAGGTAACTACTAAATGCAGACTTAGAAACTTGGTCTCTGCATTGGAGTAGCACCAAAATCGCTTTAGTAGTGTTCATCTGTAGGGATACTGGTCAACAAGAGATCTGGGTAAGTCCTTGTGGGCTGAGCCTTATTGAAATTCTGCTAGTGACTACATTGTATGTGTATAATCAGAATACAACTGTATTATTAAATTCAGAGGTAGGTTTATTTAGTCGATAGCACAGAGGCCTGTGAATGGTTTAAGAGACAGGAAAATAAATCTCCCACTACAAAGTATATTACAGCAATGTGACAAATACTCATCACTCAAAGTGTATTTGCTAGATGTAGATATCATAAATAATCCATCAACGTGGTGCCCATATGCAGCCACTGTCTATATGAATCTGGGCTAAGGGGCTGCTGCTGCCAGGCGGAGTCGGTGCGCTTTTGTGAGGTCGGCTGGAAGTATCTGAGATGTCAGCAATATAAGTTTAAATCTCAAGAACAGATTGTGTTTGTACAATAGAGTCAACCTCTAACCTGACAAACTGAAAAGTAACTGAACAGAACTGGGAGATGCATCAGTTCTGACTCTGTTACCTCCTTTTATCACAGTTTTCTTCTGTACAGAAATGAAGCATACATTAATCACCAAGATTATAAATAATATATATAGAGAGAGCACAAGTCTATCTGGGCTCTGAGTTCTGACCATTTTATGCAAAAGCAAAGCAAAACCAGGTCTTCAATTTGCATTTCAATTGCACTTCTTCCACACTTCCTTTTGGTATCTTGAGGAAAGTCTTAGCTACTAAAGCATTGCAAAGCCATCCGAGTGCTTGAGCAAAATAAAGAAAATATAAATAAGTAAATTCCTTTTCCAAAATTACTAATTTTTTTAAGTTTCCCCAAAGGAAAAGAAAACCGAAACACTTCCAGTGTGTCTGCACATGGTCACACATGGACACAAAGATTTTGTCCAGAGCGAAACTCATTCATCTTTCATTCACATTAATGCAGAAGATATCAACTGCGTGGAAGATGTTAGCATTTTGACAAGAGTTTTGAATCGAAAGTAATTATGTTTTTATAGCCAATGTGGTCATGACTAGTACCCAACTTCAAGTTTGGTTTTATTCCCCTTATTTTCTGAGGAACGGCGGATGTTTATGCGGTTAAATCTCTTCTGACTGTCGGTGGTGTTTAGCTTCTACCCTCATAGGTCTCCAGATGCTGTCGGAGGGGGTGTTAATCATCCTGTCAATTGGGGCAAGTGCTAAACGCTCGCAAGGGATTTTCTGCTCCTTGGCACTCTGGACCCAACTTTTAATGCAACTCCTTGTATGCAAATAGGCGCATACAGCACGCAGCATAACTGTCTTAAGGTTATTTGCAAACCCAAAGGGAACTGGCTGCGCGGACCCCCAGAGTACTGTGGTCGGGTAGTTTCCACTTTGTCTCTCCGGAGCTGGGTCTCGGTGGGGTTTGAACTGTTAGACGTCAGCTGGCGTGGGTAGACGCTGTACCGACTGCAGGGATGTGAGGTTTCACCCTGGAAGCTGCAAAGCAGCTTCTGCCAAGAGCTGAGTGCTGGCGAGCCTGAGCAGAGCCCAGCCCTGCAGAGGTGCGCTGAGAGCCTTAAGGAGCCGGGGGTGAGTGTAGGGCCAGATTTGGGCTCTCATTGACCCAAGACTCAAGTATCTCCGGCCATGGCTGGAGCACATTTATCCCTGTGCGAGTTAGCCGAAGTGCGTCCTCACTGCGGTTTTTCCCGAGCCCGCGAGGAGCGGCTGCTCCCGAGCCCCTCCTGCTCCCACCCTTTCCCCCGTCTCTCCTGGCCGTGCATTTCTGCCCAGCGTGGGTGCCCACAGCCCTGCTCTGCCCGAGAGCAGCTTCTCTATCCCAAGGGTTTATCCTCGCTGCAGATGATAAACTGGCTCAGCCCTGAGCTGGACGCGCTGCATCCAGGCTCTGCCGGGAACGAGCAGTAGAGCACCGTTTTCTGCTGGCCACAGCAGAGGAGAAAACTGGCCTTAATTGCAGCCCAGGTGGTATCTCTGAGGGCTGTCCAGTCACAGGGGGCAGCCCTCGCTTCCGAAACGTACAGATTTACGCTGTTTTGGTTGTGCAATAGAGAAAACTTCATATTACCGGTAGCGCTGGCAATGCTGGGACTGGAAGAAATATTTCTGGTGGAGCTCTTGCAGAAATATTCCTGACAAAGCAGCTCCTCGGGCAATGCAGTCCTCTCCGCAGAGAACCAGTAGCTCACCACGACGCCTAATGTCACCTCAAAGAGTATTTGCTACAAATTAAACATAACTGGATGGCGCACAACGTCTCCCCCAGTTTTTTTTATTTGCTTTCTCCGGTGAGTGTTTGCCGTGCGGGCAGCACGTACCTCTGGTGCTTATCTTTAATAAATACGTTTGGTTGCAAAGGCTTACATTGCAATTCTGCGGCCTTCACAAGTGGCTGCTTTTTTGGGCACTCGTGATTGTTCCTCGTCTGTGGGGATGAGAGGGTGGTTTAAACTCGCTGTCCCTCCCACGGCCCCATAGGTCGTGGTTTCACAGAGCATCAGCTCCGTTGCCTGCGGGCAGCTCCAGCCCCTGCCACGCCGTCCTGCCTCGGCACCAAACTCGCCCCTCGGCCCAGCTGTCGGAGGGGCTGCGGCGTGAAATGAACGGGGGGCATGGGGCATGCCAGCTCCAGCTTTTAAAATAAATGAGGGGGGGGGGGGGGGGGAATCTCTTTTTCGTTTTTTGTCAGGTTATTTTTAAGCTGCCCTAGTTTCTCAATCCATTTCACAGCGCAACAGCATTAGCAGCCGTGCTGGCACCCCGGGAAGGAAGGAGATGGCGAGAGGACGGGTCCTACAGGACAGGGGAGCAGGTCCCTGGCAGCACCCAGGGACTGGAGCCCCCTTCTCCAGCATCCCCCTGCCACTCCCGTTCCCTGCTCTGTGCGCGGCCTCGGCTGGCCGTGATGATACTCCTCAGGCAGCTCGGTGAGGCCATTCACCTCGCCAGAGCGGCACAAAACCAAGGCAGCAGAAAAATCTGTGTTGTTGCCTGCCAAGGGCAGTGAGCGCGGGGGTCGGGACGTGGAAAACAGCAGGGCAAGGAAGAAAGGAAGAGGGAGGCATCCCCCTTTCCCCTGGTGGCAGCAGCAAGCTGAGGGAGCTGTTGTGAACCATGGCACTTGTTTGCTGTTTCTTTGTGGGTGGGTTGAAATCACCTTAGTTTGGTGCAGATGCCGAGCTGGGCGTTGAAAACGAGCACACACACAGAGCAAGGGCTTCTTGCTAGGGTGCTGAGGCCCCCCCCAGACACATGAAGTGCAGAGCATACGGTGCCTGGAGCTTGTTTACTTGTCTCTCGTCATGGCGGAGAGCATCCCTCTCTCATCACAGCACGCCGTGGCTGCGCGTACACCCACCGGGTCTTCCTTCCCAGCAGCCAGGCGGGAACAGCCACGGGGAAAACGAGCAAGGATCAAAGGGGAGCTGCAGGACTCGATTCATGCTGAATGAACCCTCCTTCTGCACTCTCCCCAAATAGTCTCGGGAACACCCTGATGTTGCAGATGGGGACACCAGGGCTGGGGGAAAAGCATGCCAGGCCTGGCAGAAATCGGGGATGGCGTTGGGATTATCACACCGAAGCATCTGGTTTCTAGTCCCACATCCAGACCCTCTTTGTGTCTCTGGCACATTTTCAGTAGACCCTGGGCCGTGAGTCAGAAGTGAAAATAGGACCATTTCATTTTTGAGGCAGGACGATTTGGCAACGCAAACAGATTCGTGCCCTGGCTTGCGGCCCCTCGTGGGGTTCAGTTACCCCTTACCATGACTGATGGACACCGGGCAGTCTCGGCCTCACCGCCTGCCTCTTACCCTCCGTCGTCGCTGACCTGCTTTTCTGTTTGGTTTTTTTTTCAGGAATATCTTCCAGGCTCCCTGAAATCATGTCCATAGGATCACATTCATTCTCTCCAGGAGGTCCTAATGGGATTATTAGAAGCCAGTCCTTCGCTGGCTTCAGCGGGCTTCAGGAGAGACGCTCCAGGCAAGTGCCATGCTCTCTAAGGGGAATTTCCAAATCAGGCCCTAAGGGAGGGTGAAGGTGCAAAAGAGGCGAGAGAGGACTGCCTTCTCCCTGATTGCGGAAGAAAGTCTTCTAGGATAAAGTCTCTCTATATATTGTTTGTATAATTAAGCTGTTGCTCTCTCTGTGCCTTAGCTACCAAGTGCCTCTTTGCCTCTCCCCCATTAATGCAGGGCTTCCTCACATGTCTCAGTGCTGTGAGAGGATTTCAGAGAATCATTTTAATTTACTAACTTATGCAGTGATCTTTTCAACATGTGACATTTGCAGGAACACGATACACTTCCCACCGCCCCCAATTTAAGACTGTTGCTACCTAAAAGACAGTTTTCTCATTGCCACGCTGCTATGAATTCAAAACAACTCTGCTTTGCCAGGCTGCCTTCATGTCCTGCTGGAAACTGCGGAGCCTTTCCTTGCACTGCCCTTTAGCTGGACAGGGCTTAGGGCTTTGAGTCAAGCACTTACCAAGTCATCCAGCTCCTGGTGCCCCCAGAGGCTACTTTAGAATTAATTTTAACTTGTGTAAAGTCTCTGAGTGCCAGACCACCAGTTAGCAATCAAGGAGGAACAGCAGGCAAAGGGTTGCCTCCCATCATCGGCTCAAGTCAGTGATGGTTGTTAGATGCTGACTTACCCCCAGCAGAGTCACCAAAGAGGCACCTATGTGCAGCACAACTGTCCTCCCTTTGCCATATGGAGCTACCTACGGTCCATGCTCGAGACCAGCGGCGTGATGCTGTCCTCCAGACACGCTCTTAACCGAGCCCCAATCTCCCTTAGGAGCCCCCAGGCTTTACGCCTGAGATTATCTGGGCTCCCCTTTGATTTTAGCACCTGGATGTAGCTCAGCCCTTTTATGGCTGTGGCTGAGCAACGTGAGGCAGGACAGGCATGGTATGAGACAGAGAAACGTCTGATGAGCCTCAGACTCAGCCCGGCGTTTCCAGACCAGCAGTCGTATCTCGGCAAGGCAACTGGCACATCAAAAGCTGACAGCGCGTGTCCCAGGCTGCTCAGACCTCTTAACCTGTAAACAAACGCAGTCCTTTTTAACTGGCAGGCACAGAAGCAGAGATAATATCAGAAGATTTCTTCAAGCTATGCTCCTTTGAGATCGTTATGATTTATAGGGGTTTCCTCCTCTTTAATGTTCATTTTGCAGGTGTAACTCCTTTATTGAAAATACCTCTGCACTCAAGAAGCCTCAAGCAAAGGTGAAGAAAACGCATAATTTGGGCCATAAGAACAGCACCACGCCCAAAGAGCCCCAGCCTAAAAGGATGGAAGAGGTCTACCGAGCCCTGAAGAATGGCCTGGAGTAAGAGCCTTTATCCTGCTTGTTGATTGAAGCTTTCTATGACATTTTAGAGCCTAGAGAAGCATATCACAGGAACACGGATCCTTAATCATAGGAGAGGAAAATAAACCTCTTGGAGCCTGGATTGTAACATTTAGGATCTGAAACATTTGTACGGGAAACAGGGGGCAGAATCCCATTTCCACTCAAATTGCTAGGAAAGCTCCCAAAGGCTGGGATTTCAACATTAGATTTTTTTTCCTCCGCATTTCCTAGAGTCCTATCAGAGGCTTGTATTGCCCTTAAGATAACGTCCCAGACGATAACGGGGCTTTTACTAGCCAGATACAAGAGCAGCAATTGGAAGGCACCAGCCTGTAAACTAAGCAGCAGATTAGCTTACTTGAAGCTGCTTGTTCAGTGTAAGGAGAACACCGAACTCTTATGCACAGCTAAATAAGTGACTCCTATTTATTCCCAAAAAGGCAGCAGGCAGCTGCTTTTAGGACAGATCAACGTAAATGAGTTTTTGTCTGAAAACGCATCCAGTGAGGAAAACCATTTGTTGGGCAGATTTTCTTTTAGGATGGTCAGCAGCCAGCCCGGTATGTGCTGCAGAGCTCACGCATCCCTTCTCTGGTTTGTGTTTACAGCGAGTATCTGGAAGTTCACCAGACAGAGCTGGATAAGTTGACTACTCAGTTAAAAGACATGAAAAGAAACTCACGCCTGGTACGTGTCACGCTTTTTCATCGTGCGGCTGCACAGTAACCTTCTCGGGGTGCTGGAGCAGCCAGGGGGTGGGAGCGGGATACAGGGAATTTTCACTGATGCTCTTCCTCCCTTCCAGCCCTGGTCTTGTTTGTGATTTCTATTGACTGACAAACATTACTTTCTCGTGGTGCTGTTATGTTGCAAAATTAATCACTGTTTCGTGTTTTCTGTTGCAGGGAGTCCTGTACGATTTAGATAAGGTACGTTACTCCCTTTGACGCTGGTTTTGCAAGGAAGCGTTAGTATCCGTATGGTGTACGTAGGTGGCATGGGAGATCTCTCTCAGCTGGATCTACTAGCCAGGCCAGCACCATTGAGGGAGAAGTTACCTGACAATTTGCACTTGCAAAGGAAGAAGTCCTGCTCCCCTCCGCTTCCCAGGGGCTCTGGTATTGCCCGGCACCTCCGCCAGCCAGCTGTGCTCACTAACCCAGCATCAAACTTACCCCATCAGCCCTTTCCCAGGATCTGTGGAGTTAAACTGGCTCCGGGACGGGCACAGGGAAGGAGGCAGACCCCTGCCAGGGCAGGAGGGAGCCGGAGGAGTGAGACCTCCTATTTCTGTCGGCTTCCAGCCCTTAAATCCATCGTCTTGTGCAACTTCGCCCTGCCAGCTCCAGGCGGGTGGGAGGCTGGCAGGGGCGCGCCGGGGGGGTCTGTGGGAGCCGGGTCAAGCCCCGGCTCATCCCTGCTCCTGCCAGTTCTGCAGAAGGAAAAATTGAAAATATTTTCCCCCGCAGGAAAATTTGGGTGAAACAAAAGGAAAGCTTTCAAAAACGTTTCCTAAACAAGTCTGGCTTTTTTTTCAGTCAAAATGCCAAGATTGGTTTTGCTGTCAAAAACAGTTTGCTGAAGAACAGAATGGATTTTGAAATGCAAAACCTGATCAATGTTAATACAGGGTTTCAAAGTACTCAAAATACTATATTTTGAGCTCAAAAAACTCTGATCCTTTTTTTTTTTTCCGTTTTTTAAGAATTCAGAAAGCTGAGGAAATCCCATCAAAGAAAAACTTTTTTTTTGTTCAAAAACACATTAGGTGCAGAAGTCAGTGAGCTCCATTTTCGACAGCAGATTAATGGTAGTAAGGAGGGACAACTAATTCCAGATTCACGGGCAACGAAACCCTGCGTGTTTTAAGGTGGAGTTTCTCAGCCTCACAGGGACCTGAAGACGCGAGCAGAGCTAGTGTGGTGATGCCTTACTGATTTATTTAAATGTGCCTCACCTTCTGCCTCTTCGTTTCCTTCAGCAAATCAAAGCCGTCGAAAGATACATGAGAAGGCTGGAGTTCCACATTAGCAAGGTAACGAGCGCTCCTATCATCTTTCTTCTGCATCTGCTCCTGTGTTATTAGGAAAACAAAGCCTTGGCCTCCTGCTACCCCTCCGCTCCGGGGAGGCCGCCTTCATGAAGCCTCTCCCAGCTTCAGTATTTTTACTGCGATCGGCTGGTGGTCGGAGCCAAAGGAAGGGTTGCCACGTGGTTTGTAGCCCCCGAGGTCCAGCCGTGCCCTGAGACACTCCTGCCTGCTTTTAGGTACAGAGAGAACATAGGGTCAGGCGCTTGCCGGGAAAAATCTGTCTCACTGCATGCTTATTGTTAAACTATAGGTAGAGAGAGAGTTGCATCTGAAAGTAATTTAATTCAGCAGTTCTCTCTACTGTACGCAGCAGCTAGATTGGATTTATTCCTGGATTTCACTGCTAACGCTTTTGCTGCCTGGTTTGGGGCCCACATCCACTTGATTACATCGGTGAGAATAGTCAGTAGAGGTACTTGTGGTTTATACTAATACATTTTAGAGCTGGACATAATCCATGGCGTGTGTTCTCTTAGTTATAAACATATCTGCTAGCGATTAGTTGCTTTTCTGAGCCTGACAAAAGAATGAATTATTTTTGATGGATGAAATGTCTTTTGAGAGTCATTTGAAAAGCGTTTGCGCAGCTTGAAGTGCTCCAATTGTGACCACTCATCCAAACCTTTTAATTTCAGTCTTCTCTTACTCTTGGAGCCAAAAAAAAAAATATAAATCATCAGGCGATAGACTGAAATTTTGTTCCCCAAACCACCTTCTCTCTTGCTGGCAACATGAATGGCAAAATTAGTGCTTCAAGAACATTTCCATTCAAGTCCTTCCCACTCCAGCCTGCTCAGAGCTAATGGTTTCTGGGCTTATAATAGGGCTGAAAAGCACCAAACGCAAGAGGTAACGCTGGTCAGTATTACTCAAGCTTGCCGAGCACATTAGTTCACATTCTGTAACCCACAGCAACAGAGACAAAAGGAACCGAGCTGTGCTGCCTTAAAGCTTACGGGCTTGGGCAGGTAAAGAAACGTCTTTGTTTCTGACCATAGAGAAGGTCTTGTTCGTCAGTACCGAATGACGGCCACAGCGATGCCTTCTGCCGCCTACCCGCCGCCGCTCTGTAGGGGAACCAGCGCAAGGAGAACGGGATGCGCAGCAGCAAACCCCACGTATTTAGGGGGGGAGATGAGCGTGCCCTAGCCACACTCGCATGGGCAGGGGCAGGACATCAACCCCGGACTAATGCTCCACCCCGATGGCAGAAGTAAATACCAAGTGACAGCTATTTATAGTAGCTGTCTATAGTAGCTGTCTTTAGCTTGCTGACTTGCAAGAGAAATAGGAGTAGATATGACTCCAAGAAGCTTTTTTTGTCACTTTGAAATGGCAAATGCTACCTGTGCCTCCGTTACCCTTTGCTGAACTCTTTCACTTTGTAAAGCAGTCCCTCTTTTGGTTAGGGATCCCCCAAGTCAGAGGCTTCGGCCACCGGGTATCCGAGCTAGCCTTGTAAAAGTCGACCTAATGCTTTGAAGCTGTCAGGAAGAACAGTCCCGCTCTAAACAAATAAGCAACAACAAGCATTTTGTTAGAGGTTAAGCAGGCTTGGAAAATGGGATTTGGAACACACCTGGATTGTCACATCAGGCTCGTCTCTAATGCAGCAACGCAAAGTCATAGACTGAGGAAGCCAAGGCGCTGGAAGCTTTCAGAGAGAGAAACTCGGCTGTGAAAATCCACTACTGAGCAACAAGCACCACGGGGTAGAGATAACAAAGGAAAAAAGTTATTCTAGGTAAAAAACAAATATCGTCCTATCTTAGCAGGGACATTAGAAGCAGAAAGAAGAGACAGCTTCCTCTCTTCCTTTCCTCTCCTCACCCTGATAAAGTCAGATTAGAAAACCAACATCTCCTGTATCTGGCAGATTAAGTTTATATAAATATATGCTACTGCATATAGCTGGTGTATACCAGCTGGTGTATACACCGGCTATACCAGTGTAGACTCCCACCGAACAGCTCAGATGGAGTAAATGTATTCATTCAGTGCAGGGATCAGCGGGAAAAGGGAAACCAAAGCATGAGACACACGTAAATCCATTGCATTGTGAAGCTAGATCCAGGTGAGACTTTAAACTCTGTGTGCGAGCAGGTTTTGTAAAACTGCCAGAGCGCTTATAAAATGTTGGGTGCCTAAGTCATGCCAAAGGCCTTTAAGAAGATGACTAGGAAATTATGCGAATGCCTGTGGAGCTGAAGTTCAAAACTTTCTTAATTTGACATCAGCTGTTTCTAAGTCCTTTACTTGTGCTGATGCTGACTATGACTCCCAGTTTCTGGAGGACAGCCAGTGAGCATTCAAAAAAATCACTCCCTACTTCCAATATTACCTATTAGTCAGGTATTGCCACAGCCTCGATCCACAGCTGGTTTTAGCAATACAGAAGACATTGCTGGCCCTGTTAAATGTGCCATTTCACGCATCCCGTCCCATTTGGCAGCGTGGACGTTGCAGTTGCCTTTGAAAGAGCTCTTCCACACCGATAAATTGGAGAAGCTTGCTGCATGCCTGCCCTACCATTACGATTGTATATAGCCCAGACAGGGGGGAAAGGGAGTAGCAATGGTTAAAGGCACGCAGGGCAAGCAGGTGAATTGCTGGCAGCATCTAGTGTAGCTGTAATGAGATTTTTACAGTGGAAGTTATTTTTATCTTTTTCCTAGACGGTAACAGTATCACAGTTCCGTTTGCACACCCCCTCCAATGGATCTAACAGTTTGGCTGAGTTTCCTTGTAACGCAAATCACTTCATTGTTTGTTGGTTTTATTTTGTTGGATTTTCTCAGGTTTTTTTTTCAATTCACCTTCCTTATTCCCACTAGGTGGATGAGCTTTATGAAGCCTATTGTATCCAAAGACGTCTCTGTGATGGTGCCAGTAAAATGAAGCAAGCCTTTGCAATGTCTCCTGCCAGCAAAGCAGCTCGAGAGAGTTTAACAGAAATCAACAGGAGTTACAAGGAGTACACAGAGGTACCTCCTCATCAGTTTAGTCTTTTCATTCTCACACTGTTTGAAGGCCATGGGAACTTTGCCACTGATTTCAGGGAGAATTTTATCCAGATAAAAGAATTAAAAGCAAAATCAGCAAAGAAGAATTCTTATTTCTTTGTTCATCTTCAGATGATGATGACTTACAGAGATGGGTGAAATGGGCCCAAAGAGTTCCTTGAAATAATAATGTTTATGTATGTTTTCCAAGACCAGGATTATACTCAGGAACTGCTGCACAAGAAAAAAACCATAAATCTGCCCCAAACCTACATATATGCTAACTTTATCCTTCCCACCCTGCAGATTTTGGGATGGCAGGTTGGCTGGAGGCCGTGCATATACAGACATCTGGTGCATCCTATCCAGTTTTACTTGCTGTGATCAACACCTATTTTATTAAGCAGGCAGTAGATTAAGACGAGTCTAACAGTGTCGTAAACATCCCAGCACACAAGCTGTGACAGCCTTCCTAAATCTGAAGGAAGAACCGGAGAGGGTCCGGTACCCGTCTCCCACAGTCATTTTTTTTTTCTTAATGTAGTCCATGTTTCTTTAGAGATTAAAAACATACTGGGAGCCACTTTGGCGTGGAGCTGCTGCCGCTGGCACATGTCCTGGCTGGAGGGGACTGGGACAGTGACCAGGTTACGCTTCAAGGGCCACAACTGCCCTCTGCCAACAGGAGGATTAGAGCGTAACAGAAGAAGAGCAGAGGGTTACATTCAGCTTCGGCGCGAGCAGGCACAGCTGCCATTTTTAGGGCCAGACCTAGCTAAATAGCAAGGGTGGCTCTGGCAGATACATTTTATTGCAAAATACCTTTCAGCTGTCTAGCAGAAGCTTCTCTTTCCAAATAGACCTTTAAAAAAATAAGGCAGAAAGAGGGTTTGTCTGACCTCCCTATTCTCTCTTCCAACACAGAATATGTGCACCATAGAAGCAGAGCTGGAAAACCTATTGGGAGAGTTTTGCATCAAGATGAAAGGTAATTGCCTTTTCAACCTTTCCCTTCTTGCTCCCCGAACAGTAGCGGTCTCAGTGCATGTTAGTGAGGGCATCGAGACATGCTAGTGTGATGTGTATTTATAACAGGTGAGGGTTTCCCCCACCACACCCATTGCTGAGCCTTCAAACCCCCAACTTAGACCTCTGCCCAGTGGAAAGGATCGCAGAGCCAGGAACATCAAAGCTTACAGAGAGATTTTCTGACGTGCTGCTTCTTGTTTTCAAGGCTAATTACCTCTCACAAACACTCCTCCCAACAGCCAAAGCAATTAAATTTCGAAGGCTGCTGTACCTTTTGCCTCTATTTCCATAATCCTTTAAGAAGATGACTGGGAAATTACATGAATGCCCATGGAGCTGAAGTTCTAAATACTTTTTTAATTTGACATCAGCTGTTTCTAAGTCCCTTACTTTTGCTGATTCTGACTACTACTATTTTTGAACAAATGTAAAAAAGCAAAAGCCTGGAGGTAGTTTAACATTTAAACACGTAGATAACTTGGTGGTGGCATTCACCTTTCAGTTTTATTCCTTGTCTTTACGACAGGGGCCTTTATGGGTTTGAATACAATAGAATCAGTTGTACCTGAAGCCTCAGTGAATCACTAGGTATTGTTAAGGCTGTTATCACTTTAAGACTAACTGTCTTGAAGAGATTGCAGGGGGGGGATATCTTTTTTGGATCTTCAATCACTGGCATGAAAATAGTTCTATAAAACAAAATCAGCATCTAAACATTTGTGCACTCTTAATTCTTCACTTGAAATCTCACCCATTTAAAAAACCCACGGTGTTGCTGGTGGAGTTTTTAGAGTTCACAAATCTCATACAGGGTTTTGCTTTTGCCTGCCCTGTCACAGCTGTGAGTTAGTTGTGTCCAGGAGTTGCAGTGCATGAGACATGATCTAGCTTCGATCAGGTTAGAATAGTTACTCCAGGCTTCCATACTAGAGAAAACAAGTGCAGCGGCTATTACAGTTCTCCTCGCTCCATCCCACAGCACCAAACCTCAGGTTTTAAAGCCCCTGCTCTTAGGTACTGGAAAGGCAGTCAAAGATGCGTAGGTGTAAAGTTACAAGATGGACACGCAGAGCCTGAGCCAGGTATTTCTATGCACAAACCCACAGCAGAACCGCAGCGTGGACGTGCTGAAGGAAACACGAGGTCACGCAGTGTAGAAAGGGAATTGCATCAGGCCAGGTCCCTCGGAGCGTTTCCTTACTTGCTGTAAATGCAGTGCAATGTACAGTTCCTGACTGCAGGACACATTGCAGAAGGTGTCGTGGCATCGCAAATGACTGGGCTGAAAAGGTCTGGCCCCTTCTCTTTTGTATGCCCAAATCCTCCAGCAAAGCTCAAGGGCTCTCGAGGAGCCAGGTGCTGCGCTCACGTGCAGGAGCGGAGCACAAACCACAGCTACTTCTGAACACAGTTGTCATGACATAAAGAAGCCCAAATTAGAAAATAGCAAAGAAAAATGTCATGTGTCATTAAGTATTCTTTAATTAGGACATCTAAGATTTTACGTAGATAGTTTTCCCTAGGAATAGGAATCCAATAGGACAATCCAGCCATTGCTATTGCTAAAGCTCACAACGGCTCTAGCACAAAAGCCTACAGATCACGCAGCAAGCTTCCCCCTTATGTTATACTGCAGCATATCCAGCTAACTTTAGGATCTAATTTAAAATCAAAGCATTCCTCTCCCCAAAGCTTATCTGTTCCTAGCCATTCCAGTGAAAGTTATTTTTATTTTGTGCCCTCTGTCACTTACACTGAAAGCAAGCCAACCTACACAGTGCTGTCAGGAAGCAGGGGACCCACACTGTGTTTTTATGACTGATATTTTAAAAAAAAAAAAAGCCTAATCATTTTTCAAAATAAAGATATTAAACTTGCCAGCAGGCTTTGATTACTGCTCAGGATTAATCAGCTGTTGAAATTAAACAGGGAAACCTAGTGTGGAAATTTAGAAGTCCCTGTATGGAATCTGCGTGTCCTGTTATGATGTATAGGGAAGTGCGCCATACTGGTTGGAAGTGCCAGGACAGCAGGAGGCGAAACGCCCAGCCGTTTCACACAGGGAGAGTGATACGCTGGCCTGACACACCAGGGGCTGTGCAAAACCGAGCCCAGCACAAGCACCAAAGTCCACGTGTCCAGCATCCCGCACATGAGCAGAGCTGTACGTGCTGCATGAACTGATGCCTTCAGGTGGCGCTGCCAACGAAGGCCACTAGTGCCCTGCCACCTTACCACAGCCACGTCATAGCCCTATCCCCTAATTACTTATGCCGAAGCCCCAGGAGCAACCTCCCGTCCCATCTGCATTACGAGCCCAGGACAGTGCTTTTTACAAAGGCGTGACATGTGAAATGGTACGATAGAACCCTTGGCTCCTGTCATACATTTAGTCCCTAAGTGCCACTCTGTTACCAAAAAGTACCTATCCCCTGTAATCAAGCCAGCGCTTCGCCTCCTCCTCTTCATCAGGCTGAAGAGACTTGACCAGCACCTGCCGCTGCTGCAGGAGCTCAGTTCCAGGTTCACCTCTCCTGCCGCTTCCTTCTGTGTCCCCCTGCCCAAACCAGTGCCTGATTGGGCCAGTCACTGCTCACAGACCTCGACTCCAGACAACGTCCATGTGGAATTTTAAGCTGTGTTTCCCCACCTTCCCACCCCATCCACTGAGCAAAGAAAGGACCTTTTATTTTCCTCAGATACTTTCAGTGATGTCCCAGCAGAGATCAAATTCACTTACAAAAGCCTGCCTGGGGAAAGAGAAGCAGCAGCGGAGTGCTAGTAAGCTTAAATTATTTATAAACAGTAAATAAATTAGAAAGGAATTGGTAATATGAGCTCTGCGCAAGGGCCTCTCTAGCACTGCTAAACAGTAAGATGAGTGAAGAAAACCCTTTTCTGGTCAAAGAAATGGAAGAGGCGGATCAGCAGATCATAGGACAGGCCATGACTGCATGCAAGCATCTAGTTGTTCCTACAGTCCAGCTAGTAGGACTAATTCAGCCTGGTAAATAAAGCCAACATTAGGGTTCATCTTACTTGCCTTGATTTTAACACACCCATATACGTTCAACCACAGCATTTTAGGATAAATGCAGCCCAAAGACCCTGGAAAGTTTGTTTTCATTCCTTTCTCTGCCACAGGCTTTATATGTGTCCTCAAACTGGTTTCTTCGGGTGTTGCAACACTAGAGGCATAGTTTTAGGCTTACCTAGGCAAAGTTGGGTAACTTTTTAACCAAAACAAGTGCAATAGCTAACTACTGAGGAGATCTGTGAGAAAGGAGAGGTTCCCTCTGCGGAGGCAGAGGATTAGGTTAATGAAAACCAACCAGTTGCATCCAGTAGAAGAATAGGTCACGAGGCCAGGAGAGGGATGGTAACGTCCTTGGGATTTCAGGATGGTCACAAGCTTCAGGAAACTTTCCATTTCATATGCACAGTGCCAATACAGAAACAGCATCATCATATCCTACTTTAAAAAAAAAAAAAAAAAAAAATCAAGCAAACATATACCACAAGTGCTTTGCTGCACTACTCCCCCTCTGGGGAAAGACTGGATAAATCTCATATTACAGATGTCAGTCATGTTTCTTGATGTACTTAATATTGAAAGATAATCAGATTGCATGGGAATGATAATGTTATGGAAACGCCAAACAGAAGGAGCCCCTCTTGTGTTTCTATTAAGATGTACTGAAAAGGAATCTGTGTTAAAATGTAGAGCTCGGTCTGATTAGTGTTAAGCAGCCAGCACTACGTGGTAATCAGCAGCTCGCCTCCGCATCGTGATAGTAAGGGTGCTAAGCTCGGTTTCTGAAGCCAGATGACGTCAGGAAGCTGTTTCTTCTTTTTCTATAATTATTATAGAATAATTCGAGCTGTTGTGGGAAAAAAAGCTGGAAAGTGCAAATCTTTGATACGCAAGAAGCCACAACCCAATGAATTGTATACCACAAACAAAAGAAAATAAAGGGAAAGAAAATTTGGGGGGGGGGGGGGGTGTTAGTCTTGGTTTGGAGGGCACTAAGGCAGCAGTACGAGGGGGGTTCCATGGCTCCCGGGGGGCTGCCGCCCTCTCCTGTCCGAGCACAGCGCGCGGCAGCCCCGGCCCTCCTGCAGCCCCCCCCGTGTCTTTCCTCCTCAGGTCTGGCTGGCTTCGCTCGGCTCTGCCCCGGAGATCAATACGAGGTATGTCTGTGTTGGTTTATGGTTTGTTTAATAGCAAAAGAATCAAAGGGAAGGCAGATTTTTGCTGCTTTTAAAACCATTTCACATCAGCACCCCGAGAAACGGCTATTATTTTTCCTGTATATGCTCTGAAACACCTTGCAGTTCTCTTTACGTCTGCCTATGCCAGGGCATCTGTCAGAGGACCTGAGAATTGTATTCAGAGCACTGGATGATGGCTATTCGAAGAACTACGTGCTTTTCTTAAAAAAAAAAAAAAAAAAAATTAAAAGTTTAAATTAAAAAAAAACCCACAAGCAAAAACTCCCTTATTTTTTAAGTGTCTCCCAGAATGGGGGCATGCTTCTCACTGTCTTATTCATGACACACATTTCTAACTCCCCTGGAAGAAAGCATATTCCCCATCCCATGCATGCAGAGCAAATTGAACACATCCTTGCAAGCATCATTTACTGATACTTAGGCTTTACTTCGTCATAAAGCAGAGTAGGAGAAGGGCACAGAATAACCCTTCCTTGAGACCCAGATGTTACCTGCTCTGCGGTTGTGTCAGGATCTCCGGTCACTGCAGTGTTCCAGTGGATAACATCAAGAGCAGGTTAATTAGAGATGGATTAAAATAAAAGCCTCCAGCTCTATCCAGAACAGAGCTAACCCTGCAAGAAATTTGCAAATTGGTTACGGATCGCCCCTAACCTGTACTTCCCAGCTGTCTTGATCATCGATTCATTTGTTCCCGCTCTGGTTCCCCGTGAGAAATCCCTCCTGCCGCTCTCACGCCTGCAAGCGGCACGTGCTTCCTCTGCGGGGCCGGCGAGCCGGCGCAGGTCTCTGCCAGCCAGCCCCGCAGCCCGGACCGGGCTCGCTGCTCTTGCCGCTTCAGGTGGCGTTATTGCACTGTGGGTCTCGTTCATTTTCATCGCCAGCCAGCCAAAGTCTCGCAGCTGGGGGGGCCTCTGATTGGGGATGGCCGAAAGCTCACCTACCCTTTCCCCTGCCTGGGAAGGCACCAGATCCACCAAGCTGTAGCTGTTAGGCAAGGCCGTGAGGACCCTCCAGATCTTCCTCCTCACTGCTGCTTTCCCTGTAAAGGGAATTAAAACTCCTGCAGCTTCTTTGTTATGAGTCACCTAGTTACATGAAGGTGACAGCTGGGATGAGGGGTGCCTTACCGAAAGGAGTGATTAGGAGAGCTGAGAGGCAGAGGTCCTGCACGATAGACCTTTTCCTTCTGGCTCGATGGGAAGCAGAAGGGCAGCACCTGCACCACTAACTCTTCTAACCTATTTCAGACCCTTTCCCCAATTCTGTTTCTGATATTTGTGCATCAAGGGAGCAGATTTCTCAAGAAAATAAGAGAATTTTTCTTTTTTCAGATTTTCATGCGTTATGGTCGCCAGCGATGGAAACTGAAAGGCAAAATAGAAGTGAATGGCAAGCAAAGCTGGGACGGAGAAGAAATGGTTTTCCTCCCTCTCATTGTTGGACTGATCTCCATTAAGGTACACATGCTAACTCCTTTGCCTGCAAGCAAGGCAGGAGTCAAGAAGCTGCCTTCTTGTGCACCATCAGCAAGAACGCAGCAGCAGATCATTAAACGCTTTGGAAATGAGCCATCATTAGTATTTCCAACACACCTACTAGAATGAAGTGTTATAGTATTGCCCAATCTAGATGCTACAAGAGTCTAATCAGTTTGGGAGTCCTGCAGGAGAGGTTGTCCTAACTCTCCCCAGACTGGTGTCATAGCCATACTGACACGACCCTTGCCTCACATCGCTCTCCAGCAACTCAGATTATTTGCACCAAAGCAAGGGGAACGCTGGAAACCTGTTTGCTAACAGCATTCAGGAAAACAACAACAAAAACCCCAAACCCCCAAAATTCCACTGCTGCTGAGTTTGTTAATAGTACTTAGATAAGAGAGCAGCATGTGTTGATCTGGAGAAATACATAGGTCTCTCATTTGAACACACATAGGGGCCAGTTGGGCATAAGTTGGAGCAGTCCTGTGGTCCAGTCCCACCACCCTGCACAGAACAGCGGTGCTACAACATGAGGTAGCAGCACTGTGAGGTTTCTGCTCGCAGTGAGTTGGGGGCCTGTAGAAAAACCACTCTGACATTTGGCAGCTTCCTAGAGCAGTTCCCAAAATGTCTTAATGCCTGCAAGTCTCTGCTTTCCTCTGACTCTATGCCCCATTCCCCAGGGAAAGAGCAACTCTTGCAACTCCTAGCAGTCAGCAGCAACTTTTCCTCCCAAACCAGATTCTTTCCACCACTGCTTCATCCCCTCATTGCCCCAGGCCTCCCCACACAGTCTCCTGCTGGCTGGAGGTCCACGTGCTCATGTGCTTTCCTTCCAACAAACCTCCAACCCAGAGACACCCATTCCCTGATCCCTGTCTAGAAATTGCTGCTAATCATTATGCCAGGTGTCCCTGCTTTGGCAGCTTAAACAGGGGAGTGTCTTGAAAGTCTCATGGGAAATGTCCCACTTAGACACTACAAAACCTTCATGAAAAAAAATGCAAGCAATTACAAAACCACCAACAAAATAATCCCAAATGTGTGAGACAGTAGGTTTTCATAGACAGTCAAGTTGTGACACAAGGTGAGTCACTCTCCCCAATCTAACAACACAATTTTAAGGTGGAAGTTTAGGAGAGAACCCTTTCTTGTAGTATACAAGAGCTACAAATGAAAGTCCCAGTACTATTAAGAGTAATGTGTATATTCTCATCCTTGTTGGACTCTCTCCAAAGACTTTCACGTGAAAGGCTCAAGAACTGACTTTCAAGCAAATAGTCAAAGGTTTCTTTGTGTATCAGAGCTGCATATATAACTGTCCCTCTGAATTCTCAGGCAGATATATGTATAAGTATGAATAGTGCTCTACTCTACTCTTACTATAAAAATATACAGAGGTGGTTCCTCACCAACAGATCTGTGGAAGTCCTCACCAAAGGCCATCGCAGATGCAAACAGTTACATGGCTTCAGAGTTACAGGAGATGAATACATAGAAGAGAGCTTCCTTGGGAATTGCTAAGTAGGCCAGCTACATCAGGAGATTGCCTGTCGTGAAAATTGTCAATTGCTGAGAGAGTATTAGATGGGAAAACATCCAATATGCTCTCCCTGTTCTTACTCTTGCCTTGGGCTCTGCTTATGGTCACTGCAAAAGACCAAATACCAAGGCTGGATGGCCCCTTGGTCTGAGCCAGTATGGTTGTTCTCTTCTGACACCTATAAAAACATAAAGAAAACATAGAAGCATAACCATATGCAACTACACATTTATTTAAAAAAAAAAAAAAAAAAAAAAATCTGATTTTTCCCCCAAGTAATGAAGATGCAACAAACAGAGTCATATTTTGGAAGCCTTTTAGCAAGGTGTCCAGGCCAGAAAATCAAAACCATTGCTTTGTAATTAAGGATTGCAACGCCTTGTGTGGTCCTAGATACCTTGTTCTTGTCTCTTACAGGTCACAGAAGTTAAAGGACTTGCTACTCATATCCTTGTGGGAAGTGTTACCTGTGAAACAAAAGACCTGTTTGCAGCTCGGCCTCAGGTGGTTGCAGTAGACATTAACGACCTTGGCACAATAAAGCTGAACCTTGAAATCACCTGGTAGTAAGTAGAGCTGGCTGGTTGGGCACTGGGTCAAGCAGTTGTAAAAATTCAACCAAAGAGAAAATGTCCATGTGGTCTCTTGTCTCCTTTTTGCTCCCTGCTGAGGCAGATGGGGAAGGAATTGTGGCCCAAGTTTGGGAGATGAGAAATAGTTCACGGTCAGCCACAGGTTCCCTGTGTTACCTGTGGCAAATGGGTTTCTGCCTAGGTTCTCAGTTGTGCCTCGTTTCAGCTGTTCCGGTAGGTGTGGTGAGTACTGACATTACCAGGCACGTGAAACAGATAGGGATGAGAGATCATAGAATTGCCTAAAGTGTATACTTCTTCCCCAAGCTCAAGAAAGGGGCATAATGTTAGTGTAAAGGTCAGTGGGGTTGCTCTGGATTTACGCTAGCATAGCCAAGTTCAGAAGTTGGCCCATCTGTAAAAGCTGGCTTTTAAGGGCTTCATACACCATGAGGGTGGTGGGAAATCTAGCATTGTCCATTGTAGACGTGGTGCTTAGGGACATGGTTTAGTGGTGGGACTTGGCAGTGTTTTAGGTTTACAGTTGGACTCGATGACCTTAATTGTCCTTTCCAACCTAAATGATTCTGTGATTCTATCTGCATTGGTCAGCATAGGTAAACTGATGGTGTTAGGATTCAAACTCAATTCTCACGGCACTTTAATAAAACTAGTAGCTGTCCTTTCTAAAGAAGCATTGATGCTTTTAGCTTTTACAGTCATGTATGCTGTTTCTTGTAATGCAATAAACATGAAGCCAGCAATAACGGCAACTAGTTTCCTTTATAATGCAACAGCTCTATTAATAGTAGAGCACCTTTCTCATTAGTATGTGTGACACTTGTCAGCTCAAATCCAAGACTACTTTTCATGTGAGAAGAATAACATCAGACTACGCTACATAAATGATTTCTGAGAGTAGAATACTTTTATCAGAACCGAAAACCACACTTCTGAGACTGCTGTCTAATTAACAACATTTTCTTTTAAACACTTCTGTTAAAAAACTTGCTACCTCTGGGTTTTGATGTGCTAATAAACCAAAAATCCTTTCCATGGACCTGAAATTCCTTCTTGCTCAGCCTAACAACCATTTTTTTTTTCCTGCTTGTGTGTCCGTAGTCCGTTTGATGTTGAAGACTTGACCCCGTCCGCTGGAAATGTGAGCAAGGCATCTGCTCTCCAGAGGAGAATGTCCATGTACAGCCAAGGCACTCCCGAAACGCCAACCTTCAAGGACCACTCATTCTTTGTAAGCTCTGTTTGGCTTCATGTTTATGTAATGAGAAGCCCCAGAGCAGTTCAAACACTGCAAACGCTTCATTGCTTTACACGTCTAAGCTTTTTTCCCCTGGTTCCAGCAGGTTACCCTTACAAATACTTACAAAGCAAGTGCATTCCTAGCTGCTAGTCCTAAAAGGTGACTACGATCCTGGCATCTTTGAAACTGTGTGGCCAATTATTGCATACCTATTCTTCTTGTCTGACTGCTGTACTACTTGAATAATCTTTATAAGATGTGTGTTCATTTTGTAACAGTAACAACCATTATAGCACTGGTATTTTTAGTATATCCCATGGTAAAATTGGCCCCTGTACCGAAGGTATTCACAGGGTGCTCCTACATTTTGCATGAATCAAATTCTGAGTGCTTAATCGGGACCGTGTATTAAGCTGAATAGGCCATCTGTACTGATAAGAATTTTACAAGTGCTGCATCCCATGCCTGTAATTTCGTACTCTGCTACAAAGCATTCATTTAACTTGCCCTTCCTCACACCCCCTTTGCTTTAACTGTTGAAGAAATGGCTGCATCCCCTGCAAGACAGGCCCAAGTTGGCAATCTTAGATGCTCTGCAAGACACTTTCTTTGACAAGCTTCGTCGCAGTCGCTCTTTTAGTGACCTGCCATCGCTCAGGCTAAGCCCAAAAGCAGGGCTAGAGCTATATGTGAGTCCTGGGTTTTGTTTGGTGATGGATTTTTTCAGTCCCCGTGTGGCATCTCCATTCCCACGCATGCTTCACGTGTTGCTCTCCGTTGCAACTCACTCATTTTGCTGACTGATTAGAGGGGAGAATGTGACTGTGAGCCCATGCTGCTTGCATTAAATCAAAGTTCCTCTTGGTTTCTACAGGGATAATGATCAGAAGCCAACTATCTGTGGGCGGAGAGCAGGGCAGGAATACAAGCCAACATGGTATTCTTAAAAATCACCTGCTACACTGATTGATGTTTTACATTTGCCTAGTAACATGACTTTCAGATGCTAAAAGCACACCCATGTTGGGGAAAAGAAGAAACGAACCTTTGAGCATAATTATGTTTAGGGAAAAAAGCTGCTAATAGTGCTGGGAAAAAAAGATGCAAGTTGTGGACACTTTAACCTTATGCACCTTACCAACATGTGAAGGCCTACAGTTCTTTCCAGCAAATTGTCAGCAAAATAGTAGTTGCTTTTCATCTGTGCTGTGCATTTCCGTGAGTTTGCCACATAACAAAGCAGGATTTGTAGGTCAGACAGGCAGGTTGTGACTTCTGCAGTGATTTTTTCCCATAGGTCAGTCAGAGAGACGAACATAAGCATATGCTGTGATCATTTTTGGGTCTATATACCTGATTTTGTTTCCTAGATGAGCAGTCGTCTGGTCAATACACCACCACAAAAATTCTGTTTCCTTTCAGAAGAAACTCATGTTGAACATGTTTCCTGTGTAACTCATGTTCAACAATTATTAGAGATATCTATGCCACATGCAGAACATACTTCCAACAGAAAAGAAATAGCATAATAATATCACAGTTAAAATGCCATGACACTAAAGAAACTTTTGGAGCAGCCTGTTTTACACTTTAGGGATGGCTATTTTAGAAGTCAGAAAATAAATACAAGAGAAATCTATAACGGGTACGAAAATGCAGCCAAGGTAGCTTAAGTACAACCCCATGAAAAAGAGAGATCCTGCAGGAACTAGAGCGGTGCAGTGGAAATGCTGTCTGACAGAATCTGGTAGGACGAGCAGTATTCGAGTCTCTGTTCTGGGACTCGCTTCCTAGAGCTCTCGGCTTACCAGACAGATGCTGAGCCCAAGTTTTCCAGCAGTTTTCCTGCTGAAATAGGAGCCATGCCAGACGAAAGCAGAAGTTGGATTTGAAATATTTTCCCCATCTCTCGAGTCTTGAATGTTTCTTTAATCTTTTTCCTTGCATTTTTCTTTCCTGGGCACATACTGTATCTTTTTTTCTCTTTCCAGTGCTACATGAAAAACATTTTCTCTCTTTCTCAATTATCTTTTCAGTCAAATTTGCCAGATGACGTCTTTGAAAATGGAACAGCAACCACCGAGAAGCGGCCTCTTTCTTTCACTTTTGGCGACCTGCCTTACGAAGACCGCGTGCCCCCTGCCAACGCAGCAGAGTCCTCTTCTGCTCACGTCAGCTCCAGCCCTGAGATCACTGCGACCCCCTCCCAACACCGGGCTCTCAAGTCCTCCAAGAGCTCAAGCCTGGACTGTAGCAGCAGTGACTCCCGCAGAGACTCCGTCGCCGAGCCGAAGGACCTGCCGTCCCAGGGAGAGGGAGCAGTGGTTGAGAACAAGGCCACCCCAAGGGCAGCTCCTGAAGTTTGCCAAAAACCTTCCAATGCCGGGAGCGATCATGTCTTTATAGAAACAAGCGTCCCGGTGTCTCTCCTGCAGGACACAGATGAAGGTTCAGAGCTCAAGCCTGTGGAGCTGGATACCTATGAGGGCAACATCACGAAGCAGCTGGTCAAAAGGCTTACGTCAGCAGAGGCACCCATGACCCCAGAGAGGCTGCCGTGTGAGGGATCCATTAGTGGGGAGTCAGAAGGATACAAGTCTTACCTCGATGGAAGCATTGAAGAAGCCTTGCAAGGGCTTCTCTTAGCTCTTGAGCCACATAAAGAGCAGTATAAAGAGTTTCAGGACCTGGACCAAGAAGTGATGCATCTGGATGACATCCTAAAAGTGAGTACGTTTTCGGAAAATACTACCCTAAAGAAAATCTGAGCGGGTAGAATCTCCTCCCCTTCCTCGCAAACATCGAAGTAGAGTTTTTGGAGATCAGTAAAATTCCTCAGTAGCAGTATATTTGCTCCTGCTTGGAGCGTCCTTTCACAGTGTTGCATTTTTAAACTTGTCTGCAATGTGCTTACCATAGCCCTGTATCCTCGAGCAATGGATCCTTTAAGCTACTCGAAACCTGGGGGAAAGAGAAAAAGGTGCAATGGCAGAGAAGTCATTAAATTATACCCTTCTCTGAAGAAACCACGTGTGAACCTGTTGCTTGTGCCACGCTGGAGATCAGATTATAGCCAACCTTCTGCCTTTAAAATCTATAGGTCACATCCTCAGTGGGTGTACTTTAGCATACTACCCCTGAACCCCGTAAAGCTGTGCAAAACTACACCAGCTGAAGATCAGGCCTTGTAGCCATAGAAGCTGAATTTTCTAAATTGCCAAAGGGATTTAGAACCACAGGTCTCACTGAAGGTTGCCATCCCCACATCGCCTAGGCGTTTTCCAAGCCTTTTCCTTTTTCCCCCATCTATTTTTAAAAGGAAAGACATCCTGTCATTACACTAGGATGGACAGAACGTGTTGAAAATTAGAAAGAAGAAAAGAGTTTTTGCATGTGTGGTGTTAATATGTTTACTGCCAATCACTGTGATTTGTATCTCCACCATGAACTCATGATGCATTACTGTGCAAAGAGTATTACATGGGAAATAATCATTTCAAATGCTTCATATTCATATGCAAGTTGGTCTGCTAGTCATTTAAGCCTCATCATTTAAAAACATGGCTGAGGAGGAAGGAGGGAAGCATTTATCCTTCAGCATTATCTTTTTACAAAGAAACTTTGTTAACATCTTTGTTTCCATTGGTGTTTGCAGCTGCATGGTACTTTCCCAAATTAAGTGCTTTTTTGGCAGCCTGCAGCCCCTGTTTCTTGCACTATTTCCCAAGGAGGTTCAAGCAGGCAAAGCTACCGTTGCTATTATTTTTTAACTTCGTGGCTGCTCTGCAGCTTGTACAAAGAGGCCAACTATCCAAACAGCAGAGGGACAATGGAGACTGTTTATTTGCACTCCTTTTATCAGAAGTTACAAAGGGACAGACATGGGATGGGGGGGAAGAGAGAGGACAGACGTGCGCAGACAGGATTCCTGCACGCTGGAGAAGGATGCCTTTTCCAGATCTGCTTTATGTCTGCATGCCGCCTATTGATCAGCTTGCAGACCAGCACTCAGCATCGCCAGCAGCCGTGCTGGGCTCCCCATGAAAAAAAGTTGAGCTGGAATCCAGCTGTGGCTGAAGAAATCTCTCTTGGCAGTATCAGACGGACAGAGAAAAGGAGAAGCCCACGTGTTGCTGTTTGCTTTTGCCTGAAGAAGCTGCACTGCCAGCCCTGAAAGAAATGGTAGCTAAAACCATCGGCGCCGCAGTGGGAGCGAGATACAGCACCCACCTGTGTCACAGAGGTGTTGGGAAGTGTGTTTGGTCAGCTAATGACTGTATGGTCAGTTTAAGGTGTCAAGCATCGTAAGCGCTAACATTATGACCATTATAGCATTAATCTTGTGTGCAAATGAATTGGAAACAAAACTGCAAGCCTCCTCAGCTCTAGAGGAGCTGGTGCTGAGTCTGAACTCGGAGGTCAATGCGTTTCTTTCTACAAACCGAGACAAAGTCCTAGCTCCTGCCTGGGACTGGAAGATGTGGCTTGTGGAACGGCACCAGCGGCTCCTGGCTGTTTCTGGTCAAATTATGACATAGTGCTAAAGTTGTTGAAGTCATTGCGCAAACCAACGGAGGTGATCCCTAAAGTTACATCGGATCCTGCAAGGTGACCCTGGAAGCAACTCTGTGGGCATGTCTGGATGAATCGCCGCGTGGGACCAGGGCCTTTGATACTTCCTGCAGCAATAGCAGGGCTTCAGTCGCATTTCTTCCCAGCAATGAGACAGGATGGCTTCCCCCCTCTCTAGCACTGTTAATTTCCAAGTTACAATACCGCCTTTCTCTGTCACCTAGGAATCTGATGCCTGATTGGCTTTTCCTTGATAAGCCATGTGTCTTCAAAGGCCACAAAAGTCCTCTCATCCCATGAATAAATCTGCAGACATGGGACCAAATTCATTCCTAGCTAAGGTCCGTTGGAGTTACATCTGGAATAAATCCAATAGTGCCATTTGATATGTATTAATTGGCTTCTGTAGCTAGAACAGTAATTATGGAATGTGCCTTCCCCTTTCAACTTCCAGTGTGTTAATTGCCGTCTCTCCTTTTGGAGGATGCCGAAAGCTGCGTCACTTGGATTCAAGATGTACTTCTTATGTCTATAAAACACACCAAATTTTGCCTTTGAGGGTTTTCCTTTGGGGAAAGAGAGGGGGTAGGATGGGGAGGGGAGAAGGAAGGGAAAGGTTTTTCCAGTGCTCAGGCTTTGATTGTATATGCTATGAATATGAAGGTTTGAAATGAAACACCCAATAAAATGAAGTTTTAAAAATAAAATGAAGAATTTGAAAGTTTTAAGCTTTATCTTTTTTTTCTTTTCTTTCAGTAGTAGCTAATATCTGGGGTTTTCATTGGTTCGTTCTGCCTTTGCAGTGCAAGCCAGCAGTAAGCCGAAGCAGGTCCTCCAGTTTAAGTCTAACAGTTGAAAGTGCTTTAGAAAGCTTTGATTTCCTGAACACCTCTGACTTTGATGATGAGGATGGTGGTGGTGTGGAGGTTTGTAATGGTGGAGGAGGTGCAGACTCAGTATTTTCAGATACTGAGATTGAGAAGAATAGGTAAGTTTGTAGTAACTGCCAGCTGTGCTTACGCCAAACTGATACCCTAGCTCTTTGTCGCTAACAGGGGATCCCAGTGCACACATTATTCAAGGAAGACTGACTAATCCTTGATGAGTTTATAGGGTCAGAGGGTTACCCGTGGCTGCTGCATACAAAATCTTTAGCTTCCAGGATCATTTTTTTCCTGTTCAAATATACGCAATCTGTCCTCCAAAGGAGAAGGGTGAATGAAATTAAGCTGACATCAATACTGGCAGAGCCTCTTCCTTGACATAGATTTGGACCTGGCTTTCCTTGGATGTAATTACTAATTCCTCTGTGGTTTTTCCCCCCTCCCTTTGTCTTTTCTCTCTAGCTGAATGAGTCTTTGCAGTGGATTAAGCTTGTCAGTAACAGTAACACAGGGCCAGATTTAAGCAGCATGGTGTAGGTTTCCTTTGGAATGTAAGAGTGATGACTGGTACTCTGTTCATGGCCCTGCGTGTTACCTGCCCTTCTTTCATCACTTTTGGTCTTTCTGAGAAAAAAAAAAAAAGCAAAAAAAAAAAAAGCTGTGGTGTTTGTGCCGTGGTCTGCCATTGTCGTGTGACCTTAAGATGCTGTGTTTCAATCATTAGATCCTAAAAGCATGTTTGCACCCTCAGAGCCAACACGGTGCCCAGCAGGCACACAAGTGGCACTAGAGCTGGGGAAAAAGAAAAGAACATGGTTCCCTAGGTACTTTCCAACCAGGGAGCTATACTTCTCGCAGCTTATCACGGCCTGTTTAAAACAATTTTGAGTACAAACAAGCAACGACCATTCAGTTCCCATAATGGCACTGCATATCCTCTTTCCAGAATAAGACTTGGTGGGAAGAAAAACTCGGAAAAATGTGTTGCTTGCTAAACTGGCACTCTGAGCTCAGTTCAATCTGCATTGATTTAAGGATCTGGCTTTAACCAGGCACTTTAGCATAAATTTAACTTAAGCAGCAAAAATTAAGTTAGTTGTAAGCTAACTTAGAAATCAACTAAAAGATCTTTAAAGTAGACATTAAAATTTCCTTTTTTCCCCTCTGGCTCATCCCCAGACAGTGTAGATTCCCGCTTCCATTTTCAGATGTGCAAGTGTGTGACTCGGTGTAAAGACTGCAAGTGTTGAAACTTCTGAACTTGCAGCCAAATACACTTGCCATCTGGGGACTGACCTCGGGCTTTGCATTTAAACACGGGGAGGACCATTTGTACAACAAGACAATGTTGGAAATAATGATTTAAAACACAGTGAGACTAGCTTTACGCTCTTACAGAAACAATTGGCAAAGTAAGCTGTACACATTGTGCCTAAAACAGCATATGAAAACATCATGTCTCTTGCTCCAGCAGTGGTTTTCCTTTCCTTCTGCAATGAGCATTAAATTTGGCACCAGGAGGACACCAAAAGCCCAGAGCTGTTCTTAGCAGCTCGGCACTTGGGATGGCACAAATTGTAATGGTGCTTCATCCAGAGCACCTGGGGAGATGATTCACCAACAGATGGAAGAAGACTGTCACCACCGAGCGACAGTAACTGTGGGTTAAAAAGGCTTGCTGGTGAGGGCATCGCATCTCCCACGGCAGTGGGAGTGTCCCCTGCGTGGGTACAGCCCTTCCGCGCCCGGCCAGGGCAGCACTGCTCCTTTGCGATATGATGTGTTCATGGCGAGGTTTCTGGCTGCTTTCAGCTCTTCTGCCGTGCTCGTTGCTCGTCGCCCTGAGTGAGCGTGTGTGCGTGTCTCTGCCGCGGCGGCGGTCGGCCCTGCACTGACCTCCCTCCCTCCCTCCTCCCCAGTTACAGGACGGAGCACCCAGAAGCCAGAGGCCACCTGAGCGAAGCTCTCACCGAGGACACGGGTGTGGGCACCAGCGTGGCCGGCAGCCCTCTGCCCCTGACCACGGGCAACGACAGCCTCGATCTAACCATAGTTAAGCACTTGCAGTATTGCACGCAGCTCATTCAGGTACCGACACCAGCTCATTTAGGGCATGTATTGTAAGATGTTTCCTGCAGGCACCGGTGTGCCCGCAAGGTGGGGTACGAGCAGGCCGGCGAGGTCAGCGCTGCTCCTGGGAGGCAGCGGGAGCGCAGGGCTGGGACAGCCACCATCCTTCATCCCCAACTGGAAAAGCCTCCATCGTTTCCATCCTGGCCCATCTCGAAGCAGACCTGACGTGCAAACGACGGGGCGCTTTGCAGGTGCCGCCCAGCAGGACTGACGGGCAGCGCAGCAGATGATGGGGCGGCCCCTGCTCTGGGTTACAAATGTCCAGTGGCTTCGCTGGGAGGTCCTCAATGAGAGCGGTCCCCTGTTAAGGCAGCTCATGTCTTCAGCGGGGAAAGAGAAGCCCGTGGCCCCCCCGTTTAACCGAGCGTCAGACAAGGCTGCGATGTTCAAGAGCAGAAACGAATTTCTGCATGTGAGGTGGAGAGATTGTTTGCAACAGACACAGTGAAGGCAGCGCATGACAGCCCCCCTGGGACATGAAATTGTCTGTTTGTGCTCACAACTAAGTAGCACAACCTTTGAGAGGCTTTTTTTCAGAGTTCAAGCACACCAAATGTGATTTTAAACCTCCAGCAAGCCGCTGTAGCAAGCAAGGGCATCAGGGTTTTCCTGATGAATCAAAACATACTGCGGCTTCCTCTTTGCAATTATTTCATTCTTCCATCTTACATATAATTAGCTTTATTTTCCCAAAGGCCCACTGAAGCAATGCAGAGTGATGCTGATTCCGGGACCCTTAGTGCTGAGCTGCACACTCTGCTGACTCACAAGTACAAGAAAAAGGGAGGTTTTTGGCTTAAATACAAGAGTACACAGTAAATACGCAGTTGAGGGAGGCAAGCTTGAACTATGTCCACACACGGAGCAGATTTGATATGAACGGTATTTATGTGGACTGCTGAAGAAAATGCAGATGTCAGCAGCAGGGAGCATTAGCAAGGCAAAAGCACCAAATTAATAAAGGCACGTGGGTAGTTGATCGATGAAATGGAGTGGAGAAAGAGCGACCTGTGGGCTGCCTCCAGGCAGGTATGTCCTGAAAATCCACGGCCTATGCTACGCGAAAGTCAGACTAACATTCTTTTTCGGCTTTAAGGCTTATGATGATGGATTCCTTTAGCTTTGCAGAGTGTATAAATCAGAAATTACTCATGCAAATGGCTGCTTGGATACTCAAGTGCCTGGATCTGGATGTAGATGTTAAAGATATAAGCAACAATGCCTGTCAACCAGGACCACAGAATATCCCAGAGACAAAAAACTTTTGAAGTTAAGGAGATCCCATGGTTTCAGGCAATGAATTTGCCATTGCACTTCTTCAGATGCCAGGTGTTTTGGAGGTTTTTGTTTTATTCTGAGTTTTTTTCTTTTGGTTCAATGACTCCTTTTCCTCCCTTCCCATTTGTCTTCACCAGCAAATTGTGTTCTCCAGTAAAACACCATTTGTGGCAAGAGACCTCCTGGATAAGCTGTCCAGGCAGATCCTCGTGATGGAGAATATCGCGGAGATCAGCACTGAGAACTTGGGAAACATCACCTCCCTTACTGACGGTAAGAGACAGGTTAGGGGGTTTCCTTCTGAAAAGGGTTTGTTTGGGCATGCGTGCCTGCTGAAATAGTCGCTGTGCAGAGCTCACCGTCACTGCAGGGGATGCCACCATAGTAAGGGCCGATTCACAGTTACCAGCAGATGTAGCAGTCACCCCGGCAGGTCAGGGGCTTAGTCTATCATCTTCAGCGCCGGTATCCAGAAATAAGCAGGTGAGAAGAGAAAGGACTTCTTATCCTGCTTGATGTGCAGAAGATGGACAGAGGTCATATTGCTGTGGTGGGATGGGGATGGCGCCACCTCTGAAGAGCCAAATTCTTCCTCTGCCTCTTTCCTGAGGAAAGACAGGATCTGCCTTATACTATCAGAGATGTAATACATCTCAAATGGTTTAGCCGAAAGACTAGTTTTAGTCATCTCTGTGGAGAACTATTTAGATATTTGTAGTGTTGTTGTATCTGTTTTAGCACCTTGGAAGAGTTTCACGAACACTTAGTTCTTCACCCTTGTGAGCACTCTGGCAGGATAGATAAACAAACTATGGTGTATTTACTTTGTTTATCAGAAAACTGAGGCAAAATTGAGTGACTTACCCAAGGCCGTAGAGCAGTGCTAGGACAGGGACAAGTCTTCTGTGGACCATTTGCAGTGTTCCCCTAGTATTTTGTGGTATTTAAAAGGATGAGACATCGGTGTCCAGAACTGGATCAGGAGCAAATCTTCCCACATCCTACCGTGGGAAATGGAAGCAACACATTACAAACTTGAGGTGAGCACATGATCACACTCTGTGAAGGTAATGGCACAGGGCAACCCACCAAACAGTTACTGTCTGTCAGTGGGATGGGGCGAGATTTCCTCAGCTCTTACCATCTTGTCTCTTGTGGAAGTGGATGCTTCCAGCACAGCTTTGTTTCATTGTTCATTTTGTCTTCTGCTCCAGCAATTCCAGAGTTCCACAAGAAGCTGTCACTGCTGGCTTTCTGGATGAAGTGTACTGGCCCTTCAGGAGTGTATCACACATCTGCAGACAAGATGATGAAGCAGTTGGATATCAATTTTGCCACCACAGTGAATGAGGAGTGTCCAGGACTTGCAGAAACAGGTACCAACTGCTGCAAAAAAATTGTGTCAGTCATCAAAATGGAGAACAATTGTGTACTGGGCTTTACTCAGCCTTTGTTGCTTTGTTTTCCAACCCCTTGGAGGTCTGTTTGGCCATGGCTCCAAGATCTCATTTGAAAACTAATGCTACAACTCTTGAAACAGCTTTGACCCAAAATAATCAGATCAGATTAGGAGAAATAGGTGAGGTCGGCAGAAAAGAAAATATTGTTTTAAGGTTTACGAGCTAATCGGAAAGTAAGTCTATTCCCAAATACAGGTTTGTAAGTGATTCAGTGAAGTAGGAATCCTCTCACTTAATTTTATGTGTCTGTATAATGTCCATGCCCCATTACAGTTCACTGGGATGGAGTTAATACGCATCCAGGTGAGTCTATCCTAATATAGGTTCCTATTTGGAGTGAGATGTACCACACTGATAGCTCTCCCTGGGCTAGAGCGGGGATGTAGGGTGACGTGCTCAGATGTGGGCACCTGCATTGCAGGTGCCTACCCAGGGCAGTGTTTTTCTTCCTGCTCCATGCTACAGCTCTCACGGACAGTGCCTCAAACTAGCTTTCTGCATGCCACATGCTCACACAGGAACAGAAAAACAAGCAAAGCCAAGTCCTGCTTCTGTAACGCATCTCCCCTACCTCAGTGGCATCGTGGAGATGTAACTGGCAGTCCATATGGATATGTGCTTAGCGATTCAGGATATCATTTGGGTAGAAAGGATGCTGTATTGATGGGATGGGAAGCTTCACTAGCCATCAGTAAACTGGCAGAGGTTCATCCTTACAAAGATATCCTCTGGTGATGAGAGCTAGACAGGGAGAAGGTCTGTCTAGCTGCTAACCTAACCACAGTTGAGGTTAGAAACATTGGGAAGTATCTGGTTTTGCAAATACAGTTCGTTCTTTCTGGCTTTGAAGTGGACTGTGGCATTTTGCCAGCGGCTTTTGCTCTCACTAACGCGTCCCTTTGTCTGTGGCTGCCTGCAGTCTTCAGGATCCTGGTGTCTCAGATCCTGGACCGGACGGAGCCCGTCCTCTACTCCAGCATGTCCTCCGAGATCATTACCGTCTTTCAATATTACAACTATTTTGCCAGCCACAGCGTTAATGACCTTGGAAGCTATTTGCTGCAGCTCGCAAAAGAAGGTAGGGTATATGAATTCTGGTGGCTAATGGGGGAGTACATTGGTGTCCTTCTGAGCTCAGCACAATACAGGCAGCCCTGAGGCTGGTTTTACGAAAGAAGAGGGGAAAGGAGACAAAAAAAGGAAAGGAGACGAAGAAGTGCCTTGGATACTAAGTCTGAATGCACTTGAACAGTTGTACATATCAAGGGAAAGGAGCTGATGCTGATAGACCCTCAGTCATTTCTATTTCCATATTCGAATGGGAAAAAACTATGTTGAAAGAGTTAGTATTTAGGAAACGGCTGGTGGTGGTGGGCTGGGCCCAAGGTCTGGGAAATTTCCTGTGCCCGCAGCTTGGATGACATTCTAGTCTTTCACCATCCTTTATGGAGAGACCTCATGAAGTGCTGAGCTCTTCTCAGGAGCCAAGGGATCACAGTACCTCAGTGTTTGGCAGCCTCTGCCACCAAGAGCTAAAGAGAGAAGCAGATGCTCCACAGAGCGCGTTAGACTGCAATCCCTGGCAAGCCGAGTTTCCTTCTTCTCTATTTGAGAGGGAGTTTGAGGAACCTTGCCTAGTTTTCATTTTTATTTGGGCATACTGGGGAGCTTTTGCTCAAAAACCTGGAAGGAAAAAGGCATTTCAGCCCATTTCTGAAACACATTAGCCTTGGCTCTTGGTGGCAGACATCAGTCTGCCTAGGAAGAGCTCTCACAAAGATGCTCTGGAAATCAATACACTGACAATTCACAGAAAGTGAAGATTTGACAGGTAGGCCCTTAGTTCTGGGTAGACGCAAGTGCCACAGTGTCCCACCTAGCCCATCCACTCATCCCCTCCTTTGGAAGAACATCTGAGAAACCGGCCCAACTCAAAGCCCAGATAATTCCCCATGCAGACACACTGCAATATGGATTCATGGCAATTGCTGGGATGGGGATTTTTCATGTCCTTTGTGTGTATAGTAAAAATTGAGGATCGCTAGCAGGGAAAGGAGCAATCTGAAATATCAAGAGGATAAAATAAGTAACAAAGACCTTCCTCTTGCACTTCTAGCCTCTGTGGTTCAGGTGCTGCAGTCAGTGAAAGACGGAAAACTGCAGCAAAACGTGGCCAAAATAAACTCCAATAACCTTCCACCACAGCAAGAAGTTTTGAGAGCTTTGGCTTTACTTCTCAATGAAAATAAAAATGAAGTCAGTGAGACTGTGGCATCACTTCTGACAGCTACCGCAGAAAACAGGCACTTCAGGGAGAAGGTAAGTGGTAGGAAATCACCCGTCGCATAAAAGACCTGTATCATCATGACATTTTTTCTGCCTGTGTGTCTCAAATGTCTATGTGTATAAAATAATTGCTTCAAGCTTGATTTAAACTGATCCAGAGGGATTTCCTGTCTAATTGTTCTGCAGATATCCAGGTCTGATTCTATCCTTATGTCAGTCTGCTTCTACCTGTCATTACACTAAACAGGTACTAACCATAACTCCGCAAACGCTTACTGAGTGCTGTGCTCTCCAGCTATATCTTCCACATTTCAGCATTTCTGCTGGCCTGTCTCAGACTTGGCTTCAGTCCCAGGCTTCAAGGCAAAAGTCCCCAGCATCATCAACGTGCAAAGACGTAGGTCTGAGATTTTTGGGTTTTTTTCCCAAAGGAGGCTGGCATCTGTGGGACCTGCCGCCATTTCTGGAGGGGATGGACTGCCTCGGGCGAACGCAGCTCAGCTGTGAGATCTAAGATTTGAGTCTAATCACAGATACTGAAGGCAACAAGCAGGGCCAGATTAAACACAGAGAGAAGGGAGAAGAGGAATAAGAAGAAATTAGGGGTTGGCTTCTACGCTTTCATGGCAGACCTTTCCCTACTATCCTTCTTGTTCCCTGTCAGGAGAGAGTGAAAGAAAAGGCAGTTGGAAGAGGAAGAGTGGTGGGAGGAAGGCAGAGGGAGGAGAAAAAGGAGTTCACTCTTTGCTGCTCGTCTCTGTCGATCCGGTCCCCTCTTTGCTTGCCCTCCCGCTTCATCTTCCATTTTTGCAGCCTCTTGGTATCTTACATCATCCTTCTCCCTCACCAGCTTCGCGGAGGCGGCACCTCAGGGAAAACATAGCCTTCTCCTGGAACACGCCTATGTAGCTGGTTCACGGCCTGCAGGAAGCGTGCCTTGTATGCGGGCATTATGCAGCCTTACGCTGCAGATGAGTTCGTTGCGCAGCCGACTGCCACTGGGATTCGCTGCTCACACGGATTTTGTTGCTTAGCAGTAGCTACTGATTTCTAGGACCAAGCAGTAAACTGGTCTAGCAGCTCCTGCTAACCTTGTAATCGTTATTTGCAGTCCCCCTGGGTCCATCCCAGCCCGCTCATTACTATCCCTCCGTTAGAGAGACCATCTCAAGGGTTAACTCTTGAGCTATTTAGACTCCAAGGCCCATTTAAAGCTCTTTGGTGATTTATGCAGAAAGGCCCTCAAGGGTGCCAGATTGTGCTTCTCATTTTAACGTGAACTTTTGCTCACCAAAAGCTGGCCTGACCCTGCTAAGCTACAACTAGCAGCCTGGCCTGGATCTGCTCTAGGGAATTATCCCACCACCCTGTTACCTGTAGTGGGGGCTGTGCCTCTCCATCCCACACGCTTGGTGTCGGGGAGACAAACTACAGTCCCTCTCCCTTTAGTAGGGTAGCAATGCCTCCATGCTCCACCCTTCTGCTCCATACAGGCACAGACATTTTCATTGCTACTCTTCTTTATCTGTTTTCAGGCCTTGATTTATTACTGTGAAGCACTAACCCAGCCCAACCTCCAGCTGCAGAAAGCAGCTTGCTTGGCTCTAAGATACCTCAAGGTAAGAGACAAGGAATTCACTGTGGCACTTGGCTTCACTTTAAAGAAAGGACATCTGATAGGTACAAACAACAAAATAGAAATTGCAATAGCAGCAGCAGTAGTGGTTTTGTTTTGCATGGCTGCGCTGCATCCTTTTAGAGATACCGTGCTGTTTGGGAACAGTTTAGAAGCTTCATCACAAAAACAGCTGGGCTCTGCGATGACGACAAAGTTTATCTTTTGCATATCATGTTTTCCTCCCTCTCACATTGACTTTAGGAGACTTACTTCCACATCACAGAGAAAAAAATTATTCATCCATAGAGTACTGACTGAGGGAAAAAAAACCCCATCCTTTCCCATGATAAAATTAGCTGTAATGCATGTGGGCTGCAGCAGTAGAAGAGAAAGGGAGAGACAGGTCACAGCTCGTTTTGTGGCAAATAACTGGTGTATCTGGGCACTACAGATGGCATCTGGTACCATTTCTGCACTCCCTCCCACGATGGGAAGGAAAAATGCACTTTTGTTTTGGCTGTATAGAGCCATGGGAAACAGCAGCCGCCCAAACCCAACCGGTACGGGACACTGGGGCAAAATACGTATTCTGTGAGACAGATCCACCGCAGACTGACTGTTTCTCCCTCAAACTGTCCCCTGGAGAAGGTAGCTCTAAAATGTAACTTCATCTCAGCCAGAACTGATACCATCCAATAGATAATCCAATATTGTTTAAATATGAAAAAACTGTTTTCCCTTAAACGAGATGCTAGCAGGCATCCCTGAGAGGCAAGGGTGAGGGGCATTACACCTCTGCTGCATGCCGGGCGCAGTGGGGTTTTTGGTCTCTCAGGAAAGGGCAGACTAGGAACCAGTGGTGGAAACTGGAGCTAGACATGTTTAACTTGAGCAGTGTGGCTCTAATGCATCTTGAATAGTGAGAATGGCAATTGCTGAGGAAGAAAATTACTGAGGGGAAGTATCATCATTTGGGATCTTCAAAGAAAAAGCTGAAGACTTTCTGGAAGATATTATTTCAGAGATGGGAATGCTACAAAGGATAGGTGACTGTGGATGAGCTAACCCAATGGCAGTCTCATCCACATCAAACCACGTCGGCCGCACAAGGTCCCACTGTGAATCTCTGAGGGGTTTTGCAGATCGCAGCAAGCTCCGTGTTGCTGTGGCCCCGTCACTCATAAGCATGCGAGCTGTAGTCACCAGTACGCGCCCAGCGCAGACTCGCCCTGAGTCAAGCACAAGCAACCATGTTGAAGACAGTGTGGTGAGATTTAATGGCTGCAGCAGCTAAGCCCTGATTCAGAGCATTATAGACCAGACCTGTGTGCCTCGGATCGACAGGGCTCGTACAAATACTGACTCTGTGGCTCAGCACCTCTTCTGTGTGTCACACCAGGGCAGTAGCTACCCTTCCTTTCACTCATCTCTCTTACCATATTAAATAGCCTGCCAGAAACAGTATAACAGCTGCAATCCCCAAAGGCCTGACATTTTTTTGTAGCAGAGAACAGGATTTTTCCTTGCTTTCTTCCCAAAATAGCAGAGGCAAGGCAAAAATGTGGAAATGTTGGTGAGTGCAGGTGTCAGTGAGGAGTCTGCAGTGAAGTGAGTGGGCTGGCCAGCCAATGTGCCCCTGTAGACACAGTTAGGCTGGTGAGAACAGCCTTCTCAGACCTACCAGGTTTGACATGTTCAGCGTGAAACTTATTCCCTTGACGCCTGTCTCCCATTCATCTCCCTTACCTTGGCGCTTTTATGGCCTTGTCCCATGGCCCATCACCCAGCCTACAGTCAGAAGTGGCAGATGTAGCTGGTCAGCCAGATTTATGCACGTAGCATGTAGGGTTGTGTTGTGGTTTAACCCCAGCCGACAACTAAGCCCCACACAGCCGCTCACTCACTCCCCCCCGGTGGGATCGGGGAGAGAATCAGAAGAGTAAAAGTGAGAAAACTCATGGGTTGAGATAAAGACAGTTTAATAGGGAAAGCAAATGCTACGTACGCAAGCAAAGCAAAACAAGGAGTTCATTCACTCCTTCCCATGGGCAGGCAGGTGTTCAGCCATCTCCAGGAAAGCAGGGCTCCATCACACGTAACGGTTACTTGGGAAGACAAACGCCATCACTCCAAACGTCCCCCCCTTCCTTCTTCTTCCCCCAGCTTTATATGCTGAGCATGACATCATATGGTGTGGAATATCCCTTTGGTCAGTTGGGGGCAGCTGTCCCAGCTGTGTCCCCTCCCAACTCCTTGTGCACCCCCAGCCCACTCGCTGGTGGGGTGGTGCGAGGAGCAGAAAAGGCCTTGAGGCTGTGTGAGCCCTGCTCAGCAGTAACGAAAACATCCCTGTGTTATCAGCACTGTTTTCAGCACAGGCCCAAAACGTAGCCCCATAGTAGCTACTACGAAGAAAATTAACTCTATCCCAGCCAAAACCAGCACAGATAGATAGGAAAATTAGAAAGGGTCCACACTGACAGCAGAAAATATGCCTTCTAGATGCTCCCCCTCAGGGAAACCCCATTCCCCGTGTCCCCACCAAGGCCCTCCTTCTGGAGTAAGAAAGGCAATGCAGAGGATGGTCGCTATTTCCACGCAAGGCTGTGAAATAAAACCACAGTGTACTATGCGGTGCTAATGTGGTTCTTTTTGCACTTTCCAGGCTACTGAGAGCATTAAAATGCTGGTCACACTCTGCCAGTCTGACAACGAAGAGATCAGAAAAGTGGCGTCCGAAACCCTGCTCTCACTTGGTGAGTTGCCTGTTCTAGAGTAGTACTTCATTTTCTTATTTAACAGAGCAGCACGTAAGACATGAGTTATACAAATGTGAGACACTAAATGGAAGCACAACTTTATTCCTAGAGACTCAAACAGGTTAGAAAATACATATTCTTAGAAATGATTCATTTTGAAAATAATGAAAATGGGCCAGAAAGAGAGAAATTGAATTGTGTGAGCCTGGAGGGGGGAGCAGAAAAGGAAAAACAGCAAAGGAGAAGTTGACAAACAGAAATAATTCATAATGAATTTGAAAACCAAGCAGCCTGGAGGAGGCAGGACCAGAGCACTGCCTGCTGTGTATCATACACCCTCCTCTTGGGGATCCCCTCCTGTCACCCCTGTAGTGCCATTATCACACCCTCAAGTGCCATTAGCACTGCCAAGTGTTCATTTAATCTAAATTATCTTTATGTACTTATTTGGACAGACCCTAGCCTGCAAGTGCTCCTTCACACAGTACCTCAGGCACCTGGCATGGACCTTCCCTTGTCCTTGAGACACCAGACACCCTGTTCATTAACCTGCCATCTGGCTGCGTAGCAGTGTGGGACCGCAAGTGTGGCTGCACAGTCTCAGGGCCCCAATACTTCAGTGGCACAGAAAAATGGTATTTTTCTGGCCTTTAAGCTAAGCACGCATTTCTGCTCCATGGGCGCGTGTCCATCTGTGATTTTAGTTCTGCAGACTCTTCAAGCGCACTCTCTTTCATTCACCAGTTCAGGAGGAATTCACTCTGCTGTTGGACGTGTTACTGCTCAGGTTATAAAACAACTAGCCCAAGGACACTTCTGTAAACTCTGGGAGATTGTACTGCCATTCTTCTAGACGACATAGAGACTATTTTGGTTCCTAATGGTCAGTTCAACACACTAGGCTCAATGCTATCTTCAGGTGCATATAGATGAGAGTAGCCAAGGGAAAAGGGTTTGAGAGACACAAATAGTTAAATTTAGCAAACATACTGCTTCCCCTGTTTCAGTGGTATATAAGTAAAGATGTGGCTAGACTCACGTCTTTAAAGTGCCAGTATAAACTTTATATTGTCCAAGCAGAAGTGGATAAACATCATCTGCCTCGAGTGTATCACAGCTGCAGCTGAGACCTTGACAAGCACCACAGGTCATTTAGTAGGACAAGCGTACAGCTGCTGTCACCTAATCATACAAGCCATGTCTGCTTCTGTTTTGCTCTAGATAAACCAAGCAAACTACAAGAGAAAGTTTAAAAAACAATGTGAACGTTCACAGCACGCTTAATTTTTCCAAGTAATTTCTGAATTTGCCTTCAAGAACATAAGAAATTTTAGGAAGAGAAAGAAGTTACCGGCAGATCAGTACTTTCCAACAGCAGAGAATCCAGTATTTTAAATGTTGTAGGGCAATGGCATAATATGTTATTATGTTTTAACATTTTGCATTCAGGTGAAGATGGGAGACTGGCATACGAACAGCTGGACAAATTTCCCCGGGAATTTATTAAAGTTGGAAGCCGCCGTGGAACTGAAGCTGCCACGGCTTTTTAGGTGGAAAAGAACTTGCCTACATTTAACAGTCATTGAAGTAGGACGGAGCTGCGCTTCAGTGTTGGGAGCAGAAGGAAGACTTTGGAGAATTCTGTGAGAAGGTCCCAAAATGTAGCAATTTACAGACTTCTTAAGGAAAAGCAGAATCTAAAATCCAGCTCAAGAGTTCCTATTGGCTCCTCTTTGCAGCTCATGATGGAACAGTCGGATGCTGAGGAACAGTACTTTGACTGATTGATTGGTGACAAACCATGTAATTGCAGTTATTCAGCCTCAACAAACTTCTGTGCGTTTTTAGAATTCGGCATCTTCATATATTTTATCGAGTATTACATTTACTTCCTTGAAGTTGTCGTGAAAGCTTGAGACGTGCGATACTGTACCTAACAAGGACAAGCAGGAGGCCACCTGAGCAGGACTGCGAAGAAGCTTTCTCTCCAGCGCCGAGCTCAGCGTCCGCTGCCATGCAGTGACCCCAGCAACACCCCGGCAGCAGGGAGCACCACTCGGCCTTCTCAGTTGTGTCTCAGTAATGAAATATAGAGCAAGTTTCTTCAAGTTTTGCCTCCAGAAACAGCATGATGTAAACCCTGGGAGGTGTCACTTTGGTGACTCATTCTAAATGCCTCTGCTGGTCTTTTATTTCCTTTCTCTTGCCCTCCAGCAACGAGCCATCATTAATCCAGAGATTTGTGAGGGGGCTCAAACAATCACGTAGGTTTCCGAAAACTAAATGAAAAGGTAAAGCGCATTTATTTATTCCGAGAAGAAGGAGTGAATACAGCTAATTGCACGAGTCCCCAAAGCCATTTGGTCCTGTAAGTTGCAGGCAGGATTGGATTTCATACACTCTAATTAGCGGATCGTAGCTTCTATAGAGTGATTTCAATATAAAGAACTAGAACAAACTAAAGCGGACCTTGGAGGCAGTAATAAACAGAGGGGGAAGTGAATGCGTTCCCCCCCTCACTGCAAGGATGAAAGACAGCGAGTGCTTCAAACTGTTGATTGTGAGCCTTAAGTTAACAGAAGAGGTGAATAGAATTTAACAGAAGAGTGTTCCTGTACTGTGTTCATTATGCATGAAATGCTATTTAGATGTCAATTAAAGTATCCAAATTTGCATAGACTACATAGAAAAGATTGCAAACAATTCACATCAAAAGGAAGCCTTGTGCACCAAACACATTGGCAGGCAGGGGTCGTTTTGTTTTGGCTTTTTTACTGTGAATGTTACAACAATGTACATATCTGTATATTTATAAATATATATTCTTCCTTTAATTAAAAAAGGTACATTTTGTACAGTTCAAAATGCTTACTTGTTTACTGAGCGATATAGACTCTTTTTGCAGGTGAAATAAACATGTTATGGTTTTTATACCATGCCTATCCCACCAGCTGAATTCTTCCAAGGTGTCCTTTTGTACTGACTTCTACTTTTTCTTTTAGTTTTGTGGCATTTGTACTCACCATATTTCCCATCAAATTTAAGTTATAATAAAGATTTTTTTTTTTAAATTACTAAGCACATCAACCATATGTATAGTCACTCTTTCTATCAGCAGCCTCTCTACTGCGAGGCTCATAAAACCCTCCAATATCGTGGAAGTCAGCTCCCAGTACCATAGGTGGCTCAGTAAGAGCCACATACTTGAAGCTGGATTTGAGGCAAACCATTAGGGAGTCATTTAATCATATTAAGGGAAAAGGCTTGTAGGGAACATTTCTCTTTTCAAGCCTGGTCACCAGGACAAGACTTTACAACAACCTCAAAAAGTTTAGCTAAATTATATGAAGTCATCTGCTAGATTTCTGACAGCGTAGAAATAATTTGTGTTTCATACTATATCAACTTTGTTAAGACTGAGAAGAACATTAAGATCTTACAAAAACACCTAAATTAGAGCAAGTGAACAATACATGTAGCAAGGACTGCTGCCCGAGGGCGGACAGAGAACTGCAACTTCTTGCACAGTGGGAGAAACGGTGCAATACTTGCTTGTGTTTTAATATGCACAACTCTTGCATTTTCATCTTTCTGCTGGCCAAGGGGGGGTTAAGTGGCAAACTATTTTAGTAATTGAAATAAACACACAAACCACAAAAGTAGGAAAAGTAGAGAAGGGATGAAACTATAGTGAAAACGACTGCTCTTAGTTGTACCTCTGTGAGGTGAACAAAAGCTAATTTTAAAAAAGCCAGTTTTAAACTAAAACGCTATTTTGGAAGCAAGGGGGGGACTGTGCCCTCAGTGGTCCTTCTCCGATTGCTTCAGTGTGTCTGTGCAGGCCTTTCCTCCCATCCCACAGCATCAGCAAGAGGCATACACTATTTAAAAAGATGAGAATATTCTTATATTGCCATATCTGTCAAAAGCTCCTACCTGTAATACATACCCTCTGTCAAAAGCTTGCTTGTAGTTTGCGTATCACAGTACAGAACACGATTTTGTTAAAGCAAAAGCTATGAAGTCATCAGGTTGTAGGTGCTACATTCTGAACTGTCGCTTCGGAACAAGTGAGATGAGTTTACTTTCAAGCAAGCACTAGTACCCTACATTTCTAGCTACTCCCAGTTTACGTTCAGAGCAAGCCAGCTTTGTGTATCATTCATGATACTTACCAAGAAAGGCTCCACCAGGACTAGCAGAAGATACACTGAAGAGGCTCCACGACTGTTACCAAGCTTTTGCAGATTACTTCTTCCCTTCTGTGAAGACAGACACGTCTCAGACCGAAGACACTCCTCTTCCTCTTACAAACCTTCAGGCTTGTGGCGCAGAGCTGGGGAACACAGAACTGCCTATCGAGCAGAGCGCCAAAGCTGCAGAGTGTAGGGCTGCACACATATACAGGTACCACGTCACATGGAGCTTGTATCTACTTACATCTATACTTCCATCTCACTGTAGTTTAAATCCACCCTTTGAGAAGTTTATTAACCTAAAGCTGATCTGCTACACCATTATAACCATTAAAACCCACATATATAGCTCATACAAACCAGACGGGAGCAAATCTGCTCTCAGTAAAGTCAGTGAGGAAATTCACAGGAATTTTAGTGGGAACGGTTAGACCACATTTAGTTCCTTTTGTGGTATCCAAGACTGACAAGCTTGAACCTGGCATATAGATGTATAGAGGCTAAATTTCACTTTGAGCATTAATACTGTTTTACAAAAGTAAATAAAACAAAGAATCATGTCCTAACATGATTCATGACAACATACGAAAAAAATCACACTCAAATTAAGAACAAAACCAAACAAAATCCTGTAAGTAACAAACTCTTGAAAAAGTGAAGGAACCTTAAAGCTTCTCAAACCAGAAGGCAAATAAAAAGGAAGAAACCATGTATTTGTCTCATAACTTATACATTTTTATGTTCACAGAGCTGACAATGCTGCCCTTTCCTACCACGTTAATGCAAGAGCTCTCCTTTGTGGAGTAGGAAAAGCACAGATGTGTAGAGGCAATTGTAAGAAGACGGACGCTTACTGACTAGCAAAGGAGGAACCAGCAGGCAGTAATTATAAAACTTCTTTCTTAGGGCTGCAGCAGGTTAACAAATTTAAAGGTCTGGGCCACCCCAGAAAAGTATGTTAGGAAAAAGCTCCTGTACCAAAATAACTCAGCAGCAGTGGAGACTGAAGAGAGAGGGAGCTCGCCAGGAAAACTGTGCTCGGGAAGGGGGTTTGCCTGGTGGTTTTGTTGGTGGCTTATTCTTACCTCATGCTTTTCATCAAGTAGGGTGGTTTTCACTACCCCTGCCACGCTTTTACTGTCTCTCCGCATCCAGCCAGGTAGATACAGACCTGTAGTGCCTCTGTACTACTCTAGCTACAGCAGCAGCGTAAGTTAGGCTGCCCGGAGTTTGACACTGCTATCAGCAAGACTCCTCCTGTACCCACTATACCCTCAGAAAAGCTATCTACTGTAGCTTTACCCTATGCTGCAGTCTGTTACATACTGATTATCGCTGACTTTAAGCATTCAAAATTAGGAGTCACTGGACTGTGTATCTTAAGTATGGACCCCTGCTGTGCTGATTTGCAATGGAATTACCCTGATGACAGGATCCACAGGACCCCCCTTGCAATGGCTGCGGTGCCCCCAAGGGTAGAACAGAGGTATCGTCATACCCAAGGGTTTGACCTTGAAGCGTGATCGGCTGTGTTCATTACAGGCAGTTGTCGGCAGATCGACAAAGAGCAGCAAATTAGTTTCTCAGAACACCATTATCATTTGCTGAACTACTTTGTTATTACAAGAACAGAGAGATTAACAATATACAATAAACATTTTCTGCTGAAGAAAATGACGATAACAATGCAATTCAGTTTCAAGAACACCACAGTACTGGAAACACACGGCCTTGGCAGATTTGCATACCTTCTGCTCAAAGTCTCAAATCCAGTTCTGAAAAGAAAACAACCTCAGATGGCCCTTAAGGAAAAATAAATGAACGTGCAGCGTGCTTCCTTGCAAAAATCGATGCCCAACTTCGTTACTTATGCACAGGTTGCAACATAAGCAATACAATGCCAAACACCAAGTGATTTTCATTTGCCCAGCCAAGTAGTTATTATGGTCTAATTCACTTCTCCACGCATTGTCTTAAATACAATGGGTGTTTACACTTAAAGTGGTATTTTTGCTAAGCCAGTTAGAAGTTCTTCCTGGCACAAACCATCCACCCTCCCCACAGTTTGCTTGCCTCTGCTAGCCCCTGCACAACTGCTCCTTCTTGAAACCTCCAACACCTGCAAATGGCCCGTCTCCTCACTCTTTAGTCTTACATATCTGAAGTTCTGTCCTGTCAGGACACGCACGTTTCATGGGAGAAGAGCTAGGACGCAGCAGATGCATCACACTTCTGGGCAGCCTTAGGATACCGCAGTGAGAGAGGAGGTTGCGGCCACAGCCTCTGCCATGAAAAGGAGTCAGCATGCTGGTCAAGGTGGCGCACAAAAGCATTTAGGACTGCTTGGAAAAAAAAAATCACATTCTGCAGTTAAGTTCCAGAACTGATAATTTTATTCAGCTAGAGAGAACGTTCTGTAATTTAGCTGGATATAAAATTCTTTGTCTTTAGCGATGTTGATTTTCAGCTGTTACAGAGCTATGTTTCAGTGGTAAATGAGAGTTTCTCTATACACTTAAACAAAAATAAAAGGTCAGATGGTTGCAAGAGAATTAATTACACAAATCTCTGTATAATTTCTACACATATGACAAGCCTTTCACACATGCATACCAAGTTCCTATACTTACTATGTAAGATGGTTCTATTGCATGTTTTAAAAAATACTCAGGAATTTTCAGGACAATAAATGAAACTTGACCCTTTTAGAACATTTTTAAACAGTGATTAATACAGCATCACAAAACTTCTGACACTTTGATGCATTAATATTTCTGATGTAACAGGCATAGGGAGATTATTTGATCAAGGTCCAATACATCTGTGATAGAGCATGTTTATTCCTATGCCACAATTCAGCTCTCACACGCAGTCTTCTCCTGCAGCATGTTTTTTCAAGAGTTTATACAGCAAACTATTCTCTCTGCTAATGAATTAAAGTTAATAAAACCATAGTAGCCTTGGTTTGAAGACTTCTGGTGCAAGTGTATGTATTGCTAAGTGGCCAATGCCTTTTTGATGTAAAAAGTTTTGATTAGAGGTGTGCCAAATGCTGCAATAGACGCATCAGCCTACATGAAGAACTTGCATGATTTATCTTGTACACAATCCATTTCAACAGAACTAAGGGTCCAGCTACTCAAGGGACTGTCTTGTCTTTGTTATTTAAATAAAAACAATTCAGAAAAAGCACAAGATGTAAATCTAATAAGCATTCTTCTTGACCATCCTGATGAAAACAGGGAAGAGCCAGATGCAGATAATGCATGCAAATTCTGGATTTGTTACTTTCTGGCAGTTCTTTGTTCTAACAACAGCACCTGTATTACAACAGTTCAGAGCAGGAGGTAAAATGGTGGAAAAGAAGTTGCACTCACTGTCTCAGTTGGATTGGTCTGCCTGGCCAGCTAATTATGCAACAGTGCTTTCTTCCCTTCTACAGTCTCTGCAAATGCAAAATATTCCTGATGTTTAAAAATAAAGCCACCTCTGAAGAATGGCTGTTAACTTAATTGCACTGCATAAAGACTGTTATAACAAGTTAAATTTTATGTGTTTCCTCATTTACTATTGTTGAAGAACTACTTTGACATGAAAATTGCTTAGAAGCTGAGATAGGAGAGGTTTAAGTCACTTGACAGTATTATCTATTTCTTTTGAACAGAAAACCAAGGTTACTCTACAAAGCAGTTCTCCAGCATCCAGTTGTTTGTTTTTTCTTGAACACAGCATCAGTTCAAGTTAAAGGACACACCTTTGTCACTATTTCTGCACTGTGATGGAAAGAATTATGTTTAAGCACCCTCTAGAGCACAAATTGGAAGGTGTAATTTTTTTTTTTTTTTTTTTTTTTTTTTTACACAAAGTTCCCAGGAAAATATGATGCCTCACCTTGTGGTTACCAGATTCAAGGTGAAATGGAAGCAAGGAGGAGTGTTACTTCCTACAATGGTTCTGACCTTCCCCGAATGTCACAACTGAGATCAGTTGTGAAACATCTGTTAACTTACTGACACCCACAGGGAGCAAGTAAGAGACAGAAGGAATCTAAAGGTGCCAATCTGATAGCTCCACAGGTGTGGTCATGCACACCCTGAAGCACTCATTTTGGCAAGGCCTGACAGATCCATAAACCAGAATCCCTCTAGTTATCTCTGCCTCCTGAAAGCCACTCAGCTTTAAGCTCTTCACAGGATACTGCAATGGCCACCATCTTTTAGAGCCTATCCTTGGAAGGCCTTGTTACTTACAGAACAACTGCTGAGTTCACTCAGGACTGGGAAACCTGTATTCAACTTACTTTCTCCTTCTACCTCAGTGCTTTCAACTGCAAGCATCCCCCCCCTCCCCCCCATGGATGCTAGATAAGGTGCTCAAAGTTTTAAAGAGTGCTTTTTATTCCTGTAAACCCCTCAGAACATTACTGTCTTGGTAAAAAGCTGCCTCAGGCCTCAGTAAATAGCAGAGCAGTACTTTGAGAACAGCCATTGAATTTCCTTTCAGAATAGCTCTGAAGTGTAGGCTGCCTCATCTCCACCTAATTTTCAGTACAGCTGCCATTAGAAGCAAGAACACCCCACCTCTTCTTTATAAGTCAATAAATGTATTTCTAAAAAAGACTGTCTAATACTTTGTATTTAAGCTCTCATCTATACATCTTGGAAAAGGCTCCCTTAAGAGGCAATTATTTTAAAAACCCTGATAAGCATAAATCTAACTGAACTTCAGATCTTGACTCCGATTACCCATTTTTGACTTTCCTGAAGCCCCACCAACAGCACACAAGTTTTATTTTGCTTTCCCTATCCACCAAACCCCCTCTGTTCTCCAGAATTCTGCAAATCTGAGAACTTAAACTGCCCAGGCACTCCCTAAAAACTTGAAAGCTTCCATCTACAGTAGTCACAATCAACTTACAAACCTAGAACTAGCCATTTCCCACTCAAGAGGCTGTTTTGGTAAGGCAAAGGTTTATTTATCAATTTTCATGTATCATGTCAGACCAACTGATAAGATATTTACACAACAGTTTGAAATACACAGTATTTGCATTTTATACAAGCAACTAAGTGCAGCCTGTATTAAGTTTTCTACGCAGTATCCAGATGCTCCCACTGCTACATAATTCCAGTTAAAAACCAACATCTGTAATGCTTCCACAAGAGTTTCTATACCTGAGAAGTTTTAGTATATCCTTTCCAGAGGAAGTCTGCAATTAAAAGCCACATACATAAGCCTATTTAAGGTTGTCATTCCAGTTGCAAATGATTTGCTTCCTTTGAAGCAAGATCTGATATACTCTCCCTTAAGCCACATGACACTTGTGCTGGCCCTTCTTCAGAAGGGCTGTCTGCATTATCTCCACAGTTAAGCTCTTCGTTTTCTTGTTTGGATTCCTCTAGAGCCAGACTCTCCAGTGTCTCAGGACTGTCAGGTGCTTGCCCAGTTAGCCTCTAGAAAAAACAAACAGAAGACAGTGTGAACTTAGTACTTTTTCAACTTAGTAGCTAGGGAGGCAAGACTGTGAATACTGAATTAAGCAAACTAATTATCTTCATTTGGAGACTGATATAATTAAAACATTCCTCTGTCACAAAAATCTTGGACACTTGAGTTTGACTCAAGTTGCTACCTCTAACTCACAGACCACATCTGGTTTGTTGACTGTTAAGTCTTCCTTAGGTTCTTCAATAGGACAGGTTTTACCTTAGGCAACATAAAATATGGGAAACAGCTTCCCAAGTTAATTACTATAGTACTATATAGATTTAGTTTTAGAAAAATTACTATACAGATTAAGTTTGTAATTTTTAATCAGACATAATGAAACTACATTAAGCCTAGATAAATTAGAGACCCAGCAGTTTCTAGCACTTTATGTTCAAACTAAAAGTTCCTCACCTAACCTGATCCAAGGAAGAAAAACAGGACTGTAAGAGGCTGCTTTTGAGGCTTCTGGTTGTTTGACATATCACTTAAGGCTCATTAAAGCCTCAGAAGTGAGCAGCTTACAACTAATAAGTGAACTTAACTGTTGAGGAACTGCAGAGAAGTTTCCAACATCAAGCATTTAAGTCATTCACTTTCTGCCTGTGAGTTTATCACTAACAAGCAGCACCCCCTGAATAACAAAAAATTCAAGTGTAGCAAAATAGAGAAGTCTTTCAAGACTGATCTAAATAATTGCACTAACTAAAAATTAGCTTGATCAAGTTTACTTCTTAGCTTCATATCCCAGTTGAGAGCTCAATCCCTACAAAAAGCCACCTAGATGATAATCTTAGTATCAAGGCTCCATGGCTATATATTTATCACAGCTTCAGAGACTGTTACAGATAATCTACTCCTGCTTTCATGCAATCAGTGACACAACTACCTGCCCCCTAGGAATTCTCATGAGGAAGCTGTTTTGAAATTTAGAGGTTTATGAACCCTACAGACTTTGTGCATTAGCCCTTTTGGGGCCATGAAACTGGCAATCCCTCAGTGAAACCTTGACTTCAAAGAGCATAGGTGCTCCCTTCTTCCTCTCGTTGCTCCACTTTGTGTATCCCTGTTTCAAGCTTAGTTCCTCAAAGGACACAGCCAGTACAAACACTTAATTTAGCCAGCAACTTCACACAACCTATTAAACACTTAAATTTAAGTCATCTCAAAAAAAAGTAAAAATGAACCCTTCCTTCCCATGTCGCCGTCTCTAATGTGCAAAGCCTGTTAAGACAATAGGTTGAATCTTCCCTTCAGAAAACACCCCTCTTAAGTACTTTCTCATTACTCCTGTGGATTTTAAGCTGGAAAAACTCATTCCCTAGAATGGGCTTCATGCCTCTGGATTAGAGCAATCCCACAGGAAACAGCTTAGACAGTAATTTAAAATGAAGAGTTGTGTGAACACAGAACAGAAGCTGTGATTCGTAAAAAATATCTTTGCTGGTTTGACTTTTTCATTCCACAAGATCAACTGAAAATTCAAGTACCTCAATCACGCTGGTCATATAATGCACGTGTTCAGCAAGGGACATTAGCTCTTCATTTTCTTCTTTTAGGCGGGCAATTTCATCATCTTTCTGTTCAATTTCTTTGTGCAGCTGGGTTCACATAATAAAATGTTAAAACAGGAGTACAACAGACAGTGGTAAAGAAATTAGTTATCTTTCACTACCTACCTTTTCATTTTCTTGAAGCACTTCATACAGAGCCTTCCTCCTTTCTTCAGCCACTTCTTTCCAATATTGAGATGAAGGGCTTCCTGAAGTAAGAAGCTACCGTAAGTCTGTGCTAAGACTGAATTATTGAGATCATCTTAAAATATTTAACTTGTATACAAGTGCTCCATAAAGTGTAATAAGAACTCGCTGTGTAGTGTTTTCCCAAAGATTAGTTGTATGTTTACAACTAGAGACATAATTTTACAGAAAACAGAGATCCTACACTGTGTGAATGGCTGTACAGGCAGAGTCTTCAAGAAGCTCCTCAAGCATGGCAGCAGGCTTTGCAAGATGGTCATATTTGCAATTGTCAGTCTTGACACATACTTTGTGGAAGACAGAAGTCTTATTCCCAAGTCACTATCCACACTGACTGGGCCTAATCAGTCTCCCACTGAACTTGAGATACTTCCAAACTGGTTCTGAGAAACTGCATATACAGCACACTATGCCAAAACAGACTTTCATTTCAACTTAATTATTAGTCACTTGAAAGCTTGTAGCAAGCCAAAGTAACAAACTATCAGACTTCTTAACACTGCTGCACACCACGTTTAGGGTAACCAGTAGCTGAGAACCATTCTGAAACATTAGATATCTATATGTATTTACTATACTACAGAGGATAAGTATCAACAGGGGATAAGTATCATTAATTTCTGCTAGGCATTACATAAAAACACTAAGCCCTTATCTAACTGGCAAAGGAACCACGTTTCAAGTTAAAATGCTATGCTCCCATTGGAATATAAGTGCAAGAAAACATTTCGGGAATTACCACATACCTTTTGTCATGAGATCTACAGCTTGAATGACATCATTCATATTCTCATTTTTTTGCTCTTTGCCCACAGACACCTCAGCTTTACAAGCCTTTGAGGTGAACTTGTTATTCCAGAGTTTCCTTTTGACTGACGACTTCTTCTGCATAAAACACAGGCAGGTTTAACTCCAGAGCAATGTTTCAGCTTTTTTTTTTTTTAAACAATACAAACTTGTAAGTCTGCTCACCAATGACTGCACATAAGTCTTCATAAGCCCCAGTTCCTTCACATTATAGTTCTAGTTTACAGACATTATCCTTGAAACCCATAGGTTTAACACAAGACTCAAACATTTTCCTGAAGTACTCAGAAATTGCTAGTTTTTAATATTGTTTATTACTAAAATAATAGTAAGCTGAAGTTGTGTCACACTAGTTAGCAGATGATTTTTTTTCAAATATATTAGTTTTGAGTTAAAAGCTCAAAAGCATTTCACTATGAGTAGAAATAATTACACATCTACAGGTTATCTTCTAATTCATACCTCATTACGTCTGCCAACCAGGGAACCTGTTGCTGAAGGCTGAATCATTTTAAGAGTCTGTCTTGGGGCAGCACTGCATGTGGTGTCCGTGAGGTACTTCTAAAGAGACAAATATGGCTTCAGACTGTTGCCACCCTTCTCTACATAAACTGAAACTTAGAGATTTGTCATGCTTCCATTAAGGTAACACTTGGTTCATCTCGTCAAGACAAAAAGATGATACTTTATGTTATGGCTTGTGCAAAGAAGGGGATCTAGTTATTTGTAGCAGAGATGGACCGTAATCACATGAAGTTACACTCAGTCCCTGCCTCTTAGAAAACCCTTACCCTTCATAAAGGAACCTGAACAGGTCTTATAACAGAAATATTCTGACTAGATTTCAAGGCCAGTTACAGCGCAGTGACAGGTGTAAACTTCAGCTGAAGCTCACAAATTTGTATTTGACAACAGCAGTATTGGACTCTGGGGAGAGACAAAAGTGACTGCAATTGCAAGTTCACTTGGTAAAGTCACAAAGATCACTTTAGGCAGTACCTGTTTTTGTTACCTGTGAACACACCCTCAAGTGGTGTTCATTTAAATAGATGTGTTGTTTCAATTATCTATTAAAATGGATCTAAAGCTTCCCTGCTTCAACCCAGACAGGCTATTGTTTTGTATAAACAGTATGTTTATCACCTTTCCTGTCATGCATAAATACCCATTTCCTTCATTAAAGCTTTCTGATTGGGTTGGTTACACTGCCACCATGGGATAGCAAACAATGGCAGACAACCAAGCAAGAATAGCCAGAATACAATGCCACACCAGCGTGAGAAAGTTACCGATTCACACTGTACTTCATATGACAAGAGTTCTCCTTTCCCACGGTAGTTTCTGCCACCAATTACCCTACTGTTGAACTAAAGGACAAACACTAACTGCTGTGGGAACGAGAATCACACCGTGTCAGACACTGCTTGCTGCCACTGAAGGTCAGAGTTAAGTATACTCTGCCAAGACACTATTGACCAATACTTGAGTTAACCCATTGAAAGTGCAAAAAGCCACACTGAGGAATTTATACCCTAGAGTCACTATAGGACAAGATTACCATGTGTGTAAGGCAAACTTATCAATCGGCAATTTTCAGTAATACCAGAAGTTTTCATTACAATCACTATCCCTCATGATAGAGAGCTACTAGCCTCTGTTTTATATAGTATTTGCACAATTCCAAGTAGGACCTACATTAAAAGGTTTAACAACAGGGTCTTGTTACAAGACTGGAATAGGTATAAACTTTCGTAACTTCTTATCAGTCAGCTCTTAAAAACTTAAATCCCTTAAGCATTTCCACCAACTCCAAGGCAACTATGGTTCATGAGGGTGACTTTAGAAACAGAACTGCCTGCATGAATACTCCAGTTAAAGCATGCTCAAGTCAAGACAGATTTAACTCTTAGTAACTTCATCTCTATAAAGGACAGACTATAGAACCTACTCTACAACCCTTTAGCAGCCAGATTGATTCATTCAGTAACCAAACTAAGGCAGGTAGCCAGCACCTAAAAAAAAAATCACATGGAAAGACAGCAAGCTCAGTGACAAACTAAAAAGAACTTGCTGAGCAATAAGAAAAAAGTAGCCATAAGCACATATGCCCAAGCAGGACAGAGTGTTCCCAAGCCACACTGCCTGCCAGGAGGTTACTCAAGCCAACAAGACATAAACCAGGTGGAAGCACAATGCAACAGATCCCTTTGTATTCCTTCGGTGGATATAAAACTTGCCAGATAGAGGGACCATTTCCTAGAGAATTGAGCACAAACCTCTGAACAAAGCAAATTCTGTGTTTGAGACGCTCTTGGTAAATTTCATCTTCTATTTTCTATCCCTTATCTGCTCCCATATTCTAGCTTCAAGACTTTAAAGCCTATACCTGCAGGGATCCTGATGATTTTTCTGCGTTCAGTTTCTGTTTCATTTTGGAATTCATAAGATCACTACAAAAAAAAAGTAAAAAATTAGTAACATCCGGCTGCAACTGAAGATCAGGCACACTCGTTACAGAATGTTACGGTTTCAGTTTATCAGCTTTTATGACAGCATTAAGAATTCAGTCATGAATCACGCGGTCAGCAGGCTCTTGCAGAGCCCCTACAGCCCCTCTTGGGGTTCCCCCCGAGATACGAGCTGCAAGCGCGCTAGAAGTGCAAAGCCCCGAGGGGACACCCCGTGTCGCTGCCACCAGCGCTGCCACGCCAGCCCACCACAGACGCCACCATGGATTACAGCCCTGTTAAGCCTTTCCACAGGAACGGAGGGGGTCTCACGGACTCACACCCAAGATGGGGGGGGGGGGGGGGGGGGGCGCCCTCCCGCTCCCGCCAGCCGGGCCCGCAGCGCCCCTCCCCGCTCGCTGGCACGGCCAATGGGGAAGCGAGGTAGGAGCCCGCCAAGACCCAAACGCGGCCATGAAAGCCTGCGGGCCTCCTCACCCCCAACGGCTCAAGCGAGACGGAGCGCCCCCCCCGACCCCACCGCAGGCGCCCAGCGAGCGCCGCCGCCTGCCCCCCCGGCCCCGCTCACCTCCAGCCGCTCCCGCTCAGCCCCCGTCCGCACGCGCACCCAACCAGCCGCCTTCTCGGGCCAGGCGCCTGCCTATAAGGAGTGCGGGGGGGGGGGAGGGGGGGCGCACTGTCACGTGATCCGCTGTCCGCTCTCCGAGCCAATCGCAGGCCGCGCTCCCCCATCCCGCCGGCGGAGCCACGCCCCGCGGGCCGCTGGCGGGAGGCCTGAGGGGGCCTGGGGGGGCCGAGACGCGCAGGGGGCAGGGCAGAGCGAGTGACTCTGCCGGTGGTCCGGGCAGAGCTTTTGCTCTTGAGGAAGGTGAGCAGAAAACTCAAGAGTGCAGCACAAGGGATATGACGCACTTCAAGTATGAACTACACATGCCGGGCCTGCCAGTGCCGCTGTGGGGGGCGCAGGCCTGTCTGGTGCAATCTGCCCCTAGGCTGGAGTCACCTGAACCGACGCCGTAGGAAATGAAGCGCACAAGCATTGCCTGGTGCTCATCGTGGCTATTAAAACTCGCATAGGAAGTCTTCTGGTTCCATGTTCAAAATCTCCCTGAACCTCAAAACTAGACAAGATCTCTCTGACTGCTTTCTCACTCCCATTATTTGTTGTATTTTATAAAGGTACTGCACCAAACCAAATTTAAATCACGTATCCACTTTATTGTCATCACTCCTATCTAAATACAGTACAATCTGCAAAACCGGGGAACAAAATTAATACGGTTAGGCCACAACAACTGATTTACAATAATTTTACATGTGATATAGACCGTAACGCCATTAATATGCATAAGGTATGCTGTTAAGTTTGTTAGAGGTCACTTTACAATTATGTTCTTGCAAATATTTGCACATTTATCTTTTATTTATGCTAATAGTATCTTCTGCTGACTTGTGAGTAAACGTTTCTAGAGTTAAGGACACATTCCTTGCAATCAAGGTCTCATAGCAAGCTTCGAGCAGCTATCAACATTTTTCCAGGCAATAGGATGGAGCTATTACAGAGAGAAGACAGAGCATGCCACTCTGTCAGTCTTCTGTTTGGAAATAAACCTGGTCTAGTGGAAGGTGTCCCTGCCCATGGCAGGGGGGTTGGAACTAGATGATCTTTAACTGCCCTTCCAACCCAAACCATTCTATGATTCTTTGAAACTGTATGGCACTTATGAGAATGTCTTAAGGGGAATGTCATGGTCTGATGAAAGAAGGAAAGGCAGAACATAAAAAATGATGAATTAGGAAATCTTTAAACAAGGATCAGGAAATAAAGCTGATCTCTCTTGCATAAACTTGTTCAGTTTTCCATTGACCCGTTTAAACTTTCATTGTGCACAACATCCTTTGGCAAGTACTTCTAGAGCTCAAATAGCCATTGTCTGAAGAACCCTCTCCTTTTTTTTTCTTTTGAACCCGATTCCTGTAGTTTCATTTGATGTCCCCAGTCCTTGTACTAGAAGAGACAACAATTGGTCCTCATCTAGGCCACTGTTACACAGATTCCCCTCCAGTTCTCTCTCCCAGGTCTACTTAGCCATCCCTTACATGAAAGCTGTTCCATTTTTCTGCTCTTTCGCGAACTGTATGCCATTTGATTTGCCTTTTCAACCACTGCTGAACATCAGGCTGACATTCTTGTGGAAATATGTGTCATAACTCAGAGATCTTTTTCTTGAATGATGATCAGTTCAAAGTCTGTTACTTGGTATATGAAATTAAGATTTTTTTTCCTATGTATATTCTTTTACATTTATCTACATTGAATTTCGTTGACTGCTGTATTTGCCAGTTACTCAGTTCCATAATGCCCTTCTGCAGTTTTTCAGTCAGCTCTGTTCCTGTTGTCTTGAATAATATAGTGTCATCAGCAAGCTGTCACCTCAGTAAGCTTTGTCTTCTATCAAGAAAATGAAAATAACACGTGCAGAAATGTCTATCTAAATTACTATTGTTCTGTTACAGTACTAGAAAAAAAAAAAAAGTTCATGCTCTTAAGTTAATTCTTGTTGAATCTAGAAGAAAATTTGAAATTTCCATATTCCAAAACACTAGCAGATATGCTAAACTCCGGTCAAATATACACATAAATCTTACCAGCATTAAATCTCCTTTCAGAAAGATCTGGATACAGGTAATGTGTACCTAAACACAATATCAAAACATTCCTATTTTTATGTTGTATGTATTGTTGCAATATATTTTTATGTTGTATGTATATAGCAATATAAATATGCAATATAAAAATACATTCTACAAAACATTTAAATTATATGCATGCATAGATTTATATACATAAAAGGCAATGTGTGTATTTTATGGCTGTGATACAATTTTTTGTAATATGAATGTTTTCAAGTGCAACTTTCTCAAAAATTACCTTTTCAAAATTCAGTTTTAATTTCCAAAAAGTTTTCAGGTAGATTTACAGTTCAGAAGTGGTACAACTGCTTTTGGAAATCACAGAATCACAGAACGGTAGGGGTTAGAAGGGACCTCTGGAGATCATCTAGTCCAACCCCCCTGCCAGAGCAGGTTTACCTAGAGCAGGCTTGTAATATTATGTTTATAATTGGAAAGGGCCCGAGGTAATGGGAGATGGTTCTGATGTGACAGTTCTGTTTGTTTTTCCTTTTAATTTGTTCCTTGCCGGAGGCATATGATCTGGAGGTTTATTACAAAGGTGCCACTCCTTCAATTTATCCAGCTGAAGAACATGTCCTGTTATGAACCACTGTGTCTCAGAGTTTTCCTTCAGTTCAGTTTCTTCAGTTCGAAAGGCTTGTAAAGAATCCCTTCACAATGTCAGAAAGAACACTGAGAGCTTATTATCAGAAGCTTATTCATAGTCTCAACTGTGGGAAACCAGCATAATTACATAAAAATCTCACAAAAAGGTTTCAGGTTACTTTATTGTAATAATTCCCATTTTTGTGGCTGAAGGTTAAGTTTAAATAGGGGTTGTGGCCTTTTTACATGTAAAAATCTGTCAGCCCACTAGGAGCAGAATATATGTCTTCAGATGGAGTGCAATCTAATGCATTTCAGCTTGTTTGTTTCATAAAAAATAAAACTCTCTGTCATGAATACTTATGACTATTTGCACTTGAAGTGAGCCTAAGCAAACACGCCGAGGTTTCCCATAGAGCTCAGCCAATTTGTTAGATTATTCATGGCAGTAGAGAATGTGTACTTTTTAGAGCTTTTATACTCCATTGCTATTGATAAATGTTATCAGATTTTAGAGCAAATGACAACAGAAAAAAAGCTTCTTGGAGGACTTCATGTGCCTGGGAAGGTGGGAATAGGTGAGAAGGTACTCCCCAGTCTCCAGCGACTGTGGGGTCCTGTCTTGCTTAGACTCCTGTGTGTGGAAACTTCCTGAGCATTATACAGAGAGAGTTTGGACTTGGCTATCCGAATCAAGTACTGGCAAAACGGTACTTCTACGTGACACTCACATTGTGCCTTTTGTAATCCACAGATAATTATCTAGCTCTGGGGTGCTTAAGGACTCTTTATTTCTACCTTCTACATTAAGTACAGGTAAATTACATTGTAATTTTGTATTTTGTAAATTACATTATTATGTAAATAATGTGCATCGTTACATAAATAATTACATAAATTACATTATTATGTAAATAAATGCTTTCCTATTTATTAGCATTTAATGTAAGCAAGTACTGTAACTGTTTTAGGACTACTGTGGAGAGGGTCAAGGGACTCGGTGCAGCATTGTGCCTCCGAAGCACGTGCATGTCTTACCTCAGTCCTGCTCTGGGTGCAAGCCTTGCAAAAGGGTCCAGGGAAGGAAGCCCCGAGGCTAGGTTTGGGATCTCTGAACCAATAAACAGGAACTGTGGCTCTCAGGTCCCTTGCTGCTCTTCTCCTGGCCCTTCTGTCCAATAAAAAGGCCATTTATTTCAGGGATAAAACGGCTCCCCGCAATCCGCGGGGTGACACTAGGTGGCAGCGTGGCATCACGTTGCCTAACGCTTCCCCTCCCTCAGCGTCTTGTTTCTGGGGTATTACGTTGTACAGACGAGTGTTTCGCGTGTTACCAACAAGAAGTTCATGATTTGTCTTCCCTAGGTTGATCGTGACAGAAGGCTGCATGTTTATAAAAATCCATCCAAAGAATGGATTATATACACAGCACAATCCAGGTATAATTCATAATGCAAGCCGGTTTTCTATGATGGCCACTGCTATTAATTAAATCCCTCCAGAGAGCCTGCAATTTTCGTGTATTAGAATAAAAGATTGTCCTGTGAATAGTGACCCTTAGTGCTTCAGAGGGAAAAGGTTAAAAGAAACATCTACATCTCACCTTCTGAATTTTTCCCTAGTTAAGTACTGTGTGAGTCACTAAGACATCCCTTAAACCAGTTAGGTCCTAACCTTCTCAGCTATGGATTTGCCTTGAAAAAAACATAATTTGTGTAGTGCCTTTAGATTTAAAAATGAAACATTCACTATAAAGGCTAGGAATTCCTAATCTAAAGTTACTTCCAATGCTGCTGGCTACAAGTATTTAGAATATTATTTGCAGACTGAATAAATAAACCAAGTTGTTTCAAATTTTACTCTTATTCTTCAAGCACCTGCTAAGCAAACACAAAACCTACGATGGAACATGACTGTCTCTGGTTTTGATAGATCAGACAAGTCTAATAAAGACAAATGCATTTGCACCGCATTAACTGAGAACTTAAGTTAAAGATGAAGCAGCACAGTGACAAAGAGTCGATAGTCTTTCAGATACCAAACCACTTTGTCCAATGGAATTTGAATTGCAGGTTTATGTACGAATTGCAGGCAATGTGCATTTCAGACATTTTCAGAATAAATACAGGGTTTTAGAGACAGGACACACATTTGTTATACAAAACAAAGGGCCCAGCTGTTTAACAAATCACGACTACCATACTCCAAGAGGCAATTGACTGGGTGTCAGTGTTTGGGGGAGCTATCTTCTCAGCGAAGGCACTGAGAACCTTTAGTTATTTTTGACATCATAACCGCACATACTCAGCATTCCTAAACGAGTCAGGAAAGCACAATCTAGGCAAGCAAAAAAGGAGAACACATATAATCAAGTGTTATTTAAATATGTATCTATATATACATGTAATTATTAAGATAGAACAAACCCAGCAAGACAGTAGGTGTAGTTCAGCCAAAGTTTAAAATCATGTGCCAAAGAACGTCCATTTTATGACCACAGCCCTACAACTAGAAGGCAGGACATAGGGAAGTGATGAATGAAGTTTAATATCGTAGCAATAGCTGTGCAGTGGATATATAGTTGTCCATAGCATGCTGTAAGGAATGTTTTCTGCATTAAACATTGCCATTTCTCCACACAAAAGCATTCCTGTTATGCCTTGGAAACTAATGTTTGCTCGAAAGGCAGAAAGAGTGAATCACAGTATACTCTGAAGTGTATGAAAGAGTTTTAATTGCCACCTAATTTGTCTTGTTTGAACTTAGAATACTCATTTATTTTGGTCTGATGCATAAACATTTGGCACTGAATTAATCATAGTTCTGTTTTTGAAGCGAGTAGCTTCAGGGCTGATACTACTTCTAACACACACAGCCAGTACAGTATGTATGGATGGTATAAACAGAAAGATAACGGAATCCATCTCATCTCTTCCTAACTATGTCTATAACATATGTATCAATTTGCTACCATCTGTTAAAAACTAGTTATTAACTAGGAATTATTAAGTTTTAAATAACTGTTTATTAAGATGGAAATTAAGAGCAGTGGCATTACAGTACAATCTTGCCCACATGCTTATGAGTAAACATTTAATTCTGAAAACAGGAGTTAGAATCTGAAATCACATAAATTTTGGGGGAAAAAAAATAACTAAGGTGTTTCTATAAAGTTATCAATCCTTTTTAATTTACAGAAAAACCCACAACTTATTATGCAACCGAAATGTGAAAAAAACCTACAGTGTTTAACTTCACTGAAAACAGCAAGGAAACAATAAAATGGCGAATAGAAAACACAAGTTTTTCAGAGCCGAAAAGGAAAAAATATACAAGCAAGCAGACATTCCAAACTTGCAGTGCTTCTCAAAACTACATTACTCAAGCACTTTCTCTCCCAAGAAATACATTTTTGTGACAAGGTCTTTCCTACCTTCACATGGTATTGCCCACACTGCCTGATGCTCTATTTCTCTAGGATGACAGCTGAACAGCGTCACCCCCCGCTGCAGAGAGCGAAGTCCCTAGGGATGTGCGTGCGTTTGATTCCCCAAAGACTACAGGACTACAGCTACACGGTGACGTACAAAGTCCTCCTCGCTTTGAGTGGGAGAAAGATTAAAGAACATCAGCTTATTTGTCTGTGCTATGTTAACCAAGCAGAAGCTGAGCTGTTTTGCTCAGCCTGGATTTAACATGCACAAGAAACGCTATTTTTTGCTGTGCTAATGGGATTGAAGCCTAAAAAAAGAACTATTACGTATTTTGCATATACTGACACAACCTACTTGTCGGGTTTGTTTTGTATGCCACCCACATTTCTCTCTCCTTAATGATAAAGCTTATATTGTTTTAAACTAGATTTGAAGAGAGGCAGTCTGTCATTAGAGGAAGTGTTATAATTGTAAAGCACACACCAGCTTTCAGGCACACAAGCCTCTCTTATAAATGATACAACATTGCATAACCAGTAAGAAGCATAACAATAATAGACAATTTTCTGGTCAAGAGAATTATGGATCAATACCATATAAATATTTATTTTGCTAAGTCTTAACCCCCCCTTCATTCAGTAAGAGATGTTACTTAATAATATATATTTTAACGAAGATGTTGATATATACCATTTTTCTCCTATATGAGCTTCATCGTTGTGCACTATGGAGGAAAAGAAGCACAATTGTCTAAAAGTAGGACAAGACTCAGCTATTACTCACGGCTTTAATATTGCAGGTATTTCTGTACATATATGTATAATAAACATAGTTTGGTTGGTAGGTCTACTCAGTTGTGTAAACATTGTCAGGGTATCTTTAGTAGCCAATGAGCAAAAAGAAAAAAATCTTCTCTGAGTTTGGTAAGGGAGGTAGTTGCCTATATAAGGAGGAGCAGCAATCTATACACAAGGAACCTGGAGAGATTTCAGTTCCCCATCCCCTTCTGAAATGTTGTGAAAGGATGTGAGTAGCCTGGGTTTGCAAACGACAGCTGGTGGCTGCTTAACACGTAATACTCTGGACTCGATCTCCCGTCTCCTCTAAGTATATGTATTTCCTCTAAGTATATATATTCCTCTCCTCATAGCTCTTCTAGAAAGTCGTCTAGAAGAAAAACTGTTCTCATGCCAGCACTACATTTGACAAGATTTTTTGGATACATTCCTCAACCTGGGGCTGGGCAGCTGCCCGATCCCTTGTGAGACAGGGCAGTCGCTGTGGCTGCGTCCCTGCGCTGGAGAGGGCAGCTGGAGTTACTGGGCTGGAAGAGGACTCCTTCCTTTCTCCTCCGCGGGCAGGCAAGGCGCCAGTTCCCTCGGAGGGCCCTCTGTGCCGGGGCAATCCCTGCGTCAAGCCGTGCTGCTGTGCTGGGCCTCCTTTGCATCGGCTGTGCCGGCACAAAGAGGGTCACAGGCCAAGCGTGAGTCACAGCTTAAAATAGCAGCGGGCACAAGAGGGAATTTCAGACTGCAGCACAAAATGCCGTACAGGGCAGCACGGCAAACAAAACCGCTTTGACTGAAAAAGCGGGTATCTAAACACAGCTCTCGTTAAGGCCAGACTGATATTACAGTTAAAAAATGTTAGCTGGGAAATAGTCCCAGCAGCGCAGAGCTAATGTAATACTCCTATTTAGATGCTTTGCTTTTTGCCTCCAGATACAGGGTTATTTTCAATAGGCATTGCCATTAGAAGTGAACAGCAGTCTGTAAGTGGGTAAAAATTACCTCTTTATGCTCCTGTTCAAACAACAGGGGAGCGTTCTGGGTAGCGCCTGTGACAGGGAAGGCAAGGTGGAATGTTTGCATCGGAGGGCCTGACAACCGCCGGGTGACGACAACGAGGTCTAAGGGCTGAGCCGTGGCAGCTGCCTATGACAAGACAGGCAGGAGGAAAGCCGACAAGGTGTCCGAGGGCAAGTGTGTAAAGGAAAGGTGGGCTAAAGGGAGATAACTAATATGAATGTCAGGAGAGAACAAGGAAAATCAGCAGAGACAAGTAAAAGCAGAGACCAGGGGAAAAAAAAGACTGAAATCTACTGGAGTTTATTGGAGAGCGTCATTGCTATGGGCTTTGAAACACAACCCAGTGAGATAGATGGTGCCTGCACTTGTCTTTCGCTTGTAATCTTTTCAATACCGCTGCTGTTGTGGTGAGTCACAGGCGCAGCTTCCAGAGAGAAGGCGGGAGAGATGCCTGCACCCACCCTGGTGTCTCGCACAAACCAGCGAGTCACCATCCCCTTAGCTCTGGTGCAGCCCAGTGCGAACCTGCGCTGCCAGGCGTTTTAGCAGCACCTTCCGCCCGGGTGATTTTGGGTGGTGAGGCTTTCCTTGGCACGCCGGAGGGGAGACGTGACGGGTGGGCAATCAAACACCCAGGCCCGGCGCTGAGACGGTGACCCTTCCTGCTCGCCTCGGGCCTCCCAGCGTGAGGAACCCAGCTAAAAGCAAGCAGGGAAAGTGGAAGGTGGGAGGCACGAGCCTTTCCTTTTGGCACAGAAACAAAACCACTTGCTTTTCTCCAGGGGTTAGGTTTGCGTCTCTGCAACAGCCGTTGCCTGTGCGTGAAAACCAGCCAGTCTCCCCGGGAAGCACTGCAGCCACCCCGGAGGAACACACACGCACGCTGTTACACAGGGGCTGTGCACCGGTTGCTGCCGCAAGAGCAGCGCTGGAGGCCGGCCATCGCCCCGCCATCGCTTAGGCAAACGCCGCGTTGTTTTTATTTATGTATTTATTTATGGTTTACTTCACACACGCGTGCTGGGCCGAATGCGAACCCCGACGAACGCAATTAAACAAAATGCGCCACTACAAGACGTAAAACCTGTGTTTCCCAGTAACACCACGACGCTTAAGGCTGAGAGAAGTATTCCCGTGGCGTAGGACGGGCCCCGGCGGGCGACGGACCCGCTGAATCTGGGACAGAGCCCTCAGTCGCGGAGGCGGGGGTGGGGGAGAGAGGGAAGGGGTGGGGGGAAGAGGCCCGGGCAGGTACCACCTGGGGGGGGGGGGGGGGGGGGGAGGAGGAGCGGGGGGGCGGCGTGGCGGCCCCTCCTTCCTCTTAGCCGCCCTACCCTGCCCTGCCCTGCCCCCCTCTTCTGAGAACTGCATTGAGCAACTCCATCCGGGTCCTTGTTCCGCGGGCTATGCCCAACTCGGCGTCACGTGGGGCATTTGGGCGGTGACACGAGGCGTGATGGTGCGGGGAGAGGAGGAGGAGCAGGGAAGTGCGACCCGGCTTCTTGGCGTGGTGGCGGCTCGGAGATGCTCTGCCGCTGCTGTACTGCCCTCCACTCCTCGCCCAAAAGGGAGTGCTCGTGGCTAGCGAAGTTACCGCTGAGCCTTCCTGCCTGGAGTAAAAGATTCTGTCCCCCCCGGGGCCCCGGGCGCTTGGTACGGGCCGGCAGAGCGCGCTTGCGCAGTGCGGGCAGGGCGGTGCCTGTGTGACTCAGGCGCTGCCATTTTGAGTGGTCGGTGGTGGCTGCGTAGCTGCTCTCCGCGCTCGCTCCCGTGCCGAGGCACAGGCGCAGACCGAGGCGCTTCCGCTCGCTCCTGCTGTCGCCTTCGAGGACGTCCCGGGACCGCCTGGGCGAAGAGAGGCTCTCCTCAGCCTTTTCATCCTTCTCCCGGCCGTCCTCTCCGTCCTCCGCCGCCGCTCCGGGATCTCTATGCCCGCCGCCCTCCGTAGGAGCTACTAGCGCAGGGACCCGCCGGCGTCTCCTCCTCCTTCCGCTGCTGCCACCGCCGTCGCCTCTTCCTCCTTCTCCTCTTCCTCTCTCCGCCACCATTTCCCCACTCCCCGGCACCGGGGCGCTGAGTTAGACTATGGGGACCAGGTTGGGGCTGAGCAGCGGCAGAACGGGCGGCCCGGTCACCGTGTCCACTGCGGCAGGGATGGGGGGGCTCCGCGGCTTCGTGGCTTTATCTTGACATGGCTCCTCTCCGTGCTGCTAGCAGCGCCGCCGCCTCCACTGCTCCTCCTGCGCCCGCCGGCTGCGGGTAGCGAGCGGGCCACGGTCTCGGTCTCTTGTCTGAGTCTCTCAGTCTCTTGCTTAAGTGGGGGGGAAGTTTTGAGAGGGGTTCCTTTTTTGTTTTTGTTTTCCTTTCTTTGTTTCTTTTTGTCGAGAGAGGAGGGGGGAATACTTTTTCCCCTCTTCTTAATCTGGTCCGACAGATTTGCTAACCTAAAAACTTTTAACCCCGACTAATCAAACACCTGGGGGGGGAAAATGTCTGGAGAGAGGAAGAAAATAACCTGATAATTGGGGTTTTGTTTTTTGGGGGGAGGGTGTTTTAGAGGTTTAAAATTGCAACCTAGACTTGCAGTTAAAAAAACCTCGCAAAAATTTTGACACCGAAAACCTGTTCTGCGAGAAAAGCAGGAGCAAAACTCTCCATGTTTTCCAAGTCGTGACCATGAAGTGAGAGGGGAGGCGCCGTGCTACTGTGGGTGTCCCGCTGCCCTGGGCACAGGCCCCCCGCTGCAGCCTCTGCCGTCTTGTGTAGAGAGAGGCCTAAGGAGAAGCGAAAAGTATTGGCCATGCACAGCCTCGGCTAACCGTGCTCGCTGTGGAGCGCAGCAGCAGCAGAGAGAGAAGGATCCCCGGGGGATCAGCAGCCCAGGGAGCTTGTGAGGTGCTGGGGGATGTAGGGCTCTCCCACTGGTAAGGAGCCCGGGTTTGGGGCACTGATTTGGGTTTTAGTCTCTAGGTGAGATAATACTGTCCCTTGAACCCCTGCCCACCCCTCGTCTGTGGCCATCATGATCCCTCTTCTCTTTGGCAGCAGTAGCCTCAGGGCAATGATGTGCCTGATGATGAGCAGGATGAAGTTAGAAATGACTCCGCTGTTTCTTCTCTTTGCTCCCCTGCAAACCAGCACTGTGTTGTCTGTAGTTGATTTTGTTGTTGTTGGCAGAGAAATGTTGTATCTCCCAGGATGTGCACTCCTCCTTTGCACCCTTTTCTCTGCTCTCCACCAAGTGTAATAATTCTAAAGAAAAAAAAAAGACGGGCAACATAGCAATAGTGGAAAGCTGAGAATTATAATCAGTAGAGTCATGAATCTGGCTGGGGTAAAACGCAATTGGTAATTTCAGCTTCGTTTTTTTTTTGTAAGCAGAGCAAAAGTACCCCCCCATGGATTGGGCTTGTGCCAGTTGTTTTTTATTGTACACATAAATTGTGGTAAGATTTGTTTTGGTTTTTTTTTCATTCTTACCCACTTATTCCTGCGGCTAAACTGTTCAATTTTTTTTCTTCAAAATTCTTAGGGTGTTTTTTTTCTTGGTTTATTGTAAAACCTCTTGTCCAGCCATGGCTGGACAACTACTTACTTTGTTTCTTGACCCCTCCGATATGACATTCTCGTAAAATATTGCCTGAGGTGCGGTTTTGGGTTACATTCGCGTTTTATCTATTCAGTCGTATTAGCAGGAATAAAACGACTTGTTTCTGTTGTACTTGAGTCTTACGAAAAGGTGCCCATAGTTTAGCGACAGTTTCCAAAGGCTTTAGTACCACCTGTATTACAAAATGGGGGACCCAAACTCCCGGAAGAAACAAGCTCTGAACAGACTTCGTGCTCAGCTTAGAAAGAAAAAAGAATCTTTAGCTGACCAGTTTGACTTCAAGATGTACATTGCCTTTGTGTTCAAAGACAAGGTAACCTGGTTTTAATGTTTCTCTTTTACTGTGTTGTCTGTTGCAATGCATGTTAACTATGTTGTGCAAAGTCTTGCTGCCTTATTGCATCTTATCGTTTATCCTTAATAGATTCCATTGACTTTTTATCTTTTTTTAATTGCTAATTGCTATAATTTTTACTTAGTTCATGTTTGTCATTTTCTCTTTTCATATGTTTGTAATTTTGTAATGCAGAGGGTGCCAATGCCTTGTTAAATGATTACTTGGCAACTTCTCTATTGGGTAAATGTTTGTTGAAGTTAATACTGTAATTCCTTAAGCCTTATTGGGGTCTGAATTGCATAATTGTTTGCTGTGAACAGTTGAGTTGAGAGGGGAGACCTGGCTAAAGCTACTGCGTTTATCTGGTTAAAGCAGAAGGGAGAACCTGGCAGTTGAAGGGAGCAGTTGCAAAATGCAATATTGAAGTGGCCCAAGCGCACAGGCGTATGTGAAGCTGCTGCTACCATTTTGAAAGGGAGCAGGGAGGGAAAAGAGGAAGTCTTGCTTTGCTTGGCTGCCTCGTCTGCTGCCTGTCTGGGCCAGGGTGGGTAGCCTGGTGGTATTTCTAAAGCTAACTATAGACCCAGAATTGTAGGAGAGTTTCCGTCCACAGAAGGTGAAGAAAAGTAGGTGTTTATAGTAAGTGAGTGTGCTGAACAAATGATAAGAAAGTGAAGATAGAAGAAGCAAATGGCAACAGAGTACATAATGCAGGAAATGCATGTAGATGAGCACCGAAATTTTTTGATCCCCTCGAATGTATAGTTTTTGCATTTGATGTAATACTTGCGTGTTTTTTTAATGAAGACTTTGTTCTTTGAACAATTAGAAATTCAATTAGAAAATTGAAAAGTTTCCTTAAAACCCTAAGTTCAATTTACTTTTGTTCACCAGTTCGAGTGCAAATGGAGATGGATATAGTGGGACATAATTTCTTGGTACTGTCTCATAAAGAGAAATATGAATGTTTAGGCAGTGGTAACAATTAGATTTTCTTAGATGATTCGACTTTAGTAGTTTTAATTGGAACACTCATACTACTTTATGGTTGCTTTGCAGAAATTTGTTGCAAATGCCTGTTTTAAATCCTATAAAATTTGCTTGTATCACAGTGAACTGAAGATATCCATCCAGTACCAGTTTGCCTAAAGTAGGAGTTCAGCCTAGCTTTGTCAGCAGATAGTTGCCTGTTATGTATGTTCTGGCTGGGGGTGTGGAGGGTTATTTGATAAAATATGCTTTGTCATGTAGTTCTTAAATAGGTCAAGACTTCTCATGAGCTATAAAGCAAGCTGTTAGAAGCAGCCATACAACTTTAAGTGATTTTACACACAGCAAAAACTATTCTTCCAAATTCCCCATAATGTTTTGGCCTTACTTGAGAGAGACTGAAATATTTGTATTGAGTATAGAAGTTATCTAGTAAATAAAAATAATCCTTCTTTGAGAAGATTGGATCTGATCACCCACTGTTACCAAATGTGGCCCTTTTCATGAAAGGGCAACTTTAAAGTATTGCAAAGGTTGGGGGGGGGGGGGGGAAGTGTTACTTAATTTGCAAGAGAAGCTTGCAGGGCACTCTTGGTCAGCCCCAAGTCATGTATTATACATGATGAAAGGGCAGTTCTGCTAATGTCTGGGTACAGCTTTAACGTTTGCAAGATGGGCATGTAAATCTGCATCTTTGGAGACTACAAAAACATGTTCAACTTTTTTTTTGTAAAAAGTTGTTGGACTGATTCTGTTGAACTTATAAAATTTTGCATGTAAATTTTAGTGTGATTTGTGTCAAAGTCCTAACTTATGTGTATTTTTTATATGAATGCTAACAGAAAATCACAAATTCTGAAATAAGCTGTTATCTATAAATGCCTAGAAAGGAATGTAATGTTAATGTAACCTGTGCTTTTTTTTTTAGAAGAAAAAGTCAGCGCTTTTTGAAGTGTCTGAAGTGATACCAGTCATGACCAATAATTATGAAGAAAATATCCTGAAAGGCGTGCGGGATTCCAGCTATTCTTTGGAAAGTTCCTTAGAGCTTCTGCAGAAGGATGTAGTACAGCTTCATGCACCCCGCTACCAGTCTATGCGCAGGGTAAAGTTACTCTTTATGCTTGCTGAATTTTAGTTTGTTTTAAAGACTTGTGCTTTTCTTTGTGAATGTTAAGGCTAATCCTGCTGGTTTTATTGTCTCAACTCTTCTGCACAAGGGTTCTGAGGGCATGCGTTTATGGGGTCTAGGCTGAAGGGTAACAGCATACATATTCTGAAATTCTGTTTAAACATGTAGGGCTCAAGCTTTACCTTTCATCTGCCTCATTCAAATATGTCTTTGGAATTATATCTTCTTGCCGTCCTTGCCCTTTAATAGGCACGTGTTAATTCTTGCAGCAACTCTTGCTGTACAACTAAGTGGTTTTGCTTTATGAATATGGGAAGATAGGCAGTCTTTGCTAATGTTTTCTTAAAGTTGGAATTTATATTAACTGGATACTGGTATTAAAATTCAATGGAAGGCAAGGAAGACTTTAGTTGTGCTATGAGTAATACAGATGGAAGATTACACAAACATAGTATAATAAGTACCACCTTTCAATTATATGCCTGTATAGATAAGTTGCTTATCTGTATCTTCGACTAATGGAGGGAATCTAAGTACAGAACGTTACTACTTACAGGATGTGATCGGCTGTACCCAGGAGATGGACTTCATTCTTTGGCCTCGCAATGATATTGAGAAGATAGTCTGTCTCCTGTTTTCTCGGTGGAAGGGATCTGATGAACCCTTTAGGCCTGTTCAGGTATTTGTTTTTGTTTTTAACTTCAATAAGTAATTTACACCCAGAGGGAAAGATAAGTACTCTCTGTTCTTAACCAGTAAGTTGATCAGGTGTGTGACTTCTCTGGATGTTAGAAGGTATGCTGGCTGGCTATTTATAAAGCAGTCAATGTTTAGAATGCCAAATTCTGCTTCCTGTCTTTATGCACTGTTATATTACCACTTCCAAAATTCAAGCATCTGAAGGAGCTTTGCAAATGACATGTGTGCATAAATACATATATCATGTTAGTATTTGTAGAAGTGGATTAGATATGGCTCTTAGTACAATGGATTCTTTGTCTAAATGTGATGGTGTCATTAAGGTTCTGTGAGTATCCCAAGCTGCTGTGTTTTGTTAGATGGAAGAGGATCTGAGATGGATGGAATTTTTGCATTATAACTTTACCTTGAAATAGATCTTGAACATTTTAGATTATTTTTTCAGTAGCCAGCTTTAGCTGTTTACATTCAGATTTTTGAACAATGTTGTATGTATTTTCTGTGCTGGTTCTGCCGTAATAATAAGTTACTGGAAGAAATGTGCTGTATTGTTGATGCACAGGGATGCTCTGACAGAACAAGCTAAATCTGGTTTTATATATGCAGTTAAAGTTGTCCCTTTGAATTGTTAATACGTCATCACAATGACTAATGTCTGTGGTGGCAGAATGAAACTAAGGAATTCTTTAAATTGTGCCAAGGCTCAAGTGTGGTGTTGTCCTCAATTTCTGCTTTTGATAGATGAGAAAAGGAAAGAAAGTGGTTGTAAAGCCCTACAGTGAAGGAAATTAATTGGTTAAATGTGAGCTTTAGCGTAATAAATATTTTATTCCCTTCCCTCACACAATACAGGCCAAGTTTGAGTTTCATCACGGTGACTATGAAAAACAGTTTCTGCATGTTCTGAGCCGAAAGGACAAGACTGGAATTGTTGTCAACAACCCTAACCAGTCAGTGTTTCTCTTCATTGACAGACAGCACTTGCAGGTAAGCTTATTTTGTCCCTCTTTTTAACAAGTGTGTTTTAATCATAAAATGCTTTTTCTTCTTGGGAACATCAGTGATTTTATTGCAAAATACTCAAGTAGAAAAACTGATCATGCATTCATGCTTGTATTTCAACAGTTTCAGAGGGAACTTAGGCTATAAATAGGATTCACACTTGCAAAAACTAGCTGCGGGCCACAGATGTGTTCACATAGAATTAATTTAATGTTCTTGTATTAAAAATTAAGGAAGTTCTAAAATAGACTTAACAGTGTTTTGGGAAAATTAAAACATTGATTTAATTTGGGTGATATTACAGGAATTGTTCAAGTGAAGAATGAACAGAATAGTGAAAATATTTTAGGCATTAGAGGCTGCAGACTAATTTTGAGTTCAGGCTGTTTGTACGGATGAAACAGTGGCTTTTAAATGTCTGTGGTGTTCCTCCACAACCAGCAGCAAGCTAAGAATTGGGCTGGATCTGCTGGGGGTCTGCCTGTTGGTCTCAAGTTAACTTTCATGTTTAATAGCTTTTCTTTGGGTTTTCTTTGCCTCTAGACTCCAAAAAACAAAGCTACAATCTTCAAGTTATGCAGCATCTGCCTGTACCTGCCACAGGAGCAGCTCACTCACTGGACGGTTGGTACCATAGAGGATCACCTCCGTCCTTACATGCCAGAGTAAGGTACTGGCCAGCAAAATGGGGAAGATCACAGAATGCAGCAGTGGATTTTCACTTTCCTCACCACTTTATTCTTTCAGAATGTAGAAGAAAATGGACTCATGTTCAGAACACTATACATTGTGAAACTTGATCATCCTGGATTTTTTTTATCATTTGTATCTCAGAACTTTACAATTTCTTTTAGATGTTTTCTGCATGGACCTTGTGAGAGAGAGGATGCTCTGCACGCTTCTGCACTGCATCAGCATCTTACTAAAATGTGAAATGAAGGGACTGTACACTGAAACAAATGTATCCGAAAGCACAAGGTGATCATTTGTGGTGGTGTTCCCATTTGTGCTGGTCATGCCCCCTAACACCTATAATGTTAACCATCAGTATTTGGAGGGTGAGAAGTGAATGTAACGGGTATAAAAGCCTTACAGCTTTGCTGTTAATGATTGTATCGAAGAGCACTATCATTCATTTTAATGAACAGAAAAGTGGCTATTACAATAAGAAGTAAATGTGGGAAAGAAATCTTTCTTTTAAAAAAAAAAAAGCATCTCATTTAATGTGTAGGCATTTTTTGCCTCTTTTATTTTGCTGGGCCATGTCTAAGTTTACTGGCACTTTCGTTTTGGATCTCTTTCCCCAAGTTGCTGTATAACTGTATGGAAGTTCTTTTGAGTTGGATGCATTTATACAGATGAGGCAGACCTGGAGTCTGAAGTCGCTAAAGCAGCTAAAAATAGTAAAAAAGTAAAATAGTAGCTGCAGAAACAATGTTGGTAGAGGATTATTTTTTTCTTGAGAGTTGAGACTTGTAAACTTGCAGGTGAACTGTGCAGGAAATACTGGTTTCTAAAACATTTCTTACATAAACCCATTGAGGTTTTTTTCTTTTGGAATAGACATTATAAACCAATGTAAAATAGTGTTTGGAGTGTCAAAAGTTGGTTCTGACAGAACATTTTAAGATTGTGCAATGATAAAAGGAAGACTACTGTATAGTTTTGATGACAAAGAAGGCTCTGCTTAAGGGTTGAGTACTTTACTGGAGTAAAACTGCATAAGCCTGCTCCCTTTGGATAAAACTAGTGCTTACCTGTTTAAAACTTGTATTTAGCTTTTGTTTGGAATTGGAAAAAATTGGAACTTAAATAAATTAGGTGAAAGATGACTGGCTTTATTTATGGAAATCCTATGAATTGAATTTCAGTGTCTTAGATCTCGACAGTGTCACCCATTGCAAACTCAAAATGTACAGACTGTAAAATGGTATTGAGATTAACAAAGATTAGTGGCAAAAGTGTTCTAACATATGTGGGCAATATGTTTTAAAAAGTAGCTGTCAAATAATCTAATTACTAGCATACTATTGTACTGGTACATGGATATTTTTAGTTCTTTGGTCATAAGGTCCTACAGGTTGAACTGGAGCACCCTAGAAGAACACCACCTGAAAGCTGCAACTTCTCATTAATAAATGCCTTGCATCACAAAGAAATACCTTGAAAATGCTACTCTACAGAATGCTAAGGCTTTCTTAGAATATTTAGGAACCACCATACCTGCTAATAGTACTTAAAATTGCCTAGCTAAATTTAAGTGCCCCTTCTTTGAATGGTCTGTAAGACACAATACCAAGTGTCCACATGAAGCTTGAGAGAGGTTTTGTAGGATCTTAGACATTCAAGTTTCATGAGTGGCTTTTGCTGCTTAAGTGCAATCCCTTTGTTTCTTAATTTGTCGTTTTGGACATCACCTTGCAGTAGTGAGAATATGGCCATCGTTATCTTGGTTAGCAAAACAAATGACTTAGTAGTTCCTGAATTAGGAATTTTTTTCTTCATTCTGGTTTCTCTTAAAAGGAGCCTCAAGATGTTGGCCTGAGTGGCTGTGTACAATGTTTTTTTTTTTTTTTGTGTCAGCAATGGTATGATCCTTAACTTTAATTCTCTGTATTGCAGGGAACAACCTGTTCAGTTTAATTGCTTTTTTAGTTTTGTATGGGATGTGTAAGATGCACAGGCTACTCATTTGTTCTTCGTGGCAGTGATCCCAGAGTTAAATAATACTGTGGGTTCTTGGGAGAGCACAGCTGTCTGTTCTACCCAGCTAACAAATGTTATGCCTTTGCTGTGCTATCAGATTGAGTTGATGGCCATCTGCGTTGTGTAAGTTGTGAAAAAAGATAAAAGGGGAACAACAGGCTTCAGAGCATGAGAATCTTGGGGAGCGTATGAGAGTTGTTCTTAAATCGTTTGGCATCTTTGAAAGGTGTCTCTTTCTCCACTTCAACGGGATGCCTTTCGAGGGAAAAGATTGAACTCGAAGTTGTCCCACTCTTTTGCAATGGAGCTTCTAGTTCCATCTCACAACATTCTTCAGCAAAATGCCTTTCAGAAGTGAATGGAAGCAGTTCATGATATCTAGCTTTTGGTTTCAGGCCCTCTTTGTATCAGCTTAGTGGCTTTTTGGTAGGCTTTCTTAGCTTCAAAGGGTAGGTTTCTCTCTCTAAATACAAAGAGAGATCTTTTATAACACAAGAATTTTGTTTACTACCTGCTGTCAGCTACTTGTGTGGCTCCTTTGGATATGCTAATACCAAGAATTGAAACACACTCAGTATGTCACCTGAATATGGGAGTCTTACCAGGCTATTGCTTGAGGATTTGTCACGTGGACTTGGCAAGTGCAAATGGGGCAGGGATAAATGTGGAGGCAGCAAAATGAAGTAGACGGAGGCCCATTAAATCTCTTGCATCTAAATGAAGTGCCTTGTGATGGGAAGCTTGTCGGGTGCTTCCCAGGTGACAAGGAGAAACTTCTTAAATGTTATAGCCTGTGCATAGCTGTATAGCTTCCCTTCGCTTGTCAAGCTGCTTCAGCTGCACAAGTGTAATCAAAAATATGGTAAGATGGACAGAACTGCTTGTACTAGCATTGCCCAAATGTAATAGGCCTGTAGCTAGTTTGCGGTTGATGCCCTTTGTCACGTGTCTCAAAGAAAGCATAAATGGCTTCTCGAAAGCTATTTCATTACACTAAAATTGCTGTGTTAAGTGATTCATTGGGTACTAGAAATGCATTGGGATATTCAGTGTTTCTCTAAAGAAAAAAAAATGGTTACTCAAACAGGAACTAATCTTTGAGCATGGAAAGCTTTAGATCAAGCTACTGATCTTTTGCTGCAAGTTGATTTTTTGCATAGCAAAATCTTAAGCCTGTTAGGAACAAAGCTGGTGGAAAGATGGTAATTTTGCCAGTTTCAATTTGCTAGACTTTTTTTAAAAAACTAAATCTCTGAAAGACCTACTTGATCTGTACTTAGAAAATACAAACCAAGCAGAGGATTGGTTCACTTACAGGTGGGTGCTCTGGTCCTTGTGAATGACCGCATCTTTTTGTTGACATGTTAAGGCATAATGTATTTGTTTTAAAATTACTTAACCTGATACAAGTGCCATAACGTCCTGCTCCTTGTACATACTCTCAGCTTGCGAGCTCTACAGGCTTCCTTCCCTGCCCATTTCTGTTTTGCTGCCAGGAGAACGCTGCATTTTCTTGCACTTGTCATGCACTGAGTCACGAGGTTACTTGCAGTTAATGAACGCCATCTCATGTTAAATCTGGATCTCTGGGGGTTGAACTGTGAGAATGGTCACTTAAGGGTGTTTTGCTCCTTAAGTGTGAGATTATTCTAATGGGCTGTTACAGGATTAATTTAAGATTACATTAAGGTTCCTGCCACTAGCATGATAGTTGTTAAAGTCAAGAATTACTAGAGTACATTTACATCCACTAAGCAGATAGACATGTGGTGTGAGTTTACTTAATTGCTGTTTTCTTTTATCAGCCTGGAAAAGCTTCTCCCCTTTTCACTTTTGCATTTATTACAGCAGCAAATTCAGAAGCTGTATAAGCCTACAGATTCTGGAACAGCTTTGTGGAATGAAATGACGAGATAAAAGCCTTTAGTAGTGTTTTACAAAAGGAAAAAAAGTTTAGCGTGCATGTTTGAGGGATGGTGCTAGCCTGAGTGGTGGTTATTCTAGAATTCCTTTTGTGGAACAAATCTACTTTTTCGTTTTGGTAATCTTCACATACAAACCACTCTTTCCCAAACTGTAAGGCCAATATTATGACTTGTCCCGCAGTGTCATTAGCACACAAACAGGATGTTTCTGTGTATGGGTTTGGCCTTCATTCGCACCTGCACTGCTTGATGCCACGCTGGTGGTGTGAGAGCAAGGCCTCAGCTTGTAGGTGCCCTCTGCACCTGCTCGGCTGCTTCCGCTTTGCTGCGGGAGTTCAGCATGGCTGTGAGTTAAAAGGTTTGGACACAGAGGGCCTCTCGCACTGGGACGGGAAGTTCCCGTAGCTCTTTCCCTGCTGTCGTGCACAGGGGCTGGGTTAGCTGGGTGTTTAAATCTTCCTTGTGGTGGTGGCCTTGGAGTACAGATGAACTCCCTGCTTCGGGAATACCAGGAAGGATGCCGCAGTTCCATCTGCAGTAGTCGGTGCTGCTTGCTGACTTGTGCACCGCAGCTGGGAGCTCCCAAGGCTGATTGTACAGCGCTGATGCTGCGGGGGGATACGTCAGCTCCGCGGGTTAACTGAAGCGAGCTAAGCGGTAAGCGTCATTTCTCTTCTGTGTGGCTGACTGAAATGCTTTTTAGGGCTGAAGATATCTATGACCTAGTTCTGCTTGGAAAGCATTCACATATGGAAAGGTCCCTTAATTTGAGCACAATTACTGTATGCTAGAACACCTGCTCTACAAGCTGCTTTTCTGGACTCTTGAAAAACTATTCAAGCAGCTACTGCTTTTAAGCAAAAGAAATCAAAGATCCAGAATCTTGCTACAGTGGTACAGCCCCAGGTACTGTTTTGGCGAACAAAAGTAGGTTGGTTTTGGTTTTTGGGGTTGGGTTTGGTTTGTTTTTCCCTGGAGGATAGCCAAGGTGTCTTGTTTGATTAGAGCTTGCAGGTAATTTGCTCTGGTTGAGGCGAGAACTGTATGTGCCGCAGTGTCCCACCACCACGGCAGCTCGGGACCCGGGCATCAGGTAACAGCAGTCATTCAGTGACTGCATTGCAGAATCACAAAGGTAGTAACTGTCATCGTGTTGTCCCTGAACTCTTAAGTAGCAAAATAGGAATCAAAGTGCTTTTTTCTTCATTCCCATGGACAGTGAGGTAAGGGAAAGGTTTGGGCGTTTCTTTCCGCTGGCTAAATGGTTTCTGCAAATAGAGAATTCTAAAATGGTTAGTGATAAAACGCAGTTGGAAATTCTTCCGTGTGCCCCAGCAGTGGCTCGGAGCCAGGCAATGAAGCTGAACAGAATGGAACTGCTGTTCAGAACAGTTACTTAACAGCCTAATTCTCCCTGCCCCCTCCCCCATCCCCTTTAGGTGGCAATGCTTGCCAATTTGAGACTTGTAAACCAACTAGCTCGTAATTAAATGGGCAGAGTAACCTAGGGGAGGCAGCTCAGCCATGAGACCCCTGCGACAGGCGGCTCAACCTGAAAGACTAACAAGGAGTCCTGATAGTTTAATGCCTGTTCCAGCAGTGATGTCCTTCCTTACCCTGTCCTCTCCCAGTTTATCACTGACAAGTTGCTTCTTCCCGAGAGCTGGAATTCTTAATGACTAAATCCCTCCTCACAGCACCTTAATCTGTGATCGGTATTTGCCCTCGTTAGTATCTGGACTCTTGGTTTTAAACACCAGTGGGATTCCGATTCCTCATTTTCTCAAGGGATCTGTAATGCACAGTTCTGCCATGGTGCGAATACCGGGCTGTCAGGCCAAATGCATTTGTGCAGTAGTAGTGATGTGAAACCAGCGTGAAACACTGGGCTGACCAATATATAGCACAAAGCGTAAAGCTGCAGTTACTTCCACTGATAGAGACAAACTGCTCCACAATGTGTCACATACATACCACTACGTGAAAAGTGTGGCCCTCCGTAAGGACAGACCTCTAGACATCACGGAATATGGTGTAGGTGTTTGGTATGTTTTAAAAAAAAGATTAAAAAAAACCCAGCACAATATGGGAGGGATAGTCTCATTTGCAGCTGTAAGACACAGAGCTTACAGATGTCTGTCAGTTATTGGATATGTAATCTGGTACACTAATAAGAATCACAAGATGATCTCATCAAGTCACTTTATTTGCTTGCTTGTAAGGGAATTATGCCTAAGTCTGCAGTGATGGAACCAGGTCAACCCCGCAGGAGATCTGTTCGTTCTGATGCCAGGTGGAACCAGGTGCCATTTGTCCTTATTACGGTGATTGTTTTCTGTTACTTCTGTTCAGACTCGGCTAAGGTAAGGTACAGATTTTTTTTTTAATGTGTAGGTTAGGGTGAAATCAGTGAAGAACACTTCCAAATATTAAGTCTGATGTTTGACAGTTTACTCCCAAAGCTAAGCAAGCTCAATGGTGACAATTCCTTTTAAGATCATCTCCAAGCCCAAGTTAAGTTGTGAAATAAATTGAGGTCAGCGTGCTGCTGCTGGCGAGGGATAACAGACAAGGTTGTCTTAAAATAATCAGTTTAATGAACTGCTTCTAAAATAACTGGCCTGCATATTAATGATGTCCCTCTTTCTTATTAATTAGGCAGACTAAAATACTGTGTTGAATAGTCTGTACTAAGGGAGAAGACAATTCACTTGTTACTTCAGGAAGGGTATTTTTTTCTGTTTCCCTCTCAGCCTGCAATGGTCCTTGCCAGGCTTGAATGGGAACAGGAGGATACTGTTGTTTCCATGTTGAGGTTTGCCACTCTTAATTTGCCTGGACGCTTTTCAATTGTAATTATGTAGATATGATGAATGCTAAGTGATCGAATGACACCACTTAACTATGGTAGGTTCCTGAGGCAGCCAGCCTTGATTGAGGGAAGTCACGTTAAGTTGCAGCGGGACAGTTACACAAGGACAGGGTTGCCCCAGCACACAGAGCTGAGAGCGTCCCCAATCTTTTGGCACGTATTGAATTCGGCACCTCCTTGATTCTCACCCTCTGCCTTTTATTTCAGATAATAGTCAGAATCACTCTTGTGTTCCAGTGAGGGGGGTGGGTTTATAGTAGTTGGGGGAGCAGTTTTAATCCTCACTTCTATTTCCTTCACCTCTTGCATTCTACTGCATGGGTAACCTATGGAAGGAAACCGGTAAACTTAAGAATGAGAAAAAAGATGATTGGAGATGCCAGAACATGTTAATAAGAAGATGACCAGAGCAGCAATTGCTAAACCCACTTGCTGCGTCCACATGCTACGATGGATCCTCTCTGTTCATCCTAGTAATTGTAGAGGAGCTGGAGATGCTTAAGACTCATAATTGATCTCCAGGCAGAGGAAGCTGTAAAGTCAGAAACAATTTAATACAGTGAAGCATATAGTTCTACTGAGCAAAGATTTAAAACAAAAAAGGTTGCTCCTGTAATAAGTATCCTCACAGAACTGCTGTAGCAAAGCATTGTGTTTCTATAAATGGGATTCAGGGATGATTCTGAGTGTGAGTGCAAGTACTGGGGAAAAAATCATTATGAATGTACTGCTGAAGAGAGGATGCTACTATTAAAAGCGCAACTAGCCACAGGCATGTAAGCCATGTACACTTCTGAGACAGCCGCAGAGAAAAAGCTTTTGTTGAGAATGTATCTACCACAAACAACTGTTCTAAACTTGCAGCAAAAATACATGCTGATAGCCTGAGCCCACTGTAGGTATATTTTTAGAGAACCTTCATTGAAGGGTAAATTAACAGCTATATCACTTGTTTGAAAGTCATTTTGGAAAAATTTCTGATACATTAGAAACTTCAACTTCATATTGAAAATCAGTCTGCATGAACAGATCACTTAACTCATTGGAAATTATTTCTTTAGGTTTAGGAATGCACAAAAAACGCCCTAACTGCACATTTAATCACAAAATTCACATCACTAAAGACAATGAGTCAACTTCTATGACAAAAGGAATTATGCATGCCCTTTACTAGTGTAGATTAACTTTTTCAAATCTTCTACTAGAGAAGAAAAACTAAGGTCATGGTTTATGTAAACTTGCACTGCATCGCTGTTCTTATGACAGCGTGATAGCCTTGCCAAGGATCGTTTGTCATCAGTTTGAAGAAAGCAGTTAAACCTGTCCACAACAGTGCATGAGGAGACAAGTCTTCAGCTGATGAACTGCAGCTTAACTCTACTACATTCAACCCAAGTCAGACAATCTGCAGCTTTAGCCTGATGAAAGGCTCACCAAATCTATTTTGATACATCTCTAACTCTCAGCTGATGATTTTTAAACAAATATAGCCAGAACTTCAGGTAGGTAGAGGTGGAAAGCCCTGATGATGTAACTGCATCTTCACATTCAGGAATCACAGGGAGATGATGATGAAATCTCAGGTGAACTCGTGTACAAAGGTTCCACCACACCCTCTCTCAACCACTCCATGCTGCCAAGCTTCTACTCAGTGCAAAGAGATTACAAAACCATTAAATAATCTTTCAGAAGGTAGTTTCAGAAAGCTTTATTGAATACTTTTGAATTTGTTACAGCATTAGTAAATTACATTCTGTATTAGCCTGCTTTACACATTCAAACCAGTTTCACGCTGTGTTATAGGAGCTCTGTACTACCATCTCGCAGAACAAGTAGTTTGGTTTGTAAGCATGTATAGTGTTGTTTGAATGTGACTGTGACGGGCCTGAAGACAGGGTTGCTTTGTCGCACGACGACACCACAGGCAAAGAAAACAGAGATCTCTTAAAACACTGTCATGCTGGTAAGCCATATGGCTAGTCCAAAGGCTCTTTCCTTCTGCTATCGTGACCAAAAAAAGCCAGATGCATCCCCATGCTATCACACTCTGTTGTTCATCCCAGAATAGGCACTAATTTTAGGCTTGTAACAATTCTGGTGGTAATTAAGAAATTTGTTCGTTTACTATGGGAGTGAGACTAATTCACTTTATATAGACTATCACAACTTTGTGCAGATGATGTCTTATTGCATAAATGAGAAAATCATTCTATATGGGATTCTTAAACCCAACATTATTATTTTTTAAATTACTTTCTTATATTAATTTCCTAGATACTTTGTGTGTCTACCTTGTGCAATTAACTTTCCTGTCGCCTTATTTGTTAAATCCACGCTGGCAAATGCAATATTTCTTCCTTGCTTCAATATCTGAGCTGTAATCAGTATCTCTTCTCCAATCTTAGCAGCAGAAGTGTATCTTCAATGAAGAACAAAATTAACAGGTAAGAGGCTGCACAGAACACAAATCCAAGAATATCCCTGCATTTTAGATTATCATGAAGGGAATTGGCAAAAGTGAGTAATAAAGACACATCTCTCTCTAATTGCCTGCTTGCAAATCCCCACTTCTTAAAAGTCCTTGAGGTTCCTCTAAGAACTGCAGTGGTAATTCAGTGTAAGAGTTCTCTGAGAAAATGGAGGATAGAAAGAAACCCATTGGCTCGGTTCTGAGGAACCAAGTTCTGTTCCATTTTGGAACAGGAACAGTTGGGTATCAAAGATCTCAGTTTAAAGTTCAGCTCCATGTCCTGTTCCAGCCACTGCTGGCTCCCTGCAGCCTTTCTAAACCAGTCTGGCTGGTTCAGCTGCAAAATGTCTCTGTTACAAAGGCTCCAGAAGGTCATTTGTGTATGGAACCTAAGCATAGGTTAACTGCTTCCCATACCCTGGTCAGAGAGAAGTCATGGAAATCTGGGAGGCCTTCAAACTTCCCAGGTTTAACGCTGTTTCTATTCATTAGATAACTCTTTGGTTTTATTTACATGAGTAGGAGGGTGTGCTTTTAAAATGCACTCTGCAGGGAATAGGAACAAATTCTCCCACAAAACGCCTGGAAAGAATTAGGAGGAACATGATCCAACCATGATCTGAGGTAAGGGAACAATATTCAAATGTTAAGAGTTAGAGGAGAATGCATAATTGCTGGATATAAATCTTATTGAGATAAATTCCATCAACCAGTCCATTTTTATACATGACACCATGTCAAAAGTATGTCAGTCACACCTAATGCTGATGTAGCACAAGCCCCATTGGTTGACAGGGGCAGGGTTTCAGTCTTGTTTCATTCTCAGAGGCTGCTGCTGAGCCTCTTGTGATTAAAAAAAAAAAAAAAAGTAAGTTTCTCTGTTTCCCTCTGTTCTTTCCATTACCGAAATAGCTTCCTCGTGACAGCCCTTTAAAAAGCTCCTTCCCAGAAAGGAAAAAGTTGTATTATAGCAATATTTGATATCCAATATCACTTGTTCAATGAAAGCAGTAGTCTGGGTTGAACAAAGCTATTAATATTGCTTCAGATAACATTTCCTAAAGGTTATGCTACTCAATCATTTTGGATCACCTCCAGAGAGAGCACTTTTAAAGATTTTAGCCCTTATGTAATTGGGTAGGCATACTTGATAGTGTAAATAATTCAGATGTTGGCCTCTTGTTATACTACTGTAGGGAAAAAAACATAATCATAGGAGAATTTCAGGTTTTCATTTCCAGTAATTTCCTGGTCATCACAGTGGTAGTATAAAGATTAAATAAATGCTCCAGTCCCACCCGCTCACTGGAGAAATCAGAGGGTGCTGGGGGGGAAGGAGGGAACCTGGTAAAGATACAGATCACTCCCCACACACTTTTAAAGCTGCTTTTTTTTTTTAAGACAGTTTTGATGAGGGGTTACTTTTCCAAGATTTTTAATGCTCCGTGTTAGTTATTCCAAGTAGGATTACTTTAGTTCCAATCAGTCATAATCTCTTCATTAAAAGTAATGAAGCAAAGCTGACAAGCTATAACAGCATGGTCAAAGGTTTCAGAACAACTCTTTTTTTTTAAAAAAAGACACTGTGCTTTAAATTTGCATTACAGAAAGAACTATTCTCACTATAAAACTACTTTTAAATGACTTAGAGCAAAGGAATCTTCCTCCAGTGAGAAATTCTGATTCAATCTGCAATTCACCCTCTATGTGAGCATACAACAGAGCTAAACTGTTCCCTGTTTTAATATTTTTCCTGTTTTAACATTTTATGGACTAATACTAAAAAAGGGTTTATAGAAAGCTGCTAACCCTAGATTTTGGTGTTTGAGGACACACTAATATATCTTCACAAGACACAAGCTGAGCCAATTTCATAAGGCTAACATTTACCATATATCAACATCCCTTTACATTCCATGAATGAATGGGTAGTCTCTTAAACATGTATAACAAACAAAAGCTTAAGAAAGTTCAACTTGAATTTTGCAACCAAATGGCAATATCCCCAAATACACTCCCCCCCCCCCCCCCCTTAATTTATCAAAACAAGACTTCTGAAACCAAAGAAAACACCTTTTTCGAGTGAGTACCACAGCATAGAAATGATGTACAATGGAATCAATACTGTGTTAGGGGAAGAAAAGTTAGTATGTTCTGGTAAACATGGTGGATGATACCTACGTGATGTTCATGTCCACGCTGACCCCAGGCGCTGCTCGTTCTGTGTACAGCAACGCTGCTGTTGACACCACATCCACAAGTGTGGCTGTCAAACCTCCGTGTAACGTGCCACCTCTGTTTGTATGCTCCTCCTCTACTTTCATTTCACAAACAATTTTTCCAGGAGTTGCAGAAAGAAGTTTCATCTGTGTCACCAAAAAAAGGAATAAAAAGCTTACTGACAACAGTACCAACGCCTGATACTGAATCAAACAAAGTAAATCTTGTTTAATTCTGGACTCCTGAGACAAATTAAAAGATGGAAAATAGAGTAATTCAACTGTCAGATTAAGTATTTTCATAAATTTTGAGCAGAACATTGTTGCCTTAGAAAAACTTGTATTTTTAGTGTAGATAAATATTAAACTGACATCTTAACAAAACTTCATGAATTACGTAGGAGACAACATTCTTCTTCAATTTTCCTTTTACTTTAATCTATGACTGTAAAGACAGATTAGAGGGAACACAAAACTGCTCTGACTCTATGTACCATAGTTGTGAAGGCATATTTGTTAGCTCACAAAATGGAAACGAGACTGACAGTATTTAATCATTATACTAGAGCAACCTCAGTAAAAATCAGTATTTTGAAATGAGCACTGAAAATGCTAATCAGATGGGCCTCCCTGAACTGAAATTCATCCTCCTGGGTAGAAGCATCCAAGGCTGCATCACACTGTATTACAGCATCGTGACTTGCATATTCCAGCCCATGGGTGTTAAATAGAAAAATTACAGTACATCTATGGTACCATGCTTCCCCCGTAACCAACACAAGAAGCTGGATTTTTGAGACCAAGAAAGTACTGCAATTCAGTATTTTAAAATACTTGAAAGTTTCTTCAGCTAGTAGCACTATATTCAGAATCTGAAATATATTCAAAATCTGAAAGCAGATACAAAACTGGGGTAGGTTCAGCATATATATTTACACCTACAGCTAAGATTTTGAAGTACCTTTAGACTGTCACAAGTGAAATGTGGGCATAATATTTATTGTAATTCCTACTAATTTTCTAATTTTTTAAAAGTTTTTTTTAACTTACATGTTTCTATACCATATCAGCTGAGTTGACTTAAATCTTTTTAATCTTAAAAGGAATTAAGATTGAAATGTCTCCAGTTTCACTATTCCTTATTTATAATGCAGTGTAAGAGCTCAGTTTCAGCCAACGTCCCTTTCTGATAGGCCAAAGTTTATCCAAATTTTGCAGAGAAATGATACCAAGATGATTGATGATGTAGTACACAGTCCATCTATGAATGGAAAAAGCTGGAATTAAGCCAAAGGGAAATCAGTGAGGCAGTGTCCTAATACAGAAATAGCACCTTGATCAATGAAAATCCCAAGTCCTAAACCAGGGATGCTGCACTGCATGGACTGGAGGCCTAAGTTTCTGACAGAATTTCTCATGAGGACTTTGCTGACGCTTGACACTGGGAGCAGATGGCTTCCACTACCGTCAGGGAGTGCTCCAATCCATCAGCAAGGCAAGGAAAGCATCTGGTCTCATTTGTCGTTGCTCTGATCTGGCACTAGCTGCCTGCTCTCCTTGACGAAAATAGTTCACTATTTGAACGCTTCCAGGACTTGCACAGCTAGAGCTGCTGGTTTGTACTTCTCACAGCCCTCCTGTGCTTGTCCTCCCACGCGTCTGTCTCGGTGAACAGTACGCTGCTTCGGCTTCCAGCCACTACTGCAATGCACTACTTCTTTGAAGAAAGGGCTTTAAAACCCACAGTCGTTAAGCCCTATGTAGATACCACACTGGAATTAAACCAGGAACTAAGTCTGATGCTGGAGCTGAAAAGTTTCAGACTAAAATCTGTCTTCTCCATAACAGGAAAAATCTTGAGTCATATTTAGTTACGGTAAGAAAGGCTTCAGGTATCTCCCAGAAAAACAGCAGATACTTTAATTTCAAACAAAATTCTACTTTTATTGTTGTTATGATTATGTCCATAGCATCATAACTCTAGAAGGAGATTGCAGAAAAAGTCTAAAAGTATTCCAGAGCAAGGTAGGAAGCCTGTCTCCCAAGGCTCACTTCCAGCCGGTTACCTTTAAGAGCTGAAATACTGCATTTACTCTCCTTTACCTTAAAATCCTACGAAGTGGAGAGCAAAGTGACCACAGCGAAGAGGTCACTAAGAACTAATTGGACTCTTTATAAATAAATGAGCTTCTTAAACTTAAAGCTTTGTACTTTTTATATACAAGACCAAAGCGTCTTGGGCAAACAAGACAGTAAGAGTTGCTTTGCAAACAGTTACTTTCTATTAAAGGTATCGGATCATGGAGCTGTCAATGAAAGCACTGCTTCCAATATTACATTTGCTCCTCTACAATGCAAAACATATACATTTTGACATGGGTGGTTCTCTTAGATATAATTACTGCATCACTCCACGTCACAGTTACACAAATAAATAGAAATTAAATGGAGAATTTTAGCATTGTGAAATTTAATGAGAACACTCAAACTGCTTCACAGGACCACCCTACACGGGAGCTCAAGAACACATCAGCCACACTACTGCACACTACAGAATTTAAGACAACACAGTAATGTCATTGCAACTTTTTTGATCATAACGTAGCATTACATTAGAGCTGCACCAACCACATACATTTCTTTATACTAGGCCTTGTGTAGAAACTCACAGAGCACTGAGGCGCTTGTGCTTTCAGTCTGACTTCAAGGTGAGGTGTGAGATGTTACAACGAGCTACTTTTTTTTTATTTTTAAACAGAGAACAGTAATAATTTATTTCATAATTTCACAGTCCTGAAAGTTAGCATAGTCACAGGTACTACGAAGGGAAGAATACTAGTTACTAAATAACTCACGGAAGGTTATTCAGCACAACCCTCGTCTTCAGAGGGGTACTGGAAGGTAGCTCTAGTATTTAAAAAGAGTTACTGAATAACAACTGTGTTTTCTACCGTGCGTGTGACCATCACGGCCACTCACCCCCGTTCGGAGGTCTTGAATCCGGGGAAAACAACGGCAGGCCTGCACCACCGGGCTCCTGAAGCGCCCGCGGCCGTGCCACCGCGCTCGGGGTTCAGCTCACCCACCGCAGGCCTCGGCCCTCTCTAGCTCCGGCGGCCCGGCCCGGGGGCACCGTCTGCCACGCCGCTGCCCGCCCGAGGCGGGTACTGCCCCGGCAGGACAGTACGGCTTGGGCAGACCTCGGCCGAGCCTCCAACAGCGACACTGACACACCTCATCTCGGTTCAGCCTTTCACTCCGGCAGGGGAAAAACCGGCTTTGAAACGAGCAGCCCCGCCTCGGGCGAACCGCCGTCTCTCCAGTCAGAGGCGGCCGTTAACGGCCAGCCGCCGGCCGGACGCCCTCCCGGCTGCCCCTCCTGGGGGCTGCGCCGTCCGCAGCTCTCTCCCTGCGGCCTGCCCGTACCTTGCGGAGCACCCGGTCGAAGCCCTGCGACTCCACCATGTACTTCATGGCCTCCCTCAGGGTCTCCACCGTGAACCCCATGCTGCCCGCCCCGCTGACTGCAGCCCGCCCGCCCGTCCGCGCCCCGGAACGGCAACCCCGGCGGGTGGAGCTTCCCACCGGCTTCCGCCCGCAGCGCCCCGCCGCGGGGGAGCCATGGAGGCGGCGGCGGAGAGGCGGCAGGAGGAGGACGAGGCGGCCCAGTGCCCGCAGGCGGGGGAGCCGCTGCCGGCGGCGGCGGCGGAGGAGGATGAGGAGGAGGCGTTACACCTCGCCAAGCGGAGGAGGGTGCTGTGCTCCGAGTTCGCCACCATCACCAGCAGCGATGCGGCGGTGGCGCGCAGCTTCTTGGCCGGCAACGACTGGCACTTGCAGGTACGCCCGGGGGCGGGGGCGCGGGCGCGGGGCTGCCCCGGCGGCGGCGGCCCCTTCCCTGCCATCTGCCTCTGTGTTTCAGAGGGCGCTGAACGCCTATTTCGAGCCGCCGCTGGAGAAGGAGAAGGAGGAGGCAGAGGCGGAGGTGGCAGGCGGGGTGCCGCCGGCCTGCGCGGGGCCCGGGAGCTGGTAGGTGACCCCCGGGGCGGGGTGTGGGGTGGGACAGGAGGACGCGGATCGGGGGCGCCCGGGGCGGCGGTGAGGGGAACGGTGCCTGCGCCCTCCCCGTACCTCCCCGGATGCAGGCAGGTTTCCCTCCGCTGGAAGGTGCAGCCCCCCCCCCGCCCCCAGCCGGGGGGAGCCATCTCCCGGCTCGCAGCGTCCCCCCGGGGAGCAGCGCTCCTCTCTCCGCCCGACTTCGCACCTCTGCTGACATGTGTTGAGGCAGGTAGTTTCCCTTCCTCACACTTATGTTTCCACATTAGTTCTCGTTGTTTCCCAAGGCAGCCCCCTTCGAAGGGAATAGCCAGCTCCTCTTGAGAAGCTGGCAGGCTTGTGGGCTGCACTTTCCCTCTGTGGATGCTTCAGCCACCTTCCTCTGGGCTAGTAGATTGTGAGCCTTTCGGAGAAGGGACAAGGTCATTTTCTTTTCACTGTCTTGTCTTGTGCAGCAATACATATGCAGATTTTACTGTACCCACATGCATTTGTGTATGTGTAAACTGTGTGTATATGTCATATACTAGATATATACTTATTTATAGTTCTGTAAATAAAATTGACATGTACATGCACACTTGGTTAAATGTACCTGTGGAAGTTAGGATCTAAGATCTGTGTTTTATGTACAGACGATCTCACAGCATACCCATAAGGGCGTACCAAGGGTATTGAACTGCATGTGGAATTGAACTTTTACAGATCCCTGCCATTCACAGTCCCGAGGGAAGCTTTTTTCCTATAGATTTATTTATTACAGACTTGCATGTTATGTAGAAGAGCCCTTATGATCTTTATAGTCATGAATAAGTTATGAATATTCAATAACAGCATACCTGGTTTTGCTTGATATGTATATATGAAAAAATGCAAGCCTACTGAACATTGGTCTCCTAGGCAGTCTGTGATGAGTCAGAATATGTCTGTATCAAATTGGCAGCACCTTTTTGTTTTCCAGCCTCTATCTGTCTTTGCACTGTGGGTTCTGTTTTGAGCTGTTGTACACAGGATGTGTTGGGAGGGAGGACTATTTGGAGACCTCCCAGTCAGGGGGAGATCACTGCAGACCACACAGACTTTCATATTTCAGCTCATCGTCCTTCAGGTTACAGTATAAATATAAAAAGTCATCATGGAAATATTGGAGGCATATACCATGTTATTTACCTACTTATATATCCCTTAGCTTCCTCTCCTTTGTCTGCTTTTCTTTTTCTGTTCAGTTTAGATTACATGTGCGTGGTAGCAGAACCTTACATTGTTTGTGCAGCACCAAGTACAAAACTAGTACTAAGTTCTAGGGAATAGATTTGTTTTGGTTCCAGACCTTATTTTCATGTATGCATACAAATTATCTGTTTAAAAACAAAACTCTAGTATCCCAACTTTGCCAAAATACAGTTTGTCTAGTCTTAGCTGTACTATTTAATGTATTTTGTTACAGACTTCCCCTTTACTCACTTCTCCCCAGTGAGATGGGGGAGAGAATTGGAAGGGTAAAAGTGTGAAAATTTGTGGGTTGAGCTAAAGACAGTTTAATAGGTAAAGCAAAACAAGGAATTCGTTCACTCCTTCCCATGGGCAGGCAGGTGTTCAGCCATCTCCAGGAAAGCAGGGCTCCATCACGTGTAATGGTTACTTGGGAAGACAAAATGCCATCACTCTGAATTTCCCCCCTTTCCTCCTTCTTCCCCCAGCTTTATATGCTGAGTATGACATCGTATGGTATGGAATATGCCTTTGGTCAGTTGGGGTCAGCTGTCCCAACTGTGTCCCCTCCCAACTCCTTGTGCACCCCCAGCCCACTCGCTGGTGGGGTGGGGTGAGAAGCAGAAAAGTCCTTGATGCTGTGTGAGCCCTGCTCAGCAGTAACGAAAACATCCCTGTATTATCAACACTGTTTTCAACACAAATCCAAAACTTAGCCCCATAGTAGCTACTGTGAAGAAAATTGACTGTATCCCAACCAAAACCAGCACAGCTATGTGTTAGCAGGTACAGTCTGGTTCTCCTTAGCATCACAGTCCCCAAACAGTTACTAGACTGGGCACTCAAACTTTGACAGTGTTGTTTAACCTTTATCAAATCATCAGGGTAGACAGAGCCTGTGTTTTTGAGGTGGGACTTGGGATGAATATTCCCAAAGAAAAGGACTGTCAATTTGTCACAGAGTGAGTTTGCACATGTACCTGCCCAGGGGGTTCGGCAATTGGAAGAATCTCAGCTGTGCTACAAAGATGGGCACATAAAAGCAAGTCCTGGCTGCAGTTCTTTGTTTCTAATATGCTGGAGTGTGTTTGAAAAACTAATATACACAGCCTGCCTTTAGCATGGGGAAAGAGTTGAATTACTCAAGTGCTTTAGATTACATTGGTCACCATCTGATTAACTTAAATCAGAATGGTAAATGTTATCTTGTGTCATAGTACCTACGGACTAAGGCTCTGTATGACTGAGGTCTGTATGTTTTAGTTACTGCACTTTTAAATTATGTTGAGATCAATGCATGTTAACTTATTTGTTGGGAAAGTTTTAGGTGGCCACCTGTAAGTTGTGATGGGTCTAAAACGTTTTCCTTTAGAGGATAAGGGAGGTAATTGCAGGAAGAATAGTATTATGCATCTTGACAAACATGTAAATTCTCTCTTTAGTGTTGACCTCACAGCAGATGCAACTACTAGTAATGCCAGTGTCAATAGCGTAGACTCGAGGCAACAAGAAGATGACAGCCGCTTCTCACTGATAACCTGGAACATTGATGGGCTGGATCTAGGAAATCTAAAAGAACGAGCTAGAGGAATCTGTTCTTACCTGGCATTGTAAGTATAGCTTCATCTTTGTATTGTCATGTACCCAGCTTTAAAGGAAAAAGCAAGCTTCTTGGTTTAGATATTTACAAATCTTCATACCCAAATTATCTTAACGTTAGATGCAACAATACAATCACTTCATAAATCTTAAATAGCCCAATAAAAGCTGATACACTGGTTGGAAGCGGTGTGAACCTATGCAGCATCCCAAAGGTTAGATATTTTGCAATGGCTGCTTTAAAAAGCTTTTTTTATAATGAACCATATTGTTCAAGTTGCAGTCATACATCAAGAGCATACTTCATACTTCCATCCTGTACATGAGAGAATGGTAGAACTGCAAGAAACTTGTCTCATTCCAGTAGTATGAATAACTTCTTGCTAGAGCAAACTGTTTGAAACAACAAAACATTTTTTTTGTGAAATGTGAAAAGTGACTCTCTTGCCATTACTGTTACTTGTCTATCAAAAACGAAAATGTGCAAGGTAAGATAAAAGCAATAGAATCTGTGATTACCTTTTGTAGTTCCACCAGTGGAACCCTCCCATGAATTTATTTATGAGCAATTTAACAGTTACATACATTTGATTTATCTTAATACAGTAACTTATCAGTGTAAATTAAATGATTTAAACAAGTGATAATTTAAGTTCCTCTTAAAACAGCAGAAACCCCTTAACTAAATAAATTTTCACTTCATTTGTTAATCTGGGGTGACAATATTTTTCTTCCATAAATAAGGCCTTAGGTTTGTCCTTCACCTGCTTAGAGCAGGGCTATTCAGCAGTGTAGCAAAAATAGGGACAGCTGTAAAGTTATGTCTAAATCAGCGTTTTCAGGACTGCTGCCCCACACGAACTGTTACTGATTGCACAGCCCTAAGAAATAAAAGAGCTTGGCATCGATGAGACTGAAGCAAATGAATGGCAGGTTACCTGAGGGGATCTGTCGTAAGGGAATGAGGTGGTGGTTGGAATCTCCCGGAGAACTTAGATGTTGCAGAACACGTTCCAAAGCTGCTTTGCAGCTGTTTAAGTTGAATTCCTTATGTATGTAGTATATGAAACCTGTGCAAATGTTTGCAAGATCAAGGTATAAGGAGGTCATGCATTTTATTACCATGTCAGTTCCATGTCCATAATAATCATTGTTTCCTCCCTTTTAACAATGGTGTTATGTCTACTTGGTACTAAATATGATGGAGGGAGTGTTTTCTTTTTTTAAAAAACACATTCTTACAATATCTAGCAAGATGAGGACAAGGTGCACCTGAAATCCCTGACCCTGTTCCATTTGGCCTCAGAGTGTCACAGTGCTACCTTTCAGTAGTTAATTTGAAATCTTGTCTTGCTGATTTCAGGTACAGTCCAGATGTTGTGTTTTTACAAGAGGTCATCCCACCATATCTCTGTCTTCTACAGATGAGAGCAGGCAGTTACACTATTATTCCAGGTAAGAAATAACCCTCAGTTTCTAAAGACAGAAATCGGAAAAAGTAAGCTTGGTTTTACTCTGTCTCCCTTGCCAAAATCTCTGACCATTTGTAGGATTGAAGAGAGTAAAGTGAAGAAGGAAGCACTTAAATTACTATCTGTGTTTTGGTATCAGGATAGAGTTTGGTGTAAATTATGCATGTGAAAAGCTTGCTTGCCTGGTGGTTTCCTTTGTATTTTTTCTGCATTTTGAAAGACTGATAGCAAGGGTAGCCAAAAAAGTGCCATAGATAAGACATTTGTCAAATATTCAGATTTTTTAAATAAAAATCTGAAAAATTCACACCGCTGTTATGAAGCCTTTAACTAATGACTTTGTACATCTTACAAATCAATGTGATTCTCCCCGATCATAGTAAAAAGGCCTCTTTCAGAACCTTAACTTCATTATGGCACGGCCCAAGATATCCTCGACCATTTCTTTCCTTGTTCCTCTTTAGGTAACATAGATGGCTATTTCACTGCCATAATGTTGAAGAAATCAAGAGTGAAGCTACTGAAACATGAGATAATACCTTTTCCAACAACCTCCATGATGAGGAACCTTTTGGTTGTGCATGTGAGTGAGTCAGTATGTACTAAACAGGTGTATTTCTGCCTTCAAAACAAAAAATCCCAGGAAAGACTGGACTGGCTTTACTCTATGACAGTCTCAAACAGCAGAAAAACTTCTCCAAACATAGAAACCCAGTTGCATTTGATACTAACCAACTTAAATCTTTTATGTAAGTTAGTGGCCGTACTTTGTTTTAAAGTCTCATAACCTCTGAAAACAAAACTAAAAGCCTGTTACCCTCCTGCAAGCCACTTTTCTTCAATGTAAAACTAATATTAACCAGAGCTCTGTCATTCTGTAATTTACTTTGTGATTAGATTTTGTCTTCGAACTTCTTATCGTGGTGTGGGTAGTAACATTGCCTCTTTGTTTCACGCACAGGTGAGCATATCTGGTAATGAACTTTGCCTTATGACCTCTCATCTGGAGAGCACTAAAAATCACTCTAAGGAGCGTATGAAGCAACTGCAAATAGTGTTAAACAAAATGCAGAAGGAGTCCGAGTCCACCACTGTTATATTTGGAGGGGATACCAACCTCAGAGATAGTGAGGTAAATAGAAATAAGCAACCTTGTCATTTTGAGAAGGTATTCTGACAAAGTCTTCTCAGGCTTTTCTGTTGTCTTTATGAGAAATGACCTGCTGAGGCAGAACAGAGATATGCAACATTTATTCTTAAAAAGTGGAAACATGACTAAGTAGAAGCTGCGGCATTGCTGTGCTGAGGCATTGTTTTAGCTGAGGTGATGTATGTGAAGAGCTTCCCCCCCACCCAGTACCAAAAAGCTTTATTGGAAATATTTATATCTGAGAAGGTGCAGGGATAGTTGATAAAGTTTCAACTTCAAAAGCATCTTCTCATTTTAAGAAGCTGATCTTTACTTGCTCAGCTCTCCGACTCACAGAGAGTTAATGCTTGTGGAATCAATGACAAAAGAGGGTGCTCTGCAGAAATAGATCTTGGGAGTTTAAAATTAATCCCCCATCATCGAGACATTCAAAATTAGAAGTCGTTCTTGGCTTCTGATATTAAAAGTGAAATTTGTGCATTATTACTAAGAGGTCAGTGTTTCATCTTTCCCTATTGTGAAATTCTGTTGCAGTGAACTGGAACGACATTGTTTCAGAGAACAAGGTGTTGACCCCCATACCTCAGAATTTCAGAGTTGAATGTTTATTTTGTGACACCTTTTGGATTTAGAAAGTACATCAGGAATTGGCCATGCTTTAGAGTATCCTGACAAATACCACAATTTAGAAACGTCTCCAATATCTTTGTTTTTAACAACTCATGTTTTGCAGAAAAAAGTGATATTGTGACAACTTAGTTCTGTTTTTGAAGGTAAAATTTGTAAATTCAATATTTTGTGGATTTTTTCCCCTCCCTTCTACTTTCAGGTTGCTAAACTAGGTAGCTTACCTAACAACATTACGGATATGTGGGAGGTTTTGGGTAAACCTCAACACTGCCGCTATACTTGGGACACCCAGTCCAATACCAACCTGGATGTAGAGTACAAGTGCAAGATGAGGTTTGACCGCATTTACTTTCGGCCTGCAGCAGATGGAGGACATATTATTCCACGAAGTATGGACTTAATCGGATTGGAAAAGCTAGACTGTGGCAGATTCCCTAGTGATCACTGGGGTCTTCTGTGTAACTTTGATGTGATATTATAAAAAAGAAAAAAGGCTTGCATTGTTAGTTTTTAGGTGATCTGTTCTTGTTTTTACAAAATTTTATTCTCTCAGTTTAAGCAGAATGCATTTAAATTTTCAACCCTAACGCATTGTCTTCTCTTGACTTATGCTGGAACAGCTTCATTTCAAGCCAGGGTTCCCTTTTCCTCATTGTATGCATCAGTTCTTGAATCACGTTTTTAAATATTTATTTTTAACAATGTACGCAAATGCAAAAACAAATTCTAGTTTTAAAATGGGAGGAAAAACCTGTAAATACAATTCATAAACATACTTGGTGGTTTAAAAGGTGCTTTTATTTTGGCATGTATTATAATCTTGTAATAAATGCTGCTTTTTTATCTTAAGAATACTTTTGTTATGCCTGCTTTGTTTCTTTTATAACCATTTCCGTCATCCTTTACAACTCTGTCTTTTGTAGGGTGTTTTGTATTGGCCTCTGAAGATTATGTTGTACATACATATGCCTTCAGGCAAGACAATAAAGGAGCTGAGGAAAAAATGACTAGCTTCTCACAGAATAAGGCTTTCCTACTTAAGAATTGAACTAACATTAAACAGATTTAAGAACGATATGCCTTCTATTCAACAAGAAAAGGATATAGGCAGATGCATGGAAGTTGTTCACTTGGGATGGTGTATACCTTTGTGTTTATTAACCTGGATACGAGTTGCAGATTAAAACACGTTATCTTTCCAGTGAGCTTCTGGAAACAATCCTCTCAAACTGCTGCGCAAAGCCTGAGCAGCTCAAGGTCTCACTGACTTTGCAAAAGATCAAACAGGCTTTCTTACTCGAAGAACTGTGTAATCAATCTCATAGAAGCTGTGATTTTATAGATGTGCAAAGTACTAAGCTGATTTAAAACGGAAAGTCTCCTAACTTTCTGACACGAAGTTCAGCGCACAGGCGTGGAGAGGAAGCACAGGCAGCTCAGGTCAATGACGCAAAGTGAAGACAGAGACTGACAGCCTAAATTCCTTTACTTCTTTTTGTTGTTGTTTGTCTTTGGTCTTAAGCCCAAAGCTTACAAACAACTTGTGTTTTGCTGGACTTCTGTGGTGGGTTGGCCCTGGCTGGTAGTCAAGCTCCCATCCAGCTGCTTGCTCAGTCACCCCTTCTGCGGGGAAACAGGACAAGGAAATAGGAGAAACAAACAAGAAAGCTCATGGGTCAAGATCACTTACCAATTACCTTCACGGGCAAAACAGACTTGATTTGGGGAAATTAATTTATGGCCAATTAATACAGATACTTAATTACTGATTCAGCTATTGGGAAGCAAGAAGATGAACATTAAAATACACCTTTTCCCCCTTTTCCCTGGCTCAATGTAACTCCAGGCTCCTCTCCTCCACTCCAGGCTCCTCTCCTCCCCCTTGTTATCACCACAGGTTGCACTCTGTCCCTTCAGCAAGGTAAGGAGCGGCACGGGAGGGGGTTATGGTAAGCACACAGACATGGCTCCAGGCCATACCCTCCCTCTCCTGCTTCTCCTCTGCTCCGACATGGGTCCTCCATGGGCTCAGGCAGTATGTGCTCCGCCATGGAGCACCTCCTCCTCTGACCACGGTGTTTCCTCTGATGTTTCTCAACTCTTCTTTTTTCCCTTCTCTGCCTGCCCACCATTTCCTGGCCTTTCTTACAGGCTTTCCTAGAGGTGCCACCATCTTGGCTGAGGAGCTCAGCTGTGCCCTGCGGTGGGTCCCTTGGAGCCGGCTGGAACCGGCTGTGTCTGGCATGGGGCAGCCCCGGCCGCTCCTCACAGAGGCCCCTGCAGGCCCTGCCGCCAGCACCTGGGCACCTGTGCCCACTGCAACTTTAAAAAAAAGCAAAGCATCTTCTCACACAGGCGAACAGTGGTGGCACCCCCCTGCAGCCCTTCCCGCCCAGCAAGGAAAACTCCACTGACTCCGTTACTGCTTAGCCTAACACGTCTGCCTGCATGCTCCGACCAGCCAAGCGCCCGGGAAGAAGTACGTCCAAACTTTGCCATTACTGCCTCTGTCTTGCACCCTGAAAACCAGTGAGTGGGGCTTGATGCGACACCAGGCAGCAAAAGACAAATTTGTGGATCCCTACCCTGAAATAGTCAGGATCCTCGACCAGCTCCGTCCTCGTCCCAGGAACGGGGAGGCCTGAGGTAGATGTGATTTTCCATTGATTCAACAGGAGGCCTAGGTGACCTTACTAAACAAGCAAATAAACCCCAGGAGGTTCATTCATGTCCACAGAAATCAGCTGCAGAAATCTCCAGTTCTGCTTTCGCTTCTTTAAACATCAAACACCACATTACTTTTACTAAATGTAAAAGAGGCTGGCCTGTTTTGGGAAGGATGTCCAAATCCTTGTGTCCTGATCACATTCGGCATATCCCACTATTTTGTAATTACCCAGCTTCAAAAACAAGGAGGGAGAAGTCACTGATGCTTTTTTTAACTCATGTTGGGCCCGTGATCTCTTCTTTCTATTCCCAAATAAATAGTTCTATAAAAAAGTGAAAAATATCTACAACCGCCAGGCTTTTCCTTCCAGGTTTAAGATGGGGCTGGCACAGTCACACCTTCTGACTTGCTGCACGCTCTCTTCTTCCTCACCAAGAGCCTTTGAAGAAATGTCATGGGGTTTGTTTTCACCACTTACTTACACCTCCTCCCCCTACCCAGTAGTTACAGCCAGAGGATTTGTGGGGAAGGTGAAGGCAGGGGAGAACGGTTTAACTTTCCTAAAGGTGCTGGAGAAGGGGAAAGCACGATCAACTCGTGCTTCGCCACAAGAAACACCAGTTTATGTGGCCTTCTGTATTATGGCTGCTTTTATGTGCCTGCACCTTTTGGACTCTTTTGGAAAATATGAAAAAGGCTGATTGCTGTTGTTCTAGAATAGGTTTTTAATTTGGGGAAGAAAGAACAGAAAAAAAAAAGGATTCAGAGCAGTGTGTGACGTAGCTCGATGCCTAAACTCCAGACCCATCTCTAGCATTGACTAACTGATCCCTCCTCTGATCAGCAGTCTTTCTTAACCTTTCAAATAGATAGGGAGTGGGGGCATAATATTTTTATTAGGAACAAGCAAAGACATAACACTTTGTAAAGGCCAACTCATTTTTCTAATTATAAAAAATAGGCAAGAGGAAGACTATGTTCAGTGCAATTAGTGGTTAGTCATTCTTTCAGAATGAGGAAATGATGCATACAGCCTTTAAAACTCTTCTTCTTGAACTACAGAAGAAGTGATAATACTTAAATAAATTTAAGAAGACATAAATGCTAAATGTTTTACTGACTATTGGATGTGAAGCAATACATCTTTAATTAAATATACTTTAAACCACTTAATAAGCATCCAAATTGCTGGCAATCAAGAGGAGTCAGAGCCCTTAAATTAATTTGCCTCTTAATTTAATCAGTGATGTAAAAGGTAAAATATCTGCTGAATATGGCAACTAAAACTTAAAGGGGTAGAAACAACAAAGTTAAACCAAGCAAAAGATTTCTTGGCTTACAACTTGTAATTTCATTTTTTTTCCTGATTCGGTAACGTAATGTTATGGCATCTATACATCCCAAAGAACTTATGCAAATGTGAATGTGAGAAAATGTGATAGTTCTCTCCTATTAATAATCAGCAGCAACAATGGACTTTGTGGAAATCATGTACAATTTGAGGCATATTAATACTTTGATTCAGGTATCAAGAGAAGCAATTTCTTCTGAGGATCTAGCCAGTCTTATACATTTCTACATCAAAAGAGCTTGAACTTACTAAAAGAGAAGAGATACACATAGAACAAAATAAAGAAATGTTAAACATCTAGGGAGGTAGATAATAAATAGATGGATTAAAAAAAAAAAGGAAAAAATAGTAGCAGGCAAAACCACAGTAACAGCAGAAAACTACATTATCATGATTGAAAGTATATACCTAAAGAATATGTATGCTCTTGACTGTAGGGAGTAATCTGAAACTATAGCTAATAAAAATTTGTTTTACAAAGAGGAAGTGGATGGAACATTAAAACTATAAACATCACACATTATACACAGGTTTGGAAGTCAATCTGATACAAGAACAGACAAGACCTATCCAAAATTACTAGATCAAAATAAAACATGGTAACGTGTATTATGGCAACACCTGCAGAGCCTATTGTTATGGTTGCTGTACAAAATAAAAGATGAGAATAATTACAGAGAAACAGATGGGCTGTGTTTTGATGAGCAAATGGCATGATTTGCAGGTGTATCAGCTCAGCATGGTTGAAAAACTCCACAAAGGTCGTGTTATCGCTTCTGCGTATCTTAATGTGTTTTTACCCGGCGGCAGGCAATCCGGTACAAAATCCTGCTGAAGACACAGGGTGCCAGCCTGTGGGTGCTGCCTTGAAATACCCAGCGCAGGTAAACCCCACGCAGGGGTTACAGAGTGACTTCGCTTCGCTTCATTAGGGTAAATCTCCCAGGTTTTTGTTCATGAAGAGTATGATAAAGACTCATTAATGAGGACTCGTAAATAGCACCTTTTTATTTCTTGGAGACAAGGCTTGTTGTGTAGCATCAGCTGAGAGAAAAGAGACTCCCAGCGACTGAGAAGCGATCAGTGTAACACTGCCATTTTGGTAACGGCTGAGAAAATAGGAAGCTTAAACAGGGGGTGCAGTAGGCAGAAATGTTGCTAAATGACAACAATTGAAACGAAAGTAATACTCTTATCTGCAACAACCCACAGTAAAATCACTGGTGTTACCTTTATTTATCTATTTATGCACATATGACAAGAAATTGACCTACTAACACAAGGAGATACAGTAGATCTACAGTTTTGACCAAGGAAAACTGGTCATTCGTCTGCCTTGATGAAGGATAACACTTCCATGAAAGAAAGAAAGGAAAGATTACACCACGTCATTCTAACATTTTGCAGTGTTAGGTTTCCTGACACTGTTACTGGTGGGACAGAGAAGCTAATGAAAACCAACTCAGAAATAATTTGTTGAGGCAGCAGCTTTACCTGGACATGGTAGTAGATATTGCATGCAAGTACAACTGACAGTGCTGGACAAATATGGCCAAGAAAGGGAACTCACCTCATCGTGGCTTTCAAAAATTCTCCCAATTATTGAAGAATCAGAAAAAAATCTGTGTCAGATGCCCCGGAGGTGAATACAACTCTCTTTTCAGCATTGGCAGACACTTTCTTGAACTGAAACAGGTTAAGATTTTTATCCATTTAAGACGGGAGGTGGGGGGAAAGGATATTTCTGGAAAAGCACAACGCAGTCTAACAAAGGTTTGGTAATCAAACTAGTGCATCTCCCAGACCTCTTTGGAATAGAGGGAAAATGAAAATGAAAATGTTTTTCATGTGAAAAACTTCAAAGCAGCTGGCTGAGTTGTAAAGAACCTAGGTGAGAAGGGGAGGGAGAGCAGGGTGCAGGGGGCCTGGAGGGCTGCGCCAGCCCCCTGCGACGGGAGGAACCTCCTTGCACCCCGCGGTAATGTCATGCCTCGAGTCAGGGCTTCCCCGCCAGCAGCACCAAGTGGGTAGCAGAAGGGACATTTGGTGGTGACGGGGGGGTGGGGTGCTTGTCAGGTATCCCAACTACCTCTGGATGTCTGGCAGTGAGTTAGCTGTCCTGGCTGACGGCAGCTTCACAGGGCTTTTGTCTGGCCAACTGAATGCACCTACTGCGGAAAGGAGCTGGAGGTAACCAGATCAACATTTACCTAGTAGGCTACGTTTCGAAGCTTTAGTGGTCTTTAGATAGCATTACAGCACACTCAGCCTATTATTTCATCCGTGTTAAGCCTATTAGCTTATCAGTGTTATGAAAGGCAAGAACTGGCTCAGCAAGAAAATACCATCTTAGCCTCGGCCATCTGCAGTAATCCTGCTTTCTTGGTCTGCTCCTCCATTTCTTAGCGTTTCTGGAGTCCGCAGACAGTGAGTAGGCAATAGGTGCTGCTGCTGTGTTTCTGGAGCGGGAGCTGTTTGCTCTGACGCCTTTGTGTTTGCATGGGACTAGCTGCACCCTGTTCGTTCAACGGAGAAGGAACTCTGTGCGCGAGAAAGTCAAGGGCACCGGACCAGCTACTGCCGTGCAGAGAAAGCAAACAGGGACAGGTGCTGCTTTCGTCCTTTTCCCCCTGCTTTCGCTAAGATGGTGGGAGGTACCTCCTGACAGGACGAGAAGAGGGCTTATCTCCCTAAGCCTGCGCTGCACTAAGGAGCCTTTTGCATACTTGCACAGATGGTTCAAAAAGCGCTGGCATTGAGTACGCCAGAGAATATTCGTTCCTGCAGAAGAAATAAAAAAAATTGTGCCGCTATATCTGGTGCTTTTACAGTCAGTAAAATTAGGAACTCACAATCATGCAAAGCACTGGAGGACGGTCATCTTCCCGCGCGGGGTCTGTAAATCAACCCTCGGTGCCGACAGGAAGGCTGCAAGGCCTGAGGCATGGGGCTGCCTCGCGAAGGAAAGGTAGCCAGGCTTCCTCTCTCCCCACACACTTCCTCTTCAAAGCCAAGCCGTCTTGGTCAGCGTCAGAAAAAACATAACATTCTCATTGATCCTTTTGTTATTAGAATAATTGTTTTTACATCAAATAAGCAGACTTCAGCCTCTGTAAGTCCGGCCTAAACATGGAAATCACAGAAACTGAGGAATCAAACATAACAGGACGAGGAAACAGACATGACAACATAGCATGAAAAAATGTTTGAAAAAATGCAATCAGACAATTCCTTTAGACTCCTTCATGTATATCCACAAGCAATCCAGTATTACAGTTCAGAGATCGAATTCCTTGCTTTACAGAGCAAGTACATGAGTTACCGGCTCCTCGCACCAAGGGAGATTGGAGTAGCTTCAGGAAATGTCATACAGCCTATTGTTAAAAAAATTGGTGAGGTGGGAATCAGAGAAAAGTAAAAAGAGGAAGTAAAACCAGTTGTATGCTGAAGAGATGACATTTTTACATCTTTAGAACACTTTTTTTTTCAGTCATCCTGTAGCACCTGCAAAATACCATTTTCCTGAGTCAAGCATGGTCAATTTACTAAAGACTAAGCAGAACTCAGCAAGTGATGGGAGCAGCCATAAAGGCAACCTGGTTCTAAAGGGAAAAATACAGAACAGAAGAAGACGCCTGCTGAAATACTGACAGGGAAAATGCCTGCCAGCCTGGGAACCAGGAGCATCCTTGAGAAGCACAGCTGGCATCTGTGCCATCTGTGTTAGTGCGGCTGAGTACTGAGAAACTGGAGACATTCTGAGATACCATCGACAAGCGCAAAACTAAGGAACTGTAACGGCAACTTATCACCTGGAAAGGTGAAAAATAGTCCGGAAAAAGGAGGGAAACATCCTGAGAAGGTAGGAATTGGCAGCTGCTATTGGCTGTTCTACCTGGAAGAAAAGGAAAGCAGTCTGGAAAAACAAAAATTGGTCTGAGAAAATAGAAACCATCATTATCTATTGGCTGTCCCAGGTGGAAAATGGAAATTAACAGCACCCATTGCCTGCTCCAGGTGGTGATGTCCTATGCCCCCTTATGTCTCTGCATTATAAAAACTACTTATTTTTTACCCAAAATGGAGACTGTCTTTCCGAGAACTTCCCGTGCACGAACCTTTTTCTACGAGATCTCCTAGACAGACTGGACCCTTGCTGGGAATGTCTGGCTGACTCCAGACTCCATGACAGGATCGTCATTGAAGTGAGACTCTTATTTTATTGCCCCTTCACTGGGCCCCCTTCTGAGAGCAATTACAATTGAAGCCACTTCTGGGATTCGTTTGGTGAGTGCAGTACCGATGACACTTTGAATATATATAGGTACATAATGTTGCATAGGTTAGGAAAATATGAACACCTTTGAACCATTTTTGCTAATAACTTTAATGAAATATCCACTGTTTATTGCATGCATTACACTATTTTTATACCCTCCGCTTGTTCTGCCACAGCAATTACATGACTCTGCTCCTAGGTCTTGTGCTGACGTCCCCCATTATGCCGCTTCCAGACAAAGCTGTTTTGACAAGCAAGACAGAGCATGGTGGCAAAAATCCTGTTCCCTCCCTTCATGGTAGTCGGCAGGATGAATCATCTTTGGATGCTGTGTTCCTTGTGCCAGGGCCTGCAGAGAGACTTTAAACCATGAGACCGGCCAAACGCAGCCTCGGGAGTCTGTGCCGCGGCAGTGTCCTTGTCATAAATGTGCTCAGGTGTGGGTGGTTTCTGTATGTGACTTTGGATATGGCGTGTGGAATTTGTCCTTTGACTGAGTAACCTGGCTTTTGGGTTTATTTTCAGAGTTCAGAGTGATTGTTTTGACTGTCAACCTCTAGGAGATCAATAACAGGAATACATTTAGAAAGCTGTACAGAGTAAACACTGCCAAGGTGCCCAAAATGAAAATCAGCAGTGCTGTGCATCCTTGAAGTGCAACATCTGTGATGCATTTATTGTGTTTTTAAAATTAGCAGTTAGCTGCTGATCTGTTAACAGGATGAGGTTTTTCAGGTCTTAGCAGTAGCTGGAATCTGACTGTGCTGGTGATAAAATTTTTCAAATATTTATTCAATAGGTTAGGCCTGGCTTGACTCTTGATTGCATTGCATTCTCTAATTCTGCTATACCCTTTTTGAATGGGTGATGTTAGTCAACACGGTGACGTAACAACATTTTTATTTTACTTCCACTCCTGTCCCAATAACTCCTAACAATTCTCCTTGCTTTTTTGACTAGTGGTGAGAATCAAACTGAATTTTTTTCAAAGCCCTAGCCACACTGAGTCCCATATTGCCTTCCCTAGTGCTAAATTAGTCCAGCACTGTATAGATACTTACAGTTATGCTTCCATGGGAACACTATTCTGCAACATGTCCTTGTTTTGGTCTATCGGATAAAAGCTTATCTGATGGGCTGCGAAACAGGAACAAGTCAGGGAGGAAATTTTTTACTGGAGCAAATTTTCCATTGCACCTCAGCAGCTTTTGCTTCTTCACTGACCCCTGAGTGATAAAACTAGGGAAGAAATAAACTCTGTGTTCCACGCATCTCTCCTCTTCATCTAGCTACTGCACTTCAGTGCAGAGTTTCCACAACTAGAGTATAAGTGACCTTGTGCTTTTCCTTTGAGGGAAATCCTGCCTTATTGACGTCTTTCTTTTGGCGATGCCCATAAGCACAGGGAAAGGGTCAGGTCTGTGAAAACTTGGGAAGCAGGTTTTGGATCAGGGTTGGAGAAATTCCCTTCTGCAAGGAACGGATTACAACTTGCCACTGCAAGGCTGTCGCCTTTCTGGTGTTTGGAGAGTGGAGGAACCATTATCCTCATCTTTCCTTCTCTTACGGAAAAGCAACTGGCAAAGTAAAAGGGATCATTCACACTGTGTGTGCAATGTGTTTTCCACAGACCACCTGCCCTGGGGTTTGCAGTCTGCGACAGATGGTTAAAACTTACCCATCTATCTAAAAGTTCCCCCACATCTGTGTGGCTCAGCTGGGCACTAGACATGCTCCATATTGTAGTTTTAGCTGCCGTTACAAAACATTCTGGGGGGAACATGGTCACTGAGTGAAGTGCAACATTTTTTATTTCATTGCGTGGAAGGGGAGTTTACCAGGACTGTAAGGTCAGGCTGGCAAAGAAATTACATTTCTGTGATAGGCTTCTGTTAATAAACTTTGCGTGCTTTCTCCCCTTCCAAGCATGAGGCAGCGAAAAAAAGGGATGCTTTTTGTTATGGTTATTTGCAATCTAATTTGCCAGGCCAAAAGATAGTCTGAATGACCTAATTCTCAATATACTACAGGACCAAGGTGAAGCACAAATCGTAGAGGATCCAATAATTCTGTTTCAATGGGTCAGCTTCTCAGGCAGTATCCGTCGGTTGAGACTTTTCAGATAAGTAAAGTAAACTAGGTTGAAAACAAAATGCTACTTTCTAAAATGTGGTTTTCATAATGTATTTTTGGTCTGATAGGAACTCGGTATCTTTTTTCTGTCTGCTTGAGGCCTACTGAGCCGCATGTACTGTACTCTCTCAAAGCTCGGTTCTTTGCAGCTCTGAGAATAAAATACTGCAGTTTCTCCCATTGACTGACTGAAAGAAAATAATCTGTGATGCATGAACAAGTCTAAATGAAATAATAATATCTTTAGCAGTGAAAAACAGATTGGTAATACAATAATTGAGCAGATTTACTGCCATCTCCTTGGACTAGCTTGCTGAAACAGCCTGCTATTTTATTTAATCTTATATCAGAGGAATTACAGGCTGGTAATCTATCGTTATACATCATTTAGAATGATGGATGAAAATGGCAGCTTTTCCAACATAATCAATCCGTATCTCATTAACACACATTATTTATGATTCTTATAATGGGACCTGCAGAGGTTTCCAGGGGGAAATTGAGACATCAGCTGTTGTTGAAATGAGATGACATATACTGTAGTTTATGCGTTAATAACTGTGTATAAAAAAATACTTGCCCACAGTGTCGATTGTCCTTTACCATTTTACAAATGAATCGAGTGCCTTGGCTTTCTGTCTTGCTGTGTATGGCAGCTCTTCCTTCTATCCATTTTGTTACTAATAATTCAGTGAGAAAAATATTAAAAAGCATATAAGAAAGAACATTTTGCAAATTATTTGTAAGACACAGCGTGGGGAAAAGCCCTTGAATGTAAAGTAATAAGAAACACTTTACTGCTCTGTTGCTGTTTGCTAAGGACTTTGGGCACTTTTTTCCCCTTCAGTCCCTATGCAGACAAATTGATACATTTCTTCAACTGCAGCACAGTTGCATTTTAAGGACACTTTCCACTGTATGCCATCTCAAAGATGAACAAAAAGCAAACCTTGATTCACGGATTTAATGCAGCTGGCGGTGCAGCAGTAGTCATGGTCACAATGTCAACTGTTGCCTCAGTTAAACTACATTTGAGAATCATTTTATGCTTCAGCTCATAAACATCAATAAAGGAAAATGAGTAGTAAATGACTGTCTAGAGTACAAAAGACCAACTCATATTTCAGATGAAAATGAAGACAAAATGTAGCTTTGATTTGCCTGTGGAATTCCCATTAACTGCCCCACTGGCAGAAGGGAGTGGGATCAATAGCTGGCTGGCCGCAGGAAACAGTTTCCGTCCGTTCAGCAGCCAATGCAAAAGAAAAACTGTCACAGTGTGATCTTTATCACGTTATATCTTCATTACACCAGACCAATGATAAATGTATACGCTGGTCAGCTAGGGGCGCTTCGAATTCCCGGTCCTATTTGTGCTCTGAGCACAATGTGCTCCCAAATTATTTGTTTATAGCCATGAAACACCTTCAATGTTAATCTCTCTTATTCTTTTTGTAGGTAATCCATAACCGGGAACTTTCTCTTGACTGCTTTACTCAGATTTTTTTAAGAAAGGGCTGTATCAAAACTTATCTTTCTTCCTGCTGCAGAAGAATCTGCTAGCACCTTTTGTGGTTGGTGTTGAAGCTACTACAAACCTGGTTTTGCAGAATGTCTCTCTTCAGAAACTACAACAATGTCATTTTTAGATTAAACAAAGGTACGTTTTATGGCAGCTGAAGGAGTCACACATTGGGTGGTGGACAAGATGTCTAAATAGGAACTGTTAACAATTTTAAAATTGCACAAAACAAATATTTTCATATTACTAAAATATTATCAATATTTTAATATCATTATAGCCCCAGAAGTTTTAAATTATGTACATCTTCGCATATATTGTTCTTATTGCAGTACATTTCAACCTACTGAAATCTCAGTTTTCCCTAACAGAATGTGGAGATTTGATTGAAGAATGTCTACCCAGCTGAAGTTATCTGTGATAACATTACCACAGAGAATTATGTAGTCTAACATATAGCAAAAGGACTGCTTTTTGTATATGCTTACACTAATAAAGAGATAATTTTTGAGCAAACTTCCAGATTGTAAAAAAGTTCAGATATATTAACACATTTGACGGTAGCTGAAGACTCCTACAAAACCAACCTTTTAAAGATAGTATTTCACTTTCTGTCCAAATCTCATCAGTGAACTCCAGAACAGAAATGGGGATATATATTATCAAAAAATGATGGAAGTCAGAAAGCAACATTGGTTTCTCTGAATAAACCAGAAAATGCACACGTATTTGGTTCAGTGCCTATCTCTAAAATGTACACATACATCACAAAAAGCCTGAAAGTGACATTTGGAGAATTTTTCTTATTCATCCTTCTCAGGGGAGGGAAAATAGAATGCAAAGTTGTATTTTATATTGTGTTGTCTCCCACACAACCACAGTTTTCTGAAAAAAAAATCCTTTAAGATTACTCCCTAAGGATTTGTTTGATCAGCTTTATGGCAACAATGGGACAGATACTGCCCTTGGCAGCCCATATAAGATGGTTGTAAAAATATTAGATGAGACCATCTTGCTTAGTGAGCCCTTTTCGGTAAGGCTACCGCTGGGGCCTATTTGCTCTTCACATCAGTTAAGGAATATATCAGCAAGAGAAGACGCACATTCTACCCTTTCTAGCAATCAGAGTATTTTTCCACAAATACTCCAATTTTTTTAGAAAGGATTGTTTTTCGTTTCTCTGAGTTTCATTTTGACAATATTGTAAAGACTTCTAAGCAACCCGATGATTCAGTAAAGTTGTTCCTGGCTCTTCAGCACTATTGTGCTTTGCCAGCAAATGAGTCACTTTCAAGAAATACGCAATTCAACATCAAAAACCTATGGAATAATTTTAGTCTGATCCTTTCAGTTGAATTTTGTTTTATTAGTCTAAGCACAGGGCAAATAAAAAAGCACCAGCAGAGTGTGGCTTTTGGGAAGAAAAATCTGGGCAGCACCGATCACAGCGAGACAAATTAAAGCCAAATTTCATTGTGCTGCAAAGAGGAGCAAGGTTTTAAATTACTACAAATTGAAAACATATGACAATCAAAAACTATGTCTGAAATGAGAAAAAAAAGTTGAGAATCAGCAGGCATCAATGGCCTTTTTTAATACGTTAATATTTCACTCTTAGTGAATGAGAATTGTCTGTTTAGGTAACCGAAATGCATTCTTGAGAAAAGACGGTGCTGAGAAAGAGAAGTTCTCGTGTTCATTGTTATTAAACTAAATATAAGCTCCAAAGAGAGCCACCAGACGGGTTTTTTTTATCGTCCTAAAAAAATGAAAAGTCAGGACTTGAAAAAGGGCCACTGAAAAAAAGCAAAGAGCAAGTAGGACAGAGGATCCGAGGAGCAGAGAGGTTGCAACATGTTTGGGGTGAGGGTGGGGGGTCTGCCAGATGCGATTAGGTAATTTATTATTCCTCCATGGGATGTTATTCTGTGATAAAT